>OX387225.1:16547022-17747022 GCA_947561695.1 Tyria jacobaeae | reverse complement strand
GTGATTGTCAATATTGGCAGGTTTTGTTGGAGGAAATATTATTTCCACTCATTTATCACTCCAAAATACAGAATGTGTTTAAAGTATATTTTGGAATGTGGTATTTTACAGCTGTTATTTATTTATTAGAACAACTTTGTAATAAAGATTCTAGATCTTAGATAACTGTAAACTGTGTGAATCTGATCTAATGAAATGATTACAGTTTTCACTTTTCATTACTGAGTATTCTTATTACCTGTATTATAGGTTTTTTATTTTGAAAATGAAAGAAAGAAAGCATTTATTCCAACGTCCACAGGACACTTGAGTACTTATAATGCTCTGCACGATGCCAGAAAAGGCGCCTATCTAAGCATATTGTTGCAGCCGGAGACTGCAGCGCTGGCGTTATGATGAGACCGAGCCCCGGTGATGTCACGAGCCTATTGAAAATGTGCTTTGTGTTTTCGAAAACCCCATTTCTTTTTCTTAAGAAGCTATTTTTCCTAAAAACTTTCAACTGTTCCACAAAGTATACTTTCTTTATTATCCGACACTTTTTTTATACTTAAAAACAAGATTTTCTTTATGTAAACTAGAAAAATATGTAACAACTTGAATATATTTTAAAATGCTAGAGCAAGTTTTACATTGTAATATTTTTAAGTATTATTAAGAGAATTAGAACAACTAAGTACCAACATAACAAAACAATTAAAATATTTTCTATTATGTTTTTACAACACATTACACTCTTTTACTGGGCATTTTCTTAGATATGTATTTACTTTTTGTAGAAGTTTTAACGTTCTTACATTAAAACATTAGAGTGTGTATTCCAACTTGTTCAAAACCGTAATGCTTTTTCCTGATAGGTGAACTGAGGCTTTCGAGAGGAATCAAATTTCGTCTTACCAACGTATATCGAACCTACAAGGAGACACGTTAATAGCGTGTGATTCAATACAGCGTTTCCATGAAACACCAAATAAATAAATATAAAATAAACAATACATAAACCAAATCAAACAATAAAAAAACGAAAGACGTATTGACGCTAATTCATTTCCAAATTTGATTTATTCGAATTTATAGATAACGTTGGTTCTAAAGTTAATTGATGTCTACAGTTTTCGGACAACAACGCGACAATCAGCACTCTTAATTTTGTGCCAATGGCTGAAGATCACGAGAAGTACCTGGTGTGCAGAGCAGAGAATACAAGAGTGAAGATGGCAAACGCCGTGGTTGAGGATAGATGGCTTCTCAACGTACACTGTGAGTAAATTAAGCATATTAAATGTAGTACTCAAACAGACCGCAATTGTTGCATGCGCATAGTAATAATCTCCTTTTTCCGTTCCGTTCGGTGTCACGCGTCTTACTTTTATTATTTGATGTTGGGAATGTAAAATAATGGAGTATGCGCTCCGATCACCCTGGCTTGCACCGAAGGCTGACCTTGCTTTAGTTAACAAAGCGTAAGACACCGTAAACGCACTATCTGTCTTTTTGCAAAATGAATAATGACTTCTACGAGTATAACCAACACGTAATCGTCCTACAAATCACAGGGTTTAGGTATTACTAACAATATATTTTCCGGACACAGTCCTACCCCGGTTATTTTATTCAAACGACAGTTACAGAATACTTTTACGAATATATTTTGGTGTTTTGGCAGTGTGGATGTTGCGTTGTACCGATTGAATATATCAATCCCAAAAGAGATAAGAAATCCGATATTTGTTTCAAAGCCTGTACCTATCTATGTGTTTTGTACAACTATTACCATGTTTGTGAAACACTATATTGTATTTTAGTACACCAATGGCCTTATTCTATATTTTATCAATTGCTCTATGTGAAACTTATTTGCTAGCCTTAGGCTTATTTTTTTTAAACACTATTTGTCCAGTTAATTTTTACTTAATGATAACATTTTAGCTTTTTTCCTATCTAGGAAACTATTTGACTTCAATCTTATGTTGAGTTGAGTTAAGATGATTTGTGCTCAAACATCATTATCTCGTACACTTTTCCTTGAAAGAATTGACCTCGACCTTCAAACCCTACACCTAAGGTCTCTTCATGTTTTAGGAAATATTTGTAAAACCAGCCAGGTCAGCTTAAAAGATTTGTGAAAAACATTAGACCTCTTCCACGCGTTTTTAAAATGCAGCCACGGCTACATCAGGGTTCATAACACGAATTCTATAGTCCGTCTGGCGGAGTGAGCAGGAGCGTTGTCGTCGAGGAGGAGGACCCTGGTTCTTGGTGGCTTCAGTCTAACCTTTTCGAATTTTTCGTTCAACCTCCGTTCCTTGACTTCTACCCTTCTTTTCTTTGTCGCCAAATCTACACATGGATTACACAGATTGTATTTTGGTTTCGGGTTCATAACAATACATCCTACTTTTGTCACCATTTACGATGTATGATGTATGTAGGTACGGCATTCGAGACATCTCCGTCATACTTATTCGATAGACTACGCTTTTTAAATTGCCGCTTATTTGTAAAAACAAATGACATATGAATTAATTTCACATCTAAAAATTCTCAGAGTTCACATATTTTTTTATCAGCTACTTTTTTACTTTCCTAATCTAAGTGTGAGCCACGTAAAATATAAATAGGTAATTCTTAATTCCACGAGTACGATGTAGCAAAAGCTATTATATTATAAAGGAAACATATAATATTACTTTTAATGACTCTTTTGTGAAACATTAAAAATATAGACTGATTTCAAATTGGAACAAGTCATTATTCTTTTACAAACATACTCACCTGCATATGTATGTGTTTCCAGAGATGCATATTTACGCCTACCTTCAACGTTATTAACTAATGAGTCTAAGTTATAAATGGAAAAATGAGGTCGTTTACGTAATATGAGGTGGTAAGCTTATTAAAAATTAGATGAAAACATTGGAGTATGTTGACAGAAAAGGGAGAATAGAATGGGAAGGGAAAGTATATTGCTTATACATATGAATTGGGGAGGAGCATTAATTCAATCATGTCAGGGTCGCATACCTATAAGTCGAACAGGCTGATGCTGGGAAGTCAGAGTCAGGAACTATATTCTTGTGTTATTGTTTTAATATTTATAGTTCAGCTTTATTAGTTTAGAACTTAGATCTCACAGGGTATATTTAATTACAAACCTCTTATAGAAATATAATCATTTAGATACTGTGTTATTATTAATGAAGTGTAATATTTAATAAAGATAATAAAATTCTGTTACCACTGCGTGGAAGTACAACCGAGTGACGTATCGGCCACGGTTTGGCAATCGTTATGATATTGATGGAAAACAAAATTCATTATAACACTTTGAAGAGGCATACATTAAGCTATGTTGAGATACCCAATACTTTTACACAACATTACGTTTCATTAATAAATATAAATTTGTGGTGTATGCCTTCCTTGATTATTGGTTTTTCTTCTCCCTAAGCTAAGAATTTAGGAACCGGTACTAACAAATAGATGTATTTTTGATGGTTTTAAAATGATACCGGTACATCACAAACACTTGGCAGAAAACACATGAAGCCGTATAACTGTAATAACAGCAAATATTATACAAGACATATTTGGTTATCACATTTATGAAAACATAAAAAAAACAAGTTTATTTACCTCAGATTACATAGAAGGATACTTAAGCCAATTTAATAGCTACCACCGTGACCGATAGTTTTGTCACTACTGCCGGGCATTCATTTACGATGGCTTCTTTGTTTGACTGATTTCAAATTTAATTGAGTATCTTTATTTTTTTTCTTTTCAAGTAATAACGAATTAAATATCAACATATACACCGCAACAGTAGGTTGCTTTCAAGTATTAAACTATTGTAAAAGTCATATACTTTATGCTACAACCTACATACCTGTGTATATTCATAACCGCCCGTTTCCAAATGAGGTTGGTCTTGTGAAAAGACACCGGACACGCGGCTACTATTTTAAATCTCGAGATAACTATGAGAAAATTAAGGTACTTGTATTACTTACAGCACTGGTTTCTCCGGTGGAGCCGTCCCACTCATACCTAAACAGGGGCTCTGCCACTGAAAATCCTTTGTTTCTTTTCTATTATTACCGGTAAAAAATATTTTCAGTCTATGATATCGATTCGCAGAAAAGTCGAATTGTTCGAAATTTATTTAATAATATTAAAGAATTCTCGAATATATCTTAATTGCCATAAACTCCATTGTCAGTATAAATTATATGTAAACCCTGATGTCGGGAATTCGAAGAAACAATTAGTAGATAATTACTACTTATAAATATATTTTTGTTTGTCATCAGACGTGCCAATAGTAACCTTAAAGTTGGGGTCGAACTTGAATCCGAGCTACATCAAGGAAGGAGATGATGTGTACTTCGAGTGCAGCGTCAAAGCTAACCCGAAATCGAAGAAATTGACTTGGTATAAAGGGGTAAGTAGAGTTTTGATCTAACTAGAGTAGTAAGAGACGAGGACAAACAACGGCGGCTTGACTACAGCGTCAGGAGTCACGTGTTTAATTCCCGCTCGATGTAAATATGGTTAGGGATGACTATCATCTGATTTCTATGGGTGTTTTCATATACACCGTCTACTTTGTGTTTATCGCATTTAATTTTTTACAAGTCACGTTCCGCTGAATAAGTTTGGCTTTTTAATGAAAAAGACAGTAGTCCTAACTGCGAACAATGTGGAATTATTTAAGATGTCCACCACCTGTTTGTGGAATGTGTTCGATAAAGAATACGAAGGGAAACATTGCTGTCTAACTTAAATATTAATATACTAGATGTAGGTACTTTTCAGTCCATCTTCTCTAAGCCATACGGCGGAGACACAGTAAAAATTTATGAATTTATATACTATTTAAGGAAGATGTATCTGTCTAAATTATGGATTTGGATTGAGTCTTTGCTGTTTGCAATTAAGTATAAACATATTTTTTAGAAACTTCCTTGTATGAAGTATATAGTTTTTATAGGATACAATGGAGATAGCTTAATCATGTTTAATTAAAAGGCACTATATTTTATATATTTTTTAAAAAGCTTGGTGTGCTAAACAGATCGAGACAGTATTTCACCCGGCCGACCGCCTGCAAATTTATAAGACGCAGGTTTAGCCGCACATGGAATACTGTTCTCATCTCTATGCAGGTGCACCCCAGTACCAGCTTCTCCCTCTTGACCGCATTCAACGGAGAGCGACTCGCATCATCGACTGCCAAGATATTTCTGATCGGCTTAAAACCTTGGTGTTGCTTAGAAATGTAGCTTCACTCTGCGTCCTCTATCGCTTGTATCATGGGGAGTATTCAGAGGAATTGTTCGGACTTATACCGCCTGCAGGTTTCCGCCATCGTCCTACAAAATATCCAAAATCAAAATATCATTACACACGACAAAATATCCATCCCCATCACCTGGACGATTGGCACTCCACCACTGTGCGCTTCTCCAGAAGCTTTTTGCCTCACACAACCAGCCTCTGGAACAAATTGTCGCCTGCCGTATTTCCGGACCGATACGACCTTCAAACCTTCAAGAAAAGAGCGTACTCCTACCTAAAAGGCCGCAACGCACTTGTGACTCTTGAGTTGCGGGTGTCCATGGGCGGCGGTAGTCACTTACCATCAGGCGACCCGTCTGCTCGTTTGCCCCCTATCGCATTAAAAAAAAAGATAAAAAAAATTACAATGAATATACATTTTTTATTTAAATATCAGTGTTGCCGCTACTTTTGAATCTTATTGTACTTGGAATTAATATGAAAATTGCCTTATACTATGATTTAAAATCGCCAGTTCGTAAACATATTTGTAACAGAACCGTGTTTTTTGTTTTGTAGATTTTTATAATTCAAGGTTTACGAAGACTTTGAGGAGTATACAATCAAAATGTTTCAGGCGAAAGAAATCCACCACAACGCAAGTGCTGGTGTGATCCTGAGCGACCAGAGCTTAGTGCTTCAAAGTGTGTCCCGGTCAGCGGCTGGAGACTACAGCTGTCTTGCATACAATAATGAAGGCAGCGCAACTAGTAACCCTGTATCACTACAAGTTAATTGTAAGCTCTTTTTTTAATTATTCATTTGATAAAATATAATTCACTTTAATGAAGTAGACAATCGACTTCGATGTGTCAATTATAAAATTTAAGACTTATATAGTTTTCTCATGGATACCATGGTCAGAACTGGATCAAATTCAAATGAGACCACACGGGAAGCTCGAGCTTACAAATAAATAAAAAACCCCAAAATCGGTTCACCCACTTGAATGTTCTGAGGTAACAAACATAAAAAAATATATAGTTGAATTGAGAACCTCCTCCTTTTTTGAAGTCGGTCTCAAATGCACAACCAATTAGGTTCACATCAGCAATCGCACTCTCATCTCAACAGCACTTAGACCCTTGAGGGTTGTAATACCAGTCTTAGCCTTACCAGACTTAGACTGCAGTACCTCGTATAGGCCAGGGTTGAATACCTGTATATACTGAATTTCCTGTGAGGTAAGTAGAGGCCACTGAAACGGTAATGTTTGTATGTACTTAAACATATATCTAAGTAAGTTTTTATTTATAAATAAGAGTCTATTGTACTGTAGAGGAGCGGGTGTTATGTCCCTCCCACATGGATCCTCCCTGGATCCTCCATCCAGACGAGGTGATCATGTCTGGCGGACCGCGGCCCAATGGTTAACGGTTGGGAAGTCGTATATATACTAATCGGCGCGGGAACTTAACTATCGTGATTCAGGATCGTACTACGTCATCAGTCTCATTGTTACATAGTTCGACTTATCTTCGCTTGATGGTGTTGATATGTTTCTTTTGTACGTGGAGGTCGCCACGGTACAAACTATGTATGTTAACTTTAGTTTGAAATAAATTGTCTTTGAATTTTGTAACTTTATTTATCATTGACATAAAATATATTCATGGATCGTGTAACATTCATTGACGTTACATAGCTACAAATAAAAGTATTGATAGCCTCTGGATTAAAATTCTATATCGATTCTATTTTCACATTGTGTTTGGTTTCACATCTACACCCGTGTGCAACGGTTTGAATGCGGACTGCATATAAAGTATCTAAATAAACCTATATCCTCCAATAATGCTACATGACGATTGATAGTTTATTAACTATTATAGTTTTGCGTAATATTCTATGTTCAAATGATGAAACAATAGCGTAAAGCTACACAACTTATAAATTGATTTTGAGATCGTTCAAGAATAAATAAGAATAGATGGTTGCCTCGGCTTCCAGTTCCAATAAGCCATCTGACTTGGCAAGTACTTTTGATTTAGACCCGCCCACTTCTACCCTTATAAGGGTATTGGTGTAATATATAAGTATTGAGAATTGTTTATACCCATAACTACTTATAGGATGGAGTGTTTATTTAAACGTCTACTAAGTTAAAAAAAAATGCAGCAAAACGTGGTTTCGTTGGCAATCTACTTCTGATTTTCCTTTTATCAGAGAAAATCCCTTCTTAACTTAAATACACAAGTACTTAAAGTTTTCCTTAAGGGGTCCGGGGAGGTATCTGAATCCTCTCCCCTATATATTACCGCGAGGTCGCAACTCCTGTCCAAATTTACATAACTTACCACTTAACAAGACATGTAATGGTAGACAAATTGTTATTTCAATCTCGGCGCTAGAAATTATACCAATTTCATGCTTAACAAACTATTGGGGTAACTGTTATATGTTGAACTTTGTTCAATTTGTTTCCTTAGATTTCACATCGGATATTTACTATTATTTAGTCAGCTCTATCTTCTCTTAGGTGTCTAAACGATTGTAAGAGTACGACAAAAATAGTAAATTAAATGAACAGTTAAGTATCGTATATAATGATTAAATAGTTTAGAAATATGAAATTATCTAATGAAAGAATCATGACTAGATTTTGAATGTTTTGTATAAGTATCTTAGACTGTCTTATGCTGAGTTAAAATCGTAAGTCTCACATAGATAAGAAGAGGATTATTGCATTTCTGCGAATCGTTTAGATTACCCTGAAGAAAGGTTACTTACAGAAAGTCATTAGAGACAGTAATTAATGTGTACAAAGATGATGTTCTGTGACTGAGTTTTAGTGAATTAGCTAGTTCAATGACTGATGGGTCATTAATATATTTATAACTTTCATTTGTTTGAATTACCCAATCAATTAGCCTACTGCATTCCACTGCTAGAAAAAGGTCTTTAATAAGTGGTCATGGCACCCTGTTCTACACTTTAATTTTATTTGTAAATAGTCATATAAATAAATCTCGTATATTCCTTATGGAACTAGGATCAGGATTGTTTAATTTATTTTCATGTGTGATATTCAATTTATCACCTAGACATTCCTGTATGCAAGACATCAAACGATGGGGCAGTATACGGAGCTCTGAAGATGGAGACAGTGGTACTTCAATGCGCTGTAGACTCGACCCCTCCGCCTACCTACTTCAGCTGGTTCTTTAACAGTTCCGGAGAACAAATAGAAATATCTTCAAGGTATGTATATAATTAGCATATTATAGTATCTGCATTTGTAATGTTTACTTTACTAGACTATGTTAGAATGAATTTTTTATTTCGTGTGTATTTATGTAACATAAAGATGTTCTCGAAATTTTCCGTGTGTTTATTGTAAACGATGTTTTTTTTGTCACGCCTAAGAGCCCATACAGCTTGATAGATTTCAATATGTGAGGTGTCATTTGTATAGTTTTAATAGATACATTGGGAGAAGTTACGTGGTAGAGGCATGCTTAGGCGCGAATGGACCGGTTGTGAAGTAACACTTGCGTTATATTTTTTCCGAAATCAGTGAGGTTTCCAGAGGTCCAACTCCCCTTCTTTTTATTCTCCCCTGACACTCTACTCTTTTCCCATCTCCTCCCCGCATATCTTCAAAGTCATGGACGGCGGTTGTCACTTACTATCAGGTGATCCGTCTGTTCGTCTGTACATCTATAATATAAAAAAAAACGAGATCACTACAGCGATCCACAAAAATAGGGCTATGAGTAATACACTCTAGTTTTATATTTTTCAGTAATTTTACTTGTTTAAGATATCGTAAAGGTATTTTTTGATATTTTTTATCATTAAATCACCAAACATACGTTATTTCATACATTATATACTATAAATTATATACATTGATTCCTAAATTTTAGGTATTGATTAATTTATTGATTTCAGGTGTAACATCTTAAAGATGTTATGGTAGTTGGTCTTAAAATTATAAAACAAATTAAAACTTAAAATTAATTCTTTCTGTTATTGAAACTACAACTATAGAAACTAATTCGTATTTTTGTAGATCGTTTGCTTATTTTTACAAGCGTTTATTTAACTGTTATGTTTTCATGTATGTAGGTCAAATCTTGCACGTTAAATTTAACCTTTTTTTGGTGTCTGATTGATCTGCATACACCTTCAGTGCCCATGACAATGCATCTTTGTGATAATAATCTTCATGACTCTTGATTATAAAAGCCTTTTTCAATGCAAAATTCCATTAAAACACACACAATAAAAATTGTTTTTGCAATATCAAAATATGTTTGTTGAATGTTGTTGTTGAAAATAATACAACAGATTCAATAGTGCGAAAAATTTTTCACCGAACGAGTTCAAATATAAAATTTAACTTTAGTGGGATAAATCATGCCGAAGTAACCAATTGTGTCAACTTTATAGACCAAAGAATATTGTCTGGATTTCATTTTATTTATTGTAACTATTATTTATGCCTAGTTTCAAACGTGGAATAAAAGTATGAAATCTGCCTGATGGCCTAACTGCTAAATTACAAGAAAGATAAACACATAGTTACGTCCTAAAGGATGACAGACGATCAGACTAATTCTTTATTAAAGAAAGCTTATTAAGGTAGGCTGATCACCATGCTACTATCCATAGAGAGCGAAGTAGTAATGGTAAATGTCAACAAATTGGGTAGAGGTCTATACATTATCATTTCATAGGATGAAACCTTGGGCCCAGATAGTATCATAATTACTTTATATTAAGCATCAAAATTTTTCTTTATTGATATGACTTAAGGAAGATTGAAATTATTTTGTAATTCAAATAATTCAACGTTGATATGATTAAATTTTCAAATTTCTTTAATAAATTTTGTATTTTTTAAACGAAGTTTAATTTGTTCAGTATGCTAACAAGAAAACCCTCAATATCCATTTGTAGGTGTAAAGTAATATTTTTTTCATTCTCACGTAATTTATGTAAGTATCTTATCTTATTTATATTATCTTATTTCTTGTACGTGTTCTGCGTTAACCACACATCTTCTCGAAATTGGTTACATTACAACTTATAAGTTTGCAATACGTGGTCTGAGGCTAATTCCTTAAGTGGTCTAGTACCCGAGGCTGTATGTACAAGAGAAGATGTGTGTAAAGAACCATTACTAATTTATATATATTTATTTTGACAGTTTATACACTAAATCTGGTAACATCTCAACTCTTCGGTACACTCCGAGCACTGACATGGACTTTGGGACTATACTGTGTTCTGCAACCAATGCTGTTGGCAAACAAGAAACGCCTTGTCTTTACAAGCTAGTTGCTGCAGGTAAGAAAACGTCTATGCAGTTCTTTATCTGTCTTCTGCGATGTCTTTATGTATTGTTTTTCATGAGGTAAACATGCGACTGTTAAAATAACACAGCAAAGCAAAAAACAAAATTCTAGTGAAATTTTTCCAGTGCATATTACGTGAAATCTATGTGAGAAACAATTTTTCCTGTCGGAATCTATCTTGAAGATTAAATGTATTTTTTATAAATAAAAAAAAATGTAATTCCGACCCGAAGTGAGGCTCATGATTAAATTAATTATATACTATGAGTAATTAACTAATCAATCACTTTGATAAAATGTCAGCCATTCAATAATATCAAAATCGAAAAATATATGTATCTATCTGTACATTGCGCTCTCTTACTCGTATACTCAACTATTTTTTAAATCTTAGAATAGAATATTAAAAAAATAGAATTTATAAAAATGTACTGGTATTTTTATAAAATAGAATAGTAAATCTGTAGTCAAACTGTAGCAGTTGAAATATGACTGGTGGTCGACAGTCCGACAGTCCGACAGTCTTATGTAACCCTGACCCTTCTCAAAAATGCTTTAGTGTACTATGAAGTTAGGAAACCTTCAAAAAGGGTCCAAGTGGTCTATGATTGATAGAGTTTTCTTTACATTTAAAGTAATAAGTTACTAAAAAATGCTTAAGTTCAAGTATCATACAAAACAAACAAATTAATGAGCTATTGTATTCCATGTGTCTTAGAAAAAAAATGTTTTTAGAGCTACAGTATTAAGTTTAAGCGTTTAAGACGTTTATCCAAAAACATTTGATACCTGTAACTATTATGATTTTAAAACTTTCGCCTAATTATTGTGTCTACGCTTGTTATGTTTGGTTAAAATACTAAACGATAAATATGAGCCACATTTTTCATATTTAAGTCTTGCTCTACAAGCGATTTGGAAACATTAAATGACAACTCTCGCACTAGGGGTAATTCCTGTATCGCGGGGACTTTACAAACATTCAAACAACGGACACAAAGAACACCCAGACTCAGAACAACTATTTGAGGATTACACAAAGTGTTGTCCCGCGCGGAGATCGAACCCACAACACTCGGTGCGGCAGCGTATTGGCGAGGTGACCACTTAAACTGCTAAGCCAGTCAAATCTTTGAAATATCTTTTATTTGACGTCAATTAAAATTTACACTTATTAATTAATTTAATTCTTTATTGTACACTTTTTATACATATATATACAGAAAACGTATCACATACAGTTAGGTATAGCAATAGGCGGTCTTATCACATACGGCGATCTCTTACAGACAACCTTGATACGGGTATTGTTATAAAGTATTTGGGTAGCCTGTGGTATACTAAGAAGTAACAAATTAAGTTACTTATAATAAATGCATATATGCCTAATACATAAATATATATAAATGCATACATATGCATATATAAACACAATAATATAAAGTAACAGGGAAGTTGTTCCATACTCTAACCGCTTGCATCGTAAAGGACTTGTCTGTAAACTGAGCGGAGTGCTGCGTACTTATTTTCTTCTAGAATCTATTTCACTTGATCCTCTGTTTTACTTGATTTTTGAAGTTGAATTTGATATGTTTTTTTTTTATTTTGTGTAAGGGTAGATATTCAAGTTGTTTACTTTATTCCATTGTCTTGTTTAAGATGTTCATCGTCTTTAAATAACCTCTGCGATTCAGCAGGTATCCCAACATCCTTGCAGAACTGCTCTGTCGTGAACCAGAGTTACACCCTAGTAGTGGAATGCTTGGAAGGATTCGATGGAGGACTACCGCAAGTATTCTATATGGAAGTTCTGGAACTACCTTCTTTGATGGTGAGTCGGTTTTTACTGAAATGATACTGTAGTTTCTGTCCATTTTTTAACGATTTTTAGAAATAAGGGACTGTTGTCTATCAGACAGATTATATGCAGTCATACAGTGACCGGAAGTAGGCTTGCCTAGAGGGGGAGCCTACGTAAGTGGGACAAAATTGTGATTGACAAAAAGTGGGCGTTCTAAACGCATCTGCTTACCCCTTCTAGGCTGAAGAACTAGATTATTTATATATATATGATTCAGTATAAAAAGATATTGTTTACATGAATTAAAGTTTTCTTTTTAAAATATTACGTCTAGAGCAATAAAATATTGTCAATAACATATTTATGAATATCTACATACACAAAGAATAAATCTTTTAAAAATATTTTAATATATGACATCTATAATTATACATTATATACACAATATTGCACGCACGCCAGGCTCGAACCTCTTAATTGAAAATTGCAATTGTTTTTTTTTTTTTGTAACTTCGCCCTAGTTTATCCTGATAAATAATACGAGTATACTAATAACTATTATTGCTTTAAATTAGGTTCGTGATAACATCACGTCCAACCATACTCCAACATTTGAAATCCACAACTGGGACAGCAGATCAAGCTACGCGTTGATTCTTTACGCAGCTAACGCAAAAGGGCGCAGTGAGGAAGTCTCTCTATATACCGTCGCTATCAGACCTCCAGATAAGTATACAGGTCAGTTGCATATCAATTATATCATGCGGTATTTTTTCGATATTCAATTAACACGAGCTTCGCGCGTATCAAACCGTTAAAGGAGAAAAAGAAAGCAACAAACAATTATGACTATATCAGTAATTATCTTATAACAGTTAACAGTGACCGTGACCGCTTAACTTGAAGCATGTCTGGCTTGTCTGGATGTCTCAATAAAGCTGTTCTCGTATTCCTCCTGTTTTAAGTGCAGCATGGCACACCGTGTGGTTATAGTCCACAGTTCCACTGAAAGCCCAGGTGGAATGACGGCTCGAGGGGGTTTACAAACGAAAAAAAACTTGATGATTATACAAATTTCAAACAAAATAAACACTAAGCTAAATGAATCTATCCGTTAAGGATATATGATGCTGCAGACAGATATATAGATAACACCTAGCCTATTTTACTCGTCTACGCAAGAAAGAGGGTTATATATTTTAAAAGTAAGTACGATTTTCATAATTTAGTTGTTTTATATACTACGATTGAAAATTAGATCTTCAATTGATTGAAAATTAGATCTGTATAGTGTTATCTGGTAACCCTGGCTAGTTTTCACAATAAAGTATGCAATATCTAAACAAATTTTCTACAATATTACCTACAACAAAGATACAAGATACGTGCACATATTGCTTAACTTTCAAATATTAAAATCATATGCATACGTTCTCAATGCTAATTCAGTATGTTTACTCAAAGAGGCAACAATACGAAGGATACGAACACAAATAATAAACAACAATGCTGAGGTAATCTACATTCCGTAAATTTTAAACTACAATATACTAATGCAGTGAGGCATTATTCACTGCAGTTCCCAAGAAATAGCAATTAGATACTGCAATTGCAGTGTACAGCAATAGGAACGTGATTTGAGGTCTTATTATTGCCGCGCCTTATTTGTGAAGTGGCGCTGCCAGTATTTATTGGCCTTTAAAGCAGGGAACAGCTCCTATGTGCATGAATTTTAGGCAGCCAATAGACGGTGAATAGTTAGATAGCGCAAACCTTTACTACTGATGGTTTCTGTTAAAAACGAAATGGGTATATTGTTGGCTATGTACCTGCATAAGAGCTAAGTGAGTGTTCAAACATAATGGTATGCTACCAATCTCCATATTGTTACGGTAGTGGGTACAGGGATTGGAAGGAAACTAATGTCACTGCCGAGAGTAACGATTTATTTGCGTTTCACAGTATTCTGAACGCGTAAAACTCACAGCACGGAACGAGTTGTACTGCACGGACCGCGTAGCACTGTTCCACACTGTACCCCAGGACTAAACTCAGTCCAACGGTAGCACTGCACCACTCACTATTCACTTTCACTGTTCCCTTCACTTCACTTCACTGTACCACAGAGGGTGTCTCATAAATAATGTCGGTTTTTAATATTCACTTTGATTAATAATTAATCATACAGAAAGAAAACCTTAGTATTCAAAGTATAGCCCAACATATTCTACAGTCCTAACCGAACGTTCAGCCAGCTCTTTGAGTCCTTGGTAAAACCATTCCTTGGGCTTAGATGCAAAGAATTGCCGCACTGCATTTTCAATATATTCTCTTGACTCGATTTTTTTTCCACGCAGGAACTTCGCCATGGATCTGAATAAATAGTAATCAGATTGTGCAAGGTCTGGACTAAATGCTGGATGTGGTAGGAGTTCAATTCCATCAAGTTCTTTAATCTTATCCCGTGTAACTTTCGCCGTATGCGGTCTAGCATTATCCTGTTGTAAGAGCACTCGTTTTCGATTGACTAAGCCTGGATATTTTTGTGATGAAACCTCATACATTCGGGTCAGCTGTCCACAATATAACTCAGCATTAATAGTTCGCCCATCCGGAACTATCTCAAAGTACACTAAACCTTCATAATTCCACTAGGCACATAACAAAACTTTCGACTCGAAACGACCTCTTTTCACGACAGGTTCAGGTAATTGTCTTATGTCTAACCACTGTTTTGACATGTCTGGGTTGTTTAGATAAATCCATTTTTCGTCGCAAGTAACAATGCGTTTAATAAAACGATCACCTTTCGGCAGAGCAAGGAGCTGTTTACAAACCTCTACTCGACGTTTCGCCTGAATCTCGTCTAATTTATGGGCACTATACGACAACTTTTATAAGTCTTACCTAATGATTTTAAGTGGCGATGTATAGTGTCTTTAGAAGGTCCCAACGAGTCCGATAATCGACGAGTGCTGGTACTGGGATGGTTTTCTACTTCTTACTTTGTAGCCTCAACATCCCACACAGGTGGACGACCAGAACGCGATCGATCTTCAAGTGTCAAATCTCCACTGTTAAAACGATTAAACCAACGCTGTGCCGTTCGCTCATTAACCATGTCTTCCCCTTCAATTTCACTGAAGTTTTCATATTTCCTTGCTGCCGCGGCTGCTTTGAACTTTTGTTTCCAATAATGTCTTAACAGTACATGAATTTCATATTTATCACACTCCATACTTTTTAGTACCAAAACGACCAAAGACGTCAATAAACAAAGACAGTACGATTAAATTAAAGTGAATCAATTGCACCCTCCACAGGACTAGAGAATATCTTAAAGTTGCGACATGTATAAAATGAGGCGTAGTAAATTTTTAATTATGAAACCCGACATTACTTATGAGACACCCTCTGTACTTTTTCACTTCTTCTTATTCTTCACTTGAGAGCACTTTCTACTGAACTGCCCTGTAGGCGCGACTGGAGCTCTTTATATACCCATAATTTCGATCGTAATTTGTTGAATTTCGACTGTCATTTCGTTATTCTTTTTGACTGTCTTCTACAACTTAATCTAGTACTTTCCATTATATTCGAATTTTGTAAAGAATCATCTCCATTTACTAGAATTTTCTATAAAACACCGAAATCACAAGCAGAACCCATGGAGTCCGCCGGGGCTTGAACTCTCGGCATTCGACTCGCAGCCGTAGCCACTACCGCTCAGCTACCATGACTTGTCAATCTTGCATCGAAAAACTTCTATGCATTGTTTGTCTGTGCGGTGACGTAGGCATGGCGTCACAATATATTAATTTTTTATTGTAATTAACAACGTAAACTTATGAATATATTTGTAAAATGCGTGGCTGTATATTGTGTTTAATTTATGTAATTATTTTATAAGTCGATCTACGGCAGTGGGATTATTTTATTTCGTTATATTTAAAAATATCGATACCCCGCAGTTTCACATGATTTTCTAGCCACTCTTCTCAGATCCTAAAGTTAAATAAGTACTTTCAAGCTCTCGTTACTAAGTTTAACTTATTTATACGTAAAAAGCTGTAAAAATATATACCGCCATCATTGAGGACTGCCGATAGAAGTGAAAGCTAAGTAACTTGTGAATTGTATCGTCGAGCTATTAGATTATACACAGTATACATATAGGTCATGGGAAGCGTGCGGTGACGATGACGCGAGTTTCACGGTTTTTGTTCACCCAAAAAGTACACATATATACACAGTATACATATAGTTCTCTTTCGCCTACATCACGGAGAGTGCTCTGAGCAAGAGCTCGTCAGAGCACTCCCCGTGATGGAAGACCAATTGGAAGACCTTCGACGTCTCAACTTCTCCCTTCTGCCGGCCTGAGGAGTCACCGGTTGAGAGTCGAAAATATACGATACCGAACTAAACGATTTGGCTCTTCTTTCCTGTGCCGATAGGTTAAAGCCTGGAATTCACTACCAGCGCTCGTGTTTCCTTCTCACATTGATCCCGGGTCTTGTCTTTTAAGCGGGGCGTGAAAAAGCTTCTCACCAGGCCGCCATAGTGTGGGTCACCATGTACATTGACTAGACATGCAATGAGGATGGTAACCACCACTCTTGGACTCCACTTTTTGTTTTCCATCAGGCAAAATGGAGTCACTATCGTAGGCTTATATATATATACATATATATATATATATATATATATATAATTCACACTTTTTATCACCCAAAAATTGCTCAACTCGCCTAACGAACTTTTTACTTCAAAAATAAAAAAGTACATAGATATCCTAACCTAAGCAACTGTTGTCGTAATTGCATCGTAATCTTGCCAGCACTTAACGTTACACACGCCTTGAACTAATAGAAAACGCTTGCTCATTTCACAAGACCCACTCAGACTTACGAGGTGCTCAGTTCTTTAGAAAGAGGCCATAAGATAAAACTAAAAAGTTTAATTCTCTTTGCTCATACTTTTGTACACCTAAAATAGTGCGACTAGAATTTTCTTATTCCGTTTCCTTGGAGAAAATGTTGTTGAAGTGAAAACTTCCTTAGGCGCGTTGAGCACTTTTTGGGAACTTGCGTCATAGTCACCGAAAGCTTTCTATGAGCTATATGTATACTGTGTATGTATGTGTACCTTTTGGGTGAACAAAGAGCGTGAAACTCGCGTCATCGTCACCGTAAGCTTTCCATGAGCTACACATATGAGTACTGAGTATATATGTATGTGTACTTTTTGCGTGAAGAAAAAGAGTTAAAATAGGATCATCGTCACCGCTCTCTTCCCATGAGCTACAAGTTACTTCCCATAGACTGCCCTGCACGTTTTTTTTTAAATATATGTTTTTCCACAAAAAGTTAGAAAGCTTGGACTTCCCGACATCAGCCAGTTTGACACCTTTTTCCTTTAAATAGTATACGACCCTTACCTGTTTGAGCTTACACCCTCCCCCCATTCATCCGTATAATCAATATTTCTTTCCTTCTCTTCTTTTCTGCTTTTGCCTTTCAATTTACGCCTATTTTTTAATTGAATTCCCAGTCCGAGATAACGGCAACAGGCTTGTCCCTTTTTACTCAAATGATCCCTGGTTATAGTAAGCAAAATGTGGGCATTTAAAACGCCTCTGCTTACACCTTCAGGTATAGAAGCGTGAATGTATGTACATATGTGTCATGAATAGACAATTGCTTATTTCCAGTCATTGAGAACGGCTTGTGCAGGAAATTTGTGCTTAAGTGAGAAAATGCTTTTTTACTTATTTCAATAGTTTTCGTAAGAAAATTTCCTTAATTCTACGTATATATGTATATTATGCAGTCTTCACTTATCGTGAAGGAACTGTATACACAAAAATCCACACCACATATTTTGTCTGAAGCATAAGTTCTTTCTTACTTTTTCCGATGATACCAAAATCATATCATTGCAAACGTATTCCCAACGTCTTAGAAAAGTCTTATATTGTACTACGTGTGCGCTTTGTTGTGTGTGAAATCGTGAAACTATCCGCATAAGCGTTACTTCAGGGTTATCACTGTGTATTTCGTGTGTGTATATATGAATGTATTCGGGTGCGTATAATGTTTCTTTGTCAGAACCATTTGAATTGTGACATACATTTTAAGATAACCTTGGCTAAAAATCCAAAGAGGAACCTAATACCCGAATACATGTCGGGTGTTATGATTTTACAATTAATTCATATTATCATCTCCTCTTCTTGTTTTTATAATCAATGCTTAAATTTCACAACTTTATTTTGTTAATATGACACCAGATTTATGTATGTTACTGAAAATTTCCACACTCCAAAACTCTGGTAGGGAAATGTTCTGACATTAGAAATGTATGCACAAACGTACACTCACGGCCAAAAGTTTTAGATAATCTCAAACTTTTGGCAGTATAAGTATGCGCATATATTTAAACTAGCGTCTCATTGATAGTGATAAGTTTACCGCATATTCAGTTTCAGTTGGTAAAAACCGTTTTACCGATTTCAATTGTTGGTTTATTTACCCGAATATTAAAGAAGAGGGATTATATTATTTAGTTAATATTCGAGTAAGGAGTGATTGGCTGATCAAGATCGATCGATCTCTCGATCTTGGAAAATATGGCCAGCCCCACATACAAAAATATGTATATATCTGCATCAACTAGCGAAAATAAGCTAAACGACATAGCAACTACTGCTCGTATAATGACGTAGAACGATCCGGAATCACGATAGTAATTTATTTACAGATTCCAAATTCAAATCTAATATTATATTATTTTTTATATTGTTTATTTATGATTTTATATTTATTTATGACCAAATTACTTAGAAACAACTTACAACACTACTTGATCATCTAGTAACGATATTAATCCGCTGGATTGTTATGATGTGTGGTAAGTTTTAGAGAATATGACATGCCCTGAATGAACGCCATGATAATTTATAGTCTCCAAAACGATCCGTAGAATGGCAGTGAAGAATTTTCCTATGGCGTTCAAAGGACTGTGTATGTGGAGCTTCATGTATTTTTAAGATTTGTTTTCCTTGTAACAATATTGATGGCAAGACTAGTTAAATACAACTTTCCAGCACTAACTGTTGGGCCGCGGTCCGCCACGAATGATCACCTCACCCGATTAGAGGATCCTGCATTTGTGTTGAAGGGACATAACAACCGTTCTTCCACTTACGTATGTATTTTTGTATGTATGTATGATCGTTCTCTGTCACACCCATGAGCCTAAATGGCTTGATGGATTTCGACATGAGATATGTTATTTGAATTGTCTTAATTGTGATATAGGATATCAAATTTGTCGCCCTGTTAGTCTAGCGGATCTAGTATGATTATATGTAAACAAAACATTTTAAAAGAGTAACGTTGGAGTTTCTTGCCCATTCTTCTCCATACGAAACTACATTTTGGAATGGGCGACTAGAATCAAATCTATTTAAATGTAAATGTAGACGTTCGAAAGTGCCTTTGGGCCTATTTGAAATAAATGCTTTGACTTTGACTTTATAACTACATTTTTTTTGTCGTGTGGAAACTCCCAATGGTCATCACCTTACTGGAGCTAACAGTGAAGTTGTATGTCGGACTCGAACTGACTAAAGCCACACGGTGTTCTATTGCATAGGACCCGGGTATACTCCAAGAAGGAAACTTCTGAGTACCCTGCAGACCTTGGTCGCCTGAGCATCAGGCGACCATACCGTGGAAAGCGGGGGCCTTGCCCCTCTCCAACTGAGAGAGGCGTGCGCAGAATAGTCTACATTTATCGTCTCAGTCCTGCTTACCCGCAGGCCAGCGCTCATGGAGGTCGGAGGTCATTCTGCGCTTTCCGGAGCCTGTTGCGTCCCCTGGGGAACGAGAAAGTGCTAGTCCTCTCCCGTTCCCGTTCCACCGCCTCTTTGATTAGCATCACCTCTTCGCAGAAGGAGACGTTAGATAACCACGCTCTCTCACTATACCATGTACTAAACAATGGTCTCTAGCGAGAGGCTTTCCACACCAATAGCCGTCACGAGGTCAAGGCGCTGTTGCGTACATGCTGAGCACTCCACTAGCATATCTCTATACCTACTTTTTTTTCATTTTTTTTTACGTGTGGAAACCCACCTCATCGAGTTAAATTCGATGAAGTGGCTATGTCGGAATTGAACCGACTAAAACCACACGGTGTTCCGACACAAATGCCTGTAGCCGGGGGTAAAGGTATAGCCTAGGAAGGATGTCCCTCGACCCCCGACAGACGTGACCACCCACCTTATAAAGCAGGTAGTCTCGAAACATGTTGGAAATTTGCTTCCCAATCCGAGCTCGAAGGGCGTGCGCAGGTCGCGTCCTCGTCTTCTTCAGGCCAGCGATCATGGAGGCCGTAGATCGTCTCCACGGCGCCTGGAGCGTCCTCTGCGGGACGGGAGAGTGCTAGACCTCTGCCGTTCCCTTTCCACCACCTCTTTGGCGTACATCAGCTCCTCGCAATACGAGGCGGCGGAATCCCACACGCTCTCGCTTTGTTCCATGGATAGCACCATGGTCTCTAGCGAGAGGCTTCCCACACCTATAGCTGTCTCGAGGACGTGGCGTTGTTGACTCCACGCTGGACAGGCCGCTAGTGTGTGTAGGGCAGTATCCTCTGAACAGCCTCCGCAAAGGTGGCACACAGGCGTTGGCTCTCGTCCTATACGACACAGGTACGTCCCGAAGCAGCCATGGCCAGTAAGCACCTGTGTCAGCCGGTAAGAGAGGCTGCCATGTTGCCTCTCAAGCCATTCCTCCATGACCGGCCTTACAGCCAGAATTGTGGCGTGTCCAGCACTTGGTCGCCCAAGTCGCTCTTTCTACTCAGCCATGAGTACCTTGTGGACCTGGAACCTCTGAGCCTTGATTACATCTGGTAAAGGTCCGAGGTCCAGCACCTCCTTTCGTCATTGGTATGAGGATGCAAGGGCTTTGGCTTCCAGGTCCCATGGCATAGTGCCGGCTAGGAGATCTCTATACCTACCTAGTCTACCTAGTAAAGGTGAGAAATATTTTACTCTGCAATTTGATATTATTAATATTAATATTAAATTAATTTATTTACTATTATTAGAATTTATTGTTAATAAAGTATTAATCTGAATTGTAAGGGTAATTGACTGCACTTTAAAGGTTTTTTTATGCTGCTATCACTTTGTTGCTGTATAAACAGAAACGACTTCGAATTGGTTGTTCTTAAGAAAGGGCAGGTTAGAAGTACCCGTAACCGATGGGCTTGTATGAAAGGTTTAATGGCAGTATATGAAGCTCGTGAGATATGTGCGGAAGGAAGCAAGCAGGCGACGGTTTGTTTTCTCTGCCGGCTTATGTACATACATATATGTATATGTAAACAGAAAAGTCTCTATATAAAACAAAAACAATCTATGCAAGGGTGTGCTGAAAGGAAGAGGTAAATATATGTTTGTATTGAGGATGTCTTGTCGTATTTCGAGTACCTCTTAAGGGTCCTGAGTAACAAAAATAATAATTTACATTTTGGTCTGAAAATAGTTAAGGAGAATGTATCACTTTTAAACTTGAATTCGGGTTTTGAAATTCTAAACGCTTTACGTAGAAAATACGTAAAGCGTTTGCGTAGTTGCTACGTACGTGGTATAAAGAAGGGGTCAAGGACCATAACAAACCATTTAAAATAAAAAAAAAGTGTCCGTATTTCACAAAGTATAGAAAAAATAATCAGAAAAGAAATATAATATAAAATAGAAACTTAAAATAGTAGTAATACACACAAAATTGTTAACATAAAAAGGGTTAAGTTTTTTATTTCATACTCTAATTTCCCTGATCACGGCCACAGCTGAACTGACCACTTTGGGAGCAATTCGCTCGACGTCACTTTGAAATTTCCTATATTTAAGCAGAATACCTAACCCAGTATTTTCTTCAACAGGAGTAAGCACTTCGATCCCGTTGTCTCCAATGCTGGTGTCATTGCTGTCCATCGCAGCGCTTCTATGCACTGGAGTATGCGGGGTCATAACCGCGCTGTACCGTCGTCATGCTGCAAGGAGACATGACTTAGACAAGCATCCACCGTCAAGGTCAGTGTTCAGAAGAGATTTTTTGTTTATGCAGAAATTAAATAATTAATTAAAATATTTATTTTTATTACATAAGTCCATTTGATGCGATGTATCCTTTTTCGGAAAATTAATATTCAATTGATTCAGGAATTTCAAAAGAAATTAAAGGATTCTCAGAAATAAAAGTTAAGTGCTCAGCAATGAGCCAAGCAGAAGGTACTCATTTACTCTGCTCAGCACATTTCTCACTCATTCAGTGAGTTACTTAAGTTTACGCTCTCTCACAGTAACGCCCACTACATGCACCAGAGCGTGGAATCTCTCTCGAAGCAGGATAATCTGAACACCTACTGTGCTTCACCAAAGCTGGACTACTGCAGCCAGTACGAACTAAAAATGGAAGGGAGTGGGGAAGATACAGACCCAGACATTATACCCTGTCATTATGGTAAGATTTAAATACTTTTTGAGTTGCGATAGTGAATCTAAATGGAACGTCTAAGGGATCATATTTAATTATAGTTCAATATAAAAATAGTTTTTATCATTTATATTTTTTTATATATTTGGTAAGTTTCTAAGTTTCTTTGTCGGTATTTTAGATACTAATCAACGAGAAATACTCGGTAACAAATAATGTTGTACTCAGTAGTTACTAATTTAAAAGAATATGATAGATTGTATGCAGAAGGTGGAGGACCAGGTGCTATGGGTCACGTTGGGGGAGGTCTATATATATATGTGGACATATACCATTGGTGACAATGTACTGCAGTAGGCTAGATAGATGATGATTGATGATATTAGATTCGTCTCGTTTATTGTGTAACATGAAAACATCAACTAAACTTCCTAAATATTTTGTGTACAAACAATGTTTGAATGAAATTATTACTTTTGTTAATATGGGCAATTAAAGTCGACACCTTTTTTCTGCTATCTCAAATTTATTTTTTGATAATGCAATCTGTTCCGTTCTACAAAGTTCTCTTCAATACGGCATTACACTGCTTACAACCTTTTTAGTCATGTACTCTGACGCAATCCAACCATTGTTCTTCGATCGTCATCCCTATATTAATAAATATATTGCCTAAGGTATTTTTAAACATTCTTATTAAAATAATAACATACAATATACAACTTTAAATACATAGATATGTAGATATTTTTGCATAGTTATCATAACTTACTGAAATGTGGAGCGTCCCCTGTCGTGAGAAGGCCCAGTGCTGAGGACGGTATAATATTGTGTTACAAGGAAAATATCCCCCATTTAATTATATGAAGGTCCTCCATTATTATAATATAGTTAATTAGACTTAGATGTGATGAGGGTGTGTAACAAGCCAAAACGTGATAATAAAGACCAGCGCTTTCGTAAAAGGGATCATAGAAATTTACAAATATATAGAGAATAGTCGGTGAGAGGACTCTGACTTCCCGGTACGATCCAGTTTGAGTTACAGGTATGCAATTCCATTCTTTATTCCATCTTTCTGAGCAAGGTCCCGTTCCTTCCCTTGTATGTTCCTTTTCCTGCCAATATACTCCAAATTTTCCCATCCTATTCCCCAAAGTGCCCAGAGGACGGCAATAGGCTAATAAAGTATATACATAACTTTTTTAAAATATTTCGATTTATTAAAATTAATTATAATTACATCATATTACAATGACCATAACTTATTATTAAAGTATTAATGTAGGTTATGCTATTTAATTGTTAGCATATCGGTCCGTGCCTTATAATTAATATAATTATGATTAGGTTCCTGGAAGCATCCCTCCTAGGGTTCCTGGAAGCATCCCTCCTAGGGTATACCCAGGTCCCTTGCAATAGACCCACTTGTGACGGAACACCGTGTGGTATTGGTCGGTTCGAGTCCGACATACCACTTCACTGTCAGCTCCGATGAGGTGATGACCAGTGGGGGTTTCCACACGAAAAAAAAAATCTTAATTGTCTAACATGGCAGATGATTGTACAAGTTTATGCATCTCTATTAATATTATTGCACACCACTAGTAAAGTACAGATAACAGTATCAAACTTACAAATTAGAGTGCAATAAGCAGACGACCCGGTATGGGGATGATTACAAAATAGATTATATATAATCGAAAATAGATAATAACATAATAAAACAATAATATTCTGATGAACGAGATACGAAAAAATAATACCATAAGCATCTGTTATTGTAACAATATATATAACTTTAATATATTTATGCGTATCTTATTTTATAAAACAAACAACAATTAAGTTTCATAGTCAGGGGTTATCCATAAGGTATATCCAATACATCAAGCGTACATATGAACATTTCACTGGCTCGGCATCTCACTACTGATATACAAGCTGACACGTCTGCCCTCGCCGGTGCCTCACGCAATACTAATTGACTCGCTACGGTCAGTACGGCACAATTGATTCAGTTCTACCCACACTATAGGTAGCTCAAATAATTCATATACATATACATATAGTATATAGAACATCGTTTTTAGGGTTCCGTAGCCAAAGGGACTACTATACTACTATAAAACGACCCTATTACTAAGACTCAGCTGTCCACTGGCGTCTGTCTGTCCGTCTGGCCGTCTGTCACGAGGCTGTATCTAATGAACCGTGATAGTAAGACACTTGTAATTTTCACAAATTATGTATTTCTATTGCTATAACAACAAATACTAAAAAAATAATACAATAAATATTTAAGGGGGCTCCGATAAAACAAACGTGATTTCTTTGCTCGTTTTTTCTTCATATTGATAACGGCGATAGGTAGACGCTTCGACTATTCACAGAATATTCAGTTATATATTCACTTTAAAAATTAAATTTAAACCAATATTTAGGGGTCTCAAATATAAAATACATGTTATTTTTTGCCCTTCGTGCACGAATCCGCATTTGGTCGATTTTATTATTTATAGCTCCCAAAAGTCAACTGACCACTTGTATGTTAATTTATAACAAGGGCTAGAAATATAAGAGTATGAGTTTTTAGTATATATAATATGATTATTGTTGAGTAGGTTCTGATGAACGTCGATCATTGGGTCCGTATATATATTATGTGTGTACACATATTTATAGTGAGCCACCATTATTGTGTATTGCACTGTTATCATATGTACAAGAAACTTGTGGTTTTTCTTTCCAGTTTTCTTATTATACTATTTTATTACAGACAAGAAGTCACTAAGTGACTTTAGTAAGCTGCCCTCTCCTGGTCTGGACTCTGATTCCTACACGATGTTCAGCGATAGACATATTGTACCTGCCAGTGCTGTAAGTATACTGCTATAGTTCCATTTTTTGAATGTTAGATTGTTTGGGATATTTTAGTTATTTACTTTTATTATTTATTAAACTTTATTAACATATTATACAAAAGAAGGAGGACATGATGCCTGAGTAACTTTATGAATGTCATAATTTTGCCAACTAATTGAGTAGGAGATCGCGTAACTCTTTCTTAAATGTTAAGCGATTAGTGGACGTTCTGATTTCGAGTGGGGGCGGATTCATGAGAAGAACTGACTGGACATAGGATTTTGGATCTGCAACTGGTAGTATACATATAGTAAAAATACAATACAAGCATTGTTTGTATACCGGTTTTCTGTAAGGAGTCTCCTTCTTTCCTCTTTCCTCTCCCCACATTGCTCCTATCCTCTTTGAACCCGCTCATCACCCTTAAAACTGGCCAGCGCCCTTACGACTGTAGTTACTTGAGTTGTAGGTGTTTATGGGCGACGGCTATCACTTACAATCAAGTGACCCGTCTGTACATCTGTCCACCATTATCAACAAAAAATCCTTTGAAAATTAAACCACTAAATATCTAAGACTATGTGATGGATATGCAAATCCCGGCCGTTAAATACACTATTAAAATTTGTTTGATTTTCTGCAGTCATCTGTCAGCATATGTGTAGTCAACCGCGGAGTGACAGCTCGCAGTGCAGACATTGCAGCGGCGAGAAGGCCAGAAGTGGTGACGACTGCGCGAAAGGTTCGAGAGAGTTGCATTTAAGTGACTTTAGAGTTCAAGAGAGGTATACAACAATTTGAAATAGCTCGCCCTTAGAAAGGTGCGGAAGAAATAAGGTGATATATATGTAATTAGTGTTTAAACAATAATTGTGACGTTGTGAGTGGTGATAAAAAGGCGAAAATGAGTGGATTCAATTTTGAATGGGTGACTACGAAACTCGTAAATATACCATATAAATAATAATGAAGGAGGTACAAAATTGCTAAACTTTAATCGTAAAGTAGGGTTTAAAGAAGTTTATTTGGGAGAATCCCGTTTTTGTTGCAAGTAAACTTTGAAGAGTTAACTTTGAGTAAACTGAAAAAAATAATTTGTACATAAAAATATGTACAATTTAGTACAAACATCTTCATTTTTTAATTTGTTTTTAATGGCATTTTATTCAAAAATAAAAATATATATATTATGTAATTAAAAAAAAAACTTATGTTTATTAATGTTGTTGAAGAAATGTTGATTTTATTAATTGAAACATATAATGTGGTTCTTTCTAAAAATAACAAACTTAATTGCAATCTAGAAAGTAAATAACTCTTAAGAAATTGTTGTATTGTATGATAGATAGGAACAAAATGGTAAAATATAATTAAACCAAGTTATAATAAGTAATATATTTAATTAAGAATATCCGCCCAATCCTTTGATTACTACTAAAAGTTACTAACAATTGATTGCATTTCAACATGTATATTTTATTTATTTTATGCAATCTTTACAACATAAAAGTTACAAATCAGAAAGCAAGAAAACACAAACAATGCGATCTGCATAACTTAGTATTATTATACAAAAACTGTAATTTTGTAGACGCTTTGTAAATTTAGCCCCAATTACATCATAATCTAGCCTCCGTTAAACTAACAAGTAATTTCTATGTAACTTAATTTGTTAGGAATGAATGTCTTTCAGAAGTGTCAATCAGCACATTTCTTCTTAACTTCTTTAATAGTAACGCTAACACTACATTTCAATAAACTTATTATTTTTTAATTGGTAATATTTTATGTAATATATAATTAATAAGTAATTTATTTTTTGTATTAATTAAATTAATATGTAATTTAATTTAATTTACTCGTTCATTTTTAATCTGCTAAATAATTGTTAGTTTGTTAATTTATTTATTTAATGAATGGCAAACTGAAGTTTGTTAAATACTCTTTCTGTGAATAACCTACATATTTGTGAAATAAAATTTTATAAGCTGTGTGTGATCAATGTGTGTAATCAACCAAGTTAAAACATTTTTTACACTTGGTTGCTACATAGTCACAGACTAAATAAAAAATAACGCCGTTTACTTCGATTTAGTTAGTTTATTGAAATCCCAATTTCACAATACTATACTTGATTTCTCTTCCGTATGCGATCAAATAGCCCGTTAACTAATCTCTCACCCGATATTACTTATTTATCGATGTATACCGGTTGACCGATGTCTAAGCTATTTGCCAGCTATCATCATTATTAGACGGTGCTATCACGGTGTTCTGTTCTACATAAAGGGCTATTATATTGTTGAGGTGAAGCATTGATCGGCACGGTAGCAATTAGTGTCCAAGTTGTTGTACAATAACATCCTATAACACAGCAATTTATGTAAACTTGAAAAGTATTACGTTGTCAAATACATTTATAAATTTAGAATAGACGCCTAATAAAAATTATAGATTTAGGAAAGTCTTTCGTGACACATATTTACTTAAATTTACGGTTTTACTCGCGTGTTTATTTTGGGGATGCCCGACTAGTTACCGGACGGTACTGGACGTCACACTGTCGAATGTGACGTACGGTTCCCGGTACGAGTTATTCCTTGAGAAAGGTCTCCTGTCTAGACAAACTAGCAGGCCATCCCCGAAATACACACGTGAATAAAACCCTATATTTAAATAAATGTTCTTTTAAATCGTTGCAATGTATTATATTAAACTATTTATATCATAAATTTTAATGATTTTAAAGAACATTTTAAGGACTTAATCACTGTAATTTTCATTAGGCACTATACTTCTTTCGTTATTCAACATTTTAACCAAATTGCACCAAACGGGGTTATGGATAGTCTGAGCTATTGCCCAAATCTTTCGTTGGCGTTAATATTTAATTAACTGCACTTATCTGTATGAAAGAAGGTTAAGTTTTGTATCTTATTCTTATTATTCTTCTTTGCAGCTTTATCGGTATTTTAGGTTAATTTCTTATTTAATAAGCAATGCTAGGATAGGAATGGGCCGGCATGATCGAAATAATACCACAGCCTAGCAGAAAAGTGGCTTGAAAACATTCTCGCGTTGTATTTCCCGAGTGAATGGAGGCACTGGCCCAAATCTCCTCTTTCTTCATTAAAAAAAGAAAGTAAGTTATTAACACAATCGTGATTTTACATACATACATACACTGACACCGGGACCCCATAGGGGTAGGTGGAAGCGTAATTAACACCTACATTTTGCCAATTATAATTTAGTGTAATTAACGTAATAGAGGGCCAGCCTATTGCCATCATCTGGGCACTTTTGGGGATGGGATGGAGAAAATCTGTCCGATAACACAATATTGATACTTGGATGAGTCTTATAATCAGCCGTGACAGTGAATGGATGTTTTATTTTCAGCAGATATGACACGACCTTAACTTCTGTGAAAGCCACAATTCGGGAGTTGTATTAAGCAACCGAATTGAAGGTAGCATATATGCTGACTTATATAATAACACGTCCATATAAGTTTGATAGATATAATAATATTTAGTGTGAAATGATTTCAAAATCTTCAAACTTCAAAATTAACTGATATTACCAACAGTGCCGATTTTAAAGCTTTGGCAGCTTTTTATATTTTAGGTTGCTTTATATATAAGTTGTCGAAGATCCTCATAGATGTCATTCGCCAATCAGGGGCAAAATGCCAATCGCCAATCCTAAAAACCACCCCGGTGTTCTTCTGATAGTCTATATTCGGGGTAGCGAGAATGGCTTTTGCATATTTTCGCTACCTCGATAGGCACTGTCTCACCCAAATGTACTTACTGCAAGTGATGCATATGTAATTCTGTATTTTTTACTTGTTAAATATAATTTACTTTTATCGTTTTTTGTTAGCAAGGATCGACACAAAAATATTTTGTGCGTGAGTATAAATTATGCATCGTATAAAAATGCGGTGTCGCGCGAATCGCGTTCATTCGCCGCTTGGTATGCAGTGCGAGCGGATGAGTGCTCCCTTGATGCATGTTTAGGGCTTCACAGTACGAGGCATGTGTACGCCACAATTTGTTCGGTTATGATGACTAAAGTGTTGGCAGTTACCAAAAAACTGAGTTTCTTAGTTTTGAAACAATTTTCGGTCTAAAATTTTGTAGTTCGTAAGCAGCAAAGTACATGAATGGTTCACAGACTTTTGACCGTTATAGATCTTTGCACAAAGTCAGATTAAATTGTACATATAAAACTAAAAGTGCTTTAAAATTATATAACAAAATAATAAGATACTAACATACTTCAAACCTTAATACTATCACAATAAGGTATACTTTCGTTTGTTACACTTAATTCAAACCTTTGCATCTGGAAATAAGTATTTATGGCATGGTTTTTGTTTTTGTTTTCGACTACTGTTGAATATTTTTTTATTTACGTATGGCAAGCAAGATGGCAAAGGATTTTATAAAAGGCTTTATGGTATTTTTTGGTATGATGTATATGGAAAAGAATGTCATGAAATAAAATAATGAATTACGAATTTATAAGTTACGATACGTAGCTATACCATAAATATTACTGATTCACGATAGTATATTTTTTTTAATCAATATTATTAATATAATAATTTTATTAGTACATTTGAATTTACAGAGGTGTTATTATATTATATTACAAATTAATAGCTTAGTTAACAAACAATTGACTACATTTAAAGGGGTTGCCATAGTGTTCTCCTAGCTAGGATACAAAACTGCCTGTAGCTATTTAGGATGAACAACTCGCAGAATAAGTTGAAAATTGTAAAATTCTATTACAAGAAAATTACCCTTTTCGTTTAACAATATATATTAGTTTACTAAGAGTGACTGACATGGGTTCAGTTATACTTCTTATTTTATAGAACTCAATTTTAAACTCCTTTACAAAGATTCCAATTACACAGTCATATATACCCGCACTCACCTGTATCCCCGAAAGGGTATGCAGAGGTTAATGAACGCCCATAATTTCCCTTCCAGGCACTTTTGGGAATTAGATGGGGAAATTTGGAGAATATTGACAGGAAAGGGAGAATGGAAAAAAAAGGGATATTGCAGTCAATACTTATAATTCCAACTGGCATGTGTCTAGAAGTTCGAGATCTCTAACTTTACAAGTACATTCTAATTAATACTACATTTTATAATCAAATTTTATGAGAATATCAGTTTTTTCGTTTTCGTACACGTTGTCGGTGTTCTCTACATTACCTAAAATATTGTTACCAGGATCGATAACCGTATAGCAAAAGCATGCAAAAGTCGGCACATATTGAATCAACACGTATTCTCAATACGTATAAATGTACGAAATTAGTTTTAGCCTAAAAATGTGTTGAGAGCAAACGCAAAAGCGAAAAGTAATCAATTTATATGTGCTCATGGATATTTCTAAAACCAATATGAATACTAAAACCTTTTATAGATACACGTTAAAATGTTATAAGTAAATATGAATTTGAAAGCTATCCGTTTTAATTATACATACATAAATTCATGCCGTTACAACGATGGGGTACGCAGTGGCGTAAATAACGCCATAATTTTGCGTATTATAATTTATTCCTACTTAATTAATAGAAGCTATGCCTATTGTCTTCACCAATGAACTTTTTGGAATAAGAACGGGAAGTTTGGTGTATGTTGTCATCAGATTGAGGATAGAAATGTAAAAAAAGTTATATATCTTATAAAGATGGATTGGGGAGTATAAACAAAGCTCAAGCAAGTCAGGGTTCGCATACTTATAACTGGAATAGGCTGGTGTCGGGAAGTCCAAGGCCCTCTAACGGTAAACTTTAAATTATATTTCGAAGAAATTACGCCTATTACAATTTATAGTAAACCTAGACTTATATAAAAATGAAAGATCTGTATTAGAACCGATACATGCCGTATTAACTATTAAGAATTTCATTTAAAATACAGAAATACATTTTGTGCTGCCTGTGGGTCTAGTGTTTAGTGATACTGTCTACTCCGCCAGAAGTCATGGATTAAAGATTGTAATCTGCATTAGAACCGATACATGCTATATTAAACATTAGGTATTTCATTTAAAATACAGAAATAAAGTTTGATAGGCCTGTGGGTCCAGTATTTAGTGATAATGTCTACTCCGCCAGAAGTCATGGATTAAAGATTGTAATCTGTATTAGAACCGATACATGCTGTTTTAAACGTTAAGTATTTCATTTAAAATACAGAAATAAAGTTTGAGTGGCCTGTGGGTCCAGTGTTTAGTGATACTGTCTACTCCACCAGAAGTCATGGATTTGTTAAACACAATTTTTTTTTATGATTCAAAAATAGTTATCCCGAGTCTAGATCTTTTTTGTGTATGTTGTATGTATGTTTGTAAAGTCCATCGTGACGCGGAAATATTCCCAAGTTTGTGTCTTTTTTTTAGGAAAGTAAAAAAAAGTAACACATTTTCTTTATTTTTTACTCCATTTGCACTTGAAACTATTAAATTTTCAAGTGTCTGTAACATTGTCAAATAAATAATACATCTCTTAGAGAAATATGTATGTTGTGTAAAACTTTACGATTAATATTTTAGGTGGGAGCTTCTGATATTAGCTGCTCTGCTCGAAATGATTGATTAAATTTTAACTTTCTGCGTCAGGGTTGACGTTCGAACTACCCTCACGTTTCACGTTAAAATTTGACGTAATTTATATCTACTCACCTATTACGTAATTAATTACTTTAAAACTGTCTCACGCTTTTGTAGCATTGTTTTTTCTTGAGTAGCTGTCTCATTTGTGACATCTTCACTTAGTGTTTTCATTTCAAATGGAAATATTACAAATCAATCATAATTTAGTATATTATTAACGTCAGTCACGCACACACATACATGTGTACTCACGGCCTTATTCCCGAAGGGTTACCAGAGGCGACTTAAAGGACCTCTTATTACCATTGATAATTAAGGCTCACTTACATAGTGGGGGGGTGGTCTATTGCTATAATCCGGGCATTGTATAACAGTATATTATATAATTTACTGTCTAAAGGATTACAGTCCGATCCCTTAGTCGCCGATTACGATACACACGGGCTCTTCCGTCTCATCTCTATGAGATGAAAATTTTTGATGATCAGGCAGGTCACCTGATGGTAAGTGACAACCTCCGTCCATGGACACCTGCGACTGAAGAGTCGTTAGGGCGTTGACCGTCTTTGCGGGTGATGCCCGCCTTGGGGTAGCGAGGAAGTGAGAAGGGGAAAGAAGGGGGGGGGGGGTGATTAGGAAATGGGAGAGAGGGTAGGGGGGTTAGGTTAGAGGAAATAGGAGAGGGGGATTTGGGCCCCCAAAAACTTCAATCATGTTACTACTATAGTATATAATTTTTATTAGTTTTTAATCATTAACTTTCAACTAAGTATTCCATATTTCTTGGACCCCCTTTACTTTTTCTCCCGGTACAGCTCTACGATTTATTCCTGTGTCGCGAGTGACTTTACAAGCACACAAACACGGGACAAAATAAATACCCAGACTCAGACCAACTATTTGTAGATCACACAAATTTTTGTCCCGTGTGGGAATCGAACCCATTACCTCCAGCTCAGCAGCCATGGTCACTGAGGCCACGAGACCAATGAGGCCAGTTAAAATAAGATACTTTGTAAATATAATAGTAATACCACACAAATACATTTGTTTACGTAATAAATATTAAAAAATAAATATAAAACATTTATTAAGCTGTTGTTATTAGAAGTAAGATTTAGTTAATTATAAATTATTTTGAATTCTGAATTTGAATAAATGGATTTAGTAAATTTTTGTACAGTATACGGTACTGTCAGAAAAGTCAATATTATAGATAATTAATTAATGTACTGCATAATTAATATATATAATTAAATAAGTTGTAATATATTACTATATAAAGTACGTATGCAGTCAACAGTTAATTTCTAAATTGCTAGAAATATTTTGTTAGCACATTTAGTTACGGTAATAAGTCATACTATTAATTAAACTAAACGGGAAAATAGTAAGTTGTTTTATATAAGGAACGAAGTATGAAATGTGAATTAATTTAATAAAGGCATATGAAAATAAATACAAAGATCTATATGCCAAAGCTGTGCGAATGATTTTAAGGTTCATAGAAGGTTCAAAAATCATGCTTTTTGATATATTTTTCATTTCTTCGTGTGTGACTAAGCGTACAAGGCACTTCGCTCTGATCGAGGCTGCCTTGGATTAAACAAGTTACAAGGTGACTATGTCTCTATTCTTAGTATAAAATTTATAAATGTGCTACTGTAATTATTTTACTATATTGCAAGCTATTAAAAAAGTTTAAAATCTGTGTTTTTTTTTAAAGTGATTTTTTTTTAATTGCGTGCAGTAACATCATTATTTATAAATTTGATGACAAGGTAAAATTGATAAATTATAAATCCTGTTTGTTGTTAAAAGAAAAAAAAATGTTTATGATTAGGTGAACCTGACTGACATTACCTTTAGTGATATAATGTAAACGATGATTGTGAATGTTTTAATAAAAACAATTATTGAAGTAATTCCTATGGTTTTTTTTAATCCTTTTTAGGGTGTCGTTTTTCAACAGACAAACAAAGGAACCCTACTCCTTTGTTTGTCTGTCTGTCTGTCAAAACTCTCTTTCTCCAGAACTGGTGGCGGTATCAAGTTGAAATTAAGAGTCTTCTGTCCCTTGTAGCTGTAAAAAACTTAAGCTTCTAAGTCAGATCTACAAACTTCATTGCCTCAGGGCCATACTGATTACTCAAATAAGTTCCAAGGGTCAAAACCGTTTCAATTTTTTCACAATTATCTGCAATTTCTCAAAGCTATTTCAATTAACATTGAGTATTGTGACCCGTGACTACACCTCGTGGTGAGTAGCAGTAATCTCTATCTTTTACAGCTAACAGGTGGCGTTAGTAGAAATGAACATTCATGAATAATTTTATTTATTTATTTATTTAAAACTCTTCCTGCATAATACAACGCACGAGGCGGACTTAATGCCACATGGCATTATCTACCAGTCAACCTTTGGGTGGTTCAGTGAGGGACATGGAATAATCTCGTTGGTTCAAGAAAGTTCTGGTTTAGTCTCAATCTATTCACTTTGAGATGGCAGTAATTTTAGTATAAATAGGCAAACGACGCCACAGCAAATTATTCTGCTTAGGGAAGGCGAAGGGAGTGAATGTCTGTTGTGAAATGAAGTTTAAGACCGTTTCATAAAAATACATATTGAAAATGTCCAACGCAACGTCAGTACGTAACAGTGTTTTGATTTGACTTTTTATTTTAGGAATGACTTATTAATATGGAAAAGAAGCGAAAAATAGACAATGCAAAATGTTCAATGTTCAATGGAACTTTAAATATTTTGTCACTGAGTACGGTAATAAAGCGCAATGTTTCGTTTGCAATAAAACTATAGCTATAGATAACCATAACAAAGAATATAATACCAAAAGGGCATTAACGAAACATTTATATTTATCAAAATATGAAGGCAGAACAGAAAAATTTGAAGCTTAAAAGCGTCTCTTAAAATCAATCTTTATTTATATAATCTTTGATTAAAAGTCAATGCTCAACAAGGGGTTGCAACTCGTGACAGCTTTCGCGTTGCTCTTGAAATCGCAAAAAGTGGGAAACTGTTTACAGATATAGAAATTATGTAAGAATGTGTAATTGCAGTCGCCAAGAAATATGTTCGGACAAAATAAATTTATTCAAAACTGTCCGTTTATCAGCAATCACCGTGGCTTGGATGGCATACGACATTGCAGAAAATATATCATCTCAATATTCTGCCAAAAATGGTCATCTTAATACCAATATTAAATAATTCCGGCAGAAAACACTATTTTAATCACAATTACGTAGTAATATAAATATTTTGTCGTCACTCAGATTTTGATGTCATTGCGAATGAAATTAAGATTTTTCAAAATCCTTTTGATACTGACATTGAAACCCCAGTACCGGAACTTTAAATAAAAATAATCAATTTACAATCAAAACCTGAACAATGTGGGAATTTGCAAGAGGTTGAGAGAGAGAGAGAAGATTTAACATATCACGGAATCAATATTAAAAAAGATCTATTAGCTATCGTGGGACGGATTGATGAGACTGGCGGGTAGGAAATGGCCCGTGGGACATAGTTTAGAGACCCTGTTCTAAAAAATATGGTCATTAAATCCTAAAATTTAAACAAATTTGAGCCTTTCGTAGGTAAATCAAAATGTTTAAGGTATTTTCCATTGCTATGAGTTATGTAAATTCTCAAAAAGTAATTCCTCACAGTACAAGTAAAGGAAAATTCAGAAAACCGTTATTATATTAAAAGTAATTATAAAAAATAAAAATTAAATTGAATCATTAATAATTCAATTTCAATAATTCTTTTTCTATAGAAGTTGTTTTACTCAAGGTTGGTCCAGTTTACATTTGATGACCGTAGACCACCTCTGAGATAGAAAATGAAAGAATGATAAATATGTACATAATACTCATCACGCGTTTTCTTTGTAATCGAGTTTCATACCTTTTTAATTCAATTCGAGATAAAATACTCTACCTCTAAACGTGTTAATTCTTTGGTTTCGTTTAAATTTGAAAATCTTAGATTATAATCTTAGAGGTGTCTAAGGGGGAAAATTATTCGTCATTAGTGAATCGATTTTTTTTTTTAATTGAATTGGTTTGTATAAACCTCTAAAGAAAATATAAAATACAGCTAATTACACTTTACCATAATTCGCGCGGGAAAGTCGATTAATATATTTTTATATAGTCAAATATACTTATTATAATTTTTAGCTCATGGAACTTGTATGCCTGTGTGGGACCTAACAAAAATATGAAAATGGACACAAAGAACACCCAGACTCGGAGCAAATATTTGTGGGTCATGATAACCACCAATAGACTAATCAAGGTCAATAGGTTACATTCAGATCTTGAATGAGATTAATACATAAGTATATACCGAGATTTATAGAGCTATCACAAGTAATTTTAAATACTAAATTTAAACAATGTAAATTCAGTGGTAGAGCCATGCTTAGGCACAAATGAGCCGGCTCCACCGTGCGATACCACGGCCTTACAGAAAACCGGTTGTGAAGTAACGCTTGCGTTGCATTTCCCCGAATTGAGTGAGGTTTCCGGAGGCCCAATTCCCCCTTCCCCCCTTTTCTCTCCCTTCATCTCCTTTCTCCTTTTTTCCATCTCCTCATCCCTCCTCTCTTCTTTGCGCTCCCTACATCCCCCATCCCTCAACACCCTCAAAGGCGGGCAGCGCACTTGCGACTCTTGAGTTGCAAGTGTACATGGATGGCAGTGTCACTTACCATCAGGTAACCCGTCTGTTCGTCTGTCCCCCTATAGTATAAAAAAAAAAATACAATGTCAGTGAAAGTATTTACCTACCCATATGTTACGTTACAGTCATTTGTTTCTTTATGATTTTGGCATATATCAAATATAACACATTATATACATTGGAAATTAAGTACAAAACTTCAAACCGCAGCCGTCCTGTATCTGAAATCGCTTAACTTACTTTTAACTGCACGCATTGCGTAGCGGTTTAAGTGGTCACCTCGCCAATACGGTCTGGGAATATGGTCTGGGAACGGAACAGCAGAAGTAAGAATATCGGTTCTCAGCCCCTGTCTTTGTATGTATTAGGTTGGCAACTAATAAACCTGCCACTTTTTTCGATCAGTTTCTAAAAAGTTATAGAACTATCTTGAATTTTTAAGCAAGAGTTGTATGCCTGATCAGTTGATCTGACTGGCTCTCGAATAGTAAATTATCGATATTTCACGTAGAGAACTTCGGCTGCTTTTACTTCACGAATTTCGCTTAGGTTGAAAAACGACTGAAGCAGTGCGCAATATATGTGCAACGATGGGCAAACTCTTTCAATACCACCAATCTCTCAAATTGATGAACATTTCTTCAGAAGATTTGAGGACGGAAATTATGACCTATCTGATGAACGTCATCCAGGATGACTTCCTACAATAGATATAGATGAGTAAAAAAGACTCATAGGAATAGACCCATGGTTCACTTCACATTGTCTGGCAGTATTTCAGTGTTCTCTTATTGCAGTAGAAAAGCAACTCAACTACCAACGATGAAAAGACCTTGAAATATTCAGTTTGGTTGCCACATGAGTTGTCGCAGTTTCAACTTCAGAAGAGAGCTAACGTGTGCATGGAACTACTTAGTTATTACTACTACATACTTAGTTATATTAGTACCAATGAGTGGCTGAGGGATGTAATTATGGGGGATGAAAAGTGGGTTTGGTACATAAATTTTTCGCGTAAGCGCCAGTAGCTTGGACCTGGAGAAGCAGGAGTAGCTACGCCTAAAACTGACATGAGTAAAAGCGTGTGTGGTGGGGAATAAACGGAATTATATACTAGGAGCTGTTGCCATCTAACACTACAATCACGGTCAATATTTATTGTGACCAACTGGATAAAGTAGCAGCGAGATTACCGAAAAATCAAAATAAAATATATTATTAGCACGATAATGCTCGACCTAAAAAAAGTAAAAAAGTTAAAGTAAAGTAAGTCGCAAAAGCGACTCGTGAAAAATTACCTTCGCTTGGCTGGGCTGTCCTTCCTCACCCACCGTACTTTCCAGACATTATGCCCTCAGATTATCATCTACTTTGTTCTCTAGCCCACTACTTAGCAGATAAAAAAATAAAAATGAAGACCAGCTTGAAGTGACCTTAGCAACTTTTTTTATCAAAAGCCTAAAAACTTCTACGAGGAGGGCATTATGCCAGTGCGTTGGTGACAGGTGATAGAAAACGATGGTGCTTATATAGTTTAGAAATAATTTGATTTTGTTTACTTTAAAAATTATATAAATTTGTGTACAAAGATGGCGGGTTTATTAGTTACCAGCCTAATACTTACTTAATGTATTTTAGTCCCTTGGATTTCCAATACTTTTTCACCTGGAACCCTGATGGTGATGGTGTGATAAAAGTAGCTGCTGTAACTATTGCGAGAAGTTTAGTTTCTTATAAAGACAAGCAATTCAAATCTCAAAGGTAGACAAGATCATACAAGCCTATTCTTCGTTTCCCTAAACCTTAACAATTATATTTATCAAATTACCGTTGCAGCTTCTGTAGCCACTGTAATAAAACATAATATAATTAACTTTGCTCCAGAAGACTTCGGAAGCCTAATAGATAGTATAGGTTTCGAAGTCCTTATGTAATATTCAAAGTTTAAATAAACTTAAACAAACACATTATATTTGTTTATCTACATCAAAAGCATATAACTTTGGAAAGCGATAAAAGTTTAGAGTGCAAACGTACTGGCATATGTTCCAACGCAAAGGATATTACATATTGTAGTATAATGCAGAGGAACAATATTACTTGCGAAACATATAGCGTTTATAACCAACTTGGCTCCTGGCGGTCCTGTTACTGTAGGTAAGTACAATTTCGAATTCCCGCTCCTGAATAGTTAAATTTATATGTATCTGTTATAGTTTGAGTTCTCGGGTATACATGGGAATCGTAATAGGATAGGACTTTTATCTTCAAGACAGTATATATGCAGTCATAGAGTGCCCGGATGATGGCAATGAATTTCGGGGGATTTAATTATGGTTATCAGAATGTGTACGTTTGATACGCCTGTCTATTCCTTTGGGAATGTAGGCATAGTGATAAATATATTCCGGGAGGTATTTAAGGCTTATATTTTGTCAACTGTAATTTAGTACTACTTATGTAACTAGGGCAAGCCTATTACCATCAACCGGGTAATGTATATACTCTGTCTGAAAGAAGGTCACGTGATCAATCCCGCAGTTGCCTTTGCGACACCCACGGGAGAGAGATGAGTCGCACATGGAAACACGCACTTAAGTATATATTTTATGAATATATGTTAGTAACGCTACTGAGATTATTGATACATGTATATACATATTTAACGTGACTCATGGACATCCCTTGGAGGGGGGTTTGAGACGGGGGGGGGGGGTAAGGGAGGTGTAATTGATGAGTGGAGAGCAGGGGAATGAGGTAAAGAATAGTTAGGCCTTTGGTAACACATTCACTCGGTATGTCTACAGGTTTTCTGTGAGCACCTCTATATCTATGAGCCAGCCCATTTGTGCCTAAGCATGGCTCTCCAACGAAGGCTGTCATTAAGTATGACACTCTCTTTCTCCTCAAAAAAGGTTTGCCATAAACAGGTCCTCTTGTGTATTATGATAAAATTTGCATTTTTTTTTAAATATCATTATGGAGACGTATGGCTTCAGATTAAAACACAATTATTACAAGCAATTTCCTCCATTTTTAATGGTAGGTAAGTGAAAAGATATGGCAACAAAGGCACACCATTAAGCTGTCATTTAAAAATGCAGAAATAGCCTCACTAGTTACAGAGAGCATAATATGGATTGTCCACTAACTGATTGTGATTTTATACAAAGCACATAAAAACAGTATAAATACTACATACAAACTTAACTTTTTTTGTGAACATAAGTAAAGCTATAAGAAACTTTACTACATTAAATTTATGAATTGGAATATTATGTATAGAAGAGAGCCCATCTCTTCACCCAGTGGTGTCGTAAAAGGGACTAAGAGATCAGACTGTTTTCTATCAGACAGTATGGATACAGTCATACTGTGCCCAGATGACGGCGGCTAAATTATAGTTGGCAAAACGTAGGCCGTTGAAACGCAGCCTATGTCCAGCGTGAAAATACCTATGTAGGTATGTGTATATGTAGACTCCTGACTGCTAAGCCTGAAGGCGTGGGTTTTATTTCCACTTAGGAAAGTCTATGTATAGTTTGTTCTGTGTATAATTTATCTATAACATATGTATATGTATTTAGAATAACAAAGATATGTATATGAGTAGCCTGGTTACCAGAGTACAAGCTGTCTTGGTTTGCGACCAGTCGGCGGTGTCTGACATGTCTCAAGTTAATACATATTATATTACAAAGAAGAAGCTAGTCTTTACATAGAAAATTAATGTGTACAAAATATTTTTGTGTTTAATAGCTTTACGCGTACAATACGACTACCATATAAGAAACTCACCCATACGAAGTTTTTTGTGAACGCTAATCATAAAAGTAAAATTATTTAATTCCTTTGCATTTTGTAAAGACTTTCAAGTAAATCATTTTGACATGATTATGTTATGCGAGTTCCAGATGTAATAGTTTCTTTACCTTAACAATCCTGATGACTGTTTGATAAAGCCCCTGGTTTGCTTTGCGCTGGAGGTTACACGAACTATCTGAATCTTAGTTTAATGAAATGGAGGCTCAAATTTAAATTTGTATTAGATACACCTAACGGCCTTTTCAATAGTTAGATACCCAAACTTAATACGAATGCAAATTTGAATTTCACAGGTTTAAATTATGAAATATTTCCATGCTAGCAGTAACGGACAGTACAAATGCGCTCCATAAATGAGGATTAATTGTGATATTTGGCTCATAAATTTTATTTCGCATTGAAAAATATACAATATATATATAAAAAATTGTGTGGTAGCACCATTAAGCATATAATAACATAATATATGTAAATACTTATAAACAGAATATAATTTAGCACAGTATAAATATTCTATCTACGTATGAAAAAGCCAGACCATGCCTTTGTTCAACTTTATTACAGGCACATAATAAAATGGTTTTTGAAGTAAATCTTTCCCAACTTTAATAATATATCGTTTGAAGCGTTTCTGAACAAAACAAAAAATGTCGGATTCATATTTAAGGTTTTTCCAAAAATTCTTACTCATTAATCTGAAGTGAATAAAAGTAAGATTTTTATCTCCGTCTGGATTCTATGATAAATTTAGTTGTTTTGAAAGACCACTCCACACCCTCAATTTTTTGTCATTGCACAATAATATCAACAGTATAAATAAGAATAGCAGAATGATCTAACTCACCAAAGAAGATCAGCTTGAAGCAGGAACTTTGCTTGTTGATTCTTCTTTCAGTGCAAAATATAACAATGCACATTAAATTTTGTACCAGGATGTATTGGCTCCTGACAGATATACGTCAAATACTAAGTAACAGTGTAGATGTATTTGTATGGGTGTGTGATGTGTATATGTGTAGGTATGTCTTCTAAAATCTCTTTTTCCATCCAACGGTTGCACAGAAGAGATCGGCAACCGCGATAAGGTAACCAATGAGTACTCTCGCTTTAGCTGTTTAAGGTTTTATTTGTATACAATGTATTAAATTTACTGCCTTATATAATAAAGGGTTTTATCTATCTATCAAGTTGAATCTACACTCTAAACTTTATGAAAACTTGTAGATTTGTTTATATAAAATGACTCACTACTCACACTATAAGAAATGTCATGAAAAATGTAATCAATTCTCGCAATTCTATACTAAACTATTTTCTTGTTGCCAAATAAATAGATAGCATACGATTTATTACATCTGAGGGAAACGAAAAACTAATTCATTTTGACTGATGACCACAAAAAGCCACCCTCGAATCATATCCGCACAATTCTTCCGTATTTTTCGACTAAGTAATCAAGGGTTAATTTTCAGTGGCTGTCACCCGAGGCCGTGCGCTCAGTCGTTCAGCCTTAACGAGGCTTTTCCGCCAGTCCCGGTTGTGAGGAGGTCAAGGCTCACGTGGATTTTAATGATGTGCCTAATAGATTTATAAAAATGTATTGTATGAATTGAAAAACTTTTTTGAAGAGTTACAGTTAAGACGAATTAAGATATCTTACGTCAAGACGTAGGCAGTATATATGGAAAAACGATATAGAATAGGTATAGCCCAAAAACCGAGAATAGAAAAATGTAGTTTTAGCGAATAATGTGAACCTGAATAATTGTGAAGTGCTTCATAATATGCAAGTTTCTGCAATCTCTCCGGTAATAAAACATCACTTAACTTTGAGGACTTATAACACAGGACAGAAGACGTATATTTTATAAAAAAAGAAGAAAGGAGAAGAGAATGTTGTAGATGAATAGTCGTTAGCTACAGTTTTACTTGCAATTATGAAGCGATGAGCTTCGCTCTATAAATACTCTATTCAAAATAAAATATAAAGCTACACAGATTAGCCAACTTAAACAAACAAATAGAAAAGTCTTCAAATTTGTTATGAAAGTAAAGATTGCACAAAATATTTTAGAGGCAGTAATTTCGATGGCAACTTTAGATATTCTAACCAACAATTTCATAATGAAAAGTATCGTCTATCTTTGGCTAGAGCTAATATATTACTTACCTGTACGTACGCATATGAAAGGTTTTCATTATATTAAAATCTATTTATAGAAACCTAGAACAACCAAGAGCTAAGATAAAATAGAAGGTTCAACTGACTTTTATATGGCTTAGAAAACTCATTTAGCAAGTACAGATTAAAAATAAGAAAATATTAAAATGTTCAAAGTTTAATTAATTGGCAAAATAACTTTGATCTCAAACAAAACTAATTTTATTACTTTTATTGAATGTTGTTTAGGTTTGTATTTTTTATGACTAGGTTTACTATTATAAATTATTTATTTCGGAGATGAGTTGAACATTCCGCGTTTAGGATTTATCTTTCAGGTAAGGTCGCATAAGAACACTTCTTTTAGGCTATCGAGTTAAATCTATACAAATAAATAAAATTGGAGTCTCTCTTTGTAATATTAAAATAACCGCTTTTTACTAAGTGCATATGGACGTATACACGGTACATATAAGAAAACGATTTTTTTAAAATTTTTGTCTGTCTGTCTGTCTATCAGTGTGTTCCGGTTAATCTCTGAAATGGATGGACCGATTTTCACTGGCAGATAGCTGATGTAACAAGGAGTAACTAAGGCAACTTTTATTCTTGAAAAAAAAAAAAAAAAAACAAATTGAAAACTCTGATCTGAACAATAACTTTTTTGTTAAATACCACGCGGATGAAGCCGCGGACAACAGCTAGTATGAAATAAAAGTAATTAGGGTGTTCCTTAACACAGAACCAAGGGTTTTGAAAAATAATAAATACCTATATATAAATAATAATAAATATAAATAAAAATAATAATAAATAATTATCATAACTAATGTGCGGTGTCGTAATAAACTCTGTTAGTAGTATACTATCATTGAATCCCCAGTGGTAAGATCAACCAACCATCTTAGTACCAGCTTTTGACAAAGTTCGCCGTCCTCAAAGGAAGCATCGGTGGCCTGCGGGCGACGATTTTGGGGAATTCGTCGTTCGATCAGTTAGAGGCCTAAGAGGGAGCACGAAGTGTTCCGTACGTGCTTCTTGGAGGGCTGCAAACGAAGGGTGACAGACCCCTTCAAGCTCCCCAATGAGCGAAGGACCCCCATGAGGATCTTCCACCCCGTAAACAAAAAAAAACCTTTTAATAAAGTTGATCATTGTCTGTTACTGAAAAAAAAAAAAATTCATGCGCAAAGCATACATGGAATATTTATTAATGATATTAGAAACGTAATCAAACAGTAGCATACCATAGGCAGTTTTAGGTCTAAGTTGTTGTAGTGTCGGAGTATCAAATTCATTATAATTATTAGTTAGTTAGTTGAACCTTTAAAAAGCGCGTGATTAAAAGGATAACATAGATTGTAATTAAATATTCCGGATGTGTTAATAAAGCTGTTCCCGGATTCCTCCTATTTTAGGCACAGTTTGTGATTATAGTCGGTATGATTCCGACACCGCTAACCCCGGTGGGATGTCCGCCCGAGGGAGTTTCCACGCGTATAAAAGAAAAGAAAAAAAGGATTGTCATTAAAGATGGAGTATGCAAAAACATTAATTTCATAGTTTTTCAATGTGTGATTTTTCTTCTGTTCAACAATAAAACAAAAGTCAACATGCCTCAAACTTAAACCGTCAAAGCCATTGAAAAATAAATGCAATATTTGCATATTATTATTCATCCTTTTCTAATCTCAGTGCATGATTTCTAAGCATCTCTCTAAGTTTCAGTGTTACTTTACATCATACATAAACTTCAGTATTTTTGGTTTAGGGAGGGGAGAGGCAGCAGTCGACCACTTGCTTCTATCCTAACATAACTCACAAGCTTCCTATACTATCATTGAATCTTTCATACAAGCAAACTGGTTTCAGGTACTTATGAGCTGTCCTAATTTTAGAACAGCTTCGATTTGTTAAGAGTAAGTTCTTGGCGGTCGACTTCTACTATCCGTCGTATTAACGGTTGTCTATTACATTTTGCTTGTCGTACAACACGTACACATTCTTTCTTCGTACCAACCCACCTCAGCTCACCCTTTTAAAATGTCGTCACTGTCCACTTTTAATCCACAATGCTCCCTTATGCTTTAACAGATTTCAATTTTTTTTTTTTTTTTTTTTTATACTATAGGGGGACAGACGAACAGACGGGTCACCTGATGGTAAGTGACACCGCCGTCCATGGACACTTGCAACTCAAGAGTCGCAAGTGCGCTGCCCGCCTTTGAGGGTGATGAGGGATGGGGGATGCAGGGAGCGGAAAGAAGAGAGGAGGGATGAGGAGATGGAAAAAAGGAGAAAGGAGATATGGGAGAGAAAAGGGGGGAGGAGGAATTGGGCCTCCGGAAACCTCACTCAATTCGGGGAAATGCAACGCAAGCGTTACTTCACAACCGGTTTTCTGTGAGGCCGTGGTATCGCACCGGTCGAGCCGGCCCATTCGTGCAAAAGCATGGCTCTACCACTGAAGATTTCAATTACTTTAAAAATTAAGAGGCCGGTATCACAATTACTTTTTAATAAAATGCCTTTTCTAAGTAAAATCGTGTCCCAAGGCGTATTATAATTAAGTTTTTATTAGACCTATCTTATAAATACCTATGTCTTTATTTATTTTATTAAGTAATATATACCTATACAGACATAGCTAGACTAGACTAATGCAGTATTTTTCTCCTGGTAAGAATATCATTACGCGGTTACACCACGATAATTAATATGTCAAGGAAAAAATTAATAATGTAATTTTGAAAAAGAAATTTACTCAAAGAAATTTAAGGGCTTCGCTCATGCATTGAATTCTTTAATATCCCGCAGTCGTGGATTGAGCTTATAATGAATATCCTTTAGCCCTTTGTTGAAATTTCTCTAATGTATAATATAATGGTCAGCAATAATATGATGTCTTTGACAAGTTTTATGCTAGCTACTGTACACACCATCATGCTGACTGAGTAATTACATTATTTGAGATATTTTTTATGTTAAGAAAGGAATCGAGTAGACGGTGCACCTGATGGTAAGTGACTACCGCCGCTCATGGACATTTGCACATCAATAGTCTCGACCTTTGAGCGTGCTCTCTGAGGAATAGAAGGGGTGTTTAGACCTGCGTTATCCGTTCCGTATCCGTTATATCACTCAGTAAAACACAACGCAATTATTTTTTGCCACGCCCTAAACGTCTTAACAGTGACAGTACAGACAATATTACAATAAATAATCCGTGAAAGAGACGAAGTAAAAAATAACTTATTTTTACCAAAATGACTCCTCTGCCTGATCAAGGGTGGAGTCCAAAAGTCGTGGTCACCATCCTCCTTGCAAGTACAGTGAATGCAGCATCATGACCCACACTATGGCGGCCTAGTGAGGTCTTTTTTCATTCCCTGCCTAAAAGACTGGGGATCAAAGTGGAAGAGAACACGTGCACTAGTAGTGAATTCCAGGCTTTAACCGATAGGCACAAGAAGAACGAGCCGCCCCATTTAGTTTGAAATCGTATCGTTTCCACTCTAAAACGGTGATTCCTCAGGCCAACAGCTCTGTTGTCATGGAGAGTAATTGAGAAGGTGGGAATACATTTGCAGAGCTCGTCAGAACACTCTCCATGATGTAGGCTATTGAGTCAAGAAGGACTACCTCTAAAGGTGATACCTCTTTGCAACTGCAGAGGCTCGAAGGCCTCGGGACTGTCTGACTGACTGACTGACTAGTAATACGGACTCCGCATAGCTATCCTAAATAGAGGAGCACTACTTCAGGCTGGAAAGAAGCTGTGTTTTTGAAACGCTCTTATCACTAGATAAATTATAATATTGTTCACCAATACGCTACAAACTTTAGGAGTGTGGCAGTGATTTTGTCTAGAGTTTGTCTCAGTGGTTTCAAGGTATTTTGTTTATTCTGATATTTTTCCTAAAAGTAGAAGTAAAAAATCAAGAAAAACAGCTAAAACTTATATTATTGATTACATTGTTAAACTGTGTGCTAATTTTTACAATTTACAGCGGTGTGCACCAGGTTTGGATTAAATTGGTTATTAATTATATATAATATCTAAAACAGAAGTTATAAAATATAATCTAATACATTTCACACAGTCTCTTCTTTGCTTAAATTAAACATAACTAGTATTTATTTTCTAATAAATTATAATGGGAACTACTGGAACCTTACTTTCAAACAAATATTTTTTAAACCCCACAAATGACACCGAAAAAAACACAACACAGAAAAAAAATCTAGTTAAGTCGAATCAACTACCTCTCCTTTTTTAAGTCGGTTATTAAATGAAATCATACTAAGACTTTTTTAAAAATAACAAGAAAAGAACAATGTCTATTTATTAAAAAAATAACTTTTAACTAAAAACTACTCATAGTACAGATAATAACGTTATAATCAAGACTTTCAACTGTATTGGTGGCTTCTTAATACATTTAAAACCTGCTATAATTAAAATAACAGGTATGTATTATTAGAGGATTGTACTACTCAATTTTTTTTTTAAATTAATTGTACATACCTATTAATTTATCTGACAAAAACTTCTTCAAAATATATTTATTTTACATAAACTGTTACAAAACATCGACCATCAGAACCTCTAATCCTCCATGACGTCAAAACCGAAATGATAAATGACTGTCACCCATGACATCATATTGAAATAATATATTACTAGGAATGAAGAAAAATGCTTCAAAATAAGCCTTTAATGCTCTCGGCTGAAGTACCAGCTACCAACGATCGGAATTTTCAGGCTGGAATCCCAGCTTTTGATTAATTATAAGCATAGGCTGTCAACTTGGACAGACACGACCTTTTTCAATAGGTGACAACCATTATACAAACACTTTTTTGTATCTTTTTTAAACTAATCCCCCTAACTGATTTATTATGAAATAATCTTTCGTATCAGTTACAGTTAAATTCGATAGAGATGAGATTACAAATGGCAAGCGTCGATGCTCAGATTTTTAATCGGACAGACTAAAATATATAACATTGGGTGGGTTATAGTACAGGATTCCTGGTACACTTTTCATCATTTATTACTAACAAGATGATTTTTCATGAGTAGCTTCCTTTTGACTAGACGCCCAACTTTTTTTACTTACAAGGATAAAATATGTTGATTTGACTAATTTAAAAAAAAATATTACTAACCGAATTTTTCTTTGTTAATTATCGAGATAATTATCTAAATAACGTGAAAAAATATTTGTCCTACAAAATATAAGGTTTTCTTAGGGGTTCCTCTCCAACCTGTATCATAAACAAGGTCATGAAAAATAATTACTAACCAGCTGATTTTTTTTTATTGGTTAGCTAACATTTGCATAGTTTACCACCCACATTGTCCTACATTATTCCACTACTTGCGTGGTACGTTATTCCAGTCCTACAGTTATATAGTTGAAATTCATGAAATTAAAAATAATATTATTTTGTACATTTTGCTATTGGAGCTGAGGCACACTATTATCCTTGCTCACAAACGCATGCGCACAGCATTGTTTACTGTGGACTAGGTATTCCATGCTTGCAATTTTCGTATAAGAATTTGTTGGGCGTCTCATTGAAATGAAGCTTTTCTCGAACATTCAACTTGATAATAATTATTTTTTTATATTAAGTATTAGTACTACAACTTTTTTACAACTGTTTTTTTGAGGTTTAAACTCACAATACAGAACAGAGAAAAAAATAGGTAGAATAGGGCAGTAACTATCTATTTATATTCTTTTCTTAACCGTAACGAAGTGAAAATTGTATATGTATCTTAAATACATACTATATAATACAAATACATAAGCTACCAACGGTGACCATAAACGTAGGTGAAACTGCGGCGAAATGCTAGTGGTGATATCGAGTCTTGTACATACATACACATTAAGTGAACCCTGCATTGGTTTTATTTTATACTTAAAGGGCAGCTATGTATAAATTGAACATGAAAAATAACCTTTCCTCTTGTATTTTGCATTCCTAAAAAAGGGTAGGAAATCAATTTTTGTTTCTTTTAAATATTTTTTCATAAAGATATTTATGTTAATCGTTTTCTCGCATAACATATTAGGCTTTATAAATAAATTCTTCTACTATATATATTTTCTTTCATATTGTAAAGAAAACATAATACACATACTAGATCATTTTATTGCATTAAATATTATGATATTGAAACTTTGGCGCTTCTTAAAAAGTCCTTAAAATCACAGGTTTCTGTAAATCATTGCATCCCTTTACACTGTAGTTTTTTTTTAAAGGAACTTGGTTGGTTTGTTTAATTCTCAAACTGGACGAAGTATTTGTTTGTATGATCCATGAAGATATCTGTTGGGGGGTTCTTTATGTCTGTTTATCATAACCAAAGTTGTCTTTTTTGGATCGAATCCGCAACACTCGACTCAATGGCAATTAAAGTGTCAACATACACAACAAAATCTGTACAGTCACTTTATTAGCCTATAAGCAATAACCGTAAGTGGTACAATTATCATATCGTAATAACCATTTATACAACCACATATTTGAAAATAATTTACTGAATAATTTAGACACTGGGGAGCACTTCAACCGATCATTGATAAAATTAATGATACTCCACTCGTAATGCATCCGAGCCGAACCAATGCAATAGATAAAAGAACATTACGTATATAGAATGACCATACGACAAGGAATACCACAATCTATATATCCTAAATAACATATGATATGATATGATATTTAAAGGTAGGTGTCAGTAAATATTTAAAGGATATTTAAAGGATAATAAAATATTCGTGTGACAATGCCACCCTTATCACTGGCTGCGATCTCTTACAGACAACCGCTTGTGGATTACATTATAAGGTAACCTTACCCCGTTACGTTATAACAGAATAATTTTGCGGTACACAACTAAAAGGAGATTATCGGTAACAAACACATGAAAAAAGCAAATCAACAGAAAAACACAAAATAGTGATTTGAAAAAATAAAATACACATAAACGTTTATTTAAGATAAAGGGAGATAAGAATAAACAAGATATTGGAAAGGAGATACAACTTGATATACAATTATTATTATTTTTATTAGGGAACACTATTTTACAGCAAACATAGTTTTTTTTATATGGGTGAGCCATGTGATAGCCAAAGTGACTACTCCGGTGAAACGAATTCGAAAACCCTTGAGCTGTTGACAGAATTCAAAAAGGTGATCATATTTTTGTAGCTCAAATGTGTATCTTACACAAAACTTTTAAAGTCGCTCAAGCTTATAGAAGAAAGGGACAAAAAAAAGAGAACATATTTTATTTCAAAAAACATGAAAGCTACAATTTTTTTTAAACCTTACAATAAAATTTAAAAACAATATTATAGAAACTGTAAACTTAGTAATGCAAGTGGTAACCCTGCGCCATAAATGTTACGTTTCAAATTTGCCATGTCACGCACGACCACGTTATAAACTGGCAATGTGGCACTCACGTGTCAAATGTGTGATGTGGCAACAGGTCTCGTCGTGCCTAAGCACAATATCAAATTCTGCTTTAGGGAAATTTTGATCTTTAATAGTTGGACATAAATAAAAGTAGCAAGGTGCCCGGTTGGGACTGTAAGGAGGCTGACTCACTAACTAACCTTTTATAGACAAATATTTGATAGTCTGTCTTTCGGAGTGAGCTCGAGTGTTGTCGTTGTGGAGGAGGATCCTGCTTCTTAAGCGCTACTGTCTAACATTTCCAAAACAACTAGTCATCAATGACTGACATATCAATTTGCAGTAACAAAGTAAGATTGTTGGGAAATGAACCGTCCATCCAAAGAATGATGAAAATCCATCTTTTTCTTTTCACTTCTGCCCTTCTTTAGTATTGTAGGCAAATCTCGAATGGAAATATTCATTGCGCATAATTTTTTGTATCAGGTTCGTAAGAATATATCCAGTTTTTATCACTTGGGACGATGTCATATACAGCATGCTAGTCACCTCCGTCATACTTTTCAAGCCTTGAGCAGCACACAGTCTTCTATCTGTTTCTATTCTTCCGTCAAATGATTAAGTATCTATCTAGTGCAAAGCTTTCCGACGCCTAGATGTTTATGTAAGATTTTAGTACCTGACTCGTTCTAATGTCCAAAGCTGCCTAAATCTGTTGACATGTCACTCTTCTATAATGTCTGTTTCTATAATGATAGAAACAGAGTTACAGCACTCACGTTATCTTCAGAAGTCGCTGTAAAAGGACATCATTCTCGAGAATCATCAGTGAGTTTGCTTCGGCCATTTTTAAAGTCACGAAACCAGTTGTAAACAGTGGCACGAGGCAGGGCTTCGTAATGAAATGTCGATTAGCATTCTATCGTGACATTTTTGTTGAGTAAATCATTGAGTGAAAATTTTCTCTAGTCAAATCCATTTCGATGCACGACAGATACTTTTTAAATGTCAGCAAATTTGTAATAAGCGTTGACTTATGAATTCATTATTAGGACATATTCCTAAGGAGTTCCCAATATGAAATTTAACTAAATTTTCCATCGGCTACTTTTTTTACTAGTCTATTCTAAAAACTTTGAGGGTGATCCTCGTAAGCCAGCAAAATGTCAGCTTGTAATACAACTTTGGACCGTTTGGCTCTAATAGGTTCGCTATTTACAAGTTGAGTGGGACCATAATATAGATCGCACAATATGTATATTCAATCAACGTCTCTGCCTACTACTTCGTTTATAAATTTGTATATGTAGAAAAAGCAGAAGAGAAAGAAGACTAACAGGTTTATATATTTATAGACACATAAGACACAGTAGCAGAGAAAGCTTCATATTGAAACAATAGTGGTGAAAAGGTTTATATTTCTTCTGTGTGTTATGATTGATTGGAATGATACGAGTTTTACGATCTTAAGTTACTAGTATATTAGAATAACAGCAAGTACATATAAATGGTTATTAAGGTAAAATAGTGTTTTGGATTTCAATGGTTTAAATATAAATGGCTAGTTTAACTAGAATCAATATAGATTGGTTATTTATGGTTTGAGAAATGATTGCGTACTGAATAAAATAGCTTAATGTATTTATCAAATTGTACGATTACAAAAATACTGATCTGTTCGTTGCGCTGCGATGCGCCGAACAAGTGGCGTATTTAACAAGTGTACCTCGCATGTCTATAAACCTGGTTCAGCATTTTCCAGACATGCGCCTGACACTGGTTCTCAACCAGACCTTCTCCGTTTGACAGATATCAATCAACAAAACATTGAAATATAAAAAAAAAAGAAAACCGAACCAAAAACTAGCGCTTCTATTTTTCTTGTAACTGGCAACATGTGGGTGTTTAATAAGTTGAAAAGATAACTCCCACACTAGGATTAGTTCCTGCGTCGCGGGACACTTTACAAATATTTAAATAACATATACATATTCATATTTACTCATTCCTATACCAAGTTGATACCCGAGTCCTGGCTTACTTTTTTCTACTATATAATAAAAGAACTATTTATGTCAGTAATGTTTATTCCGCTTAGTAATTAGTATTTACTTACCTAACAATGTACTACTGTGTACATAATAAAGAATATACTTGAGCGGCCTACGATAATATGCAAATTCTTTACCTTATGCAACAATATACTGTTGTTTATGCAGTTGTATAATGTTTGTAAAATTTCTCATCGAATTCATGTAGGTTCCGGGAAGGCTCGCATCATACCTACATTGTATGTTGACAATGCTTAGGTATCGTTTGTGTCGCCGAAATACCCGTCTTTCGATGACGCATATTGTCACGTATTCGTTTTACGCTTTCGTTGCCTCGCCAAAAATACTTAGAATTTTCTTGAACTGCCTCTCTATATATCACACTTGTCATTGTCTATAAACTGTAGTCTGCCTCTGATAAAGAATTAAGAGGAAATAAGTTAAGACGTTATCGTATTTTCTAGTTGAAGGTTTGACGCCAGTTTTAAGGTCGGTTGTTAAGAGATAAGATTTCTTTGGTAGCTTTGGCTTTGCATAGTTCCGATATTTCCTAATGGTATTTAAATATTAAAATCTATTTTACTCACTCGTACTTATTCGACTAATGGATGTTTAAATATTAAGTTCTATTTTACTCACTTATTCGAATTTTATTTTACCGCGTTACATAAGCATTTCATAATATTAATCGTATTCATTAAACTGATTGCTTTCAATGTTCGCTCTTAGTATTGAATAACCAAATATACCCGAACATTTATATTTCGATCTACTTTAATTTATATCTTACATACATTTGTATTTCGAGGGAATTGAAATTTAATAACAAGAGGATTTTGGAAGAAATCAAAAATTTTAATGTTTGTAATTGTATTGAATCTAAAATTTTAATGTTTATTGCTTGTAATGTAATGTGTAATGTAATGTAATTTTTGTACATTACACTGCAAGAGCAAATGATTGATTGCCATTATGAGCTTGACTTAGAAATATTGTGGCCTTTTTATTATATACATAGATAAAAAGACACAGAAATAGCTTTCCATATATAAATGAAGTTTCAAATTCAAATAATGATTATTATCAATATAATCAGTCGTCCCCGTGTATCCTCCCGTAGAAGGTGCATACGCATAAACCGTGTGTTTATTGATGTGATAGTCAGTGATATGTTATATATGTGTAATCAGTGATGTGATAGTAATAGATTGATGTCAGATGTTGTGAAGTGCAATTTGTGTAATACTATCATCCAACAAACAACTAAAGTTACCGACTTAGCTCGCAGAACAATCATACTGAAGTAGCAATGGGCTGGCCACATTTGACCGCGAATGGGTAAAGGAAGGTAAGACAGGCTCAGTCAGATGTACTGACGACCGGAGTAAGGTAGCTGGGCTAGACTGGATGTGAAAAGGGTGCGACTAAGTGTTGCGGTGTACGTTGCGAGAGGCCAGCAGTGGACTGTGACAGGCTGAATAATGATGATGAGATATATACCTACATCCAACATAAAGACAGCGTATGATCACGTACCCTGATCGGTTCACACCGGTTCCTTCATAAGTTCTTTTAAATAAAGTTATTAAAGTGACATTCTTATCTATTGTTAAGAATGAATGTGTGGTTGAAAAACATTGAGCATACCGTTTTTATAGTACGTACAATGAGGTGCACCTAAGTGATGTCTCTTATCATTATCTACCGTACACCATATTTTTCCAATAGCACATTGGGTAAAATAATTTTTGTTTTTTGTCGATTTGTCGAAAATCGTTTTTGTTTTTTGTCGATACGATGACAAGAGATGACTAAAAACATTTCGAACATTAAAAAGGTTTATAATGGAGTAATGTTGTAAAAAGCAATTTATCTATTTCTTCAAATTAATTTGAAATAAAGTACGACCTGCTGGTTTAGTAGTTAGTGACCCTGACTACTGTGACAAAGGTCATGGTTTCGATTCCAACACTTGACAAAAAAATGTTGTGATCCATAAAACATCTGTCCAGATTCTAGGTGTTCTTTTTATCCGCTTTTGTATGTTTAACAGTTAACTTGCGACTATGGAATCAGTCCTAATGCGGGAGTAGCTTTTTTTAAATATCTCTCATGTTGGAATTGAAACCTTGACTCTTAGCTGAATGGAAGCTAAATTGAAAACATACACAATATAAACAGCGCATACATTTTATGAAATAGAAAACTATATAACCTCGTAATAACCAAGCAATCAACTAAAATTATACCACTACCATATGGGCTCAACCATTATTTACCAAATAAATAAGTCACTAGGGAGCACTTCAACAGATCAATGATAACATTAAGAATACTCCGCTAACAAAGGAGCCGGACCAACGCAATGGACTAAATAACTATAAATTTATTTGGAAATGTATATAACAATAGAATTCGGCAATAAATATCACAATCAATATATCGGACGTGTTATCTTATATATAAAATTCTCGTGTTTGTTACCAAACTCCTCCGAAACGGCTGGACGGATTTTTATGAAGTTTTGTGTGCATATCCTTAGCATTCATCATTAAGGGGTATAAATATTCATTACCCATACATAAGTGATAAAGGTGCCCTACACAGTTTTTTTATTATGGCAGAACAACGTTTGCCGGTCAGCTAGTATAATACTATAATATAAACATATTATAGTATTATACAAGGTTGTATAAAAATTAGGGAACATGTTTTTAATATATTTTCTACATTAGCAGGCATATATTTGTACATAGTAAGAATGCTAAGTGGGCCGTTGAGGTCAAAACTCCAAGACAACGGTCTACTCATTTTAGGCAAAGTATGGCACACCTTGTGATTTTACTCAGTTTTGTTCGACATAGGGCCTGTAAAACTCTGTTGAAGATATTAAGACGCGTCGAACTACATACAATTTAAATAAACACATCTTTTTATGTATTTGAGTATAACGTGCGATCCTTATTAATTCATGACTTATCTTTCTTTAATTTTGCAGCAGATTTTTCTTTACCGTTCTTTACTTATAAGCAAGATACATCTGTAACAAAGGTAATTATATCAACTGAAATATGATGATGACACACCACGAATATATTCTTATATTTTCTTTGATAAATATAAAATAATGAAATTAGGAGAACAATTGAAGGTATGAAAGAAAATGTAAGGGAAAATAATGGCCATTTGGAAACATTTTATTCGTCATAGATGTAAGGGAGAAATGTTAATTATTATTAGAGTATCAAATTTTAGAAGCTAAGCTTACAAACATAATGATTGGAATTATTTACCGGGCTTAATGTTTTGTCAAGAAATTGTACAAGTAATTATATAAAGGCGTATAAAACATAGGATAGACTGTACACATTTTGTTGCAATTGATAAATTGGTGTATTTTTAATCTAAAGGCGGCACGTCAAGAGACGAATATGAAGATATATAAAACAATTCTCAACTTTAACCGTATATATTTTTTTGCGTTTCCCCCGTCGTTCAGTGTCGAGTTGGACGCAAAGAGTTTGCCCAGAAGATCGGCTTTTTCTTTAGCGTCGTGGGCCAACGAATTATATTGTATTAACGTATACACAATATTATCCCGAACTCATGGAAGACAGCTCTAGTGCACCCAATCCCTAAAAAAGGTGATCACTTGGATCCGTCCAACTTCAGACCCATAGCCATCACCTCCTTGTTCTCCAAGATCATGGAATCCATTATTAACTGCCAGGTCTCCGTTACTTAGAAGACTACCAGCTCCTCATTGATCGACAATACGACTTCCGTCGGGGTCGTTCAGCTGGTGATCTTCTTGTTTACTTGACTCACCGGTGGGCACAGGCGATCGAGACCAAGGGGGAAACGTTGGCCGTTAGTTTGGACGTGGTGAAGGCCTTCGTTCGGGTCTGGCACAAAGCGCTCCTTGCGAAGCTTCCTTCCTATGGGCTTCCCGAGAAACTGTGCAATTGGCTCAGCAGTTTTCTTACAGACAGAAGCATTAAGGTCGTTGTTGACGGTGCATGCTCCGACTCCAAGTCTGTTAATTCTGGTGTCCCACAAGGCTGTGCGCTATCACCCACGCTGTTTCTTCTGCATATCAATGACATGCTGCAGATTAGCAGCATCCATTGCTATGCAGACGATAGCACGAGTGATGCCCTTTACACCGGCCGCGCTAACATTTCTCGGGTAAACGTCATCGAAAGCCGATCCAAACTTGAGTCTGAAATCGAAACTTCTTTATCAAAAGTTTCAGATTGGGGTCGACTTAACCTAGTCCAGTTTAACCCCACGAAGACACAGGTTTGCGCGTTCACCGCTAAAAAGATGCCATTGGTCGTATCACCTCAATTTAAAAGCACTTCCCTAACTGCATCAGCCAGTATCGGAATCATTGGCGTCGATATATCAAGCGAAGTCCAGTTTCGCGGTCACTTAGAGAGTAAGGCCATATTAGCCTCGAAGAAGCTTGGTGTGCTAAACAGATCGAGACAGTATTTTACTCCGGCCCACCGCCTGCAACTTTATAAGGCGCAGGTTCGGCCGCACATGGAATACTGTTCTCATCTCTATGCAGGTGCACCCCAGTACCAACTTCTCCCTCTTGACCGCATTCAACGGAGAGCGACTCGCATCATCGACTGCCAAGTTATTTTTGATCAACTTGACACCTTGGCGTTGCGTAGAGATGTAGCTTCACTCTACATCCTCTATCGCTTGTATCATGGGAAGTGTTCTGAGGAATTGTTCGGACTTATACCGGCTGCTGGTTTCCGCCATCGTCCTATGCGACAAAATATCCATCCCCATCACCTGGACGATTGGCACTCCACCACTGTGCGCTTCTCCAGAAGATTTTTGCCTCGCACAACCAGCTTATGGAACAAATTGTCGCCTGCCGTATTTCCGAACCGATACGACCTTCAAACCTTCAAGAAAAGAGCGTACTCCTACCTAAAAGGCCGGCAACGCACTTGTGACTCTTGAGTTGCGGGTGTCCATGGGACGGCGGTAGTCATTTACCATCAGGTGACCGTCTGCTCGTTTGCCCCCTATCGCATAGTAAAAAAAAAACGGACTTTGTGCTAATTAATTTAATTTAGTTTCTATAATTTAATTTTTCAGACGAACAGACGAGTCACCTGATGGTAAGTGAAAACCCCTGCCCAGGGACACCAGCAACTTAAGAGCGGTAAGTGCGGTGACGGCATTTAAGTGTGATGAGGGTAAGGAGTAAGGGAAGGTTAAGCAGGGCCTCCGGTACCCTCCACTCACTCGGCAATACAATGCATACATTGTTTGACTACCGGTATTCAGTGAGGTCGTGGCAATACTCCGCCTAAGCATGGCTTTCCCACGGTAAGTTTCACTAGTTCTATTGATAATAAGATTACCAAAACCTTCGTATCATCATATCATCAAGTTCCTTAATAATATATTCATAAACTAATAATACGAATAACGATAAATGTTAGTAGAGCTTTTGACAACATGTTTGGCATTGGTTAGGAGTAAATATATAAAAGAGGCCAAAAGAAGCCCATAAACATCACTCACCTGGACAACAATCAACATGTAATTTATACTAAGATCAAGTATCACTATTGGTGTACTCAGTCCAATACTCAGTATTGATCCACTGATGTACTTAGGCTGCTGCGATGTAAGAACAGAATACCAGCGCCGTAATATTTTATATTCCTTTAGATTCTTTTCTAAAACATAAAATTACAGATAAGTCATATCATTATACTCGTATTGCCTTTTTACTAAGCACTTCAAAACGTCTATCAAATAATAATAATAATAATAATAAAAGAAAATATTTACACAACCCTACAAAAAGCTGCCATCTTAAATACATGTAGAATAGTTAGAAAATTCATGCAGATTGATGAAAATGAAACAGGCTCTCCTCACAACACAGCATAAAAACGTAACACACCACACTCCACATTTACTTGGTTCCCACCCGTAAATGTGGTTAAAACTGGCCAAAGAGCTGAGAAAAAAGTAAATACTAACCAATAATAATAATAATAATTTATTGATCCAAAAGTATTACAACAACAGTGAAACATATTAGACACAGTAGGTGTTTACAGAATTATACACTAGTATTCTAAAAAGTTACAAAACATTGTAAGCAATTAAAAAATCGAGGTGTCTCTTAAACTAGGCTACGCCTGTATCTTAAGAGACAGGAATCGGCTATAAGGTGTAACAATAATAATTTCCATAAGGCATTGAAACGAGATTGATACTGTGTTGATTGGATGATGAGCGTTTGTATATATACAGTTTTGAGTTAGAATGCGTGCGTGCGTGTGTGTGTGTGTGTGTGTGTGTGTGTGTGTGTGTGTGTGTGTGTGTGTGTGTGTGTGTGTGTGTGTGTGTGTGTGTGTGTGTGAGCGTACGAGTGTGAGTTCGCGTGTGTGTGTGTGAGCGTACGTGTGTGTATGTGTGTGTGTGTGTGAGTGCGTGTGGGAGTGTGTGTGAATGTGCGGTTATGCGTGGATGAGTGTTTGTACCTTTTTGCATGTGTTTAATATGTATATATATATATATATGTATATATATATATATATTGTCACTTTAAGAACTTTAGTAGTGATTCAGTAGCAGAGTAATCTTTAAGTAATAACCACTCAGTTAGTACTTGTTTACTGTTAAATCTATTCAGTTTAACGATGTTTAACTCTTTATTAATGTTACTGTATAGGTAAGGGCTTAGCGTGTAAAATTGATGCTCGGAAAAGGAGGTTTTGTGCCGAACAGGAGGTGCAATGAATCTTCGTTTGTTGGGTTCTGGAGGTGGGAGAGTAAAATATAAAGAAGTGAGTCTCAGTCATTGAGTAGCCGAATAAGAAACGTTCAAAGAAATATTAAATTAAATTAAACTTTTACAAAAGTAAATAACCTCCTTCAATTATTAATGATATAATGATAAATCGTAATGGTAATTCAAAGAATTATTCCTTAATTACTAACCGTTAAGAAGTTGCACCATACACTATCAGCTCAGCAACATGAGACACCGATATCTTAATAACTTTATAAAAACTAAACCTTGTTGGTGCCTATAAAATTCGAGGCTTTCTCTTAATTTCAATGGAACTTTGATACAGACCACCGCAGGAGGACTTTCATACGACAACAAAATTAAAATCAAGAAAAAAATACTTCTGTCTTTGGAATCGATTAAAAACGAACGAAATTCTTACAAACTACTACTTTAAGTAAATCTGAGAAAATGTAAACTAGCTATGGATTTGGCTTTGTGTGTAAATTAGCACACATACAGTGTAGAGCAATGAATGCAATCGAAAAAATGCAAAGCAGCATTTCAATTACCTTTTCTAACATTCTTATCTAAAGCAAGACGTCCAATAAGATGCATCGCCAGGTCATTGCATATAGTCCCGCACTTTGCCACTGTTTTACTAATCGTCCACACTGAGTACATTGACCTTGACTCGCGCCATATTAAATACAGAGATATGTTACCAATCTAAAAAAATATGTATATGCGTATGATATTTATTTTTCTCACTATTGCTTCAGGCAATTCACTGCACCTACTCATTAATTTCTGCTTCAACTTGAATTAGATTGATAGAGCATTAGGGCTGGCATTTTAAATTGTTATTTTAATAATTTATTGAATGCAATTATAATAAATTAGTTTTCTAAAAAGTGCAATGCTCCTCTCACGATGAACCGTAAAGAGTTGAATTTAACACATCTTAGTTTGCATCCTTCGACGTCGAATATTTTCTTTAAATGATATAGGACCGACCTTGAGTACGCTTATAATTATTATTATTTTTTATTTTGATTTAAAAACAGAGAAAATATTGCTGATGGTAACCTCATACTCTTTGACATTTCGAATGTGAGATAGTAAGATATTGAATTTACATGGAAATATTAAGTGATGGTTGCTATTTCAAGATCAGCGAATATACTGCGGATTTCAATTTGAACTTGGCATCGCTCTTGCTTAATGGCTCCATACACCCATTACTCGTGAGTTACGGCGCTAATACGAATATACTTAAGGATTTTTCTAGCAAAGTTTTGCACATCAAGATGTTTAAAATGTGTGAATGCAATTTAATGAAATGTTAGTTTTTACTTACGGTGTCAGCATCGGAGATTATCAAAAGGAATTGATAGCTCACTGTCGTGCATAGTGTCGACCATAGCAACAATAATAACTGAAAAAGGAATTATTTACATTTAAAAAATGCTGTTAATAATGTAAATGATTGATACATATATGTAATTAAATATTAGTTCCATATATTTTTTTTATATTCTTAAATAATTTTACATATAAATATTTCCATTTTACTATAAAAAAAATAAAAAAAACCAAATCAAAATAGGGACTGCTTAAAAACATGCGTACATACATTACGTATTAGGCAAACCGAGTTTTTTGTTATGCTATAGTGTGACAGACGATCAGACGGGTCACCGCCAAGTGACAACCGCCATCCATGGATACCTGCTGCTCAAGAGTCGTAAGTGCTTTGAGGGTGATGAGGAATGGGGAACGAGGCGAGGGGAAGAAGGGAGGAGGGATGAGGGGAAAGGAAAGAAGATAGGAGGAGTTGGGCCTCCGGAAACCTCACTAATTTCGGGGGAATGCAACCGCTTCTCTGTGATGCCGTGGTATCGCATCGGTCGAGCCGGCCCATTCGTGTCAAAGCATTGCTCTACCACTGTTAAGTTTATTTATGGTTACTGTAGTTCATTCGTAGGCTCAGACTTTCCCGCAATTCGAGTTAGAGATATATGACCCCGACCTACTTAAGCTATTGCTTCCATTCCGGTGTGGTCCCTGCTTTCTTCAATTTCTCCCCGCCTAATTTTCCCGTTTCAAATTCATACATACACACATCTGTATCCTATAAGGGTTAGCAAAGGTGTATTAAAGACATATTACCCATTACAATTGGATCCCAGTAACGTAATATTGGGTACGCCAATTGGCATCAGACGGGCAATGCCTGACTGTATACATACTGTCTGATTGATAACAATCCGATCCCTGAGTCACGACACCGCCGGGAAAAGATGGGGTGGCCTTATTCTACTCCACAGTAAACGACACGGCAAATATTAAAATTCCAAAAGTGGAATATGATAGTGCAAGTTGAGTTGAATGAGAATGCTTATCCTTTGATGATGAAATTTTGCCAAAAGTAATGAGAAAACTCTTGTGTACATACTTGTCTAGTAACTGCAACTAATATATCTCAGAAAGGGCTGAAATTATCAATTATTAATAGTATTTAGATGTTATTTCAGCATTAATTCGGAGAGTTGCTACATACTACGTCACATACTCAAACTTATTCAAATTATTATTTTAAAGCGTCACATAATACTGCTTTTGATGAAATTTGTCTTACTCGTCAAGTGTTGAATAATCATAAATATACCCCAAAGATTATATTTCCATCTACTTTAATATTATTTTTTATATTAAATACGAGTACATTTATATTTCCTAGACGAAATCTAAAATTTAGAGCATTCCACACATGACAGATTTCATAGCTGAAAACCAAATAATAGTTGTAATAGAAACTAAAGTTAGTGGTATCGGTCGACTGAATTATCTTTCTTATAAGAATGATTTAAAAATATATATATATTTATATTTGTGGACGTCTCGTTTGATTAAAACTTTACACGCCACGTAGCTTCAAACAAATCAAAACGGACCATATGGTTTTGGTTTTTATTGTGTTACAATATATTTCAATTTTTAAATATAGTTTGTTAACAGAAGAATATATCGTTTAGTAGATTATTACAAGTGCTAAACTACCTAAGTGTGCCATAGATAAAAATCAAGAGGTTCATCTCATTGCGCTTGTGAAAAGTCACAGTCAGAAATCAGTCAATATTTACTATGTAGAAAGTGACAAAAATATATTTTTCTATATTAACTATTAAAAACTTTATGAATTAATAAAAATCTTATACTATCATACATTGACAGTAGCCTCAAACAAGTGGAAGCGGACAACTAATATATCAAAATAACACTTGCACTACAGATCAAAAAAAAAAATACTTATACTACTATATACTATATATAATAGCAGTATAAAAACAAAATAAAATGCTCTTACCGGTGGTGTACAATGTTCGCTCAAATAAGACGCTGCTATTAATATATGTCCAAACCTCCTGGAACCAGTACTAGGAGAAGTTTCCTTCAACATCTCAAGCCTTGCATTCATTGATTCAAACAGCAGAGAAAAATACCCTAACTCTGCATCATGAGCCGCGAACACCAAGGATAAAAATATAATAGTAGTACTGTTAAAATTCAATAATTTTAAACCAACGATATCAGTCACAAATGATGTTACTGATTTAATGGCCATTTTTATTATATTGACGTTTAGTTTAGAAAGATGTTCTTCGTTGAGGTGACATGTTTCATAAAGTCTATCCATACCCTTAGAAGAAAGTTTTCTAAATCTTGCATTCATAGCCAGGCAAAATAATTCTAAGCCTGTTATGGCTTTAAAAATTCTAAATCCAATAGGAATGTTGGATAAAATATCCAGAATTACTATTCCTATGGTAATAAGGACTGCTATAAATGTAATTAAATTACAAAGGAGCCTAGTTTTTCTACCTTGCACTAGGTAAGGTCTACTGATGCAGTAAAAGTTTTCCAAAATAGCGAAATTTTCTAAAATATACTGTGATTTTGCAAACATGACGACGGACACGGTCAAAGTTTAATATATATGAGTGTGGCATATATTGCGGATTTTTTATTAAAATAATTAATATTACACGAATTTTGCTTCGTTTCGTCTTAATTTATTTTCAAACACAATTTTTAAAAAAGATTATAAATATATTCAAGTGAATTGTTAAAAGTCCATTGTATTTACTCTATTTCACAATTACTACACAGTTTGTAAAACGAAGTGAAATCGAGAAGTCTTCGAGCTACTCACAGCCTGAAATTAAATTGAATATATAACTTAGAGTACTTCAGGGAATTTCATGTTTATCTGCTCTGATCAAAGTTATTATTTTCATTTATGTAATTTTATAGTGACTTGGGGAATACACAGTTAATTAATGTTACTTTATAGTTTATATTAGATTACACGTATGTAGATTTGTAATAGTTTTGCGTTATTTTAGCGTTTTTATGTTAGTAATTTATTTTAATACTTTTTCCAAGCTGAGTCGCGTTGTAACTATAACAAATATTATTAAGCTAATTAATATCGATTGTCATTAGTACCGGTCCGGATCTACCTACAGAAGTGGAAAAGACGTGAGTTTATATATTTATGTATGTTTAATTATCAATGTTATTATTGCTATTATTAATAATAATAAATTCATATGCATTTTGGGGTATGTATTTAAAAATATTGTGTGTACCAAACTAATTATGTTGTAATAAATAATAAAATATTTTGGTTTATTTTTGTTTTTCAATACAACTACGTTAATATAACTTTTATATAAAATAAATTTCAGTGGTAGAGCCATGCTTTTGCACGAATGGGCCGGCTCGACCGGTACGATACCACGGCCTCACAGAAAACCGGTTATGAAGTAACGCTTGCGTTGCATTTCCCCGAATTGAGTGAGGTTTCCGGAGGCCCCTGCATCCCCCATCCCTCATTACCCTCAAAGGCGGGCAGCGCACTTGCGACTCTTGAGTTGCAAGTGTCCATGGACGGCGGTGTCACTTACCATCAGGTGACCCGTCTGTTCGTCTGTCCCCCTATAGTATAAAAAAAAAACTGTTTATACCTTTAAATAGCCTTTTGCCGTCTTCTTTAAGGATACAGGCGTGATGTACATAGATGTGTGTAATAAAGCTATATAGAACCTGTAGTATACTACAGGCCTAGTATTCAAACTATCGAGTCATCGTTCAATCTTGTGTCTTTTTGGAATGTTGTTATTAAAAGTCTTTTGTAAGGTTTTTGTTGGCTGTATTTTTTTTTCATTTTTTTAAATTACAGGAAGCCAATCCACCTTAAAGTAAAGTATATTATAAGTAAGTGAGTCTCAGGTCGCGTCATCGTCAAACTTATTTAAACTCAGTTGGAAATGAAACAAAGTTTTTTTTTTATAATTTGATATTCGATCTTCTCTTCGATGAGTATAAGTTTATTTTTATTAAAAGTTCACACAGCTGTTATTTTACTTCTGCTCATAATTTTATTAGTAGCCGCCATTTTTACTTTAGGGGAAATAAAAGATTGTGTTGTACTTCTGACTGACAGCGTTTCAATTTGTGCAGAATTAATTCATCTTTGGTTCAGTACGGTTATACAGGTTTTAGACATGTTTTGATATGCTTCTTCCTATATGAGTGAAGGTTATTTATAAATGATCTTATTTTCTACCAATGTTATCACTGACTAAATAACAGATTTAGAAAATCTTAGACTGCTAAGAACATTTAATTAACTGAGAAAATATCATAAGTTCAGATACCGAAAGTCAGACACCAACTCTATACAAAGACCTTTAAGTATTATTAGTAAATAGTATTACATAGACAATTTTTACATAGATGAATTCCAATCTAACCGGAATGAAGTTTTTAACACTGTGTTGTTGTATTTCGCCTCGTGCCAGGAAACCTCACCTGAGAAAAGTTATCTCATTTGAAGTTTGTGAATTACATCACTCGCGACTCTTGAGCTGTAGTCCATGGGCGGCGGTAGTCACTCATCATCAGGTGAGCGGTCTGATCCTTTGCCTTAAAACAAAAAAACAATCAATATCCTTTTACATCACTTTTGGAGTATAAATTTAATATCATCGTTTCACTGTTCCATTCTCTCTCAAGATAGACAACAAGTCCTCAAACATGATATGTATTATGATTTTTCCTTATTTAATATAATATCGGAGTATTAGAGTATACCAAATCTGACCGTAGCAATGTTTAATCAGTAACCCGACACATCGTTATCTACAACACTGTTTTTTTAAGATAAAGGTCTAATATCATTCATGTGATTATAAGCCCTTTGTTATTTATTCAGCCTATCGCATGCTGATTAACCCTTAAATACAAAATGTTATTAAAGCTAAACCCGTTTTACTTTAAATCAGCGTATTTCACGTTATTTTCATACCTACAGTACATGGGTATTAAAATGTATGTAATTGAAAATGAAATTCTTTCTTTATATTTTGGTTGAGGATAATCATATACTTACATAATTTTTTTTTTTGTTCGAAATATTAGTATTTTTACTATAACCTCATAGAACCAATTCCTGTTACTCAGTCATGTGCTATACGAATCGATAATGTTTTCTGTAATTATACATTTTGCGAAAAATCTGTTGTAAAGTAACTGCCATCAGATCACAGTGGACCTACTGTCATATTTTCTGATATCATGTAAGTATTAGAGGCACGTCGTGGTTATTTAAGCTTTGACAAGCAATCAAGCAGTACAATGCCCAGGAGTTTATTGATTTCTTTATTGAAAACCCGATTGACACTACTGAACTTCTAGATCCCTTTCCTACTCAAGTTCACCATTCTTAGAAATGTAGCTATGTATCTTTTAGTTTTGAGCAATTGAAATCAATAATAGTATTAAGAGCTTTTAAGCATATTAAGATAAAATTGTCTGAAAATCTGTATAGAACGTCTATCAAAACTTGTCAAGCTGTCGTTGAAACTTCCATTCTCTACTTTGCGCTAACATTTAATTTGTGTACAGACTTGAAACAGAGGTAATCATGCTTTTTAAATCCGATCACAAGAAAATCTTATGATTATGTTACAGTACGGTAACATTTTAAGGTTCGCAATGAATACATACGTACATACACTTATACCTGTGAGCAATACATACACAACGAAGTGGTAGGCAGAGGCGTAACCACGCCCACTCTTTGCCGACTATAATTTAGTCCAATTTACGCAAAAGGGAACTTGATTATTGTCGGCATCCGGGAACTTGTTGGACTTAGAATTTAAAATTTGGAATATAACTATATGAAAAGGAGATTTAAAAGATAAGGGGTGTTACTTATACAATTGGATTGGGTATTGCTTATGCAGTTAGGTAGAATAAACTTTGAGGACGAGGCGAACAGAAGAATTCAGCTGGGTTGGGCAGCCTTTGGGAAGCTACGCCGAGTCTTCTCATAGTCGATTCCACAGTGCCTTAAGACGAAAGTCTTCAATGAGTGTGTCCTACCCGTCATGACATACGGAGCCGAAACGTGGACACTTACGGTACGGCTGGTCCACAAGCTTAAAGTTGCTCAGCGTGCTATGGAAAGGGCTATGCTCGGTGTTTCTTTAAGGGATCGCATCAGGAATGAGGTGATCCGGCAGAAAACCAGAGTAATCGACATAGCCCACCGGATCAGCAGGCTGAAGTGGCAATGGGCTGGCCATATTAGCCGCAGAACCGACGACCGTTGGGGAAAACGAGTTCTTGAGTGGAGACCGCGTCTCGGCATACGTAGCGTAGGACGCCCACAGGTCAGGGGAGTGACGATTTGCGCAAGATGGCTGGCAGGAGCTGGATGCGAGAAGCCGAAAATAGATCGAAGTGGCGGGCAATGGGAGAGGCCTATGTCCAGCAGTGGACTGCGATAGGCTGATGATGATAATGATGATGATATACAGACACCTATATATACCTATATCATGAACGGGCTGGTGCCGCCAAATCTGAATCCTCTAACTAAAGACTAAACATGTAAAGCCGTAAATAAATATACACATTTACAATCGTTTTATGACTATTCCAACTTATACTTATTACGTTTGGAAATCTACAATCAAAAACGAAATCACTTGAAAGATTATACCTACACAAGTTAAAGAAGAATATAACAATTAATGGGCTTACAGACTCAAAACGTTTTTTTTTTAGGGTAATAAAAGATCCATTTACATTTCTTTACTACTATAAGGAAATAACTAACTAAATATTAACAAATTAGCTAGTGCTTACATAATATTTCTTCTCAGAACAAAAGTTACCCTTAACTACATCTTAACAGCCTTGTTATACACGTTTAGAATCGCAATCTTGTCTTTCCTTCTTAAGTTAATATAGCCCTTACATAAATAACTGCACAAACACCTCTTTTTCTTCTTAAGACGAGGATATGAAAGCAAACGGAAAAACAACTCTGCTTTGTGATGCAAATCTAGCACTTCAGCTGAAAATTCACGGCTCGGAACGCTAAAAAAGACGCTTTCGATCAACGCACACTGAATTTTTAGCAGCCTTCTGATATACAATCATTTTTATCTCTGTGAGTTTTAGATATCATGTACTAGAGAGTAGGTGTGTTCGTTTGAATAGGCTCATTTATTTCCTAATCGAATTAATGATAACCAAGCCTGATTGTATGCCCGGATCAGCATGAACACGGCTGAATTACTTATGTTTAAAAAACCTTATTGAGTACTGGTATTTCAATAAAAACTCAAATATTTGAAATTTAAACATGCACACATACATACATATACTTACGGTACACTTTATTATTGAAGGTGTACGCAGCGGCGTAATTAAAGAACACATTTTTCACAATTTAGTCCCCTTTACGTAATAGGGGGAAAGCCTATTTAAGTCCTTCGGGCACTTTGGGCATAAGATGGGAATATTGGGAGTATGTTGAAAGGAAAAGGGAGGATAGAAAGGTTAGGAAAGGGATAGTATTGCTTATACAGATGGGTTGGGGAGTATAAGCAATAGCTCAAGCAAGTCAGGGTCCCATACTAATAAATCCAAGTGGCTGATCCGAGATGTCCTCTGATTTAAAAATTAAACTGGCAGAGACATATACATTTTAAACTTAAAATTTATTTACCAGTCTTAAATAAATATATATAAAAAATAGGTTCAGTCGGGTTTTTTATACTGTACTAAAACACACACAGCGTATGCACAAAATATTGTAGCAGTATACAGTTATGTGTATACAATATAGCAAAATGTTGTAAATAAAACTAAAGTTGTCTGTGAATAAACAAAATTTTATTTTAGTTGGAACTAATTTATGACCTCAAATAACCACCAGATTTTTTTGATTACTTTTGGAAAAATATTTATTGCTCGATTTAATAATAAACATTTTTATAATATGTAGGAAAATTGTTATACGAAAACAAACTAATGCTATTTGCGGAGCCTAAAACTTAAAAGCAAAAAAGGGTCAAAATTTAATTGATAGTTTAATTAGTTTATCTAAGGAAATATCTTTTACGCATAACTTGTGTAAAATTATAATTAACAAAGATCATTTCACATACATAACTCACAGTGGATTATTTATTCGTCTAAAAATAAATTTGGTGTTTTTGTGTTAGGTTATGAACTTTTAGTTTTAATTTGTGCAAATCGTCATATAGTTCTTATAGTCCTATAAAAATAATTTTAATGTGACTGAATATTTCTATTCTTCTTCATTCTCAATTCTATTGATAAAGCGAACTAAGTACGTATACCACGTTAACGTTAATAGTATATGTAGAAATCGTGTTATTATAAAATACTTGTATGTCTTACAATCTAAATGTTAGGTAGTGATACATTTTTCTTGGCTATTATTATTTGTTATTTTATGATTAGAGAGTAAACCGACTAAGAAGAGAGAGTAAACCGACTTCTTAGTCGGTTTACTCTCTCTTCTTAGTCGGTTTACGGTTAGATGTTTTTTCATCTTTGGAAAATAGCCTCAGTGTTACTCTGAATTACATACAATGTTAGTGTTTCAAAAGTTGCTATAGAAATTTCGTATTTGTTACGTGATGCGCGTACAAACAATTGAGGTCGGCAGATTTACTATATATACAGATAAAGGTGAGTATTTTTGCATGTATGCAGTATTTATAAGGCCAATATATATAACAAAATCTCTAGATACTACGCCTAATCTGGGGCCACGATAAAATAGATGTCTGGTATCTCTAAAAACCCAGACTTTACCAGTAACTTTTATAAGGTTCATTTCCCAAGCTCTTGATAATTTTCTTAACAGTTTCCGTTACAAACACAATTCTGCTTATTAAATAATGTGTAGATTATTCAAAAAGCGTTGATGTCTTTTCAACCGACTTCAAAAAGCAAGAGGCTCTCATTCGACTTTTTTTTATGTTGTTACTTCAGAACTTTCGACTGCGTGAACCGATTTCAACGATTTTTTGTTTAAATTTAAAAATTGGTGCTTCCCGCGTGGTAACATTTTAATTTGGTCCAATTCTGATAATGAGATCCCTGAGAAAACCATATAAGTCTTAAATTTGCATTAAGCATGTGCGCGATAAATGGACGATTAAATCAATATCACGCCAAACAATTTCGATGATTCTTTTTTTATTGGAAAGGATGTACTTCAAGGGTAATTAGATGAGGATTTGATCTAGTCATGATTTGTGAAAATGGCCTCCATAAGAAAACCATAATAGTCTTAAATTTTATGATAGACGCATTGAAGTCGGTTGTCTCCTTTTTTAAAGTCCGATTATTATTTAATCACCATACCTCGTCTCCTTCTTCTCGTCCTCGTCCTTTTCGCCTTTTTTTACTTTTCATATAATGTGATTCCTAAATTTATTAGTAAGGCTTCCGGAGGCCTAACTCCCCCTTCCCTCTTTCTCTTCCCCTCATCCCCCCGCTCTTCTTTACTCTCCCCTATACCTCAGGACCCATAAAGTCAGGCTGCGCTCTTACGATTCGAGTTGTAGGTGTCCATGGACGGAGGTTGCCACTTACTATCAGATGACCCGTCTGTTCTTCTGCCCCCCAATCTTATATAAAATAAAAGATTAGAAACGAGGTATCGCAATGCCTTACTTTCTAAGCATTCAGAGACTGCTGTAACCTCCATAAAATATTTTGCCATGTTCCGTTCATAATGTCGTCATATTTCATTTAAACATGTATTGCCATGCACGTCGGGATTGTGTGATGATTCTAACAATAATCAATTTAATTCACTTGAAGTTACTATCTCCTGTTGTAATATACAAGCCCAGTAATGCATAAAATAATTTGTAATATCTTTATGTACTACAAGCTCATTCAAAGATATAACAGAAAATAATCGTAAAATAAGAAAACGGGTGGTCTATTTCGATCAGACGTTATACTAAAAACAATTTATTAATTGATATTTATTTATACTTCATTTCCACTACTTATTCTCTGACGAGGAATATTTTGCTCAAAGCGATATTATATTAAGCGATATTATATAGAATTGTTAGTGCAATGCAATTGCTCGAAGCTACAAAGAGCGAGTGAGGTCATGTTAAATTAATATCTTGACTAATTGTTATATTCCATTTCGCGTTATATATATTATTGAATAATCTTTGTTATAAAAATATAGTAACTTATTAAGACTGAAAGATGTTGAAGACGAATCAGCAGAAAAAGATAACTTAATATTTAGCAAATTCAAATCTCTATATATATATACTTATTTGGTGTACTATATAGGTATACTTAGTTGGTGGTGCTAGACGGAGAAATAGAAATTGCTAATCCGATTTAATGGCCGCAAAATAAAAGTGATATATGCATATACATATGTATGTATTTATAGTAACTGTATACTTTTTTTAACGTGTGGAAATATCACGGGTCTTCACCTCACCGACCAATGCTTACAATTACACTTTTATTACCTATAAATTTCTTAAAAATTACTAGTATATAATAACCATATCATAACTAAGAGAGAGTATTCTTTATAAAGCCGCTTCTTTAAATAATTATAATAAAATCATCCATTCGGAACAGTTCAAAAAGATTACTTTTGTTTAAGGTAAATATAATACTCCTTCTTTATACAAAATACTAAACAAAATATACCGGGTGTTACAAAAAGGCGTTAATGAATTTTAGGAGCATCATGTGTAGGAGTCAAATAGTTCATTTATTTTTAAATAATACACGCTTTTTTCAAAAATAACTTTTTTCTCTCTTATAATGCTTTACTGGTTTTCACTTTAAGCGGGTAAACAAAGTAACGATAGATACTAAATGAATTTGAAAGAAAAAGGTGTATGTCAAAATGGCTGTGGGCGGTATCTTATCCACCGCGCCTAAACTATGGATAAAAGACATCTTACACACCGCCGTCTAATCTTAAACTAGAGTTTGTACTACGATAACCAGACTGTTGATAACCATACTTGTATATTTCTAAATACGATACATATTATATATATATATATATATATATATATCCAGTCACAGAACATGTACTCGTGCTGATAACACAAATAGTTGTCCTGGGTGGGAATTGAATCCACGACTTCTGCCTTAGCAGTCAGGTTCAATAACCACTAAACAAAAGGGCCGTTCAAAAGAGTCAATAAAGTTTTGAAAAATGAACTTTTAGTTGACAGGTAGAGGTTTACCAATCACAATATAGAACAGAAAAATAGATAAAACAAGACAGTCACTATCCACCTCATATTCTGCTATAATAATAATAATATTTTATAATTGCCCATAAGAATGTTAGGATAACATTAAATTTTAGTATCTAATTTCCTAATAGATAAACGCAGTGGAAAATAACAGGCAATAATTCATAACTACAGGAAAGATACTTTGAGCAGTCAGTAAAAATCAGTAACTCTGTTATCAGCGAACATGCCCGTCGCACTACACCTGCAGGGCAGGTTAACATATACCTAAAAGCATTATTGTACTGCACACAAAGAGCACTATAGACACTCTTCGTGTATCTGTACCAGAGTTGGCTAGTGTAGAACGACTGACTGCCTCGAACAGACAATCGTCTAACGAACTTGTTCCTTCGACATATGACACTTCCGTCTCTTTCGTTCCAGATCACGGTCATCAATTAAATTATTCTTAATTTCATGACCAAGATATTTAAACACGAGTTTTACAATACAATATTTAAGGCGGTACCACACAAATTTGCTCAGGTACTTTACCGTAGTTAAATATCACAATCTCTGATTTTTTTACGTTATAGGTACACTAGATGATGTTAAGCTGCATATTTCTCGCAGACTGCAGCAAGTCTCCTTAGACGGTTGGCTGAGGGACTGAGCAGCACCGTGCACCGCATAACTAAGCTTATTCAAAAATTCATCACCGATACGGCGACTGGCTCTGGTACTGCCTATATTAGCCTACCATAGTGACTCCACTTTGCCTGATGGAAAGCAATAGGTGGAGTGGAGAGGCTCAAGAGACTGGGTGATCTCAGGACAGTCGATAATGCGGACTGCGCGCCGTTGCAACCGATCGAGAGCGTCAAGCAAATACTGCGCATAGCCGTCCCAGAGATGAGAGCAGTACTCCACGCAGGAGCGAACCTGGGTCTTGTACAAAAGACACAGTTGCTCGGGCGAGAAGAACCGTCTCACCTTGTTCAAAACGCCGAGCTTTCGCGAGGCCACCTAAGTGACACTCTCGATGTAATCGCGCGGATTGAGATCCCGGCAAATATCCATACCCAGAATACTAAGCCTATCCTGCAGAGGCAGTTGAGTGCTCTGAAGAGTAGGAAGGGGAAGGAATGGAGACTTTTTGGTAGAGAACACACACGCTTGTGTTTTCTTGGCGCTGAACTCGACCAGATTCTCACAGCCCCATTGGGAAATGCGGCTCAAGACCCGGTCGAGCTCAGCGACAAGCTCCTGTCGTTTTTCCTCAACGTCTGCCAGCTTGGCAGTAGGATGTCCGAAATATCGCCCGTGCACTGTGCTGTCGTCTGCATAACAATGTAATTGCCAAGGGCCAACATGTCATTGATATGCAGAAGAAACAGCGTAGGCGATAGGACGGAGCCCTGAGATACACCAGCGCTTACCTCGTGGAAATCTGAGGCCGCGCCGTCGCAGAGAGCCTAATGCGGCGCTTATGGAGGAAGGCAGCAACCCAGTTGCAGAGTTTACGTGGCAGACCAAATGCAGGAAGTTTGGAGAGAAGCGAGCGGTGCCAGACCCTATCGAAGGCCTTGGCAATGTCGAGGCTGATGGCCAAGGACTCCTCATGCCTATCCATAGCCTCACCCCAAAGGTGTGTGACGTACGCTAGAAGATCACCCGTGGATCGGTTCGGCCTAAAACCATATTGCCGATCATTTAACAAGGAGTGATCCTCTAGGTGGCGGATTAGTTGAGTGTTGATGATCCGCTCGAACACCTTACAGAGTATGGAAGTGACGGCTATAGGTCGGTAATTGGCTGGATCGGAGCGGTCGCCTTTTTTGGGAATGGGTTGAACATTCGCTTCTCTCCAGGCCTCCGGAACAATTCCTGAGGAATAGGACAGGCGATACAAGCGCGTTAGTACGGGAGACAACTCAGGTGCACAGTTCTTAAGAACCACCGCCGGAATACCATCGGGTCCACTGGCTTTCCGGACATCGAGTGACCGAAGCTCCGCACGGACATCCCTCTGCCGGATGCGAATATCCCGCATTGCGGAGTCGCAGGACGCAATGGTGGGCGTGTGCGCGCAACGGTCATCGATTCGATAGTTAGCCGCAAACAGGTCAGCTAGTAGATTCGCTTTCTCTTGCGGCTCGTGGGCCAGTGATCCGTCAGGGTAGTTCAACGGCGGCAGCGAAGGTTGGCAATAGTTGGACTGCACGGCTTTGGCCAATCGCCAAAACTTACGGCTACCCGTAGGGTACGCGACGAGTTCTTGACCAAACCGTGCAATGCGCTGGGCATCTGCTCTGATGTAAGCCCTCTTGCATTCCCTAGTGGCTCTGTTTAGTGCTGCTTTTAGGCGATCAATGTCTGGGTCACAATGTGCGCGGGCCCTGATCCATGCGCGGTAGGCCGACTGCTTTTGAGCAACGGCCCGGATGCACTCGCGATTGAACCAGGGACGGGTCTTCGTGCTGGCGACTTCACTGTAGGGGATATAATACTCCATACCGACAGTGATTTCGTCAGCCACGGCAGACGCACTTTGCGACAGATCCCTGTCTCTGTAAAGCAGCGTTGAGCCCACGGGATGGATGCAAAATATTCCCCCATTCCATCCCAGTCTGCTGACGAGTAGTGCCATAACCGCCGCCTTGTTACCACAGGTCGTGGAGGCGTAACAAGAGGCACTGAGGTCGATACCAGGCAGTGGTCGGAGGATCCTAGAGGGTCGAGAACCGATACGCTGTACTGCGCTGGGTGATTCGTCAGCAGTAGGTCCAGCAAAGAGGGCGTTTGACCCGTTATGTCTGGTAAAAGGCATGACAGTCATCGTGGCAATGTAAACTGAGACTGAAAATGCTGTGTCATCATGTATCGGTGAAGCATGACGGTGACCGAACCGCCGGACGGAAGGGCCCCCGTACCCTCCCGGAAGTGGTCGCCGGGTCCCACCATCCGGTCACCAACCGGCACGACGAGCCACTCCGTGGATTATGCGTGACCTGACGGGGCAGCCTCCCAGGGTGGTTAGCCATGGTTGGGCCCCTCTCTATGCCGCAGGCGGCCAGCGGCACCACCGTTTCTACGGGTCTCCCTGGCCGACGGTTCGATCCACGACACCCTCACAATGACTCTACAGCACTCCACTGCTCACACACATACCACGATAACTGTCACCCCTGCATCGAATGGCCTCCGGTCTCTTACTCATCAGCGAAAGGCGACACCACGAATGTTGTCACTTTAGGCTGATTTTCTGTGAGAGGGTAGTACTGCCCCAGTCGAGCCGGCCCATTCCTGCTGAAGAAATCAGCGTGGCTCTACTACCTATTATCGGGCATTGTTCCATTCACTCGATTACATTGATTTCCATACCAGTATTTTAATAAATGTCTTATTTTTGGTAGCGCTTTAGATTTTATTAATATATTCCATAATAATTATCATATCATAATAATATATATTGGGGGCACGCCACAATTGTGGCGGTAAGACCCAACATGGAGGATTGGCTGGAGAGGCGACATGGAGTTCTCTCCTACCGGCTAGTTCAGGTACTCACCGGACACGGATGCTTCGGTAAGTACCTGTATCGCATAGGCCGGGAGCCAACGCCTGTGTGCCACCACTGCGGGAGCTGTCACGAGGATACCGCACTCCACACATTAGTGGAGTGCTATGCGTGGGTGCAGCAGCGTGCTGACCTCTAGGCAGCTATTGGTGTGGGTAGCCTCTCGCTAGAGACCATGGTTATTGCTATGGTCCAGAGCGAGAGTGCATGGGAGTCCGCCGCTTCCTACTGCGAGGCAGTGATGCTTGCAAAAGAAGCGGCGGAAAGGGAACGGGAGAGAGTTAGTACTCTTCCGTCCCGCAGAAGACGCACAAGGCGCCGGAGAGTGCAAAATGACCTCCGGCCTCCATGAGAGCTGGCCTGAGGGTGACAGACTGCCCTAGCAGAAGCAGGCCCGTGACGGCGGCGCGACGTGTTCCACGCGCCTGACTAAAATATGAGGGGAGGACAGAACCCCCCACACATCATATTGGGGTCGCCTTGCTCAAAAGGCGGCTAGGTCTGCCGGGGTACACAGGGATTTCCTTTCTAGGGTACACCTGAGGCCCCGGCCAACAGACCTGACGACGGAACACTGTGTGGTTTTAGTCGGTTCGAGTCCTACATACCACCTTACCCATTAGCCCCGGTAAGGTGACGACCCGTGGGGGTTTCCACACAAAACAAAAATATATATATATATATATAATAGCTATCATTTACATCCTTTTCTTACATACCCTACCCAAGTTAATATTGTATAATATATGTACTATAACTTCGAAAACAAGTTATCTATTTAGTAATTAGAAAGCAAAACCACTGTCTAAAAAAAGTACTTTTCGAGTACTCTAAGTCTCTGGAAGTACAATTCGGATCCTGAAAATTCTTTTCAATTTGGATAGAGTATTGATTGTATACACGTTCGTGTACATGCGGATGAAACTGCGTGGAGCTGCTAGTGGTGAAATAAAACAATTGACATATTTACATATGAACACACATATAAATCCTACAGAGCTTCAATATGACACTCGGCAGTCTTCTAATAATAAATCGCAGTAGATACTTTTCCTCTTGTACTTTATTCTTTCAAAAAAGTATATATAAGTAAACAATTTTTATTTCCAATTTATTAATATAAACAGACTTTCGTGTGCAACTTCTCTTTTCTAAAGTGTAAGACTTGGCTAATAAATTTATCAACTTCATATAAGTCTTTTTTGAATGTTAAATAAACCGTATGAACGTGGTACTTTAATTATGTATAGGAAAAAATAGTACTAAGCCACCCTATTTCTTAAAAAGCTTCGCCTCGTAAAAGGCGTCTGAGGGATCAGATTTTTATCTATCAGTCAGTATAATACAGTTATACAGTGCCCATATCTCGGCCATAGGCTTCATAGGCTACTAAGTAAATATACTAAGATATGGTTGGCAAAAGGTGGGCGTTTGAAACACCTCTGTCTTCTTCTTTTTAGATATATGCTTGAGTGTGTGTATGTATGTATATAAACATTTATAAAAGATGAATATTATCAAGTAATCACAAACAAAACAATATGACTAAATGTATTTTGCCTACCCACATATTTTCTTTACCCATGCCCAACTCGTTACGATAAACCAAGTTTATCCAATCTCATTTGGGTGGTCTTCCTAACCATATTACATCAGGCAAATCTAATACGAGTCGTTGTCCTTTTAAATTCATGCTTTTTCAAATATTTTCCGGCATACATATGTATTTTACTTTTGGATTATTCGGAGTAAGCCTAATTTTTAAAAGTGTTTTTTTTAACGATAGCTTTTCTTCGAAGTGCACGAGCTATGCACTGTAGTCGTGACGTTTGTATGTCTTTAATTTTGTTGAATATTTTGTTTCAAGGAACTTTTATTTATACAAGAAAATTGTAGAAACACGGTCTATAAATATTACTTTTCAATTGCACATAGCTTGAAATACTATTTTATAGAAAGAATAAAAATCATAGTAAGTGAGTGATGTGTGATGTGGTAAGTGATGAGTATATTTTGATAATGCAGTGAGTATAAAAGAACATCACTCATGTCACTTCAATCTCTTATCAATGCCTATGATAATAATTAACTTGTATGATGGTTAACTGATTAGTGAGCCTTATTTCTGAGTCAGAGGTCGTGGGTTCAATTCAAATACGGAACAAAGATTTGTAGAATCTTAAATATTTGTCCGAGGTTTGGGTGCTCTTTGTGCCAATTATTTTATTTTCGTCAAGTCTTTAAGTCGGAAGTTGTATTTTTATATTGAATAAAAATAAAATTAATCGTAAGGTGGAGTTGGAATTACCTCAGGAATCAAACCAGAAGCACCCGACTCAGTGACAGTTAAAGAAATAATGTATACACCACGGAATCGGTGCAGTAATTTTATTAATATGAAAACTTTATAATCTCGCAATAACCAAGCAATAAACAAATTAGTGCCATTATTATATCGGAATCACCATTTATACAACCTCATACGTTTCGAAATCATTTACTGAATAAATTAGTCAATGGGGAGCGCTTTAACCGATCAATGATAAAATTAATGATACTCCACTCACAAAGGAGCCGGACCAATGCAATGATACTAAGAACTTTACATTTATTTGGAAATATATGAAATAAGCATTCGGCACTGAATATGTCAATTAATATACTGAACGTATAACTTTAGTGTCATACTGAGTGCGAGTGTCATACAACCTGATATAAAAATAATGATTTAAAACTTGTCAAAATTAAGGAATTTTTTTTTTTAATTATTTATTTTTCTACATAACCAAACTTATATGGATATCATTTTGGGTGTACCTTGAAGACATTTTAGGTAAAGTATGGCATACCTTGTAGTTTTACTCAGTTTTGTTCCAACATACAGGCTCTGTTAGAGTTAGTGATCCTGACTGCTAAGCCAGAGGTCATGGGTTTAATTCCCACCCAGGACAAATATTTGTATGATGAGCATTATCATTTGTTGTATCTTATGTATAATATGTACATATGTATTTAGAAATATATAATTATATTTGCCAGCTGTCTGGTTACTAAAGCACAGGTTCTGCTTAGTTTGGAATGAAACAGCCGTTTGTTAGATGTGTCAAGTTATTATTATTATAGTTACACGCTAAGAAAAAAATATTTCTTACTTTTATTCCTTCAATTTTTCCACAGACTTTTCTATACCGTCTTTACTTATAAGCAAGATATACATATCTGTAATAAAGATTATAACATCAATGAACTATGATCACGAGTCGCAAAGTTAAAAAAAATGTTATAAAATGATGAAGAATAATTTGACGGTACACAGGCAGGAAAAAAGTATACTCGTAGTCTGTGAAGGTGTATTAGTAAGGCTTAATCCGTAATCGATAGACGTTGGAAATGTCAATTATTTTTTAGGTATCAGGTTTTAGATACACGCTTTACAGTAATAAGGATTTCTTACCTTGTGTTTGTTAAGTATATTTTCTTGACATCAAATTAAATTTATGTTTATACATATAACAAAAATTACTAATCTGACACATTTTTGTTTTCCTTTTTTAAAAAGACAGCTCCCGTACAAGGATTAACTCCTGTGTCACGGGGGTCTCTATAAACATTCAAACATCGGACACAAAGAACACCCAGACTCAGAACAACAATTTGAGGATTACACAAAGTGTTGTCCTGAGCTGGGTGCATCTTGTGTTTCAGGATATCACTTGACTTATTATTTATTTATATGTGTATAAATCGTGCACATTTTCGCGCACAATTTTTGTGCACACACAATCGTGCACTATGTGTGAGACAAAAATCGTATTTTTTTTTAAAGACAACTCCCGCTCTAGGATTAATTCCTGTATCGCGGATGACTCTACAAACATACAAACAACGGACACAAAGAACACTCAGACTCGGAACAACAATTTGAGGATTACACAAAATGTTGTCCCGTGCGGAGATGGAACCCACAACACTCGGCGCGGAAGTGTAGTGGCGAGGTGACCACTTAAACCGCTACACTATTCGTGCAGATTAGATTTATGCTCCTTCCTTCTGTTTTTCACAACCAGAGAACAAAACCCTCATACATACTTTGATAGGTACCCAAGAAAAGACCTTATATTTGTCTTATTTTTTAATGGGATAGAGGCAAACGAGCACATTGGTCAACTGATGGTAAGTGACTTTCGTCACAAGTGCGTTGTTGGCCTTTTAGTCATATATACATATTAACATACATTCACGCCTGTGTCCCATTAGGGGTGGGCGGAGGCTTAATTAACGCCCACATTTTGCCGATTATAATTTATATATTGTGTATTGTGCACAGAATGTATAGATTACATAATATACATACGTACCTATTATTATTATCGATAAAAATTTAATATTTGCATATACGATTTCAAACACAACATGTTGCGCTACACAGGTCTCGATTACATTTTAGTTGCATTCATGTCAACTCTTGCCAATGATGGCGTATGTGTTAGGTCGTTTGGCTCCCCTTAATATGGTTGTGGTGGACGATGTTTGTTAAGTGCCGTTGATCGGAACTCGTCATCTCGGGACTGCTATTACTTACCACATCACAAGAAAATATTTGCAAAAAGAGTTTTCTTGGAATTTATTGCCTGTTCTTTTCTATACGACCTATTTTTTTTATACTATATCGGGACAAACGAACAGACGGGTCACTTGATTATAAGTGACAACCTCCGTCCGTGGACACCTGCAACTCAAGTCGTAAGTAAGCTGCCCGCCTTTGAGGGTGATGAGGAATGGGGGATGCGGATAGGAAATAGGAGAGGGGGGATGGGGGAGAGGGGAGTTGGGCCTCCGGAAGTCTCACTCATTTCGGGGAAATGTAATACTTACCCCTTTACCTATCTCCTAATCGCCCCCTGTTCATTTCCCTTCCGTCTTCCCCCATCACCCTCAAATGCTCGCAGCGAACTTACGACTTTCGAGTTGCAGGTGTCCATGGACGGGCAACCGCTGTACATGGAATTAAAAGGTGACCCGTCTGTTCGTCTGTCCTCCTATAAAATATAAAAAAAAGACTTTTACAGAGTAGGCAGTAGATAACCACTTTTATACAAAATGAAATATGCAGTATATATATTATGGTACTAAACATGCATATACTTAAGGAGCTAGACCAGTCTTCCACATCCAAAATGTTTAAAATGTGCAAAAGTGGTAGAGCCCTGCTTAGGTACGAATGGGCCACTTTGACCGGTGGGATACTACGGCCTCTCAGAAAACCGGTGGTGAAGCAACGCTTGCGTTACATTTCCCGGAAATTAGTGAGGTTTCCGGAAGCCCAACTCCCCCTCCCCTCTTTCCCTCCCCACATTCCCCATCCCTCATCACCCTCAAGGGTGGGCAGTGCACTTACGACACTTGAGTTGCAGGTGTCCATGGGCATCACTTACCATCAGATGACCGATCGGTTTGTGTGTCCCGTTGGATTAAAAAAAAAAATTATAGACTATGTTAGTATTGGAGTATGGTTAATAATATCGACCATAGCAGCAATAGTAACTGAAAGAAACATCACATTATTTCATTATATAGAAATGGAAGAGACATATATAACACTATTAAATATTATAGTACCAATTGTCACAGACACCAATTTTACCAAAGAAACTATTGAATACTTATAACCATAATTAATTAATTAACCTCCCCGGGTACATAAATAAAAAAGTTGCAATTTCTCCTATTATACTTCACTTGACCAATGTTATTCAAAACCGTCATTTTGTTAAGAATGACTCTGTTAAAAGTTATTATTTTCTGGCATTCATTTCGTTTTAGCAGTACGAAATTTCCGACACGACACGATCACCAGGATTTTTTTAGATTATTTACTATCAGTGTTAAATTGAAATATAATCGCTTTAAAGTATTGTTAAATGAATTAGGTACGCTGTAAAAATACATTGTTAAATAGAAGTAAGGATGCACACCACTTCTCTCTCTCTGTTTTTACACCCCAAGGTTGACAGCAAACGAGGATAAACCTCAACGAATTGCCATAGACAGGGAACAACGAACGACAAATCATCTCACCTTTTGGCTTCGATAAGATAATAACCCATAGTAGTCCCCATAAAAAAGGCAACAACTAAGTTTGTTATTTAGATTTGGCAAATAATTAAATATCATTTAAAAACAGTCGTTCAGGAAATATAATTGCTCCGCAGTCCTGTTTTCTTGAAAGTGGAGAAAATAACCCTTGGGAAATATTTCCCTTTTCATACAATATTCGAGTACAAGAGCTTACAAAACCCGACCATAGCAGTATGTAATCAGTGACCGAACACATTATCTACTTCATTGATTTACTCGAAGGCAAAGGTGTAATATCATGCATATGATTACAAGCCCTTTTCTATTTATTCAGCCTATCGCAGGCTTCGACCTAATCGAGGTATTGAACCTTTAAACTCATAAACATTAGCGGTTGGGACTGGAGTTATGTTTGTTATTATAGAAGCTAAACCCGTTTAAATTTAAATCAGCGTACAACACGTTATTTTAATAAATATGTACTTAGGTAAATCGAAATGAAATTCTTCCTTTATTTTTTTTGTAATTTGTGAAAGGACGTGTGTTTGCGTTGATCACGAATATTTCTAATCGTTTTTGTATATCTAAAGGTTTGTTGTGAGTTGAAATTATTAGATACATAAATTTATTTTTGTTTTACATAAACAATTATTATCTTGAACGTATTTAGTATACCAGGTTTTATTTTAAGGTACATTTTTATAAAAAAAATATTTTATAAAGAAAATAGAGCGAGTGTGACCCGTGCTGCAGAACCGCCACCACCCACGACGAACAATCAGCAGCTGCCCATCGCGGTTGCCGATCTTGAGCGTGCCATCATGGTCCAATTAGGTACCATGGTGAATGCCCGTCTGGAGGCTCTAGAGGACAGACTCCCTGCACCTATCAACATCCGTCCACTCCTTGAAGCGGATAAAAAGGCCACAGCAGTAGCTAAGAGAAACTCCTAAGGTCCTGGGAACAAAGCCAAAAAGGGAAAGGGGAAAGAGATTGACCGCATCCGACGCTTGGGCCTTGAATTGGCAATCAACAAATCCGAGGCCATGGCTTTTCATGGACCTCAAAATAAGCCGCCACCGGATTCACATATCGTTGTCGGTGGGGTCCGGATAGCTGTCGGGTCCACCATGAAGTATCTAGGATTAGTCCTCGACAGCCGGTGGATATTCGAGCCTCACTTCCGGTGGCTGGCGCCAAAATTAATGGGTGCCGCGGGAGCGCTTTCATCGTTACTAACCAATATAGGGGGGCCGAACGCCGCCTGCAGACGTTTATACGGGCGTCGCAGAAGGACTGATAATGCCCTCTTTCTGCCCCCATAAATGACCCGTGGGCGACGGATTTGGGGAAATCCGTCGTCCATAAATGGGTCCGAGGAGACAGCGCCACATATTCAACGCGCGCCTCTCTATGGAGGATTAACGAAGCGAGCGGGGATAATATTTAACCCCCTCAGAGACGGGGACCTGCACATGCGGGCCAGCACTGCTTGGGACGCGGACGAATATGACTCCCGTATCCCCAGCAGAAGGTGCGAGATGGAGCTCACTGGTTTTTTTTTTACGTGGGGAAATCCTCATAGACTATCCTCCGCCGGTTATCGGTGGAGGGGTGTGCCGGACTTGACCGGCTAAAACCGCCACAGTATTCCTTCCTCGCACCTGCTGTCGAAGGCCGCGGGAATACGACATTCTTCCGCGACCAGCAGGTGACCGTCCACCGGAATGGACCCAATCTCGTTTTGAAGGGGGGAAAGGATTGTGCCTCTCACCCCACCATTACTCCTTGAGGGAGGCGTGAGGAACACGACGCGCCTACAACCTCGGACCCGCTAAGCGATTGAGGTGGTAAACTGAACCCCGGGTTCACCGCCCTCGGGTCCATTTACGGAGGCCGGAATTGGGCATTGTCAGCCCTCCTCCGTCTCCTCCGTCCGGTGCGTCGTCTGCGGATAGGGAGCGTGGGCGTGTTTTGCCTCTCCCTTTCCGCAGCCTCCTTCTGTGACATAATCGTTTCACAGAAGGTGACCACTGCATCCCATGACCACTCCCTCCCGACCATGGCGCGCACAAGCGCTATGAGCGAGAGTTCAATCCCTATTTCTGTTTGTAAGGCACGGCGCGGCTTTTCCCATGCAGTACACTCTTGTACTGTATGCCGCACCGTGTCTTCCTCGCCATTGACGCAGTGGTGGCACCGGGCGTCCGGCTCCCTGCGGATGTCCCGCAGGTACTTCCTAAAACATCAGTGACCGATAAGCACCTGCGTCACCCTATATGACAGGGAGCCGTGCCTCCGTTCTACCCAATTAGTGAATACTGGCCGGATGGCCTCGATGGTGTTGAGGCCATATGAATAAAAAAAAATATATGGCCCGCCATTCTGCCACTAGGACCCCCCTCAGTTCGGACCGTCGCCTCTCGTACTCTCTCGGCAACTGTAGGAGTCCTCGTTCTCGCGCCTCTTCACGCCACTCATGTAGCGACGCGAGACCTTTCGCTTCCAGGTCCCAGGGCAGTGATCCAGCCAGTAAGCACGCTGCCTCATAGGAGATCGTGCGGTATCCTCTCACAACTCTGACGGCCATCGCCCTCTGCGGCCTGCGCAGTATGGCGACCGAGGCTGCCGTCAGATGGTCGGCCCATACTGGGGCCCCGTAAAAGGCCATGGATCGCACGACCCCTAAATATAAGCGCCGACACGCCGCACTCAGCCCCCTGAGATTGGGAAGCAGTGAAGACAATGCGGCTGCAGTACTCATCAGTTTCGTCGACAGCTGGTTGAAATATGGGCGAAAGTCCCATTGACTGTCAAGGACCAAACCGAGGTATTTGATAGTGTCCTTGACAGCCATCCGCACCCTACTGACGACGATATGGAAGTCCAACAGCTGCGGGTTTCGAGGCCCGTGAAACACAATGGCCTCGGATTTTTCTCGGCAACCCGTAGGCCCAGCCGCTGGATTCGTTCCACGATTTGGGAGACTGCAGCCACAGCAAGCAACGCTGCCTCACCATGAGTCGCCCCCCAGGCCCTAGCACCGGCCCCTGTGGAACACCGCAAGACATCTCTCGGCGGCCCATGCCGTCCTTCCTCGCATAGATGACGCAACGCCCTGACAGGTAAGCCCCGACTATACGGCGGAGGTAAGGTGGCCCCTGGTGGTATCTTAGGGCCCCCATGATACATGACCAGGGTAGGGTATTGAACGCGTTGGAGATATCTAACGAAACTGCGAGCAACACCCCGTCCCGGGAGACCGCTTCCTTCGCCAGAGCTCTCACACGTTTAATCGCCCCAATTGTGGAGCGCCCACGCCGAAACCCGAACTGATGTTCGTCCAGGTCCGGCCCGAACGTGGATAAGTGGCCGACGAGGCTGACTGGTGACTCTACCGGGCGCCCCCCCTTCCGGAGCAGTACCAGCTTGTCAGTTTTCCAAATAGAAGGAAACCGGCCCTGTACCAGACACGCTGTGAAGAGCTCTCTGAGTCGGGGCTCCAACTCCTTTAGGGCAAGGACGATTGCGCGGCCAGGTTTACCGTCAGGCCCCGGAGCGGTTTTCTTCGCCCGGAGGCGTAACACCGCGACGTAAAGGTCTGGTTGCGTCACCTCGGGGATATGTTCTTCCTCTCTAGACTCTGCGACTATGGGTGGAGCCATCGTAGGTGGGATGTGCGCCGCAAGAACGGGGAAGAGGGCTGCAACAACGTCTTCCAACAGCTGTGGCCGGAGACTCTCCGTTAGAGGAGGTGTCCAGGGGCGAAGTTTGCCCCTTACTAGATGGTAAGGTCGCCCCCATGGATCCTGATTCAGAGTCTCCAGCAGTTCTTCCTTTGCGCTATCTTTGGCTACTCCTATAGCTAGTCGCAGAGTTAATTTGGCCTGGCGGTAAGCCTCGTACCGTTCCTCCTCCTCTTCGAGAATATGTCGACGCCGCCTCCTGTACCTGGTGCACTGACGGCGGATCGACACGCATTCATTGCGCAGTTGGGCGATTTCGCTTGACCACCAGTACACCTGGCACCTTCTGTTGTGAGATCGGCTGCGGGGCATCGCTGCATCACAGATGCTTGCCTTCACCGACCAGAACCATTGCGCCTCCTCTTCAACGTCGACGTCTCCCTCCGAGAGGGAATCACGGATCCAGGCCGCAACAATGGCGGCTTCCTCCAGGACCTCTCTGTTCAGTTGTTATAGAGCCCATCTTGGGCAATTGGGCCTCGGGTATGCAGTAGTTAGACTACCTTCGGTCAGGTGGAGACATCGAACCGGATGTAGCGATGATCCGATAATGTCTCCATCCCTTCCTCCACCATCCAACCTTGTACTCGGCGGGCTAGGGCAGGGGTTGCGAACGTTAGCGAGGTGGGCCCCGACCTGTCGGACGCCCAATTCGGGTTCCGGGAGGGGCGTTCGACGGTCGATGCCGTGATGCGCCTTAGGGCCGTGACCGGAGAGGCAGTGAGCTGTGGCGGCGTGCTGTTGGCGGTGTCTCTGGACATCGCCAACGCATTCAATAGTCTGCCATTCAGCTGCATCAGGGAAGCACTCCAATACCACGGGGTGCCAGAGTACCTGAGGCGGCTGGTGGCAGACTATTTAGAGGAGCGTACCGTCGTGTACGAGGACCGAGAGGGCGTCTTGAGACGGCGACCCATGTCGTGCGGCGTTCCGCAGGGGTCTGTCCTTGGACCACTCCTGTGGAACGTGGGGTACGACTGGGTTTTACGAGGTCGCCTCCCCCCCGGGCTGGGCGTAATTTGCTACGCTGATGACACATTGGTCACAGCCCGGGGGGCGAACTTCCAAGAGGCGGCGCGCCTGGCCACCAGGGGTGTGTCTTTGGTGGTCGGGCGCATCGAGGCACTGGGCTTACGGGTGGCCCTGGACAAGACGGAGGCCCTTTTGTTCCATGGGCCCCGTCGTGGTCCACCCGCCGGTGCCTCCATCGAGGTCAACTCGGTCCTCGTCCCGGTTCGGGCCCAGATGAGGTATCTGGGCCTGATACTCGACGGTAGGTGGCTCTTCGACGAGCACTTCCGACAGCTTGGTCCGAAGCTGGTCGACGCTGCCTCTGCCCTTGGGCGACTTTTGCCCAACTTGGGTGGAGCCAGCGTCGCAACGCGACACCTCTACACGGGGGTGGTCCGGTCGATGGCGCTGTATGGGGCACCGGTGTGGGTGGCGGCTCTGACCGCCCAGAATAAGGCGCGCCTCTGGCGGCCTCAAAGGGTATTGGCGGTCAGAGCCATACGCGGATACCGCACGGTGTCCACCGAGGCGGCGTGCGCCTTGGCTGGAACACCCCCGTGGGATTTGGAGGCGGAAGTGCTCGCCGAAGTTTATCGACGGGTGGCTGAATATCGGGCGGAGTATGGCTTTGGCCCTCCGCCCGAAGAGGTACGCGAGTGGCGTGAAGCCGCCCGTCGAGCCACGATGGCTAGTTGGTCGTTCCGGCTGGAGACTCCGCGCGCTGGCTTTGCCGCCGTGGAGGCTCTCCAGCCGGTCATCCTCGAGTGGGCAGGGCGGCAGCACGGGACCCTTTCCTTCCGACTGACGCAGGTGCTTTCCGGGCATGGTTGCTTCGGGAAGTACCTGCACTCGGTCGCCAGGAGGGAACTGAGTCCCGCCTGCCACCACTGCGACTGCAGTGAAGACTCGGCCCAGCACACGCTGGCGATCTGCCCCGCTTGGGAGTCGCAGCGCCGGGCCCTCACTGCAGTCATCGGAGGAGATCTCTCGCTACCGGCCGTCATACGCTCCATGGCCGGTAGCGATAGCAGTTTTACCGCGGTCGCAACCTTCTGTGAAGATGTCATCTCGCAGAAGGAGGCGGCGGAGAAGGCCCGGGAGGACGATATCCACTCGGACCCAATCCGCCGCCGGCGAACTGGGCGGCGTAGGCGCGCCTATCAGCGCCTCATGCCGCCCTGAGTGTGGCCGCGGATGGTCGGGACGGGTTTTCCCCTCCATCCGCTCTAGTGGCCACCCGCGAGGGGGTGACGTACGCGTGTGCCGTACGTCGCCTAATTAGAGAGTTCAACAGCAGACGGTGCCCGATTCAGTGCGGGCAAGCGCTGGGAGGGGTCCGGATGTCTTAATATCAGCAGTTCCCGGATCCCTTCCGTCTCAGGCGCAGAGTGGCACACCGTGTGGTTTTAGTCGGTTCGATTCCGACACACCGCCCCGCCGCAAACCCCGGCGGGGTGACGGTCCGAGGGGATTTCCACACGATAAAAAAAAAAAAAAAAAAAAAAAAAAAAAAGGGGTTGCGAACGTTATATCCACAATGGACTCCCCCAGCCGTCGCACGCACGTGCCGACCGAACCTCGGTTTAGAACAGAGAGGCCAGTGGTCAGTGCCCACTCCTCCAGAATGTTGCCCTGAGGATCTGTGACGCGGGAACCCCAAGCCGCGGACTTGGCATTGAATTCCCCTAACACCAAGGCTTGTCGTGGTTGGCACCGACTAACAACTGCACTCAAGTTAGTGAGGAAGCCGTCAAATTCGACAAGGCTCCTGTTGGGTGAAAAGTACACCCCGACCACGTAGATGTCGTCCAGGAGGGCGGCCACCCAACCGTTTCCCCTGGACACGTTCTCAGGAACCCCGCCGATTATAGCCACCAGGCCGTCAATGTCCCCAGTCCAGTTACCTCTAGGGGGGATGTAATATGGCTCCGCCACGACCGCCACATCAATTGACCACTGTGCTATAGTTTGGAGTAAGAGATCCTGAGCTCTGGTACAGTGGTTGATGTTCCCTTGGAGGAAATGAATAGCCATACCTAGTAGAAATCCATTCCCTCCGCCCCCTCATCGCTGGCAAGGAGCTCACTGGTGGTTTTAGCCGGTAGGAGCCCCGCACACCCCTCCGCCGTACCCCAGGCGGAGGTCAGTCGATGATACATTTCCCATGTTAAAAAAAAAAAAAAAGTTTGACAAGCCCATCTGATCTTACTCTTTCAGCAAATTTCATAAATACAACCATCATTTGTAAAAATGATTCATAATAATAATAAAATCATCATGTTTGAATTTTAAGAAAATATATCGTGACCTCAAAATCATTTCGTTTGGCATTACTTGTGATTATATTTGAGTCACGGGACAGTTGCGTGGTGGTATTTAATTGTGAACCTGAAAAGATATAATGTTCCAGACGGAACCGCAACTGCAACTGCCAACAGACTGGATCTGCCAATTGCCAAAGTCGTGAAATATTACGTAATAATGAAGGTAGAATATTATGACGATTTCCTTTTAGTCAGATCAAGTGTTTCTGATCTGCTGATGATCATTTTTTATAAAAAAATGGGACGGGTGCATTAATTGAAAATAATAAAACAAAGCTTTCAAACTATAGATGTTATTTTTTTTTTTTATTTATAATAAATACACTAGCCACGTGAATTACATATTACTAGTACGTTTGTTAACTTAAAATTACGCTTAGACATAAAATACATTTAATCATGATAACAAATTTCGAAACAGGCTGAAGAACCTAATATTTGCAGAAGTTTCTACTTTTTGAGAATTAAGATGGCAAATAACCATAGGGCCTGTTATTCTAGTTACCTGTACTTTAATTTAAATATGATATATAACGGGGCATTAAGGACGGCAGGGTTTTCAAAAGCAGTAACGTCAGCTGAGCTAACGAGTAGTAAACCCTCATTATTCGGTTCAGACATTGCAAATAACGAAACAATTTAAACAAAACACCTTTATAATAATTGGTACAGACAATAAAAATAAATATTACAATGTTTAGAGCTAACTCACTCGTATTTGAAGACAAGTTTCTTCTAGCCGAGCTCGAGGAGTAATAACGCTTTTCCACAAACGAATACAAATCACAATTGAGTCGTAAAGTCAATACAATTCTATTTTCTTAAAAAAAGACAACTCCCGCATTAGAATGAATTCCTGTGTAGCGGGAGACTTAACAAACATTCAAACAACGGACACAAAGAACACACAGACTCAGAACAACAATTGGAATAATACACAAAGTGTTGTCCCGTGCGGGGATCGAACCCACAACACTCGGCGCGGCAGCGTAATGGCGAGGTGACCACTTAAACCGCTACGCCATCCGCTTTCATTAAAATTTTTAAATCTGCTACGTCTACGTCTGTTACTAATTTAATTATTTAAACATTTACTAGTGAAACATTTTGATAATGGTGAAAAAAAAAAAAAAAATAGTCGATTTCATACTTTTCATTTTAGTTTCAGATCAGGTGTTAAGGTACTAAAGTAATTACAATACTTTATAACCTTAACAAAATACAATGAATTAATCCATCCAATCAACGAATACACCCAGACACCCATTGTTTTTTAAAAATCAAGATATGAATTTTGTACTGGCTACATTTATTTCACAACTATTCTTTTAACTGAAAATGAATATTATTTTGTGGCAAAGGACAACAAACCAACTCTTTATACAGATATCTAAAACAAAGCCGTTGTCACTTATAAATCAAGATATTAATTTAGCTATTAATTATTTGTTAATATAATTTATATTATAAATCTTATAATAAACGTAATAAAAACAGAAACGTTAAGCAATATTCAAGTACAATTTTATAAGACCAATTGACCAATTAATAAAGTAGGCATAATGGTTTTGCGTCGGCATATATAATCCCTGGCTCTATGGATGTCAATCTTTATCGACGAACAGACGGGTCACCTGATGGTAAGGGACAACCGCCGTCCATGGAAACCTGCAACCTCAAGAGATAGTGCGCTGCCTGCCTTTGAGGGTGGTCAGGTATGGGGGGGAAAGAAGAGAGGGGGATGAGAGGAAAGGAGAAGTGGAGTGGAGCCCCCGGGAACCTCACTAATTAGGGGGAAAGGCATCGCAAACATTGCTTCACAACCGATTTCCTGTGAGGCCGTCTGATATCACACCGGTCGAGCCGGCCTATTCGTGCCTAAGCATGGTTCTGCCACTGTTAGTTGTTACCGGAGTGAAGGAGTAACAATACCAACTCACATGTAAGGAATACTTTATATACATAGAAGCCTTTAGTACCTATTTCAACGTATACATATGTGTTAGAAATTGAAACAAAATTGTCTATTTGTTTGAAAGGCGGTACCTGAAGGAATCGAAGTGTATTACACTGAAAGGACACACAGACTCAAAATTACTGCCTTCAGATCCAAATTACTTGTTAGCTTGAATTACAACCTCCATTTATATACATACATATATACTAATGTGCCAAATTTCATATGTTTTATATCATCATGTTGTCATTTACCATCAGGTGACCCGTCTGCTCGTTTGCCTCCTAGCGCATAAAAAAAAAAAAACATCACAAATTTAACGTTTGTGCAAGAGTTAGTACAATATATATAGGCACAGTTAGTACATTATATATAGAGGCACAGTTAGTACATTATATTCCTACTACAAACACGAGTTATGTGTGGTGTATGGTATGTATGTATGGTATCACCATAACTACATGCTAACAGATTTACAAAAGCCTCGCTATACACTCTTAAATTCGCAATCTTGTCTTACTTTCGTAAGTTAATATAGCATCATGAATAACTGCACAAACACCATTTTTTCTTCCTAAGACGAGGGTATGAGAGCAAACGGATTTAACAGCTAAGCTTTGTGATGCAAATCTAGCACTTCAGCTCAAAATTCACGCCTTCAAAAGCCTGAATGCTGAAAAAGACGCTCTCGTTCAGCGCACGCTGAATTTTTAGCAGCTTTCTGATATACAACCGTATTTATCTATGTGTGTTTTAGATATCTAGTATCACGTACTGGAGAGTAGGTGTTTTGACGTTTGTAAAGACCTATTTATTTTGTCGTCAAAAGGAAATGTCTTTAATTTACTGAATTCCTTTGTAAGCTAATTCCTTTTCCCGAAAAAATAATGTTTAAAAAACAATAAATATAAGTATTTTAATGTTTTTTGTTCTAATGTGAATTCAACTAGCAGAGATATTTACATATCATTTCAAACTCATTTTGAATCTATTTTAAAAACCATAATTGTGTAATAATATGTATAAGTACAGTTAACGTGTATTAAAATCATTTGGAATAAAACGGGGCTATATTATGTAGACTTTTAGACGGTATTGTAGTGATGTGTATGAAAAGCTGTGATTATCATTATAGCATTGCACGGTGCACCCAGAAAACTCAGAACCTCACAGAAAACTGGTTGTAAAGCAACGCCTGCTTTGTATTTCCCCGAAATGAGTGAGGTTTCCGGAGACCTAATTCCCCTCTTCTGTTTCATCTCCTCTCATCCCCCTCTCCTTTTTCTTATCTCCTCATCCCCCTCTCTTCTTCCCCTCCCCGCATCCCCCATCCCTCATCACCCTCAAAGGCAGATTTCCCTGGAATTTGTGAGGTTTCCGGAGGCTCAAGAGAACGCGTTCTCTCCTTTTTCCTCACCCTTGTCCCCTCTCTCCTTTTCCCATCTCCTCATTCCCCTCCCCGGGTTATATATATATATATATATATATATACATATACATATATATATATATATATATATATATATATATATATATATATATATATATATATATATATATATGTATATGTATATAGATAAATGAGTTGCAGGTGTCCATGGACGGCAGTTGTCACTTACCATCAGGAGACCTGTCTGTTCGTCTGTCTCAATATAGAATAAAAAAATTGCAATAATTACCAATAGAAATTATACTTATGAAATATTTTGTTATGTTAATTTTTATAAAGTGAGAACGGGTCTCCCAGAATATGATAGGTAACTATTCGTATGATGGAAGTTTCTGATACTGAAATTCCATTTTAAAATATGAATAGGAACCGAAAGTTACCTTATAGGAAAACAAGAAATAAAGCTACCGAGTTTATCTCATCTTTCGTTAAGTAATTTTTGCAATTCTTAAAATAGATTCCGTTAGAACTACCATTCTGCTTTAAATATATGTACATTGCTCTAAAAACGTTATTTTTTTACTACAATCTTTTCTGTCTTGGTAACATTATAAAATAAAAAACCGTGTGGTGTCGTGGGACACCAGATAGGAACGAAGTTAGTTATTATAAGGAAATGTTCAAGTTTCCGTTGTTTGTAAAATTTTACTAGATGGCAGTGTTACACCATATTTTGTTTTAAACAAAAATCCCTAAACTTCTTTGCAGTTCATAATAAAAACAGTAGATGGCAGTTTTATCAATAAATAAAGAAATATTACTCTTTATTTTGTTGAACGTTATGGAAGTTTTTTGCCGGCTAGGGTACCCCCCCCCCACCCCCGAAACGCCCCATAAGAAACTTCGTACTAAAAATAATAAAATCCTATATTGTAGCAACTAACTACAGTACAGGATTTTAGAAAAGATTATTAAAATGTTATTAAAAAAATTGTTAACTCGATCGTCTACGGTGTTCTAAATGCCCAAAGACTCAGTAACAGCAACTGAAAACTGATATATCAAACAAGATATCGGAAAACACCCGTTATATACCACATTTGTTAACATCCGTGTGAATAAATACGAGTACATCTCATATAGAAAATATTTTCTTTACAATGTCTCACAAATAGTTCTTAAGAGTAATAACATCGTCCGTGCTTCACGGTTCTCAAGCACATTGCTAGTGATCCGATACTGCATCTAAAGGCACTCCACTATGTTGCATACATTGCCGTTGCCCTGAATCTGTCTCCGCCTGACTACGACTTTGAAATATTTTTCTTGAGTCAAGAGCACTTTCATGAATCGTCTTCGTTCGTTTTGATTTTGAAAGTGTAGCAGAAATAGCACCAATTTTATCTAAAGGTCGGAACAGTTTTAAATAATCACTTTTAAGTTTAAGGGAAACTATTATTTACCCAATATTTATAAAAATGACTAAACAAAATATACGGGCTGTTAAAAAACGTGTGAAGAAATTTTGGAAACGTCAGATAGTTGACTGAAAGACAATTTAATTAGATTTTGTTTTACATTAATTTATTACTTATTACTACTATTAATTAACCTTATTTAATTACATATATGTACACAAGAGCATACACACCGAACATGTTATGATAGTAAGTGTAAGTTTTCACTTCGGCAGCGTTATTAATTACGCAAGCTTTAAAGGGGGTAAATGAGATACTCATCGTACTCCATTTTATAACAAGGAGGTTCTTAATTCGACTGAATGTTTTGTTGTGTGTATCTTCGCCATTTCTTTTTTCTAGCATATTTTTTTTTTTATGAAATTTTTATACTTACTTATTATTAGTTATTAGTTAGAGGGTTTGTACCGGTATCCGGTACCAGCCATTTCGAGTTTTAGATATGCGACTCTGACTTGCTTGATCTATTGCCTGTACTGCTCAATACATCTGTGAATGCAATATTCATTTCCTTCCCATTCTATCATGCCTTTCTTCCGAATGTTCCCATCTAATTTATAAAACTGCCAAAATGAACAATAATCTTGCCCTCTATTATGTAAATGGGATTAAATTATAATCGGTAAAAGTTGCCTCTTCGGGGATTGGTAATATAAGATGAGATAAGAATAATCTTTATTGTACGCCAAAGGTATATTGCTTAAAATAAAGCATTCAAGGTGATATGGGCATCATACAATGGACGGACTCTATCTCTATATATGGCTCCGTTTCTGCATTTACACTCTTGGCTGACTAAGTCTGGAAAATTGAACTGCGTTGACGTAAAGTCAATGATATTCTTTTATTAAAGTCTTGTAAGACTCCAGTTCTCGACCCCATCTGGGAATCGTCTGTGTATATCCGCACTTCTTTTATTGTTATTATTGTTCTCTTTATTCACATTAATAAACATACAAATTACATTTTTAAATATAAAACAAAAACAAAAGATAATTAAATATAAAAAATAGTGTCCCACCGGTATCGGGTACAGGGACCAAGCTACTGGTGGTTAGGGCTCCAGAGGCAGGAACCTCCTCACAATACGTGCCGTATCAAGAAGGACTGCCTTCTGCATTAGGCCCTTAACCCAGCTGTGTAACGTGAGCCTCTGCAGATGTTGGTCGAGGCTCTTGGCAATCGCCTCGGTGGCGAATTGCGCCTTGCTCAGACGGGGGCTCGAGTTTTGGAGTTTCCAGGTTCTGAAGGGGCAAAGACGGCGGACGTCGTTGCGGAGAAGCTGCGGGGAGTTTTTGCAGCGTCGGATGGTGTCAAAGTCGTTAGGCCTACCAAGTGCGCTGAGCTGCGCATTTCAGGCCTGGACGACTCTGTGACGGTGGAGGATGTTCGTGTTGCTATTCAGGAGAAGACGGAGTGCAACGCGGACATCATCAGAGTCGGTACCATCCGCCCCGGTCCGGGTGGTCTTGGCGCGGTGTGGGCCAGTTGTCCCGTTTCATCAGCCAAAATTTTGGGTGATGCCGGCAAGATCCTCCTCGGGTTCGGGAATGCCAGAGTCACAATCCTGGCGGCGAGACCGATGAGGTGTTTCAAATGCCTCGGGTCGGGACACACCCGCGTCAAGTGCGAAAGTTGCTTTGACTGCAGCGGACTCTGCTTCCGCTGCGGTCAACCGGGGCACAGAGCGGCAGAATGTTCCGCCGCCCCTCACTGTCCGGCATGTGCGGCGGGTAATCTGCCCGCCAATCACCATATGGGGCAGGGGGGCTGCAAACCTCGCCGCACTTTTCCGCAAGCATCGGTGGCTAGCCAATCGGCCAAGGCCGCCTCCGATGCTAATCGTGCTTCGTTGCCGTCGCCCATGGAGGAGGCTGTAGAGACGATCCAATAATGGACCAAGTCTCCAGCCTCCTTGTCCAGACGAACCTAAACCACTGTGCCGGTGCGCAGGACCTCTTCCTGCAAACCATGGCGGAGTGGTCGATTGGTGTCGCCGTAGCTGCGGAGCCTTATTACGTTCCTCCCCGTCCAAACTGGCTGGGTGACCGGGACGGCTCCGTGGCAGTCGTCGGCTCCACAGCGGCTCATTCCCCGCCCTTGTCGCTAAGAGACAAGGGTACTGGATATGTTGCCGCTGGGGGGGGGGGGGGGATCACCATATATGGTATCTACTTCTCCCCTAACCGGAGTCTGAGCGATTTCGAGGTTTTTCTCAATAACCTGGAGACCTCGATACGGCGACTAGCGTCTGGGCACGTTTTAGTGCTGGGGGACTTCAACGCTAAGTCCGTTGCGTGGGGTTCCCCCAGGACGGACGCACGGGGCGACGCTGTACAAGAGTGGGCAACATCGGTGGGCCTCTGTCTCCTAAACGGAGGCACCACCAACACGTGCGTGCGACAGCGGGGGGCTACCCCTGCTCTTGCAGCACGAGTAAGGGACTGGCGTGTCCTGGAAGAGGTTGAGACGCTCTCTGGCCATTTGCCGCGCCAAAGAAGAGAAAAGAAAGGAGATGCTGGAGGGTCTCAATCGTGACCCCTGGGGTCGCCCATATCGTGCGGCGCAACAAAAGCTCCACGCGCTGGGCCCCCCCCTTAAGGAGACTCTCCAGCCCAGCTTCCTGCAGGAAGTGGTTGAGGGTCTTTTTCCGCGACGAGTGGAGCAATCACCCCCATCGATGGCCCCTTTGGCTGGAGACAACGGGGAGTTCCGGGTGGAGGATGCTCTACCCATCACGGAGGCGGAGATAGGGCCGGCTGTTCTACGGATCCGCTCCAAGAACACCGCCCCCGGGCCAGACGGGATTCCTGCCCGAGTGTTGGCCCTGGCCCTTGATCACATGGCAGACCGCCTCAGGGAGGTGTTCGACGCTAGCTTAGTGTCCGGGCGCTTCCCTGATTGCTGGAAAAGCGGGAAGCTGGTCCTGTTGAGGAAGCCGGGACGGCCTGCCGATTCGGCCGCGGCCTATAGGCCCATCGTGTTGCTGGACGAGGCGGGTAAACTTTTTGAGAGGATACTCTCTGCCCGCATCGTCCGGCACCTCAGCGAGGTGGGCCTCGACCTGTCGGACGCCCAATTCGGGTTCCGGGAGGGGCGTTCGACGGTCGATGCCGTGATGCGCCTTAGGGCCGTGACCGGAGAGGCAGTGAGCTGTGGCGGCGTGCTGTTGGCGGTGTCTCTGGACATCGCCAACGCATTCAATAGTCTGCCATTCAGCTGCATCAGGGAAGCACTCCAATACCACGGGGTGCCAGAGTACCTGAGGCGGCTGGTGGCAGACTATTTAGAGGAGCGTACCGTCGTGTACGAGGACCGAGAGGGCGTCTTGAGACGGCGACCCATGTCGTGCGGCGTTCCGCAGGGGTCTGTCCTTGGACCACTCCTGTGGAACGTGGGGTACGACTGGGTCCTACGAGGTCGCCTCCCCCCCGGGCTGGGCGTAATTTGCTACGCTGATGACACATTGGTCACAGCCCGGGGGGCGAACTTCCAAGAGGCGGCGCGCCTGGCCACCAGGGGTGTTTCTTTGGTGGTCGGGCGCATCGAGGCACTGGGCTTACGGGTGGCCCTGGACAAGACGGAGGCCCTTTTGTTCCATGGGCCCCGTCGTGGTCCACCCGCCGGTGCCTCCATCGAGGTCAACTCGGTCCTCGTCCCGGTTCGGGCCCAGATGAGGTATCTGGGCCTGATACTCGACGGTAGGTGGCTCTTCGAGGAGCACTTCCGACAGCTTGGTCCGAAGCTGGTCGACGCTGCCTCTGCCCTTGGGCGACTTTTGCCCAACTTGGGTGGAGCCAGCGTCGCAACGCGACACCTCTACACGGGGGTGGTCCGGTCGATGGCGCTGTATGGGGCACCGGTGTGGGTGGCGGCTCTGACCGCCCAGAATAAGGCGCGCCTCTGGCGGCCTCAAAGGGTATTGGCGGTCAGAGCCATACGCGGATACCGCACGGTGTTCACCGAGGCGGCGTGCGCCTTGGCTGGAACACCCCCGTGGGATTTGGAGGCGGAAGTGCTCGCCGAAGTTTATCGACGGGTGGCTGAATATCGGGCGGAGTATGGCTTTCGCCCTCCGCCCGAAGAGGTACGCGAGTGGCGTGAAGCCGCCCGTCGAGCCACGATGGCTAGTTGGTCGTTCCGGCTGGAGACTCCGCGCGCTGGCTTTGCCGCCGTGGAGGCTCTCCAGCCGGTCATCCTCGAGTGGGCAGGGCGGCAGCACGGGACCCTTTCCTTCCGGCTGACGCAGGTGCTTTCCGGGCATGGTTGCTTCGGGAAGTACCTGCACTCGGTCGCCAGGAGGGAACTGAGTCCCGCCTGCCACCACTGCGACTGCAGTGAAGACTCGGCCCAGCACACGCTGGCGATCTGCCCCGCTTGGGAGTCGCAGCGCCGGGCCCTCACTGCAGTCATCGGAGGAGATCTCTCGCTACCGGCCGTCATACGCTCCATGGCCGGTAGCGATAGCAGTTTTACCGCGGTCGCAACCTTCTGTGAAGATGTCATCTCGCAGAAGGAGGCGGCGGAGAAGGCCCGGGAGGACGATATCCACTCGGACCCAATCCGCCGCCGGCGAACTGGGAGGCGTAGGCGCGCCTATCAGCGCCTCATGCCGCCCTGAGTGTGGCCGCGGATGGTCGGGACGGGTTTTCCCCTCCATCTGCTCTAGTAGCCACCCGCGAGGGGGTGACATACGCGTGTGCCGTACGTCGCCTAATTAGAGAGTTTAACAGCAGACGGTGCCCGCTTCAGTGCGGGCAAGCGCTGGGAGGGGTCCGTATGTCTTAATATCAGCAGTTCCCGGATCCCTTCCGTCTCAGGCGCAGAGTGGCACACCGTGTGGTTTTAGTCGGTTCGATTCCGACACACCGCCCCGGCGGTGTGACGGTCCGAGGGGATTTCCACACGTTAAAAAAAAAAAAAAAGGCTCTTAGCTATTAATCCGTGAGCAATTATCGGAACAATGATCGCCGAGTCGATATTCCACATATCGACAATCTCGTAAGACAAATCCAAATATTTTATTTGTTTATCTTTTTCAACTTTCACGAGATTATTTTATTTGTTTGCGCCAGTTCTCTTTAGCCAGACCGAGCGGAGTAAGTCCTTTGTCCACTGCTACAACATTACGATGCACTTCTACATCGGTATGAAGAAAATATTCTCTGAGGTTGTATATCTCGCGATTTTGTAGGGTCTTAATGTTTAAAAGACCACGACCTCCAAACTTTCGCGGGATATACAATCTCATTACCGATGACTGCGGATGGTGCATTCGAAATGCAGTCATCAGTGTACGAACTCGCCTATCAATAGCATCTTGTTCAGTCTGAGTCCATCTGAGCATACCAAAGGAATACGTGAGAACTGGTATAACCCAACTATTGCAGGCGCGTATCTTGTTAGCACCCGACAAAAGACTTTTAAGTACTTTTTTCAGGCGGCCAAAAAATCGGTCCCGCAATGCCAGTTTCACACTAGACTCAGGTATTCCCAATGACTGTGATATACCCAGATACTTGTAGGTTTCAGCAGCAGAAAGAGATCTAAGTTTAGTTGAATCTGAAAGTTTAACTCCTTCAGATTCTACTACTACGCCTTCCGTCTTGTCCTTATTCCATCTTGATAGTGTTACTAAAGTTTTCAGTCACCTTTAGTAACGCTGTCAGTTGTAATTTACTGGGGGCAAATAGTTTCAAATCATCCATATATAGAAAGTGAGATATAACTTGATCATCTTTCCGCAACTTAAAACCTAGCCCTGAACCCTCTAACAGAGTGCTGAGAGGATTTAAAGCTAGACAGAACCACAAGGGACTCAGACTATCCCCTTGAAATATGCCTCGCTCGATCTCTAATGGTACATCGTTAGCTATAATCTGCCGACATCCTGGATAACGAAGAACCGTTCTCCATTGGCCCATACATGACTTCAAGAAAGTGCATAGAGTTGTATCAATTTTATACAAGTCCAGCACCCTCAAAAGCCATGTATGTGGAACCGAGTAATAGGCCTTCTTGTAATCTATCCAACATGTCTCCAGATTCTTGCGATTACGACGTACTTGTTGGCTAATGGCCATATCCATGATAAGGAGTTCTTTGGTGCCACGAGTCCCACTCCTACATCCATTCTGAAAAACAGAAATGATCGAATTTTTATTTAAATGATATGTAATTTTTACTCTCAGAATAGATGTAAGAAGCTTATAGACAGTTGGTAAACATGTTATTGGTCTATAATTCTTAGGATCCATGGCACCACCAGATTTGTAGAGTAAGTGGGTTACGCCAGTGGTCATAAATTGGGGTAATGAACCTAAATCTAGAGCTGCTTGGAACTGAGATGCCAAACGAGCATGTGAGCTACGGAACCATTTAAGCCAAAAGTTGTGCAGTCCGTCTGCACCAGGTGATTTCCAATTTGATAATGAACGAACTGCACAACCCACGTCCTCAGTGGTTATGGTTATAGGTTCCATTTGTTGTATTGTCTCACACGATCGTCTGACATCTTGCATCCAGTCAGCTTCTGTATGGGTGACAGGTATGGACCAGATGTTACGCCAAAATGTACTTGTAGCATCAGAATCTGGCAAATACCCATCACTCACACGTGGATCAGGTTCTTCCCATTTTCGGTAAACCCACCTCTCATTCCTTTGAAACATACGATTCTGATTAAATCGATCTACTCGCTTTTTGTAACGTTTAATCCTATTTGCCCATGCATAAACTTTTTGCTTTAGAAAGTCTATGCGCTCTGTGACACATGACGTATATTGTTGAGGACTAATGTCAGTACCCAAGAATGCCTGTTTCGCAAAGCGCATCACTCTCGGTCGCAAATTGCCTGATCGAAAGCTGATTAGCTTACCAAGGAGTGTCCTAGTCTCAGCGATACGTTGTTCAATTCTATACTGCCAGGCTGGCATAGCAGGTTTACATTTAGTAGTAGCGGTATTTACTGAGGAAAGTTTTACTCCAGCTACTCGACATACTGCAACAGCCGCACAATACAGAATAGAGTGCGTATCACTAAGATTTTCACTGTTATCCAAATAGTTAGACAACAGCGAATCCAGGGCACACATTAGCGCTATATTTTTTTTATTCATAGGCAAACGGGATAGAAGTGGCTTAATCTGATGATTCATAGATCTATATTCCAGAATCGTGTCAACCAAAGCACTCCTTAGTCTCTCATTGTATTGGGTACTTACAGATATAGCTTCACTCTCCACAACTTCATCAACAGGTAGAATGGACATTAAATGTGGTGTATTGTTTGTCACCACAGTGTGTGATGAAGACGGGATAGCCAAACTATTCCTTACGTCAGAGCGTATCCTCTCAAGTACGGTATCAGCAAGCAGGTGACAGCGCTGTATAGCTCGCACTTGATCCGATAATCGTTGTGCTAACACGTTGACAGCTGGCTCAAGCTCCTGAAACAGAGACACCAAACGAACACGGTACGCAGTAAGGTTAGTTCCCAACTCCGTAGCCCGATAATTTGCCCGCATGACATTTTCATTCATAGCAGTAGTCCATTTCATGCGGCGCACATCACCACCGGCAGCGGGGACCCTATTCGAGGGCAGTTGTCCTCGGGGTCCTAAACACGACGGTGGCCGGCCTCTCCCCTGCCGACGTACAGGTGTTGGCGACGTCGGCGGAGAGAAATACTCGTCGCTGGAAGTGGAGCTCGACGTCTCATTGCTCGCCGATCTCACTGTTGTGTGCGATGGAGGCTGCGAGAAGGAGCTTTGCGACGAATCCGGAGGTAGAGGGTGTGCATCTCTGTGTCTGGCTTTTGCTCTTGTTATCATTATATATTTGTTTCTATTTCAGTTTGGTGGTGGTTGGTGATGTGACTATGACGTCTGTCATCTTGATAAATATTTGCTTTGCATTTTTCCATTATTTTTCTTTTTATATTGTAGTATTTATATATATAGTAAGTCCAAAATGCATAGCGTGAATTTTATGTTCTTTTTGTTAATTTATTGAGAATTCAATATAATAAATTATTCCACGAAAAATATATGACGTTAACAATTAGTGTTGCCTATTATTATTATTATTATAGGAACGGACTGAAAAAAATACAGCTGCCGTAGAGTGTTGCCAGTGTTATTATTTATTATTGTTATTATTATTATTCGGAAAATTTAATTTGTTGTGTTGTATGTTGTATTTACATAAATGTATTAGAAAACTACCATTATTCAAATAAAATGACGTAATTTTAGAAAGCTCAAATTACTTTTTCACAAATTATATAAATTAGTCATTTATAAAATATCCCTTACCATAAAACAGATCAGTTGTTATTAGCCATTCGAAATACGTAAGATGTATCCTTTTTTTAACTACAAGTTTTAAAAAAAATGTAGGTATTGCACCTTTTTTGTAAATTTTTGAGAACCAAAAAACAAAACACTATTTTATTTATTACTTACGAAGAAACATGTTTTGCCAGTGTTTTATAAATCAAATTAAATTAAAAATTTAATTTTATATACTTATTTTCTTTATAAACACACTCACCATAGCCACTTAAATTGTAAAAAGATGCTGTAACCATACCGACCCATATTTTATGCAAGACATGCATACTCTGTAAAATGTAACTATGTACATAGACATACTGCTAGCCTCTCTTGTCAAAGTAACAAAACCATTTAGTTCCAATTACGTTTACAATGGCGCTGCTCTAAATTTCTTTACATGGTACTCGAGTCTTTATACTGGTACGTCATAGTTACATAGTGTCAGTGATAGATGGCAGTATATCGGAATCCGTTTTCAGTTTAAAGGATTCGTCAATTAGAGAAATTAGGTTTTTATGTGGTATACAGGATTTATTTACATTTTAGTGTTAATTATTAAGTAGTAGTATTGCAATAATTTTGACAGAATAAAGTTTAATGCTTAAAGTATTTTGTATTAGACATGACCACCACCATAATATTTTGTTTGATTTTTTATAAAATAGTATTTATAGACATATATAGATTTAGTTGACTTCTCGGTTCTCGGAACCTTCCTTTTTGGGGTATAACCAGGTCTTCTGCAATAGTCCTCGTGATGGAACACCCTGTGGTTTTAGTTGGTTCGAGTCCGACATACCACTTCACTGTTGGGTAAAGTGAGGTGATGACCTCACTTTACCCAACAGTGGTGGTTGGCACACGATAAAAAAAAAAGATTTATTTGGCTATAATTTAGCCAAGCAGCAATGCAAATTCTATAATTATGCAATTTAGACAAAGTTCTTCCGATTGACAGCAATAGGCTGTCAACCAGGCACTTTGGGAATTAAGTGGGGGAATTCGAAATAAACTTTCTTAAAAAATAGAAAGAGAGAAAGAAAGATTGTATTGACAGATTCTTCTAAAGATTTGAGTTCTGTTTATATTCATGGGATTCAGTTCACATTATTATAACTTTTTTATGCGATACTTTTTTTGACGCCGCCCATCGACACACACAAGAGTCACAAGTGCGTTGCCGGCTTTGTAGGAGTATGTTGTTTTCTTGAAGGTTTGAAGGTCGTATTTGTCCTGAAATATGGCAGGTGACAATTTGTTCCACAGGCTGGTTGTGTGCGGCAAAAAGCTTCTGGAGAAGTGCACAGTGGTGGAGTGTCAATCATCCAGGATAGATTTTTTTAGTGGCGTAGGACGATGGCTTAAACCTTTGGCCGGTATAAGTCCGAAAAATTCCTCTGAACACCCCTCATGACCTGGTAGGCTGACTAGTACACAAATAAGTAAGTACTTACAATGTTTTTCATACCGCACTATTAATGTCGATAAGAGTATGAATAAAAATAGTAATATAACCCAGTTCCATATTGTTACAACTAACAATGTAAATTTTATAGATACATACGTACCTAGCAAAACAACTTCAAATTTTGTAGGTATTAACAACTCATTTGCAGTGATTTGTAAGCTTAGTTAGAACGTCAGCGATATTTGTTTTAGTTGCAAAACTCTCACATATGGTACCTTGTTTATTTCTAATTAAAATGGAAACTGTACGTACATACTACAGGAATTTTATAATATAAGTGTTAATTACAAACCTTTTGGAAAATTCTTGTATTTTGATAACAATACGAGCATTTGGGCGAAATCAAATCATTAAATTTTTAATTACGATTTAAAACTTTAAGGAAGTCAAATAAATTTTGTGTGTACCTTAAGTGGAAACCTTTTAAGCTTTTTTTTTGCTTCTCAAAACCGGACGCTTTTCAAGAGATGAATGGAACCTCAAACCAGATCAATAAGCCTCAAATAGTGGCTGATTAGCTGTTCGGAAATTTGAGCAGTTTTCCTCTCTGTGGCTTCCAAGTTTCGCCCTCTAAAAGGTCTGGTCTGAGACATCTTGTGGTTTTATATAGTTCAATTTCTATGAAACTACGCCGTTTTAACCGCATACGAGTTTGCTTACGGAAAATAATATAAATATATTTGAAATATATTGTTTTGTTAATTGTTTTTCGTATAATCCGAAGATATTGTTAGGCTGAACGAAACCTTCGTTATTTCTTATTACATATTATTTTATATAATATAAGGGGAGTGACGACGAGACGGGTTACCGGATGGTAAGTAACAACCGCCGTTCAAGGACACCTGCAACTCAGAGTCGTTAGTGTACTGCCCGCCTTTGAGGGTGGTGAGAGATGAGGGATACGGAGAGTGTAAAGAAGTAAGGGGGGATGAGGAGCGAAAAATCCATCTCTTCGTTTGCCTTCCATACCATAATATGGTAAAGCTCGAAGTCGTAACAAGTTTATTTTCAAGTTTCATGCGAATAGGAGTACCAAAATAATGGTCATTTGAGCTGTTCCCCTATGGCGTATATTTATATTGTGCTGCTTAGAACATAAATGGATTGAGGGTTGCCTCGTTGTATTTAATACAAGGTGCTCGCCCCGTCTTCGCACGTTTGGTGTACCCAATTTTGTCAGTTAAAATTTTGAACATTTCCCCCACTCTCTTTTTGATATCTCGCTTTACAAATGATATTTAATACAAACCTTGTTCTAAAAATAACAAACACATCAAAAAAAAAAAATCCAATTTGGTGCAGTCGTTCGAAAGTTATGATCGCACATACGTTTAGTCGTTTCATTTTTATTTACATATATGTATATACATATATTTATGTATATGAATATAGATTTTCGATGTGCGTGTATGTTATGCTTTGAAGGTTTAAGGCGTAACCTTAAACATCTTGCTTAAGATATCGCGCGGAAAACCGTAATGCAAAACCGTTATTTTTTATGAATCTTGAATATGCGTATGTGTACGTGCATATTTACGTAATACAAATAATATCCTGCTTCGCTTTCGTTTTCATGGATAATAGATAAAAGTTTACTGATCGTTTTTTTATATTAACGTATTTTTTGGATGCTATGTTAGCATATATGAATGCCTCTTAAAAATAACACACTTACAGGAGACCTATATAACACGAAGGTACCACTTTGTGCAAATGAAAACATTCATACATCATCATGTATGTGATCTGAATTTACAAAAAAAGTATAGGTTCAATAATTCCATACGCCTATAAAGCGTATATATGTATGTATAAACTATACTGCTAAGTTCTTCAGACAATCAATTAGCCTACTGCAGTCCACTGCTGGACATAGACCTCCCCCCCAATAGCACCCGGTCTACGTTAGTTGCTACATTGAAATTAGTTAAAAATAAGATTTTAAAGTAGAGAGAATTTAAAGAAGCAAATACCTTAATAACATAAACTCATTGAAGACAATAAAATTGTATTCTAAACTTATTTCTCCCCAAATACAATTAGGACTTATAAGAATAGAACTAAAACATTACTTACACAATGGGCAGGCTCGACCAGTGCGAATTACCAAGGTCTTACAGAAAACCGGTTGAGGAGCAATGCGCTTGCGTTGCATTTTCCCGCATATAATGAGATTTGCGGCGGCCCAACTCCTCCTCTCCTCTTTACCATCTCCTCATTCCATCTCTCTGCTCATCAACACCAAAGGCGGGTAGCGCACTTACGACTCTTGAGTTGCAGGTGTCCGTGGACTCAGGTGACTCGTCTGTTAGTCTGTCCCCCTATATTAACCTTGACTTATAAACATACCTATATAAAATTTATAAATAAATGCCCTGTTTGAAAACTTAAATATTTATAAAATATATAAAATCGACTGCTTTTATAATGTTATTTTAAAATGACACTTTCTGTCACACTAATAAAGCTGATGAGTTAGTTTGCTTATTTGAATGCTAATACTAATCTCAGGAACTATTGATTAGATTAAAAAAAATATTTTTGGTTTAGGTAATTTATTGAAGAAGGAAGAATAGGCTATAAAACATCACACTGCAACTATTAGGAGCGTAGCAGAGCCTAAACGTAGGTTAAACTTAAAAACCAAATGACACATCACATATTGAAATCCATCAAGCCGCCTAAGTACTAAAGCTTGCCATACTCATCATACATATGTAAGTAGGACATTCACTCCAAAAACATAACCCTCCTTCTTACGCAGACTGGTAAAAACAAACGACTCCGTTCGCTATTTCTATCAAATAAATATAAGAAATTGATATTACGAAGGCTAATATAGGATCAAGGTCTGTAGCGAGAACATGCATACAATATTTCTCAGCGGACTCATAAACACCAAATTATCACAAACTACCACTCCTCCCTCAACGTTCATAAGTTCTTCGCCTCAAGGGTATGTGGGAAGTTGTTCAGGGGTCTATGTTAAGTGGATTTACTTACGATAGTTGTATAGGCTTGTAGATGATAGCGGCAGATTTTTTTAGGAACCATCGGTTTTTTGCGTTGTCGGAATAAATAGGATCGTGACCGCTCCTGTTTGTTTCGATACTTATAAGTGTATTCAAAGAAATAATATTGAAACGTTCGAATACATCTTTTGGGAAATTGGGTGGATCTACGTGTACTATAATGATTTTTTCTTTGATCAAAATAAACTGAAATATGTCGACTGTCGACAATAGTAAATATCTATTATATCTACGAATATAGTTGTAATTTAATTATAGGCCCAGCATTATAGGAAATTGCTAAAGATTGCTGAAGATATGAAACACATAATTTCATAGTTACGAAAAGTTGCATGAAAAAATTTAAAAAAGAGCTACGAAAACTATTCTAAAAACGAAAATCATTGGACTTTTTCTTCAACTTATATCTTATTATAATACAAATCATCCGCATCAGCATATAGCCGCCATTGCTCGCATCCATCCGCTACACTCCAACACCATTATCAAACATAAATATTATTATCAAAAATTCAAGACTTGACTAGTTTTTTACGAAAATATTCGATTAGAGTAGAATAAATGAGAATTGGAAACACTAAACACATGTTTATCTTCATAGCCCCAATTGCATTTTTATTGGAGGATAAGGAAAACGCTATTCACAACAAATTGTAATGCATTGAGTGTCGCGTGACCGGTGCACACAAAGCAGTCAGTCACGCTGAAAGATCAAAACAATTATGAGATAGTGTTTATTCTTTCTATTTCGCATGGGGTTGATTACGTATTGAAAATTCTAAATTATCCTACCTGTGATATTATAAAATTATAAATATGAAAAGGAGTTTTTTTTTTTTATACGATAGGGGGCAAACGAGCAGACGGGTCACCTGATGGTAAGTGACTACCGCTGCCCATGGACACCCGCAACTCAAGGGTCACAAGTGCGTTGCCGGCCTTTTAGGTAGAAGTACGCTCTTTTCTTGAAGGTTTGAAGGTCGTATCGGTTCGGAAATACGGCAGGCAGGTTCCATAAGCTGGTTGTGCGAGGCAAAAAGCTTCTGGAGAAGTGCACAGTGGTGGAGTGCCAATCGTCCAGGTGATGGGGATAGATATTTTGTCGCGTAGGACGATGGCGGAAACCAGCAGCTTATACAGTCCGAAAAAATCCTCTGAACACTCCCCCCGATACAAGCGATAGAGGATGCAGAGTGAAGCTACATCTCTACGCAACGCCAAGGTGTCAAGTCGATCAGAAATATCTTGGCAGTCGATGATGCGAGTCGCTCCCGGTGGATGCGGTCAAGATACAGAAGTTGGTACTGGGGTACACCTGCATAGAGAAGAGAACAGTATTCCATGTGCGGCTGAACCTGCGCCTTATAAAGTTGAAGGCGGTGGGCCGGAGTAAAATACTGTCTCGATCTGTTTAGCACACCAAGCTTCTTCGAAGCTAATATGGCCTTACTCTCTAAGTGACCGCGAAACTGGACTTCGCTTGATATATCGACGCCAAGGATTCCGATACTGGCTGATGCAGTTAGGGAAGTGCTCTCAAATTGAGGTGATACGACCAATGGCATCTTTTTAGTATTTAGTTTGATTGTTGGTAACGTTTGCACGTCTTATGCACAATCAATGAATATAAACATTAGTACACAGGACATTGGAAGAAGTACTGTATCCAAAGCACACTAAAATCTTTAAAAAGCGAACGAAGCCACGAGCCTAAGTTAGTCATATATAAGCTGAAGGCCGACGTAAGGTAAGTATAATGTACATCACTGTTTTAGTGTAGATACTAGTATTTATGGTAGTGGAGTTCGGGATACCTGTCAGCACAGCACTTTACCAGGTTACGGAGTGCAACCGATGGAGACAGTTGGTTGACAAGCTTAGTCATCTGAATCACGATTAATAAGGGAGCGATTAAGAAGAAGAAAATACTTAAATGCTATTTGGTTATAGAACCCTTGATATTGAAGTTAAATTATGTAACCGCAAAGGGAGGGGGGGGGGGTTATATTCAAGTGTATATAACTATATATGTATAAAGCACATCAACATCTTTGGTATGTGTGTGTTCATAATGGTTTTAGAAAATAGTTAATTTTAAGCATAGCGTCTAAACGTTTAAACTTACTACATTACAGATTTTTGTTTGAAGAAATTTAAATTTATTCTTACTTCCCCATATTCACACTTCTGATCTTCTCTCGTAAGCGAGTCAAACTGCCAACACAACTGTGGAGAGGGTTCGACTCGCTACAGTATGTATGCTGTTTCTTCGCCACGGTCGGGCGGCCTAGGGCCTAGACAGCTTGAGACAGATGAGGTATCATTCGGTTCGTCTTGATAGTGTGACATGTAAGATTTTGATTTAACTTCAACAGAAAAAAGTGAAAGCTTATAATGAAATCGTGTTCTATATTTTATTTACAATTTTATTTTTCTCTAATACTATTCGAAACTCGAAACTTAACTTCAAAATACGAATTTAAAACCTATCGTGTGCAAAGAGTAACGATGACGGCAACATACCAATAAGATCAGTACACGATTTCTCATAAAAATTCCCAGTACAGGAGTCATAAAATACATACTACTAAAACATTAAATTTTTACTTGTGATTAAAATGCAGAAAATTTTAAAAGACATAATATGTTTTGTTTTTTTAAAGACTATCTATCGCATTAGGATCGATTAATGTGTCGCGGGGCTTCACAAATATTCAAACATGTTACACTAAGTCATTACAGACGACTGTTCAGAAATAGAATTTAATGGTTTTAGGGTACATGTATATCCATACATATCATACATATATATGATATAGAGCCCTAATCTCTCAGTCATCATCATTCAAGTTTGTCCTGCCCAAAAAAATAGTAATGTCCATAAAGTTCATGTATGTATGTAGGTTTCTATAACTGTACCATAACTTATATAACTGTATGGATTATCATTGGAGTCCTTACATCGTACGAATTAACACTAGCTATAATAAAAACAGCGGTTATTGTATCGGTAAACATATGTACTGTTACGTTGTCAGTTGACAGTATTTTTTTGGTTAAAAGTAAAAAAAAACGAAGTTTGTTCTCCTCAATTTTCTATTTAAATTACTAATGTATGTGTTGAATTCTCATACGGAGATAAATACTTCGAGACCGATTCATAATGAAAATTATGTTAATCACAACTTCAAAGTCACGTAAGTTGTTCGTAACCTTTGCTACCTGATGACAACCGTCTTTAAGAACAGTCATAGCTGGCACCAATCACTTTTGTATTGTCCGAACTTCACTAGTCCAGACAAAGTAATTTTTCAGTAATCCTTTACCCAGGTACCGATAATTTTAAGAACCACCACCACCAATCTCGCGACAAGCCCCATCACCTATTGTAGGAAATAATTGCATGATTGTGGTAAATTTAACAATACAGCAGTTCTGTACAACTAACTTAGTTTTTTATTGGTGGCGGTAAAAACTATTACAAATATGTGTCATAAGCAACAGATATACAACACAGAGAGAACGTAGACAATTTTCTAGTTAAAATGGTTGCGTTCCATTATTACTAACATTGATAAAGGACCCATTTCGATCCTGGAAATGTAGGACTGTCGCTCCAAAATACTCACTTGACTAAAACCATATATAACAAAAAACAAAACAATTATATCTGATCGCAACCGTGAATAGCAACTCTTGACCTCAATCATAACATCGAGGCCTCTAAATCAGAGGTATTCTGAACATAATTATAACTACTAATCGATACCTATAGGCGTGTTAAGGATAACGCCAGACATAAACTTATAGATAAGAACAAGTCTCGTTAAAACTCCACTGCGCAATTATCATTTGAATTTGAACTTTAGGTCAATGCGATAAGTATTAATAATAATATGAACGTGATTTTTCTCTACAACGTCTATGGGCTATTAACATGTGACTATGAATACAAAAAATACTACAACACAGATAAGATACGTCGTGAACTGTTGTACGTCGTGACCAAACAATGTTGATACTATTCATCTTATTTCATTTAACCAATATAGTTCTTGTTAAAGAAATTGGTTAACAACATTATATATCAATAAAACAGGTTATATTTTGACGTTTTCTTACACGCACATGCCTATTTCCCCGAAAGTGTAGGCAAAGGCGCAACCCAATAAATATTTTGACAAACTCGTGCGTAATTGCCACCAACCGGGGACACTGTATCAACAGCTGTATACATACTATCGAATAGATAACAATCTCATCCGTTAGTCACCTTATGACACCCTCGGAATGAGATACAGTGTAAACTCTTTATAACGTTATCCTATATAACAATAAACTTCCTGTAACGTTGAAATGAGCCCAACATGGTTGGTTTGCGTTAAAACCCACATAATGAAACACTCTTTATAGCGATACGCCATTCTCTATTACGAAGAAATGTGTTCATATTTGTAGACATAGTATATTCTACTAAACCTCTTGGCAAACGAGTCATTTTTTTCATATTTAGATATAAATAAATATATAATAAGTAGAACCACTTTGTATTTGTAGAGAATTTGAATTGATCGTGTTACTTCACTCGCTCCTCCGCCGGCATTCATTCCTTTTTTTTTATCAAAATACATCACTGGAACTGTCTTAATGGCTCTTATGACTAAAATATTGTCAAACCGCAACGAAAGAACAAGGGAAGCTCTGTAACAAAATATGGGAGGGAAACCCGTGGATCTGATATTCAAATTGAAATTGTTGAATAAGACACAGTCTCCAACCTGTTATATATGTACATGTATTTCGTGTAACTACTAATCTAACACGATGCTACTAGTATTCTAATATGATGCTTGTATAGTTACTATTAATATAATTTCATTGAAAGATGTGTGTTTTCCTCCTTTTTAATTACTGTTACAACTAAGATTGTGAGTAGATGTGTGTGTATTTTGATGCTGGCGGACTAGTTTAATCTAAGATTCGTTAGTTTATAAATGCGAAATACTATATTCTTATTATTATCAACAAAAACAGCATTATTTACATAAACATTTAAAAATTTCAATGCTACCTTTTTATACTAAAACAGTTTTCATCGTCATCATCATCATAAGCCTATCTTAGTCCACTGTAGGACATGGACCTCTCCCAGTGCAGGCCACTTTGATCTATTTTTCGCTTCTCGCATCCAGCTCCTGCCACCCATTTTGCGCAAATCGTCACTCCACCTGGCCTGTGTGGCCTACGCTGCGTTTGCCGACACGCGGGCTCCACTCAAGAACTCGTTTTCCCCAAAGACTCGACGTAACTTCCCAACCTGCCTAACCCAGTATAATTATTCTGTTCACCTCGTCCTAGAAGTTGTTTCTTCGGAGGTATACATATTTTTGAACAACTTCCAGAAAGTTTTATTTTCATTAAAAAATTTCACATTTCATCTGCCCTCATCGAGTAAATTCAAAAAAGAAATTGTGTAAATGATTGTATAAAAATATATGATTTCAATAAATGTCGACAATTTAAACAAGGCACAACAAAACACCAGGCAGTGATGACGTTACATATCACATAAATAATAAATGATCATAATAAATGACAGCATTAGAGAACGTCACAATATTATTGCACGAGAAAATCAAATGGAATCACGGCGGTAATGCATTGGTTGGGGTTTCGAAAACGCCACCACTTGATTGTAAGTCCAACGCCTTAGCCATCCTAGCGCGTAATTTTATGTCGTAAAAATTAAGATTTGGTTTTAATTTCTACTTTCTCAGTTTCTTCATCCAGCCTCAAATGGATCAAATCATTATCATTTAATCGACTAGTTATAGATCACGTGAAAATATATAAAAGGAGTATAAGATTAAAAGAACAGTTATAGTACACAGTTACTTGCTCATATTTATATAGTATCGTATTGCGTAATAAAAATAATGTAAACACAACTTTGACAGTGAACTCAGGTTTAGGCATTCTCGTGCGTTGTAACACTGACCTTAGTAACGTAGTGTCATTGAATCACAGAACTGGTATTATCGCTACTACAATGCAAAATTGTTAACTTAATGCAGCGAATGAAATATTTTATTATATCTAGAAAAACGACTGATCTATTTTTCACCTTTTTCTACTATGCAGCATAGGTTTACAAAAGCACGCATCACATAACCTAATTGTAAGGATAATCAAACGCTTTAAACACTCGCATAGGTAAACCCTATTCAGTTTGACACACGATATAAGGAAATAACTTTTTTGAAAAAAATTAAATTCTTTTTTTATGTACCACTATAATAGCAATCAAGTAATCATAGACGACGACGATAATATTGCTAATCATTATATATGCTATGTCTTAGCTACTGTATTTATTTGCTTTTTTAAACAAGTTTAACGAAGCATTAAACGTGCGTGAGTTGGCTACATTTGAACAACTTTTGTTCCTAGCTCAACTTGAGGAAAATACTTAATAATTGAGAATACATTAACGCTCAACGGGTTTTTAGCGTTGTGAAACACATGTACTGTATACTACGCGAGCTACGTTTTTCCCCATGCAATAATAATAAGGAAAACATAACATAATATTATCGCGATACCAGTTTTCTTAAGATATGTTAACTGAGATGAGTACAGGAGTAACCACTTGTGTATTGATAGCATTGGGTACGATAACCTATAGCTTTAGGGACGGACGTGATCTGCATGACATTTCTCTTTGGGATAATGTGTCGTGGCTCTGGCAACACGCTCTCTTGCTTTTTACTATTGTGATGTACTTGATATTATATAATGAGTTTGCCGTTTATCACTTTTATCAGCACAAAACCATTTTATGAAATGCGAATAAGCTGTTATGTGTGAGTACTTAGCAGGACAGATGTTTTTACCATCTTTACCAAAAAATATAGCCGCATATTAGCCGCAGAACCGATGACCGTTGGGGAAAACGAGTTCTTGAGTGGAGACCGCGTCTCAGCAAACGTAGCGTAGAACGCCCACAGGCCAGGTTGAGTGACGATTTGCGCAAAATGGCTGGCAGGAGCTAGATGCGGGAAACCGAAAATAGATCGAAGTGGCGTGCAATGGGAGAGGCCTATGTCCAGCAGTGGACTGCGATAGGCTGATGATGATGATGATGATTACCAAAAAATAAATCACGTTTAGTATGGGGGGTTGGTGAACCATGGCGTACTGTACACCCAGCATTCTTTAACTTTATTTATAATTTGCTGAGATTCTTTGCTTACATCTATCTATGTACATATGTATATACGTACCATGAAAGGTAATAGTTTACTCGAAGCATTACTGCATGCAGATTGTACTGCAATAATTCATATGTTTTTTCAATTTAATAATTAAAATATCTATGTATATACACGTAATACATATATATATGTCTTTGATAGTTATATGTATTTAAACAGGAGTATTGTCATGCTCAAATATCACAATATAATTATTACAAGTTTGCATTAGATTTTTATAAATATTTGATAGACTTAGTCTTAACCTTAACTCAAACTCGACTCCATAATATCTGTGACTCATGCGGTTTTGTAAATCAACACATTTCCTATAATGATTTCAGGAATTAGTCAGCAGCATTCGGCATTTTATAAATTATTATCACTTCAACTACATTTATTATTATAAATTAAATAAAAATACTTTTATTCTTCATTAAATGGATGGTTGATTATGATAATATTGTATGAATGATGGATTAAGACATAAAATTAAAGAAATGAATTCATTCAAAAGAAACCCTTCAGCAACTAACTGTAGAGTGATTTACGTCTCATTCGAATGGAAAACCAATATTTAGCTTATATATTAGGCACAGGTATAACAACACATAAACACACATATAAACATGGCTCCAATCTTATATGATACTGGGTAACTGCTATGATCTAATTATATACATTTTGATTTACACCGCGTCGCAGATGACTCGGGGGAAGTACCTTAATAAACCTGTATTGGTTATTTTTCTGTTCATTTTCCTCATTATTTTGTTATGTAAACACATACTTTATTATCATTTCGTATGCTAAGAATAATTTAAAAACATAAACATTAAATGTTTGTACAAAAACTGATAAAAATATTTATTTTGGATATTCGCATGTGCTTCTCTATTATATTTACTTTAAATTACTAAACGAACCATAAAATTTATAGTATACCAGCTACTATCATTCGCATCGAAGTCGCAGGACAACCCGAGACATCGTTCGTAAATGTTGCTGGGATAATAATTATAATAATAAGCTTTGTTATTTTTACTGAGAGTTAAAATAATAACACATAAAACTAACAACAACATCATGGCCTACTCTCAGAATGGATGTAGAAGTGGGGCACGTGGCACTAAAGAGTTCCTTATTATTGACACGGCTATTAATAAACAAGTTCGCCGTAAGCGAAAACATTTGAAGGCACTTTCTTGGAGGCATATATGCAGCAATAGAGAACGGTTTTATACTATCCAGGATGTCGACAGTCTCAAAGTGACAGCGAGTATATAAAGATCAAGCGAGGTATATTTCAGGGTGACAGTTTGAGTCCCTTGTGGTTCTGTTTTAAGCATTGAATACTAGTACTATTTTGGAGGGTTAAAGGCTAGACTACTGTTTGCTAACACGATTGGGTCTACCAGTCTTAACCTACTCCCTTGGCGTACTTAGATGGACTAAGGCCGAATTGGATGCCCTGGATAGAAGAGTGCATATACTGTTAACCACATGTTCATCCGTTATGAGATTGTATATTCCGTGGAAATGTGGGCGTCTTGGTTTTTTAAATGCCAGGTCCTTCCATAATCGCGAGGTATGCAATCTGAGAGATTACTTTGTCTCTGTTAACGAGGAGGTGCACCGGGATGTGGAAGCAGTTGATAACGGACTTACTCCGCTTGATCTAGGTAAAGAGAACTACCGCAAACCTGCAGTAATTTATGTTACAGATCAAAGGGAGATATGGAAGAGCATAGAGCTGCATGGACGTTTTTATCGGGCCTTACACGGGCCCGATGTATATATATTATCATTTGTGTCTTGATAACGTTTCGATGATCTCTTCTAAGAAACTGCAGGTTTTATCTGTGCAATTACAGGTGAAGTTGTTATGACGAACAACAATCGGAGACACATCCTGAAGGATGGCACAATTGACATTTGTCGGGCATGTCATCGTTCCATCGTTCCATCGTTCATATTGTTGCCAATAAACCCGACATAGTGGTGATAAATCGATTAGATCGCCGAGCAATGATTGTTGATAATATAATACTATTATTCACGACGGCAACCTAATAAAGGCTAAAAAAGGAAAACAAATAAAATATTTGGATCTGGCTTATGAGATTGTCGATATGTAGGATGTTAATATGGCAATCATTGTGCCGATAGTCATATCAGCCCATGGGTTGATTGCTAAGAGCATCGACCAACACCTTCAGAGGCTCACGTTAGGTAGCTCTATAGGTAGCAAAGCCAGCTAATTTCAGCAGGAATGGGCCGGCTCGACCGGGCCACACACAGGAAAACAGCCTAAAGCAACAACATTCGTGCTGTTGTCTTTCGCTGGTGAGTGAGTGCGCCGGAGGCAGAATGATGCAGGGGTGACAGTTATCGTGGTATGTGTGTGAGCAGTGAAGTGCTCGTAGAATCATTGTGAGGGTGGCGTCGATCGAATCGTCGGCCAGGGAGACCCGTAGAAACAGTGGTGCCACTGGCCGCCCGCGGCATAGAGAGGGGCCCACCCACGGCTAACCACCCTGGGAGGCTGCCCCGTCAGGTCGCGCATAATCCACGGAGTGGCTCGTCGTGCCGGTTGGTGACCGGACGGTGAGACCCGGCGTACGGGGGCCCTTCCGTCCGATGGTTTGGGCTCCACCATGCCTCACCGTTACATGATGACACAGTGTTTATTTTTAATATCAGTTTACACTGTCATTATCATTGCAGTACAAACAAAGAAAAATGGTCCAACAGCGGCATCCCTCTCTCTCACCAATCCGCTTTTTGAGGTTGAGTTCAGTAACATACGAAGACTCCACGAAAACCTCAGTGCCGTACACCAGCACCTTGAGACGGCTCGGCCGGCCGGCCATGCTTTTTCTTACGAAGACACAAATACGCCGCCCTGCCGACACGGCATATTTCTACTATCCCGACTACGTTCTAGAGGAGTGCTTCCTCGCGAGGGCTGGGGTTTGTCTTTTCGTCAGGGCGGATGTTTGTTTTCGCCGTCTGCACTGCCTAGAAGACGCATTCTTCTCCATCCTTTGGCTTCACGTGGAATTTGGCTCTATGAGCCGGATCTACGTTTGCCTTTATCGGTCCCATTCCGGAGACTCCGAGACAAATCGACTCTTTGACTACATGAGTCACGAAACGGACAAAGCGCAGGAGCAGTTCCCGACCACCGAACTGGTGTTTTTGGGAGACTTTAACGCCCACCATGACTTCTGGCTGGAATCTTCCAGAACGGACCACGCTGGTCGAACTGCCCACGCATTCGCTCTCACGCATGACCTTACCCAACTGGTACTCCAGCCCACCAGGATACCAGACATGTCGGGTCAAGCGCCCTCTTTGCGCAGTACTGTGTAACGGTTCACGCCCTTCTGGGATCCTCCGACCACTGCCTGGTGTCCACCTCGGTGCCTCTTGTTGCCCCACCACGGCCTGTGGTAACAAGGCCTCGGTTATGGCACTACTCGTCAGCAGACTGGGATGGAATGCGGGATTATTTTGCATCCATCCCGCTCAATGCTGCTTTAAAGACAGGGATCTGTTGCAAAGTGCGTCTGCCGTGACGAAATCACTGTCATTGGCCAAAGCCGTGCAGTCCAACCACTGCCAGCCTTCGCTGCAACCGCTGGAGTACCCTGACGGATCACTGGCCCACGAGCCGCAAAAGAAAGCGAAACTACTTGCTAACCTCTTTGCGGCTAACTCCCGAATCGACGACCGTGGCGCGCACACGCCCACCATTGCGACCTGCGACTCCGCAATACGGGATATTCTCATCCGGCAGAGGGATGTCCGTGCGGAGCTTCAGTCACTCGATGTCCGGAAAGCCAGTGGACTGTGCACCTGAGTTGTCTCCCGTACTGACGCGCTTGTATCGCCTGTCCTATTCCCCAGGAATTGTTCCGGAGGCCTGGAGAGAAGCGAATGTTCAACCCATTCCCAAAATAGGCGACCGCTCCGATCCAGCCAATTACCGACCTATAGTGGTCACTTCCATACTCTGTAAGGTGCTCGAGCGGATCATCAACACCCAACTAATCCTCCACCTAGAGGATCACTCCTTGTTAAATGATCGGCAATATGGTTTTAGGCCGAACCGAAGCACGGGTGATCTTCTAGCGTACGTCACACACTTTTGGGGTAAGGCTATGGATAGGCATGGGGAATCCTTGGCTATCAGCCTCGACATTGTCAAGGTCTTTGATAGGGTCTGGCATCGCTCGCTTCTCTCAAAACTTCCTACATTTGGTCTGCCATCCAAGCTATACAACTGGGTTGCTGCCTTCCTCTATAAGCGCCAGGAGCTTGTCGCTGAGCTCGAACGGGTCTTGAGCCGCATCTCTTAATGGGGTTGTGAGAATCTGGTCGAGTTCAGCGCCAAAAAAAACACAGGCGTGCGCGTTTTCAAACAAAAAGTCTCCATGCCTTCCCCTTCCTACTCTTCAGAACACTACAGGATAGGCTTAGTATACTGGGTATGGACATCTGTCGGGATCTCAATCCGCGTGATTACATCGAGAGCGTCACTAAGGCGGCCTCGCGGAAGCTCGGGAGACAGTTCTTCTCGCCCGAGCTTCTGTGTCTTTTATACAAGACCACGTTTCCTCCTGCGTGGAGAACTGCTCTCATCTTTGGGATAGCTATGCGTAGTATTTGCTTGACGCTCTCGATCGGTTGCAGCGACGTGCATTATTCTTGAGCCCCTGCAGTTGCGAAGAGATGTCGCCTCTATGGCAGTTCTCTATCGTCTACATCACGGAGAGTGTTCTGACGAGCTCTTCCATTTGGTCCCACCTTCTCCCTTCCTCTGCAGGACTACACGTGCTGGCCTGAGAAGTCACCGTTTGACAGTCGAATTTATGCGATCGCGAACGAAACGATTTGGCTCTTCTTTCCTGCGCCAATCTTTGAAAGATTGGAATTCACTACCAGCGCACGTTTTTCCTTCCCACTTCGATCCTGGGTCTTTTAAGCGGGGCGCGAAAAAGCATCTCACCAGGCCGCCATAGTGTGGGTCACCATACTACATTGACTAGACATGCAATGAGGATGGTGACCACCACTCTTGGAATCCATTTATTGCTTACCATCAGGCAAAGTAGAGTCATTATGGTAGGCTTACACATAAAAAAAAGGAGCCTTACCACCTGTAGCTTGGTCCCTGCACCCGATACCGGTGGGACAATATTTTATTATAATATATATATAAATATATTTTGTATTTTCTTTTACATTTAAAAATGTAATTTTTATGTTTGTTTAATTGAATAAAAAGTATAATAATATTTTTACTTTATTGAAAACCTTATAACATTTCACAATAATTAAATGATAATGATAATTGCTACAGTAGTATAAACCGTGTCGTAGCTATTAACGCCTACATCCACATCTTGATTATATATATATATTTCTTTTATTTTTTATTTTTATAAATAAATGAACATATTTGTTTTATCTATTATATGTGGACAGTGTATTTGTGTTTGGTAAGTGTTTGTGAGTGTACGTGTGTACGTATAATATATCTAAAATGTACAGGTTTTCATGTAATGATGTCTTCACACTGTGCGTGAGTTAAAGAAAGAAGCCACTCTGTTAATTTGAACTTACATTATAAAGTAGTAAAGTTTTGGACTTAGAAAGTAATACTGATGGGTTACCAGAGTATTGTACAAGCACATAGTAGACTATCTTCATGGTGTTAAGATCTGTGGTATTTATATATTTTTTAAATATGTACAGTTGTTTTCTAATCCTTGTAACAATTTAATTAACCTTAAATTTCCAGTTAAATTTACTGTCAACTATCACCCCAAGATATTTAATGTAGGCAGTACGGGCAATAAAAAGACAATTGCAGTTATAGGGTTATAGGTATATGGTTGCCTATGTGCTATTCCAAACTATAATCTATCTCTACACCAAATTCTATCCAGATCCGTTAAGCCGTTATGGCGTGATTAAGTAAAAAACATCCATCCTCCATCTACGACTATCCACGGGCCGGCTCAACCTGTGCGATACCACGGCCTCATAGATAGCGGGTTGTGAAACATTGATTACACTAGCAATGAAGATGGTGACCACGACTCTTAGACTCCACTTGTTGCTTTCCATCAGGCAGAGCGGAGTCATCCCCCCCGCATCCTACCACCTTCACCCTCATAGGCAGAAAGTTCACTGATGACTCTTGAGTTGCAATTGTCCATGGACGGGGTTGCCACTTACCATCAGGTGACCAATCTGCCTAAAAAACAAATATAGAACAGTTACTTTGTAATTTTATTGAATTTTCTTGTACATATAGCTGTCGTGTGTAAATCATTAATGTTGCAAAATAATTCTTATATTTCTTATTGATTCATATTATACTTAAACCAAAAAATGCAGTCAAAAATATCAGTCAAACAATATAAAGTGGGCTTTTGAATCGCCTATGCTTACCTCTTCGGGGAACTAGGCGTGAGTGTATACGTCCACTATTAAGTGTAGCATATTCGGTTAAAAGGACACACGTATGTAAGAGACGCGTGTTATTATTTTTTTTTTTTATACAATAGGGGGATAGACGATCAGACGGGTCACCTGATGGTAAGTGACACCGCCGTCCATGGACACTTCCAACTCAAGAGTCGCAAGTGCGCTGCCCGCCTTTGAGGGTGATAAGGGATGGGGGATGCAGGGAGCGGAAAGAGGAGAGGAGGGATGAGGAGATGGGAAAAAGGAGAAAGGAGATGAGGGGAGAGAAAAGGGGGGAGGGGGAATTGGGCCTACGGAAACCTCACTCAATTCGGGGAAATGCAACGCAAGCGTTACTTCACAACCGGTTTTCTGTGAGGCCATGGTATCGCACCTGTCGAGCCGGCCCATTCGTGCCTAAGCATGCCTCTACCACTTTTAAAATAGTGGAGTGTACACAAAGGGCAGTTTTTTATTAGATAATAAGGACTGAGATTTGATCTCTTCCTCCATTTATGTGTCTAGGTACTCATTCACTCTCATCGTCAACCCAACGATTGCCACTAGTATAGAAAAAACTTTACTAGTACGTAAATGGGTATCTGAGTTCGAAAATCGATCACATATTCTCTGATTTCAAACACACCACATGCGATCTAGCGCGCATGTGCATTTTGTAACTTGGTGTCACGAAAAAAATGTCTGGTTAAATTATCACTTCACACACATCAATCAACCCATCATCAGCCTATTGCCGTCCACCGTTGAACGAAGGCATTTTATATTTATAATTTATTCATGTTTTTACTCACCTTCTGCCTTCTGGATTCGATATTATTAACACCCGGACTTGGGATAACTATTTATGGGTCACAGAATATTTTGTCCCTGGTGAAAATCGAATCTGGAACAGTTCAGTAGTCAGAATCACTTACCGCTATACAAATATTCACAAAAAAACAGTTTATTATACGACGGCTAAACTTTTTAGTCAGCGATTATTCGATTACCATACAGCAACTACATTTGGCATCAGAAAAAGTATTAATATCCGTAGTCACCCGTGTCCTGACAGGTGTATTACACCCGGCTAAATTGACTTATATCCGTGTCGAGCCGCACTGAGATTACTTTCCTAAGAGGCAAGTATAAATGAATACGGCATATTTCGTATAAATGATTTGTGTTCAGTTACAACAATGTTGAGCTAAAAAAACTTAAGCATACACTATATGAAAAACTAATACGTTTTGTAATTGGATTGTAGAATAAAAGAACAGTGTGAAGAACGATACTTCATATATTAAAGTTACATCAAATATCATTGGAAATATTCTTTTTTTTCTATTTTTACTGGATTTTTTTTTTTTTTTTTTTATGCGATAGGGGGCAAACGAGCAGACGGGTCACCTGATGGTAAGTGACTACCGCCGCCCATGGACACCCGCAACTCAAGAGTCACAAGTGCGTTGCCGGATTCTAGCGGTTTGGATCCATTATTACTTTACTTAGAAATTAAGTAGTATATAATTCACAATGTTCCATTATTTCCTTTCTCATGAATCCGTTACCAATTTTAAACATTATCTTGTCGTTTAATCTTGGTTTTGGGGCGATTCAAGAAATAAGAATATTCTGTAGCGTATACTGATTCTTTATAGAGAATTCTGTTTAATTAAATGTATTTATTAACTGCGTAGGTCATGTCATGATTCTTATTCATATTGGTTTTAAATGAAATTTTACTTAATAAAAAAAATATTATTGATGATCATCAAAATAAACCAACTTCGACATAGCGTTGTTTACATCAAGGAGTGATTGTCGTTTTGACCTTAATTAAATTAAAGTATCGTAAGCAAAGAATACAACCTCGTGGTTATCTTAATAAAATGAGAATATTCATTTACATACGAATAAATTAAAGAAATTCCAGTCTTTTGAAGTACTGTTCAATCATAATAACTTCACTGAATCCTCGTACTTTATTAAATAAGTAAAAGGTAAAGAGGTTGAGTAAACATGATTCTTCATATTGTTAATGATGTATACATACGTACATACAATCACATATTCACAAAGCTTTTTCGTGTGAATTATAATTTTCACACCGGGCACTGTATCGCTTTAATATAATATAATATTTGATAGATAACAGTTCCTTAGTCATCTTTTACGATACCCAAAAACTGGCTAATAATGGTTTAGTTTAAATGCCTTATCCAAATATTTGTGGTCACATGTCTCACTCCCCTCACAGCCAGGCGGCGATTACCGCGCCATTTTTGAGTCATTCCCGCCTCTCTGTATGCAAATTTAGATGGTTGCCCACCGTTGGATTGCGAGAGGGTTAAAAATGATCGTCAAATCCCCCCTGTAGTAATTAAGTTGAGATTGTGCGTTTATAGCTGAATGAACGTGGAGGGTAGATGAAATTTTAGTTAGATTGATGTCTTTGTGTTAAGAATGTAATTTGTGAAGTATTGGGGCTTTGTAGATTTTTGTATTACGTCAATTTAGAGGGCTTTGTTACTCGACTGTGTTAGGCAACGCTTTTTCCGCCAAAGAGAAATGAAGTTGTTGCTAACATATTTTCAAGGGGTAGAAAACCAATAAAAAATACGGCGTTATAGTAAAAGGCAAGATTAATCCAGTTTTGAAATGACTTGAGATAAGCTTGTAAAAGGTTTATTGCACATCGTGTTTTCCTTTTTCTTTGGTTCGAAGGAGTCAAAAAAAAATTTTACTATACCTGTGGTTAAAATTATGAAATCAATTATTGCTGTTAATAAATAATAATGTTAATTTTCAAAAAAAAAAACTGTTATAAAAACACTCACATTAACAGAGAATACCTTCTTAGAATATTCTCGGTTCCCTTGCGGAATACCGTGTGGTTTTTGTCGGTTCGTTACCACCTAACCGTTACCGCCAGCGATGTGATGACCCGTAGGGGGAGCCGCACGAAAAAAATTCTGCAATGTTGCATTGAACTCTGGTATCCACTTTAAGATCTAACTTGTATTATGGGTACTAGTCACGTCAAATTTATACAATTTAAAGATAACATAGATTACCATTGAAGATAGAGATGCATATATATGTATTAAAGGTAAGTGACACGATGTTAATACAATGTATGGATAGCAAAAAAATAATAGTAAAGTGAAACAAATAATTAAGAACACAACTAATTTACCAGTACTAATGAATAAAGAGGTAATAAGGTCATGTGTTTTGATATGTGGTTCTCGGTCGAGTAGAATACGGCCACACTTCCTCCAAAGTCGACTTAGGGATCGGGCTGTTATCTATCAGATCGAATACATAGTCAGTGCTGTTTAGACGGCAATAGGAGTATCCCTATTGATTAAATTGACCTATTACTAATTGCGGTTGGCATGTGGGCGTTTGATTAGCCTCTACCTACCAGCTCTGTTGGAAAAGATTAGTTGATTGTCGGGTAACTGCAAAATTTGCAAATTGTTGTTCATTATGTAAAAGAGCTCGTCTTTGATTACCTTAAGCAGAGATTGAGGAAGACCCATGCTTAGATAGGAATGGGCTGATTAGACCTGAGTTATACCACGGCTTAGCAGAAAACCGGTAGACAAGCAATGCTTGGACTGTTTTAATATATTTAATTGAGTATCTAACTTGTACTCACAGGAATACTAGACAGAATAACTGCATTAACTGTATATGTAAGAATCCCTAGTACTACTTTACTTAGGGGTTTAAACAGACGTGCGACTGTCACATAGTGTGTAAGCGTTAGTTATGTTAAGCTAAAAAAAAGTTTTAGCTCAAAATGTTGCTACTTGTTAGTAAAAAGTAAATGAATAAGTTAAGAAAAGTAAAAGTAGCTAAAAACATATTAATTAATAAATTTTAGCATGATGTCTATTTTACTAATTAGCGTGAAAACTATCATTGCGCGATGCAGATTAAGCACCCACTATGTAATTCAGTTGGTTCGTGTTAGATGGCGTCACCGTATATATTGCTTCATGCAAAATCGTCTCCATTAGGTATGGTATATACATTATTTCGTATTCGCAATTAGTTATGTAAGTCCTTTCTAATCTTCAGGTGTTTCTATGCACTGATATAGAATTTCTCGGAAAAACCTAGTAGTTCGATCTTATATAATCTTATTTTCATTGAATCAACTACACGTATATATTTTTGCATTGTGAGAAGTAAAAGTCAGTCGTGAAGCTAGTTGCAAGTACAAATATTTATATTCTATGAAGAACAGCAGGAAAGAAACTCCATGGAAACACTGCTTTGGCATGTTTTTTTTTTGGTAAGATGAAAAAAAAAAATAAAAATTAAATTATAATTATATAAAAAAAAGGAATAGCATTCAGAAGATGACCAGCCCCGATCAATGGTACTCACTCTCGAGCATGCCTCAAGCCCCAGCCATCATCCAACTCAACCATATTGAATATAGCCATTAGGTATTATGTTCTACTATAGTACAACCATGATTCACGAGGATTTATCATCAAATAATAAGTAGGGGCTGGCATTCCGCCAGTTACGACAGCATATGTGCTTAACTGTCCAACCAATATTTAGTGAGGCATCAACTTAAATCTTTCGGTAAATTGTGGAGCTGTTTGCTTTTATTCTCAACTAGTGTGTGTCTGACTACAAAAATAGATTCCTATCTAAAAGATAATTATGTTAGTGGTTCATTCCATTGTATTTTTAACGTTTAGTAAGTAAAATCCACAAAATTATAATTTTGAAAATCGAAGCTGACTAACGGCAACCCCACCCATTGACTGCTCCTGCTTTAAAATCTTAGACTTTACCTTGTTGCATTTCTGGTATCAAATAAATAGTTTATATTGTGCGACAAATAGTCGTAAGTTAATGTCACTGTAAATGTGAAAACACACTTAGAAAAATGTTCTCGGCTACAATGAAAGAATAAAAAATATCGGTTGCATTAAATAGCATTGTTTCTTAAACAAAGACTTTTTCATTTCCATTTTTATGGCACATTAAAAGAAGCTCGGGTGTGAGCTTTAATTGATAATGAATGTTTTTATTTTTTGTTTATGTTTGAATTCTTGTATACATTCGTGAATCATGAAACTTTACTATTTATTTTAATTATACACGTGTTTATTTTAAATATATATTCAAAATACCTAAATAAATAAATAATAAATACCTGGCAGCAAAATCAATATCAAAATAAAAATTTTTTGGATGGTTTTAGTGGTGTTTTATAGTGATTTTAATTTTTTAGTATTTTTCAATTTAATACAAGGTTTAAATTTACATTTAAATTTATATGTAATACTATTTAAAACTAAAAAAAAAATTACTTTGTGTAGCATTTTATTTTTGAAAACGGTATCATATCTTCTATCTATGATTTTTTGCCGTTTTAAGCATGACACAGATGGGTTGCAACTAATAATCAGCGTTGGGATCAACCTTAGATTGTGCTGAGCTGAGGCCTTTGGCACTCTATTTATATAATTAATAAAAATTAAATCTTTTATGTCTCTATTTTATAATATATGTGCTAATAAAAGTTTTCATTCTTTTTTTCAAAATAATTTATTTCAACTGAGCCAATCATAGGTATTTTTGAATTGTCAAGAGAGGAAGGAGGAGGAAGAGGAAGTCGGTCAGACTAAGTCAGTCGTAAAGCTTTTTCAATACGTAGATCTTATGGAGAAGAAACAAGCAAGAAACTCCAAAGACACTCTTTTTCAAATATTTTACATAATAGAGAATGAATGCCGAAAGAATAACATCTAGAGATCAGACTGATGATGTTTCAAAGAAAGGACAGGTCAGAAGGTCCTACCTGAAACCAATAGGCTTATATAAATGAATTATTGACAGTAGAGTAACCTCGTGATGACAATGTATGTAAGGATACGAGTATAAGCATGTGGCGGGCTGTTGTCTCTGCATACCATGAAATGAGAAAGACACTTGTAAAAGACCCTGGTGGCTTCAAATCTAATTACAACTTCACAATTTTTGTGAATGTCCATAGGTTACGTCAGTAGTCCAAGTCATAAGACAACGGTATGCTTATTTACTACTTTAATGGCAATATCTAGCTTGAAATGTGCTTTTAATTTAATTAATATTCTAGTGTGTAACATGAGCCCTAAATGCAAATGAATACCTACAGACCTACACCTTTGAATTTTAAATGCTTTTTCTGATTACATGTTCTGTCTTTTTAATGGTAATAAAAATGCACGTGCCAAGTATATTTTTTTATGTTTTTTTTATTACTCTTTTTGGCAAGCAAGATAGAAAGTTAAAAAAAAACACTGAGGCAATGTTTGGGTCACAGTCAATCGATGGGTGAAAGGCAAAAGGAATTATCAAACTCTGCCAAAGAAAATGAAAATAAATTGAAATGAATACCTCAAATCGATCTTATTTTTTTAAATATTCCTAGTAGTCAGGCGTAGTTTTATAATAGGGCTCAAATTAGTTTATTTATTGACTACATATCGATTAGCGTCACGTCACTGCAATTAAAAATCCATGCTTTTTATGCTACTGTACTATGCAAATTCAAACTTAACAACTAACTAACTTGTTCATTCAGGATACAATACTGTTTTTATATGACGATAACGTGACTTCCAAATATCATTTTAGTCTAGCGAGTTAAAAATAAGCGTATTGAATAGGCTACTTTTTACGATTGAAAGTAATGAACTTGGCAAAAATCAAAAAGAGAATTATTATACAAATATTAGGCAAATGAAAAAGTAGACAAAGAAATCCGAAAATAAGTCTACAAACTAATGCAGATTGCATAGACTGTTTTTATAAATAAAAAGCATCATTTATGTTATTAATTGAAGTAGTAAAGAAGTCAATTTGATCTTATGACTTCACTATCGCTAACCATTTTTTATACCTAAGTAACCAAGACCCTTTATCCATCATAAAATTTCTAAATAGTTATAACATCTTCAGCTATCAGCTCTATAAAATTTAACCTATAACTTGTTATAAGTTTTAGGGTAAGTGACTTCTCCGTTATGAAGGAATACCACTTCTTAGGACTTTAATACTGAAACCGACCAGATATCAAACTCCTATGTGACACACTGCGATAAAAATGTTTGAAGTACAATATTTGTTTTGTATATGTTTTTCTTTAGTTTATTTTGTGTTCTAGATGTAATTGGAGCGAGATTTTTTTTAATATTCAGTCTTGTTTTTATCACTCAGTTAACTTATTTTCACGATCTGCATAATTTACTGTTCACCAATATCATAAAAAAGAGACGTGACCACGTTTCCGACTTATCAGTTTCTAAGTTTATTATGAATTTTGACTAAACAATGCTCATATCTACACATGTGTCCAGAATATAGACCTCTGAACATTTTCTCATAGGCACAATTTCATACACTAAAAATACCCTACTAAGTAAAAATAAATAAAATTATATTTAATAGTTTAGTTATATACATATAAGAACATTGTGTTTATGCTTTCATTGTAACTGTGGAGTTCTTGATTTGTTTCTGTTTATATTGTGTGTGATGTAGATTATGTAGTAACAAGTTGGTATAACATCTATGGACTCACTGGTGTACGGGTTAAATTAGAATGAATTTGTAAAGCACCAGCTATTAATATTGTAAAATATATTTCTTTTTGATAAATAAATGAAAAAAAAAGAGATTGGAATGCAATGCTTTTCTATAAATCCTTCATTATTGGTGTCAAACCAGTTAAACTTTCACAATATATATTTAAACAAATACGTTGTCATCCTTCATCTTCAACATACATATATATAAATGAAAATAAAATCAAAAAATAACGTCATTTAGATTCTGAAACAACACTTGAACGACACCCGATCCATAGCGCAACATTAAATTTATATTTACTCTCAGTGGAGAAACTTGAAGAATTATGTAGTAAAATAGATAGATCTCAAGAATATTTGATCTACGAAGTATAAGTAACAGCTCCTTGGCGTCTCGTACCTGTGAGTCGAACTGTCTGTAGTCGGAAGTTGCAGCCCTCTAACAATCTCTACTTTCACTTTTCACATTTTTAATTATATTTGGTAAATAATGCATTCTAATTCTAATTATGTTATATACAAGATCATAATTTAAATTTAAAAAATAATGAACCTCAATAATGGTGAGGATGTATGCGATCCTTGTCGCCTTTGCAAGGAAATAATTACATAAAAAGAAATCCTACCGTGTCCTCCGACCCCGTGTGTGTTCCCCTTGCGTTATCGCCTGCGTACCGCTCGAGCGAGCACCAGCAATGATGTCATAATCTCGTATCACGCATACTTCACGCTGTGCTTGACGTGACGCGATTTTATTAACGACTGTTCAAGGTATATCTTCTTCAAGTTAGCGTAGTGCGACAGTCTTTCTGTACATGTAACATATTTGTGTTTAACTTTGTGGGTAGTTATAAAGCTTCGTAACAGCGAAGTCACTTTTGATATACTTCTAATCGTCGCATCGCTAAAAATAAATGTATTTATAATTTTTTTTTAGTGTTAATATTACAATGTGGTGCTCCAGCTCTGATCTGCGAACCATAAGGGGTATAGTAAAACTCTTCAATACTATTATTAGTAAATACGAGTTTGGATACATTTCCACATAAAACTTATTTAAAAAGTGTATGTTTTTTTACTATATCAAATTATTATAAATATTATATTACTTCAACGAGCAATCATTAAAGCAATTGCAATAGGTCAATCAGAATTATGAATGTTTAAAACCCAAGGAAAAGAATTACTATTTAATAACAAATATATTTAAAAACGAAGAGTAATAGTAGCTTTTCAATCACAAATGAATAATTAAAGCCACGCCTAAAATACGTATACTCCTGGGAAAGTTACTAAAATTACACCTGATATGAGCTCTCTACTAAACTCTTGCTACCGTCAGCACGAGTTACTCCAACAGTTGTGGCCGTGGCAGATCAGTTAGATTTAGAGATCTAACTACCTAAAATGTGATGGAACTCCGTGATTCCGTAATAAAGTATCTAATCTTCATGTAAAGAAAGTTCAGCTCAAAACTAAAATGACTCTCGTATAAAGGCTACTGTTAGCATACAGCACTTGCACAGTTCGTAGTGGTCGGCGTCGTCGTTCGTATGTTAACTTGGATCCTGATGTCTGTTTAAAGCTTTCTTCTTAAGGTTAGTAATAGAAAATTCTAGCCCAATCCAACTTCTACTTAAGCACGACTTAACAGAAAACCGGTGGTAAATCAATGCTTGCGTTATGTTTCATGGAGTTAGTGAAGTTATCAGAGGCCCAACGATTGCAACTCTTGACTTGCAGGTATCCACGGGTGAAGGTAGTGTATTCTCTTTATTGCTGCCTACCAGAATGACTCCACTCTGCTTAATAAAAAGCAATAACTTTAGTCCTGGAGTGGTGGTCACCATATTTTTTACAAGTGTAGCCAATGCAGCATGATGATCCACGATATAGTGGGCTAGTGAGATGCCTTTTCACGCCCCACTTGTAATGAGAGGGAAACACGTGCGCTGATAGTGAATTCCAGGCTTTAACAGATCGGCACAGGAGGGAAGAGCTGAACCGTTTTTTTCTTATCTTACCTTCAGTTGACTTGTCTGCTCGCTTGCCTCCTACACAATAAAATCAATAGTCAGAACTTTAGGAAGATAATTGTAATAATTAGATAGTATGCCTTAAATTGAATTAAATATTAATTATTAAATAAAACTCATAATGGCATTGCTCCGTAAGTGTAAGAAACTAAAGTAGAGGCAGAGGCATTGAACTTAGAGTTGTATAAAGAGTAGATAAGAGAAATGTATGTAAAAGAAATACAAAAGAGGGCAGTGGTTATTAATCTGCGCAGTGCGTAGTGATTCACTTATATTTGTAATCTTGTTATCAACCAAAGGTTATTAATTATGGAAAAAGACGTTGTTGTTGTGTAAAATTATTGTAAGTGGGTTGTGTTACTGTCAAGTATCCGAACACCTAGAGTTAGTAGATTAATAATAATTAATATGTGAGTGGACGAATCCGTATAGGTCAGCTCAGGAAGACGTAAATATACGGACCAGATAAGCAGTATACTAAAGAAGGGCCAAATCAAAAGCACCGACGAGCGTGTACGTAAATACTAATGAATGTTGAAGAGGTGTAAGTTCTGAGTCAGGATTATGGCAAAAGGTATTCTACCATCTCTGCCTAGCCTGAGCCTTATTACAAAAGTAATATCTGAAGGTAACCAATAAATATATTTTTTAATTATGTAGTAGCAGATTACGGTGTGGTTCTCGGTGGAGCATAATAGAGCCACCGAATCTATTCCCGTGGATATCGTATCGTATTAGACTAAGGGATCGGACTGTTATCTATCAGACATTCTATATACTCATACTATACCCTATTTACGGCAATAGGCTTGCCCCCTATCACGTTGGTTAGACTGAATTCTAATTGGCAAAATTAAAAAAAAAATGTAAAAAAAAAATTTTGGACTACCCTTTGGGGAATACAGGCGTGAGCGTGTGTATGTATATATGTATGGAACTGTAGTAATGTAGAAAGTTACTAAACAAAATAAAAAAGCAAAATTGCTGTAAATACTTGTATTTAAAAAGCGAGCGAAGCAACAGTAACAGCTAGTCCTCAATAAAAATATTTCTAGATATGAGAATAATGGTGACATTTGTAACTGTGATTCAACCACATATTTCTTAGTGTCTTCACGGACAACGATATCTTATTATTGGATAACGGAGTGACGGCGACTCGCTATTATATGGGATGATTGCTATTAGCAGATAGAGATGACGAATTATTACAATCATTTAGTCTATACCTAAAATAAATACTGGTTCAAATCAACTCTATCCTATTTTAGATTTTCACTTAATTTAATATTTAACCTAATTTAAAAATATATTAATAATACATACTTATATGGTCACTATTTTTGTTTGGTCCCACTTTTTTGCAACTGGTCCTTTTGTAAGGATTCTATCGGTAGGTATATTATTTCGTAAAACAAATCCAGTCTATGCGACATTCCTGAAGGTAACGGTTGTCTGGCTAGAGGTCGTGGTTGGATTTCTACTAGCACAAAAAATTGTGTGAAGAGCATGATCATTTGTTCTATGTCTTGTGTTTTTATGAATGTTAAAATATATATCTAGTTTATCAACAGTCAGTTAGACTTTGCCGAAGCTCCACTTAGTATAGGATCAGAAGCCTTCGTGTGATGTCTGAAGTTATTATAGTCATGATTGGAGTTACATAGTTCTGTACCCCGTTTAACGGTCTGATTATATTAGACAACACGCTACTTTGAGAGTATACACATATCTCCAGATTGCTCAAGTATCACCAACGCGGCTATAATATTCCAAACGCACTACACGCTTCCAGACCTTCGGTTTTAGAACATTTAGTACTTTCAATTTCTTAAGTTAAAAATGTGTTACGACATTAGCCTTGAAAAATTTATTTCAACAGTTCGCGAAGTTTCTGTAGCTAACACATTTTATTTTTCAGCGGTACGTCAGACGTGTGAAATAAAACCACCGTGAAGACTGTGCCTTTAATAGATAAAGAGTTGTTACACCGAAATGTAATCTTTGTAATGTTGTTTCTTTCTAAAATGAAACCAGTCCTTGGTAAGTAAGGATTTTTCTGTTTGTCTACTTAACATATATACAAAAGTATAAAAGTAAATTTTGGTTAACCGATATGTACTCGTAAGAAGTGTCCTTAAGAATTAGAATTTACTCAATGTCAGGATATTCCTTTAAAAGGGCTTCATTTAATGTAAAAGATATAATTTTAGCAGTATAATCTATTTGTATTATAATGCAGAATAACAAATATACACATATGTTACATCGTTACTAAAGAACCTCCATTTTAGGGGACAGACTATCCTATAAAAACGATAACAATGGATATAGGCCTTTTAAAAGGGGTCTTCTCAAATGACAATGAGTGAGTGAATGACGAGGAGAGATCTGCAACTCGAGAGTCGAAAGTGCGCTGTCTGCTCTTAAGGATATTAAGGGGGAGGTGGAGGGTAGTACATGAATGCGATACAATTGAAGCATTGCTTGTCTACCGATTTTCTATGAGGCCGTGTTACTCTGGTCAAGCCGGCCGATTCATGACTAAACAAGGCACTCCCACAGTAAAAGCATTTAGCTAAAATTACAAATACTCTTTACAAAAAACAAAGGAACAAATCAATTATGGATAAATGAAATCAATGCTTCATGAACAATATTACGGTGTAAGATGAGGCCTTTGTCCCACTTACAAGTGAGCCCTTACTGTCAGGAGTGTTTGCAAATGTCGTGCCGAGTGTCGCTGGGGTAACAGGTTCTTTCCGAGAAAAACCTTTTGAGACAAACGTTGTGTGTTCATAGTGATAGCCGCAATGTACTTATGTGATACATTGCCTAGTAAATACAGCTTTACCTACATGTTTTGTAATTCTGCTTTCTACTGCTGCTGGGATTGTATTCAAACCAAATTAGCACTTTAAAATAAACCAAAATTACAAAAGAGTATAATCAAATTTTAGGAGTGTTATGTGTAGCCGTATCATTAATAGATTATTTTATCAGTTAGAGTTTGAGTTTGAGTTTTTGCTTCAGCGATTTTAATGCTCCGTTACTGTATATAATGTTAACACACTAGCACCTGTGATACGTTTGCTCCCTATCGCATAAAAAAAAAAAAAAAAAAAAAAAAAAAACCAAAAATAAACAATTTCTTGGGCGCTTTTATACAGTTCTCTTCTATTTTTGCAATTCATATAGATTACTACGTCAAGGGAATATTGTGTATGTACCTACATACATATGCCGTACCTGTCATGATACGGTAAGTCAAACATTGACGGTTCAAGTTATTATGGGCAGTAAAGTATTAACACAATGAATTATGCTCAATACTTGACTACCAGATGAACTCTACTTATATATAATTAAATACAAAATGGTTTTAGTGTTTAAGAGTAATGCCGTATAAAGTAAGCCTTAATTGTCTTCAGCATTACAATGTAGTATTACTGGTTTATTGAACCATTTTATATTGTATGAGTACTGTGATTACTGGCCTAAGACAAAGGACTAATGGGAAAATGACCTACTTTTAACATCTTACACTTATCTTTAAAACAAATATAGATTTTGAATACCTAGATAATTATAATGCCATCCTAAGGTTTGGTTTTCATCTGTTTAAAAGACACTGGCAATAGTTATGGTTAATATGTACAATGAAAATAAGTAGATGAGCAAGGTTTCAACCAACTTAAAAAAAGAGGAGGTTCTCAATTCGACTGAATTCTTTTTTTATGTTTGTTACCTCAGAACTTTCGACTGGGTAAACCAAATTTGTTCTTGTTTCTATTTGAAGCTGATACTTCCTTCCTATTTCAATTTGGTCCACTTCTGACAATGGAATCCACGAGAAAACCATAAAAGTCTTAAATTTTATGATAGATGCGAATTCAAGTCGGTTCACTACTTTTTTATTTCAAGTAACCTATGAATGTTGAGGTATCACAGGTTTTATTAAGTCTTTGATATTTGAGACTTTGATAGTTTTATGACTATGACGACGTCCTCACGTCATACATCACAAAGATATCTCTGTCATTTGGTGATTTTGGTATTTTTTGGAAATGTAAAAATAAAGTTTACTTATATTATTTCCTCTTGTATGTACAAGTACTAAATCTCTATTCAGTTTGTAATAGCAACATTTTTCAGTTAGAAATGAATTAATTTACAATACAACGCATGATACATAAACTTGCCTTATGATATTTTCTGAAACCTATACTTTGCCGAAGTACCACTTGAAAGTAGCAGACGCCGTCATAAAGATATCAGTATAAAATTGATCATTTTATCTCTTATAAATTCAAATTAGGGTTAATCACGTCTTTAATCTATTTTTGATATTTTACCCACTTAAATCAAATATTCATCAAACTTAATTACTATAATAATTAGTGGACAGCAGTACATACATATACATAAACCCAGATGCAAGACTGTCCGAGATTTACCTAGGTCTATCACAACTTCTGACGAAAAACTTGTGTTTAACGTCCATATAGAGCTGTCGTTAAAAGTAGTGTGGACCGAATAGAGAGCATACAAAAACATTTTATTAGCACTTAAGAATTCGTCAGGGAGCTCCCTATGATGCCAATAAAAAAAATTAGGTAATTGCAGACTTTTTTTGTCATTAAAATATTATAGGTTACGTTGATCGTCTTGGCCTATTATACAACATTGACTTTAAGGATTCTCTTTTCAAGCACCCAATACGTGTACCTCATGCTTCTACTAATTATAGACAACATACTTACATTGTTCGACCCAGTAGAGCCTTTAATAAATTATACAAATAACATGATCTTGATCCATTTGAAATTAATATACGGGAGATGTTTGAGCATTAATTTTTTTCTCTAATAGCATTACATATGTATACTATTCTAGACATATTTAATTATTTTTGTAAACGTGTTAGTTTCTTTAAGTTAAAAATATAATATTTGTCTGTTCCATTAACCTGAACCAGTCACACTTAAATGTTAGTAACGTTTATAAAAATGAAAACCTGTAATTGGCTTTTTAACACTATTCTATCATTAATCAATTAATTTAGTTGTAAGTCTTTCATAAATAAATACATAAATAAATTTCACCACGACTCAGAAGTATATGTAACAAATAAGTATATATTTTTTTTAAATGACAACTACCGCACTAGAATTATTTTCTGTGTCGCGGGGGCTTTACCAACTTTCAAACAACGGACATAAAGAACACCCAGACTGAGAACAGAGAATGGCACAATTTTTATAGTATGTAATCCTAATCATACTTTTATCAATAATAATCTCGTTAATATAATAAATTTAAAAATATACATAAGAAGACATTTATTTAATTAACTAGTATTGTAAAAGTCGAATAATACATATATTGAAACGCAATATTAATATCTGTCTATTAAAGTTTAATGTGTAAGCATGTGTTTATTTTGTATGCCAACTTTTTGTACATTTTTTAGATTAGATTAGGTTATAGATAGATTACACTTACCACTTATGTCGTTATATGTAGAGTATTACTCAGCCGTGAATTGCCGGGTTCACTCGTCCGTGAAGTAGGTTATGATACCGGAATTTTTATTTTTATATAAACAACTCCCGCAGTAGGATTAACTCCTGTATCGCGGGGACTTTACAAATATTCAAGCAGCGGACACAAAGAACACCCAGAATCAGAACAATTTGCGGAATACACAAAGTGTTCCATGTGGGGATCGACCACCACTACACCATCCGTGCAGTCAAATTTTTTGAAGGATAATAACAAAAGGATGCGGGTTTACAGCAGACACGACACATTGAAAATCTTCTGAATAGCAAAGCCTTTGAATACTTAAGTGTATCATGTACGGACATCTTAGTGGTTCTGTAAATGCATTAGCCTTTCTCATTTATAGTCTCCTTTTGCCACCAGTGTTGGTCTCCGTGGCGATAAAGGCGACTTAGGCATTTGACTAGTATCTATCAAATATTATATATACAGTCATACAGTGCCAGGTTGACGGCAATAATCTTGCCCCTGTTACGTTAGTGGGCCAAAATTGTAATTAGTATTATTTAGGGATCCAATACACCTCTACATATCCCTTAAAAGACACAGGCGTTTGTATATGTATGTACGTATTCTTCTTTTCGTTAATGAAGAGCGTTATCGCAATAAGAATAATGCTTTTAAACTTTGATATTAAAAGAAAAGGTTAGGGGTATTTCTTATAGAGATGTAGAGATTGTAGAGTCTAATCAATAGCTCAAGAAAGTCAGAGTCGCATACCCATAACTCGAACATTTTGGTGCTGGGAAGTCTGAGCCCTCTAACTAACTCAATACTGTAAATATTTAACAATATTCTGTTAAATATTTACAATTTCAGAATTGGAAACTCTGTACCAATAGTGACAAATATCAGTTGACATCATATCACTTACATCGAAATTATTAGTTATATCACAAAATATTTTGAATCAGTTTGAACAAATATTTCATAATTCCAGTGGATTCCTATTAGTTTTAATTGTTCTAAAGTTCTATGTTAGAGATATTTCAATTTAAAACTATGCCGATATTCGAGTCTGGAAAACCCAACGGTATATTTCGTTATCGCAACGGGATATATAAGCCGCTGCGCTTCCACTGGGAGACATAACTTGTATAACTCCAACCGCGAGTACACCACTTGTGAGTATTTTTTTATGATTGTCGACGCTTTCCTGTGGTTATACTTAATTGATAATTAATAATTTATAAAGATAAGAACTTATAATTGACACTATAGCGGCTGATAGTATCAATTATAATTTTCAAAAACAATATAATAACAGTGATTATTAGTATGATGAAATTAATATGATGTAAATAAATAAAGACGCAGTATCTTTTCTTCGCGTTTTTGCTTCTGATTTTAGTTATGTCACTGTAAATTCATATTTCCACCACCGGGCAAACACTACCTAACTATAAAATTATGGCAGATCAATTTTAATAACTACATATATGATGATATGTCATTTTTCAGATAAACAATTGAAAATCACCCATAACATTAACAATGAAGTCCACAATGATAATCCTCGTCTTAGCCATTGTCGCCTGCGCTGTCATCTCCACTGATGCTGCCTGTCCAAACTCTAAGTTTTTCAAGGGCACCTGCAACGCACTCACCCAAGACTGCCAATTTCACTGCACCAATCTTGAGGGAGCGAAGAGTGGCCAATGTGTGTACAAGTTCCCGTCCTTTAGGTGTACTTGTTGTCACTGAGATTTAGCTACTAGTTAAAGATTCAATAAAATAATTATACCTTATCTGTATTGTTTTTCTTTTGCTACGAAGAAACTAAAAGCATAATTACACAGTAAGCAATTTAGTTAATATTGTTTTTTTTTAAACATAAGAGTACACACGAACAAAGTGGTCACCTGATATTAAATGACAACTGCTGTCCATGGACACCTGCAACTCAAACTCTATTCTGCTCATCTTTAGGGGTGGTGAGGGATGGGAGACGCGGGGAGGGGAAGAAGATAGTGGTAATGAGGAGATGGTAAAGAGTAGAGTGGGAGTTGGGCTTCCGGAAACCCCACTAATTTCGGGGTTTCGGGTGTATTGCATTTTATTTTTATTGAAACAATAAACAAAAAAGCAACGCAACCGTTATCTGCCAAACTTTATCCACACTTATGTAGTACTTATGAGGAAGTCGATTTGTGCCAGATGGCTGGCAGGTCGGCTAGATCGAAGTGGCGTGCAATGGAAGAGGCCTATGTCTAGCAGTGGACTGCACTAGGCTGATGATGATGATGATGAAATCCTAAATCTGTAACTCAGCCAGGAGACAAGCTACGTTGAAGAGAACCAGGTGATATCCTCTTTTAGATGAGCGGGTGTAATGTCCCCCTTTACAAAGGGACGATCCTCCGATTAGGCGATGGGATCGTGGCCGGCGGATATATTTTAATCTGCGCCAGAACTTGATATTGTGATTCAGAATCTTAAGCCGTAGTTCAGCTTGTCTTCACTACATGGTGTTGTTGTACATATGTTTTTGAAGTGTGAGGCTACACCCTCATAAACAGTAACTTGCACCTTCAATAAAATAATTATACCTTATCAGTATTGTTTTTCTTTTGCTACTAAGAAACTAAAGGCACTATCACACAGTTCGCTTTTTAAATTTTTATTTTTTTTTATTAAACATGAGGGTACAAGCGAACAGAAAGGTCATCTGATGGTAAATTACAACTTCCGTTCATGGACACTTGCAACTCATAAGTGCGCCGAGGATATGGAAAAGAGTATATATGTACAACTTGTCTTCAGTAGATAGTGTTGATGTGTGTTTCTGCTGTGTGAGGCCACACTCTCATAAACTGTAACTTGTATCTGTTACTTTTAACGAGTCTTGTGAAATGAAGCACGATATTATTCACTGAACTGAAAATAACCGCTTTATTTTACTTTCAGACAGTCTTGAAATTATTTAAGTAAAACACTGACAAGGAGAGTACCAAACTTGACGAATTAGTGAAGGATGAAATTACTAATGCATTTACATATTGTAAATCGTTATTAAAAGAAAATGAACTAGTAATAGTGGATGATCCTCCATCAGAAATTTCTTCTAGATCAATTGCTATGGGAGAGGAATTTTATAAAAGTATTTAGTGGACTTAAACTTTAAATTCATTTTTCTCGAAAATGAAAGCGAAGTGCGTCTTACCATTTTACCTGGTAATTGAGGGGAGACTACTCTACAACATATACAAAAATCAACGAAATCTGTGATTCCCAAGTTTTGTACTCTCCTTGTGAGTTTGATATTGATCAAAATACATGCATAATATGTATGTATACACTCAGGACCGTCCAGGGAGGTCAGAATACACATATACACATTTATGAATGCTTCGCTAGAATACTGTCGATGAGGTTAGAACACATCTTTCTGGGTATACCCGCACCGACTCAACCACTCACAGAACTTCACTCATACTCGTACTTTCAGAGTGGCCAAATCAATGAAGCATTCTTTTCTCTTTTCATGTCACATCCTCATTCTAAGCATATCATTTCTCACTCTGTCAATCGATGAAATAAAACTAAACTAATTAAAATAACAACATTTCCCGACTGGACTAGAAGGTGAGTTACGTTATATAATATGTATGTATGTGCTTGATGGTTTTCAACATATTATCTGTCATTTCGTGGTTTTAACATTGGAAGTGACATATGTAGGGTATGAGACTAACTTAAATGAAGTGATTTAAAAAAGAAAAAGTAAACTTTAACGATCGAAAAAAGATTTAAGTAGAGGGCTCGTACGTATTTAGGCATTATCCTTTTTCTTCGATTTGTATCCTCCCATTTTTGTGAACATACTCAGACTTTTCCCACCTACTTTCTTAAAGTGTCCAGATGAAGGCAATAGGCTTTCCCGTTGGCAATAAGATTGTCTCAATAGTCGAACGAATAGTATGGAAACAAAAATAGATTTTATTTGTAACTGCTTACTAAAGATGGTTATTTACAATTTTCAATGGTTAAAACTAGTATTCCATTTTTAGGTCACTCTGTATATAGTAGCCAATAATAAGATGGGCCTTTGAAATATATACATACATAGATATATGTATATATTTTGATTTATTAAAAAATTATGAACTGAAGAACATTGTCGCTTATTTATTATTCTTCATGACCTTTCATAATTTAAGTACATATATTGAAGTACACGAAATTTATTCGAAGATTTGTAATGGTGATATAATCGTTTTTAAATACCTAGTGCTATAAGATGATAAAGATATCAAGTTCAAAAGTATATGTTTTAAGTACGAAAATACTAAGGTGATAATATACGTTGAATAGTAAGTACAATAAGCCGTTGCCCATCAGGCTTGCCAGGACTCAAACAGAAAAAACTCAACTTGCCAATTTTAAAAAAATAATAAAAGACCACTACTTGCTAGCTTGATGCCAAGCATTTCTTGGATATGTATCACGTATATAATAATTAATATAAATAATATGGACATGTGTTTTGTGTGTGTATTTTGTATCTTAGCATTTATGCGTATTAACTAATATATGTATATATATATACATATATATATATTGATAAATTAGACACTGCCGTACATAAACTCTCTCCATCCAAAGGTTGCCTGGAAGAGATCGCAAAACGCGATAAGGCCGCCAATTGTACAAATTCAGATTTAGGAATATGTTATGACAATATTGTAATATCTTTTATTTGAACAATAAAGAGTTAATCTATCAATCTATCTATCTACAATAAAAACAATACTCCAAATAGTATTTAAAATTCGAATACTACTTTGATTAAAACACAATCATGAAATATGGATATTAAAGTTTATTGTGTAAGCCTTGTTTTTATTTTGTATGCCAACTTCTTTGCATTTTTAAATTTATTTTCATAAAATTTATAGATTACGAAACTTACCACTTGTTCATTCATTACAAAAGTTAGCCGAATTGTGTCTTTCTACTGAAGTATTAATGGCCGTCAATCACCGCTTGCATTATCAAGGTATAACATAAGAGGTTATTATATCGGACTTCCCTTTCCTGTCTAATTATGTTAAAAGGAAAATAACAAAATGATGCGGGTTTACAGCAAATACCACTTTGGTGCATCATGGACGGACCTCTTTGTGGTTGTGTGACGACAGTTCATGACGTAAAGCCGTTTGTCAGTGGGTAAGAAAGTAAGATTTAAGTAAAAGTGGTACAAAATCTTATTTCTCAATTATAGTCTTCTTTTGCCAGCCGTGTTTATCTCCTTGGCAAAGAAGGCGAATTAGGCATTGGATATTGGTTTATATATATTTATATATTAAACAATATTCTGCTAAATATTAACAATCATAGTTTTGATTTTTTTACCAATTGTGATAAAAAGGCTATACATGCCTTTGATCGAAATATTTATGTTATATACAGAAACTTTGTAAGTATATTCTATTTAAATAAATATCAGGAATTCAAGCGGGTTCCTCTTAATTTTAATTGTTCGAAAGTTCTTTGTTAGAGATATTTCAATTTAAAACTATGCCGATGTTCGAGACTGGAAAACCCAACGGTAGTTTGTTATCACAACGGGATATATAAGCCGCTGCGCTACCACTGGGAGACATAACTTGTCTGACTCCAGCCGCGAGTACACCAGTTAGTTGTGAGTATTTTTTTTTATTATTTTTACGCTTTCCTGTGTTAATACTTAATTTATAATTAAAATATTTATAAACAGTAATAAAATTAGTATGATGTAAGTAAATAAAGATGTAATGTCTTTACTTCGTCTTCTTGCTTCTTACTTTAGTGTAAATGAGAAAGTGAAGCGAAGCATAATACATTGACTTTTCAAATTCCGACCACCGGGCAAACACTACCTAACTATAAAATTATGGCAGATAAATTTTTATAACTATATGATGATATGTCATTTTTCAGATAAACAATTGAAAATCACCCATAACATTAACAATGAAGTCCACAATGATAATCCTCGTCTTAGCCATTGTCGCCTGCGCTGTCATCTCCACTGATGCTGCCTGTCCAAACTCTAAGTTTTTCAAGGGCACCTGCAACGCACTCACCCAAGACTGCCAATTTCACTGCACCAATCTTGAGGGAGCGAAGAGTGGCCAATGTGTGTACAAGTTCCCGTCCTTTAGGTGTACTTGTTGTTACTGAGATTTAGCTACTAGTTAAAGATTCAATAAAATATTTATACCTTATCTGTATTGTTTTTCTTTTGATACTAAGCATTATTATACAGTACGCAATTAAATTTGCAAATTTTTTTTTTTATATAGAAAAGAGGGTACAGACGAACAAAGCGGTCACCTGATATTAAACGGGGAGCGGAAAGAAGATAGTGGAGTAGAAGGGGAGTTGGGCCTCCGGATACCACACTCTTTTCGGGATTTCGGTAGCGTTGCATTTGATTTTTATTAAAACAATAAATATAAAATGCAACGCAACCGTTATCTACCAAACTTTATTTAAATATCCACACTTATGTAATGCTTATGATGGTGTCTTAAATCCGTAACTTGGCCAGGACATAAGCTATGCTGAAGAGAAACAGGTGTTATCCTCTTGTAGGAATTTGTATAAATTTTAAAGGGAGCGAGAACTTTCATAGTGTGATTCAGAACCTAAATTTTGAAGCTACACTCTCATAAACCGTAACTTCTACCTATTACTTTTAACGAGTCTTGTGAAACGCATGACGATGTTATACACTGAACTATTTGGAAGACAACCACTTTATTTAAATGTCAGACTGTCTTCAAATTATTTAAGTGCAACACCGAGTTTAAAATTGATCCAAATAAATACATACATATATATCTTACACCTACTTGCCGTCCAAGGAAGGCAGAATAGGCTAAACGTCTCTGGCCTCGATCCCCACATACAACGTTCGCCTCCTATACATTTATGAGCACTTTCATACACAATCGTAGGCTACTGGTACTTTTAACTTTACTAGTATACTGTCGATTTTGGTCAGATACCTCTTTCTGGGCATACTAGCACCGACTGACAAACTCACAGAAACTTTAATTATTCCTTTACACTCACTCATATTTGCAACATGGCAACAAATCAGTGAAGCATTCTTTTCTCTATTCTTGTCACTAAATCCCCTTTCAAGATAAAATAAGATAAGTTAATACTTATTTGTATAAACATGGTGTACACATATTGCATGCAAGATGTGAATAAGTTAAAAAAGTTTCAGTCATATTCAGTCGTTTCAGGACACGTCGCGTAGAGCGCGTTAGTATTTGTAGTAATACAGGAAGAGTCTTAAAAAATATAGTCATTAAAAACAATTTCATATAAAATAAATTATATTTCAATAATATTTTAATTCGCCAGTTATAATTGGATGTCAAAGTAGACAACTATTTCTTTTGAACCGTTTAATCTTTAATGGTAGAGTGCTCGTACGCACTTAAGCATTATCTCTTTTCTTCCCTTTTTATCCTTCTATTCCTATCAATATATTCTTAATTATTTAAACTTCCCCATCTAACTTTATTTTTACAAAAAAAAATATTTTCCACTCCTGAATGTTCGTTGTGGACACATGGAGAAATAAAAAAAAATATTACGTCAAAGTCCATTTACATGATAATTAACATAATGGTAATAATCATGATGCCTTTAAAATATGTTACTTATTAATGTAACCACTAAGTGGACTTAGAAACCCACTAATGCAATATATATAAATAATAAAAACTACACTAATGCAATGAAATATTAATGACCATAAAACTTAATGTTTATACAAATATATAACACGTGCGTTAATGACAGACGAAAAATAATAAGATCTATTAGGATTTCCCGGTGGATGAAAAGATACATTAATACCATTTAATTACCAAGTAATAAAAAAATATTTAAAGTAATAAATAATTTGGTAGTTACGCTAACAACAGTTTATCTTCTACTAGCCGTTTATTCCTGTCTGTTCCAGCATTTTCATCTGCAATTGTATAGGAAATATTATTCCTCAATAAATATTGTATCCATGATCATGCAAATTCGACTAATAGTGGCAGAGAAAAGCGCGTTTAAACAATGAAACAAAAAATGCCCCCGCCAGGCGTGAGCGTATGTATAACGACGGAACATTTAAAATTTGACATATGTATATATATATATATATATATATACTCACGCCTGTATCAAGGAGCAGGCAGAGGTGTATATAAAGACACACATTAAGCCAGAAGAACGTAGTCTCACTAACATAATAGGGGGCAAACCTGAAGTTTTATATCCTTTGAATGGAGATAAGTCTTTTGTCGTTAATCATCGGATTAGTAAAAGTTGATGCGCCAGCACAAAAAAAAATGGCAGAGTATAAAGCGTCATAAGGTTTTAGTTGGTTTATTTTAATAGAAAGAAAGAAGGTTTTTTTATATAAAATTATATTTCATTACATTATTATATTTAGAAATTTAGGAATTGTGGTGTTGGTAACGTCTTGTGTGTTCGTGTGTACACAAGACACACAAGTGTTCGGTATTGTTATTGTTTTTCTCTTCGCTATACCAAAATGGAATGTCTGTATTTTTTTAAACCAGTTCAAAAAGATAAGTACGTAATGTATACGTACCTAAGTAGGTAGGGATGTGCTCAGTATGTTTTTTTTTTGTATGTTTGTACCCTGCGTCATTTCTTAAATTATTTTTTGCTGCGGCTTTTTTTTTTTAAGGAGGATGTGTTTGCTTCCAGTTTGTAACTATTAAAATTTTAAGAAAATATAAGAGCTCTAAAGTGGATTATTAAGAGATGAAGATAATTTACGATATTCCTCAAACGTCAGTAGTCACATTCTATTTAAGCGTCTATGCTCTTGTTGCCAACTTTTTAAAAACAAGGTGTATTAAACTCACTGTGTCTATATTATATGTAAATTAGTTTGGGGTGTTTTGGTATATACTATGTTTCATTAATGTTGGCAAAGATACAAAAACTTTAGTGCTTCCCTTGTGCTGTGCTCTCTGTACACAAAGTGAATACTAATTCCCCGCTCATGTTTTGTTTAACTAAACTGTTTTTTTTTTATTGTTTTATCTTTGTTCTTCTCTAAAAGTGTTTCTAAATGAAAATTTTGGAGAAGTGTCAAGTATAAATCAGTGCAACAGAACAAACGCTTTCTTGTGTTCTGTTCATTGACAGTGTCGAATGCTGTTGTTTCTTCAATTGGTTTTAAATGATGAGCAATAACAACGATGTCCTGTAATTTTATAGATGTTCTAAAGTGATGGCGTAGTGATTATATATTATGATACGCATGATACATTTTATTATATGTTTAGGTATGTAATTTACTTATTTTCTGTTTTGTGAAGACTAGTAGTTCTAAATACATTGACATGTAAGTAACTACTAATGAAGGAATCGAGTCAGGATATTTTAAATAATAAACGGTTGTGCAACTTTTAACAAATTAGACCCGCACTTTACAACGGTTATAAACCATGTGCTAGATGATAAAAATGAACGATTAACTGTTAAATTATTATTTAAATACTTAGTATCGAGTATTAGTTCGAATTGGACATAAGTTTTGAGTAAATGTAGCTTAAGTCATTATCAGTATCTTTTTAAGCAACCTACTGAATTTTGTTTTGAGTATGGAAATCCCCTCAGGCCATCATGTCACTGAAGTTTTTGGTGTGTTGATCTTTAAAAATATGAGGAATCCGGGTACAATTTTAAAAGGTCAAAAGTCGAGCTTCCCTAACTGACAATTGAAAACATTTTTAATGGTTTTAAGGATCTATGATATTAACAACTGTTTGTTATTAGTCACAAGTGTTTGTTATTAGTCACAAGTGTTTGTTATTAGTCACAAGTGTTTGCTATTAGTCACAAGTGTATCAATACACAAATCAGAAATAAAAATGTAGAAAACCAAAAACCGGGTTCCAGCTATTGGCCTGGACACGCGCAAATGCTCTAACTCGCGATTTAAATACTTTAAAAGTTTGAAAAACTGAAAAAGGCGCATTGTACCGAATGTGTATTCAACACTTAAAAGCAAATTAAAACTACCAAAACTTGAAGATTTGTTAGTAACCCATGAATAGTCCCAGTGTCCCATTATTCTGGCTTCATCATCAGACCATCGGTGAGAAACCCAATCTGTTAAACTTGTCAAAACGAATCATAGGAGTCTAAACTCGAGGGGTTTACTAGTTACCACAGAATTCCACCATTCACCATCCTTAGCTCTATAATCAGATTAGCTATAAGACGCCAAATTATAGTATTGCCATTAAAAGTACATAAACACACAAAGAAGCATTTCGATACGACAATAAGAAGTAGATTAAAATTGATTTCCAAGATTTGTTTACGTTGTCAGTTCATTTAATAAAATAGTCTTACAAATCTATGCAACCAAAAACATATAATTGCGGTACAATACTCATATTTCATTATATTTTAAAACTATATATTTGTACCGGGTTATATCATTGTGCATTCTGTGATTCTACCAACAGTTACACGTAGTACAGGAAAGTTCAACGCGATAAATAAGATATGTTTATATTTTTTCTTGATAGTGCAAGCGGTGGTTTACAGTTGGGTATATATAAGACGTATAACTTCTGAAGGGACACATAACTTGAATTACTCCAACAGTGAGTGCACGTGTGGTGAGCACAAATTATTTTATACAATTTATTTTATTCATCACGACATTTAAACATTAAAGTTTTAAGATGTGTATCACGAAAATAATGAGTCCTACTGATGTATGTAGTTATAGTGATTGATGGGAGTTTGAAATTGTTAATATTTTATTTTATTCCTAGCTTTTGAGTCCTCACAATTTTACATTAATTAATTTGTGTTCAATTTGTAAAGTTATAAGACTTGGTTCTGTAACAATATTTCTTTAATACAATATTTTGAACTTACTGGTAATGACGTTATCTCCATATATTAGATGTGCAATATAAATATTATGACTATAAGAGTAAAATAACATATATGCACACAAATATATACGCTTACCCGTGTATCCCGGAGGAGGAGTAGGCAGAGGTTTATAAAACACCTACATTTTGCTAATAACAATTTGGTCCCAATAACATAATACCCCTAGTACGTGCCAGCCTATTGCCGTCAATCGGACACTGTATAACTGATATATGATCAGTTCAATTCTATTTTGTATTTAATGGTTGGACGGTTACATTTGAAGAGTTTTTTTTATGTCAAAGCTTGTATTATCTCAAGCAATACCCGGCAATTATTCTACGTTAAAAAGTTATATTCTGAAATAAAGAAAATACGGATTCGTTCAAAAGATGACGTAGGTTTTAATTTTTCAACCGACTTCCATAAAGTAGGAGGTTTTCAATTCGAATGTACTTTTTTATGTTTGTTACCTCAAAATTTTCAACTGGGTTCACTGATTTTGATGTTTTTTTTTTATTTGAAAGCTGCACCAGCTTAGGTAGTAGCAGTTACCGTGTGATTCCGTTTCAATTTAATCCAGTTCTGACAATGGCATCCATGAGAAAACCATATAAGTCTTAAAATTTATGATAGATGCATTGAAGTCGGTTGTCTACTTTTTTAAATAAATTATATTATAAGTAGATCTAAATAGGTACCAAACAATACGGGGTAAAAAAAAACTATAAGATTATAAAATATTAACGTTAAATATTTTAACCTGCTTCTTTTTCTTTCAGAACCTATCTCAGAATCACATCACACCATAACCATGAAGACTTCAACTGTATTATTCGTCTTGGGTATGATCATCGCCTGCGCCGTCATCTCAACTGACGCAGCCTGTCCTGACTCCAAGTTCTTCAAGGGCACCTGCAATGCTCTCACACAGGACTGCCAGTTTCACTGCACAAATATCGAGAAAACCAAGAGTGGACAATGTGTGTACAAATTCCCAGCATTTAGGTGTACTTGTTGTAATTGAAGAACACTGGTTGCAACTGTTTTATTTAATTTAATATGTACTCCTTTAAAATTTAAAGCACTTTCAAAACTTTCAAGTGCTTGAGACCAATACCTACTCGATAAACAGTGCCAAAACTTATTCAAAATTAAATGTTTAATAATATAATTGAAACTATGATTAGGTTGCCAATATTTTTTCATTTAGATTCTGTTTTAATTTAAAACTATGTTTTAAAATGTAACTTGTAAACCTAAACTAGTTACGTTATGTTCTTATGTGACATTTATATGTATGAATTAAATGCTATTTACATTAAATTATTTTTCCTCAAACGCATTCCTGTATGTGTAGTACAGTAACTTTGGATATGCGCTTATATTTTGTGCACAAACATTTTCGAAATGTTATTTTAATATATTCAAATGTTCTACTTATCATAGAGTATTCATCAGTCAGAATCAAAAAAATATTATTTTGGTTCGTAAGTGGTGTGTAGTATACGGACAGCTCTATTTCACGAAAAGTAATTCTTACACTTAGCAATCACAACTACTGCATAATAGGAGTCCTGTTAAAAGTTTAAATGGAATGGTGATTTACCAGTTCCAAAATTTATAGAGAAATGAAATGAATTGTAATGCATGTATGTTTTATGTATCTTGTAGTGGTAGAGCCATGCTTAGGCACGAATGGGCCGGCTCGACCGGTGCGATACCACGGCCTCACAGAAAACCGGTTGTGAAGTAACGCTTGCGTTGCATTTCCCCGAAATGAGTGAGGTCTCCGGAGGCCCAATTCCCCCTCCCCCTTTTCTCTCCCCTCGTCTCCTTTCTCCTTTTTTTCCATCTCCTCATCCCTCCTCTCTTCTTTCCGCTCCCTGCATCCCCCATCCCTCATCACCCTCAAAGGCGGGCAGCGCACTTGCGACTCTTGAGTTGCAAGTGTCCATGGACGGCGGTGTCACTTACCATCAGGTGACCCGTATGTTCGTCTGTCCCCCTATAGTATAAAAAAAAAAAAAAAAAAAAAAATCTGCGATAACAGAACGTAAGCGTATATTTAATTTTTCAAAATAATTAGTATCATACTAATTTTATGTGCACTGGTAAAATTTAAAAAGTGATTAAATAGTTGACTTATAATTTAGTACACATAGTTCAGTCTTGAAATTTTATTTAAAAAATCCACTTAAGAAAGGTAAACTACTCCTAATCGATTTTGACGTAAACTCGAACTCGACTCGAAGTCAACTATTGGATATAGGCCTCTCCCAATAAGAAACTTATATTATATTAAATTTAAATTTATTTCAAAACATAACGCTACTACACTTAAGAGCAGAGCAGTAAACATAAATGTTGATGAAACTGTAGGGTTCGGCTAGTAAACGTCGCGTTATCATACAATTTATTTACAATTATTCACTATTTTTTGTGACCGTGAATTTAATTAATGTAAGGGGTGCTCTCGTTGTAAATACGCAGAATGTGTTGTAAATATTAATAATTATAATCATCATCTGTGACACAGATTGTCGCCCGTAGAATTTCCGAATCGATACGACCTTCAAGAAAAGAGTGTGCTCACATCATAGTCTGGCAACACGCTTTCAACTTCAGAGTTGCAGGTGACCATGGGTTGGCGGTAGTGACTTACAGCTTTTTTGTAATAACTAATATAGCGGAGTTAAAATAGAAGATGTATTTGGAACCAAATTCAAGTAATAATTGACTAAACCTAAAAAAGATTGTAATTTCCTAACATTAGAGGGTATACGAGTGCTTCCACTATCGCGTTTACTTTTTGTTGCATTTTCCTCAACCCGTATTTGTCAATTGTTTAACCCAAATATTATTCTATTTGGTCTGCAAAAATACTTAATCCCACATCATGCAGTCGTTTTAAAACGTACTCAATTAAAATGCTGTGATGTCCTTTCCCTGTTACGTAAATATAGTTAGGCATGCAGATAACTCCGTTCGTTCCTGGCAGCAAATACTCCATTGCGCACTGAGAAATAGCCCACTTGAAAGGACAACAACTAATTTTATATACTTAAATAACTCCTATTCCGTATTATACAAGTTATATGTTGAGACGCCGCATGTAATACAATTGTGAAATATGCTTGTGTCAAATCTAATTTCCTCAATTGTTGCCCCCCCGTGAAGTTTCATAAACAATTCTCGAACAGTCGGCAATGGCTTTATTTTCACTATTAATTGTTTATTTACACTTACGTAGTAATCCAAGCACCCGCTTTAATATAGGCACCATAGGCTCAGTGTTGAACCGGTTTTAATTCATCTATACGTACCAACCGATCGAGTTCATTGTTTACTTTGTCTTTCAAGGCCGAGCTTTAAAAAATAACTGTCTTGCATCATCTTTTAACTGCAATTTAATCTTGTATTTTGTAAACATCTGAGAATACTGCTGGATAATTTAACTTTAACTTTTCAACAGTATATTATTTATAAGATTAATTTGTATCATTCGTAATTTAAACAGACTTATATATTTGCGCCCGAAGATTGGAGGACACGCATTTTGAATAACTTGAATATTGATAACATGTGCTATAATGGTATTATTCTTTAAATATCATTGATGTAACCTAAGTACGTAAAAGGTAGTTTCAAAGTTCCCAGACATTGCTTCGTATGGACGGTATATGTAAACAGCTGATCATTCGATAACGATAGTGGCATCGATTTAAAATATTGTTTGTACATTACTTCTGAAATTTGTGACCTTGTGTCACCTTTAAAAGGTTTTTTTATAATCTTACCGTCATCGACTTTTCAGTGGTAGAGCCATGCTCAGGCACGAATGGGCCGGCTCGACCGGTGCGATACCACGGCCTCACAGAAAACCGGTTGTGAAGTAACGCTTGCGTTGCATTTCCCCGAATTGAGTGAGGTTTTCGGAGGCCCAATTCCCCCTCCCCCCTTTTCTCTCCCCTCATCTCCTTTCTCCTTTTTTCCATCTCCTTATCCCTCCTCTCTTCTTTCCGCTCCCTGCATCCCCCATCCCTCATCACCCTCAAAGGCGGGCAGCGCACTTGCGACTCTTGAGTTGCAAGTGTCCATGGACGCCGGTGTCACTTACCATCCGGTGATCCGTCTGTTCGTCTGTCCCCCTATAGTATAAAAAAAAAATAAAAAAAACAAATCGACGTTTTCGTTCGACCCTCGGTACATACAAAGTTAAAAATGTTAGTACACATTTGAGGCAAATTTAATGCCGTGGGAGAGCCATGTTCAGAGAGCATGCACGAATAGGCTGGCTCGACCGGAGTATTACCACTGCCTCACAGAAAGCCAGTAAATAAATAATGCTTGCATTGTATTGACAAGTGCGAGAGGGTACCGGAGGACCAATTCGCCCCTCATCTTTTTCCTCCCCCATCCCACTTGTCCTCTTTGTCATCAATACCCCCTTGTCCTCCTTACTTTGCTCTGAACCCCCCTCCTCTTTCACCTCCCCACACACCCACAACACTTTCAAAGGCGGACACCGAATTTGCGATTCTGGAGGTGTCCATGAATAGTCCAAGTGACCCATCTGCTCGTTTAATTGTTTGCCCCCTATACTATAAAATAAAACAAGTCAAGAAAAAACACATTATACACATTCGTATAAAATAAAGTGTTTCATCACCCAACACTGTATGAAGATAAAATTTGCCATTTACTGCATTTAATTTGGTTGCATATATGTATGTACATATTATTACATTATGATCCTGTGTGTGATAGGCAGCGGAAAAAAAATGTATTTAATTTCTACAAATACAGTTTTATTTTATTTTAATTATCTGCATTAATATTATGTACGCCCAGCGAAGCGGTTTTTATTCAAAAGTGATCAACATTCAAAGAATTAGATTCTTTTACGAATGGTTTTTTTAACCCCCGACGCAAAAAGAGGGTTGTTATATGCGGTTTTTTTTCATTTGAAAGCCGTTTCGGTTTTTTTCTTTGCTGTGGTTCTTAGCTATATTTGATTAATATCGGTCCAGCAGTGTAAAAGTATCAGCTGTTTTCCATAATGATGTAAGGCATTTTTGGCGCATTATTACTCGATTAAGTGCTTCACGCGTGCCTTTATAATCATTAAATGACAATTAATTGATAACTTCGACCTGATGCTGCAACCAGAATGGTCTCCAGAGAACCCAACTCTTCGAAAACTCACAGCAGACATATGTTTTTTTATTTTTTAAGGATTGTTCCTTAAACTATAAGTATTTTTTGCGTAGGAGGTTTTTAACTTTTATTTATTACTATAATCATAGTGCTCATTAAGAAGATCACTGAAGCTGTTCAAAAATTGACAGGAGATAAGAGAATTTAATGAAGAATAAGTGCTGCACTGAGGAGGATGTTAGGGCGAGAGCATTTATGGATTCGTGCACAAGAATTTTTATCCTCCTTAATTGTTAAATCGGAAGCTTAGGGTGTCATTAACATGTATTGATGATCCCTAAAGTTACTTTAAGTTAAATGTTTATTAACAAATAGGTTTTTAACTGATTTCAAAAAAAAGAGGAGATTCGGTTGTATTTTTTTTTTCAAAAATCCGTCATTATTTTTGACGAATTTTTGAGATTTTTGATTTTTTTAATGTTAAAGGATACAGTATCCATATAATTTCATTAAAATAGGGTCATTAGTTTGGTTTTTAAATCTCAAAAGCGGAAAAACATATGTTATCCAAGTAAACGAAAGTAGATACTTGCTCTCCTGCTATTTTCCATTATTTATGTCGTTTACGAATTATGAAAATTATAAAGTGCTAAAGAGTGTATAATAATAGATAGATAGATAGATAGGTACTCTTTATTGTACACGTGAGGTATCAAACAAAAAAAAACATAATAATAGGTGAGTACAAATGGCGGTCTTATCACAATCTGCGATCTCTTCCAGACAACCTGATGGACTATACTGTAAAGAATTAGGTAATAGTGGTGCACAAAGAGTAAAAAAAAAAGATTAAAGAAAAAGAAATAAAAAAAAAATAATAAAACAATAATAAACAAAAATAAGAGATAGAAAAAGAACTAAGTAAAAACAAATTAAAATTAAAAACAGGTAATATATACATATATATACACATACATACACATACACAAATACATATACACATACATAAATATATGCAATAAACAAGTATTACTGAGATAGGTAGTGATCCTTGACGAGCTTCTGAAAGACAGCTAGTGATTGAGCGCGTCGGATATCCTCTGGCAATGCATTCCAAATGCGTGCGGCTTGCACAGTGAACGATTTATCCCAAAACATTGTAGAGTGAGTTGGTATTTCCAACGTCAGATTTTCTGATGATCTCAAGCACCTATTGTGTGTGTCACGTATAAATGAGAAACGTTGTTTTAGGTAGATAGGGGTAGATGGGTGAAACAAGATAGTATACAGTAGGGAAAGGATATGAGTATTCCGGCGAAGGCGAATCGGAAGCCACTTGAGTTTAGTGCGGAATTGTGAGATATGATCATATTTGCGTAATCCGTATATGAATCTTATACAGAAATTCTGAAGTCTCTCAAGTTTATCAAGTTGGTCTTCATTGAGATCTAGATAGCTGACGTCGGCATAGTCAAGAATGGGAAGAAGAATAGATTGCACGAGTTCAATTTTAGTAGATGTTGGAAGAAAATTACGTAACCTTCTTAGAGAAGCTGCAGAGGCAAAGATTTTACGGCTGACATTTTTGATCTGGACACTCCATGAGAGGGTTTTATCGATGTATATCCCTAAGCTCTTTACGCTGTCACTTACAGAAATGGCAACGCCTTCAAATGAGATTTGCGGAAGTGTCGAGTTGTTAATCTTAGCAATATATCTTGGGCTACCGACAATTACTGCTTGAGTCTTCTTAGGGTTAACTTTGAGCCCAAACATGGTGGCCCATTTGCTTATAGTAGATAAATCTTTATTGATGGTATCAATGCCATGGGGCACCATGTCAGAATTCGCTTGACAGTATATTTGCAAATCATCCGCATAAAGGTGGTAGGAAGAGAAGAGATTGTTTGAGATTGTGTTAATAAATATTGAAAAAAGCAAAGGTGAAAGAAAACGCCACCCTGTGGCACCCCAGCAGCAGTGTCAGACCAGGTGGAGAAGTTATCATCCAGTCTGACACGCTGCCGGCGGCCAAACAGGTAACTACGAAACCAGTCAATAGCAGTTGGAGATATGTTGATAGAGTGAAGTATTGCAAGGAGAATGTCAAAGTCAACAGTGTTAAAAGCATTGCTGAAATCTAGGAGACATAAGATCTCGTCAGAGGCGGCGACAGTCCTGGCTCGTTTCCCGCCTTTTGATATCCTGGCGGATATGGACGCGAAGGTCTATGACCAGATTCGTGCTGTCCGCCGGGGTGAAAGCGGAGAAGACCAGGACGAGCTCGAAATGCGGCGGAACGCTCACCAACGGGCATTGGCACAGTGGCGCGCGCGGCTGGAACAGCCGCAGAATGCGCGCCAACGCGCTGTTGGTGACGTTCTGCCTAACCTCGAAGCTTGGGTAGGAAGGGAGGGAGGTCACATTACCTACCGACTGACGCAGATACTCACCGGACATGGTTGCTTCGGTGAGTATCTGAATAAGATCGGACGGGAAGAGACGGCACAATGCCACCACTGCGCAGCTGACCGGGACTCCGCCCAGCACACGCTGGAGGACTGCCCTGCATGGGCATCTAACCGCGAAGCCCTGGTTGACCAAATTGGACGAGACCTGTCTCCGCCAGCAATTATTGCTGCCATGCTGGCGGATGAGGAGGGCTGGGACGCAGTGGTCTCTTTCTGCGAAGCTGTTATGCTCCTGAAAGAGACCGCTGAACGGGATCGGGAGAGAGCCGATCCCGAGCGAAGGAGACGTCGGCGATAAAAACCGTCGACGGGACCGCGGGTCGCCAGAGGATGGGGACCTCTGGAGGCAGATTGATTACTGCGGTCGGAATGGCGGCATGATTGCATAGATATGCAAACAGCCTACATCGCTGGGAACGAGGGGGGACAATAATTTTCCCCCGGGACAGGGCATAATAAGGCACGGCGTCAATTCGGGGAGGACCTGAAATAACATGGTCCGGGTCCTCACCGAGTAGGGCGCCAGAGGCCGGCCGTCGGGGTGTTTTTTAGTGGAAACACCACATACTCCTGGCTCCTGTGTCCCCGAGGAGCTGGAGATCCGAAGGATTTTTCACCCCGTCAGCAAAAAAAAAAAAAAAAAAAAGGAGACATAAGACTGTGACTTTTCCATTCTCCATACCTGTCCTTATATCATCTGTAATGTTGACTAGAGAGGTAGTCGTACTATGGCCCGGACGGAAACCGGATTGGAACGGGTTCAGTAGGTTGTTTCTGCAAAGAAATGTACTGAGCTGATGGTGGATGTGGCGTTCTAGAACCTTTGACAGAAATGGTAAAATTGAGATGGGTCGATATTCTGAGAAGCAGACAGGTTTGGGATTCTTTGGTAAAGGAATAAGTTGAGCATCTTTCCATGCTGATGGAAATACTCCGCTATCAATGGAAAAATTAAGGATATGGGTGATAACAGGTAAAATCTCATTAAGGATGGCCAGGACCATATTACGACTGATAGAATCAGTGCCAACTGCATTAGAGGTAATAGACCGAATACTTTTCTCAACATCACATGCAGACAATTGACTAAGAACAAAAGGAATATAATCTACTAAATAATCTACTATTATTACTATTATTACGCATCTCACACAAGGCCATTACATCTCAAACTAAGCAAAGCTTGTAGGTAATATACTTATATACATCATACATATCATACTTCAATAACACTGGCCTCGTAGTGTCAGAATCACTAACCACTAGTCCATAACGCCAGTCGGAGTGTAAGTAGCATCCACTTGTTCGGTCAGGAATACCCAACGTACTAACCCATAATGCTGATGGTGATTCATAATTTGGTATATAAGCATCACCGTTACACTAAGTACACACAATTTAATTAGCTCCAGCACAGTGAGAACACCCATTGTCTTTGGTAAGTTACACTTTAATTGTTTACTTTTGTAATTTAGACAGTTTAAAGATAATAATTCATAATTGAACGAACTTTAATTGAATAACTCATAAAACTGTAATTAGCAAAGTAATATGAGTATACACTCATATTACTTTGCTAATTACAGTACCGACTAGGGGTGTCATTTGGATTACCTTAATTGTGCGAGTGACACTGGGTAGATAGATAAAATTTTATATGTAATATATGTTTTTAATATTTTTACTTGTACGGGTTGATTAATAATAAACACCATTTATGGATTGTACCATTTATAATGATTACTTCACTTATTCTGTATTTGTATTGTATGATTTTGGTGATAGTCATTTTGCATAAAGACAATACTACTGTGTTTGTTTCCAACAGCACAAGGAACATACAATAGATTATATTATACATTATGGCAAATTATTTTGAAACATTATATACGATGATCTGAAGCTATTAGTTATTTTTTTTAATATTTATTTATATTCTTTTTTTTTTTTTTTTTTTTTTTTTTTTTATAATATAGGGGGACAGACGAACAGACGGGTCACCTGATGGTAAGTGACACCGCCGTCCATGGACACTTGCAACTCAAGAGTCGCAAGTGCGCTGCCCGCCTTTGAGGGTGATGAGGGATAGGGGATGCAGGGAGCGGAAAGAAGAGAGGAGGGATGAGGAGATGGAAAAAGGACAAAGGAGATGAGGAGAGAGAAAAGGGGGGCGGGGGAATTGGGCCTCCGGAAACCTCACTCAATTCGGGGAAATGCAACGCAAGCGTTACTTCACAACCGGTTTTCTGTGAGGCCGTGGTATCGCACCGGTCGAGCCGGCCCATTCGTGCCTAAGCATGGCTCTACCACTGAAATGCTAAGCATGGCTCTACCACTGAAAAGTTTCTTTCCTGTAGTTCCTAATATATATACATGTATATAAATATAAATACTTCAAACAGTACATAATTGAACTAAACACATAATAAACTAAACTTTATTCACGTATTTTCTTTTATATTTTAGAAACCCTATCTAAAACACCACCACAACAATGAAGGCATCAATGATAATCCTGGCTTTGACCATCATCGCCTGCGCCGTCATCTCCGCTGATGCAGCCTGTCCCAACTCAAAGTTCTTCAAGGGCACCTGCAACGCGCTCACCCAGGATTGCCAATTCCATTGCACTAAACTGGAGGGAGCTAAGAGTGGACAATGTGTGTACAAGTTCCCGTCGTTTAAATGCACGTGTTGTCACTAATTAATAACTTTCTAAATAGTTTTTATTCATTTTAAAGGCAAACTTGATGAATAAAGCATTTTTTACCTAAAATTATGCATATTTTTTTCTTGTTCTGTTCACTGGTGGAAAAAATCAGGACAGTATGGGAATCCTATATTTTAATCCTAATGAACCCTGAAGGTGCAGTGGCTGTCTTTCAAAGAAGCGCGAAAGAGATCCCTTAAGAATAGTGGGCTCACTGCTTAAGTCAATAATTCCATCACATGCGTCGGTGCTTAGAAAGGATCGGAAACTACTTCGTATAGTGTGACCTCAGTATACGAGTATATGTATAAATTTAACTTGTTATGACTACGCTCATTACAAACACAGCAATCTCTAGCTCCTAATCTACTATCGGGAGATGAATGTGTCTCTTATACCTGTGGTTGGAATAAACTACAAAATATTTTTAATTATAATGAGAACAAATAAAGAAAAACCGGAATATTTTACGTTGTTATAGTGATGGTTTCTCAATAATAACACATAAGAAAAATTATGTACGTGTATGTGTTATAACAGACAATTATGTATGTAATTTTTATATGAAAAGAAACGGACGAGCTCATACGTGATATTTATTTAGTTAATAAGAAACTAAAAGATTGTGATAATATATTAAATAACTTTTTAATTATTTGCATTAAACTAAAAGAAACTTGCACGGCACACAGGAGTGATTTATTGATAAATGTGACATGTCTTAGATATAGCTTAATTTTCTTTAAAAGACATCTCCCACACTATGGCTTTACATACATTGAAATGACGGACACAAAAAACACCCAGACTCAGAACAACAATTTAAGAATTACACGAACTATCGATCGGGAACGAACCTACAACACTCGGCGCGGCAGCGTAGTGTGGTGAGGGGATCACTTAAACCGCTGCGCTATTCCGTGATTGATTAATTCATAACCGACTATAAATGTAACAGAGAATACAGTACTTTGCCTACTCATGAGATCCATGAGCGTAACATATATACATACATATCCTGTTGTATATACGTAATAAACGCCCTTATTTTACCAAGCATGCATTTATCCCCCTTACGTAATAGGGGCTACTGGGCACTGACTGTATATTTTATACTGTCTGCTAGCTATCAGTCCAAACCAATACCAGACTCACATCATCGACTACCAAGATATTTCTGATCGGCTTGATACCTTGGCGTTGCGTAGAGATGTAGCTTCATTCTGCATCCTCTATCGCTTGTATCATGGGGAGTGTTCAGAGGAATTGTTCGGACTTATACAGGCTACAGGTTTCCGTCATCGTCTGGACGATTGGCACTCCACTGTGCGCTTCTCCAGAAGCTTTTTGCCTCGCAAAACCATCCTATGGAACAAATTGTCACCTGCCGTATTTCCGAAACGATACGACCTTCAAACCTTCAAGAAAAGAGCCTACTCCTACCTAAAAGGTCGGCAACGCACTTGTGACTCTTGAGTTGCGGGTGTCCATGGGCGGAGATAGTCACTTACCATCAGATGACCCGTCTGCTCGTTTGCACCGTATCGCATAAAAAAAATGATCTGGTGGCACTATTCTAATAGACCGATAAACACGCAGCAATATATCACTAACATTTAATTATAGTTATAATAATAATAACGACAACATCAACGTCAACATCATTGTTGTTATAACCTATTTACAAAAAATAAAGATCATTTATCATTAATTTATCATTTATCATTTATCATCATAATTCTAACCAATATTTTAAATGAATATGTGAATTTCTATAATTTCTTTTCAACGCTCTCACTACTCATTCCAATGATCATTTTGACATTATGCTACAAGTTGTCAGGAGCACACAAAGGAAACTAAAACTACAAAAGTAGGACAAAATTAATAAAAATAGTATCCAATTTTAAACCGCATGACTGCGTAAAACCGCGTACAAAAGCGATACGATATCCCTTAGAATGAAAGATGCGCAGTTAACACCATTCGTGAAGTGAATGCTAATAATTGTTCGCTCTAATAAACATGTTTTGTGATGGTAACCATTTGTATTGATTATTTGCCTTTGATTATATTCATGTGAATATATTAAATGTAATAAAGACACCATAAAGTAAAGATAAGTATAGGATTGGCATCGGACAATGTTTGTTATTGCTAGTACTTAGGATAGATGTTGAATAGAGTGCCACATACACATACATATACATATACATACATATACATATGTATATATACATATGTACCATATACATATGTCCCCGAAGTAGTGGGGTATTAAACGCCTGTATTTTGTCAACCATTGCCTAACCAATTTTTTTTAAAATACGCCTTCCATAATGACTCCACTTTACCTGGTGGAAAGCTACAAATAGAGTCTAAGAGTGATGGTCACCATCCTCATTGCAAGCGTAGTCAATACAGCGTGGTAACCCACACTATGGCGGCCTGGTGAGATGCTTTTTCACGCCCCCATTAAACTACCCGGGTTCAAAGTTGGACTAAAATACGTGCTGGTAGTGAATTCCAGGCTTTAATCGAACGGCACAGGAAGGAAGAACCGAACTATTTAGTTCGGGTTCGTATATTTATGACTGTCAAACGGTGACTCCTTAGGCACGCACGTGTTGTCGTATATAGAAAGGGAGAAGGTGGGACCTATTGGAAGAGCTCGTCAGAACACTCTCCGTGATGTAGGCGATAGGGGGCTATCCGTTATCCGGGCACTGTAGAATATATAGTATGTATATACTGTCTGGTAGATAACAGCCAAATCCTTTAGTCGCTTTTTAAGACACCCAGGGTTAGTGATGAAGTGGCCCTATCCACTCTACCGAAAACGTCACGGCTTATAAGACGGGAGTGTCATACGATAACTAATTATATATATGTACACGAAGATAACCCAATCAAATCCTACAGAACGTAGTACACATTCCTTAAAATAATACGAGCTTTAAAATCATTGCTAATTTTTTTAATTACTACAATAGAAACTATAAAATAACATTAATTATTTTATAAACTAACTTAGTAAACAAAATATTAAAAAAAAAACTTTAATTTTGCATTAAAATCGTTTACAAAATGAAATACTTTTAATTAGCACTCAACAAGTTGTCAAAACCATCACTGACCTGATTTAGCCACGACGCTAATTGGGTCAGAAAATCACAAAGTAAGAAAACCCACTATGACATGCTCAAGATAAAGAATGGTGAATCATAAATCGGTATATAAGGCGCATTTCGCAAGAGAGACACATAACTAGATTAACTCCAGCAGCGAGTACATCATTCTGTTCTAAACTGGTGAGTAAAACGAGTTTTGTAAAATAAATTCAAGGATTTTAAACAAATAATTAATGAAATTGTAACAAATTCGAGTTTGGTGACTTATACATAGAACTGTAGTAGATTTTATTCCTTAAACTTATCAACGTTAACATTTAATTTGGCTAGTCGTTTTAAATAAAATTTTGTATTATTTTTAAAGCTAACTCAATTGTAACACTTACATCGTCATTTACTTTTTAATTATTATTTTTTACAGTTCAATTATTTTTATTTATTTTTTTATTTTTTTTTAAGTATTCATTTATTTATTAAGTACATTATACTACGTATAAATTAAAGGAATTTAAACTTGATATGCCTGTAAACATAAAAAGTACAAAAAAACTCAGATTAATTGTATTATTTGACACCAAATTAAACCAGAAATCTATAAATGAAATTAATACGAGTAACGAGTGTTAAAATTTGTTTAGAAAAAATGTTATAATTATACTATTCGTCTCTTCTAGAAACCAGGTCTAAAAACACCACTACAACAATGAAGGCATCAATGATAATCCTGGCTTTGACCATCATCGCCTGCGCCGTCATCTCCGCTGATGCAGCCTGTCCCAATTCAAAGTTCTTCAAAGGCACCTGCAACGCGCTCACCCAGGATTGCCAATTCCATTGCACTAAACTTGAGGGAGCTAAGAGTGGACAATGTGTGTACAAGTTCCCGTCGTTTAAATGCACGTGTTGTCACTGATAAATGATTAATACCTACGTAAGCTGTTAAAATTTATTATAATTGTTACTTACTTAATAAAGTTATTATGATATAGTGATTTTTTTATATTGTAATATTAAAGATATGTAACTAATGCCATCTATCTATCTGTCCGTTACCTTTTCACGACAAAACTTACTGTTGATAAGGAGATCAGTTAAATGTCAAAGATGACCTCAAAATTCTGGTGGGGTTTTCATTAATATAATATACGGGCAGAGACTTGCCCCTATTACGTTAGTGGAACTAAGTTGTCAAAATCTGATCTTTTTTTTTTTCTTGTGTAAACCCCCACGGGTCATCACCTCACCGGAGCTGATGGTGAGGTGGTATGTCGGACCTGAACCAACTAAAACCACACGGTATTCCGCCCAACTGGGTCTATTGCAGGGAACCCAGGATAAACTGCGAAGGGAGACCCCTGCAGACCTTGGCTACCTGATTAGTAGGTGACCACGCCGTGGACTTTGAGGGTCATACCCTCCCTTCATATTAGAGGCGTGCGCGGAACATGTGACGCCATCGTCTTTGGCCTGCTTCTGCTAGGGTAGCGATCAGCCCGACCTGCTACCCTCAGGTCAGCGCTCATGGAGGCCGGTGCGTCTTCTGCGGGACGGGACAGAACTTGTCCTCTCCCGTTCCCGTTCTTCCGCTTCTTTAGAGTACATCACTGCCTCGCAGAAATATGCGGCTGAAACCCAAGCACTCTCGCTTTGTACCATGGCCATGACCATGATCTCCAGCGAGAGGCTACCCACACTGATAGCTGCCACAAGGTCGGCACGTTGCTGCACCCACGCAATACTCCACCAAAGTGTAGAGTGCAGTGTCCCCCGCAGTGGTGGCACTCAGACGTTGGCCCCCAGGCCTATACGACACTGGTACTTTCCGAAACATCTGTGTCCGGTGAGCACCTGTGTCATTTGGTAGGAGAGGGCACCATGTCTCCTCTCTGCATGAGTACCTGGCAGAGCTGGGAATGTTGCGCCTCGATTTCACGAGGGCCAGGTCTCAGACTCCACTCCTGCGCCTCCCTGCGCCACTGGTACAGGTCGCAAGGGATTTCGCCTCCAGGTCCCATGGCGGAGTACCGACTAGGAGGCTCGCCGCTTCAAAGGAGATCGTGCGGTATCCTCTTATGACCGTGACAGCCACAACCCGTTGTGGGTGTCGCAAAATTGCGATATTGTTGGTCGTCAGGGTCTCTGCCCAGATTGGGGCTCCATACAGAGCGATAGACTATACGATCCTAACGTACAGTCTCCTACAGGAGTCATTGGGGCCCCCCTAAGTTAGGCAGTAGGCGCGAATGAGCAGCCGCTGCTCTCGTGAGCTTGGGTGCCAAACTTCGTAAGTGAAGTCTCATCGAGGACGAGTCCAGAAAATCTCATCGAGTACTCGAACTCGAACACCACCCACGGTAAGGCTGGATCCCCATCCGAGGCCCATGAAAGCAAAAGCCTCGGATTTGTTGAGAGCCACCTGAAGACCCAGTCTCCGGATTCTTGTAACGACTTGAGCGACCCCGGCCGTAGCCTTTATAGTCGCTTCGCGATGTGACTTTGCCCGCGCAATAACGAGAGTGTCGTCGGACAGGTATGCCCCGACAATACGACGGACGTAAAGAGGCACTCCGTGATAAAGGAGTGCCTCTCTGATGCAACTCCAGGGCAAGTTGTCAAAATCTGATCTAAATAATTTGGCTTTTTAATTTTTATAATATTTTTTTGTTGTTTGATTGTGTTTATATTCAGTAAAGTATGTTTTTGTATAACATTTAACAGCTTTATGATCCTTAAGATGTCACTGAATTTAATATTTGGTATTTTATTCTAAGAATGACATGAATTGTAAATAAATAAAATTGTCGACGTAAGCAGCACACTATTCATACATCACCCTTCTACATTTCATAACTTGGATTATTTTTTATATTCAAATCGTTATAAATATTACATTACGAGGTCTAAGTAAACAATCTAACTAATACTTGAAAACCTTCTTCAGTTTTAAATTTTAGTTAAAAAGCGCCTGTGCTTATGCCGCCTCCGTATTATTGCGGTTAAATTTTTAGCAGGTACCGTGATTTACAAAGAAGTAGGCATTGTAGAATTAAACACTGAAAATCACTAAACACTTTCTCAGTGGTAGAGCCATGCTTAGGCACGAATGGGGCGGCTCGACCGGTGCGATACCACGGCCTCACAGAAAACCGGTTGTGAAGTAACGCTTGCGTTGCATTTCCCCGAATTGAGTGAGGTTTCCGGAGGCCCAATTCCCCCGCCCCCCTTTTCTCTCTCCTCATCTCCTTTGTCCTTTTTCCATCTCCTCATCCCTCCTCTCTTCTTTCCGCTCCCTGCATCCCCTATCCCTCATCACCCTCAAAGGCGGGCAGCGCACTTGCGACTCTTGAGTTGCAAGTGTCCATGGACGGCGGTGTCACTTACCATCAGGTGACCCGTCTGTTCGTCTGTCCCCCTATATTATAAAAAAAAAAAAAAAAAAAAAAAACACTAATTAAGATAGATAGATAGTTTATTGTCATCACAGGTATACACAGTATTATAAGAGGGATCTTAATTCTAAAGTACAGAGCTCTGTGACATACCATACTAGACGGTGTACAATATTCCATGGCAAGCTTCGCTCTCATGGGGCAGTTCAACAGGAATGCAACGGTGTCATATCATCATTAACATCACTTCAGAAACGAAGAAAACCGTCCTCTTTCATGAATTCGGATATATCATAGTAAGCCCTTTCAGTTAACAAATTTCTTAGTTTACGTTTTATAATAGAAGTACTCAGTAACTTCCATGATTTTGGTAGTTTATTATAGATAGTCGGAGCCATACAGAATACACTTTTTCGCATAAAAGCTGTTTTAGCATTATGAAGGCAGAGTTTGGAATTGTCACGTCTATTCCTATGGACAAAATCAGACAGACGCTGAAACCTATTAGGATTTGCCATAATGAACATTATCGTTTCCAAAATGTATAAAGAAGGTAATGTCAATATCTTGTGTCTTATAAAATACGGTTTGCAACTCTCCGTTATTTCCAGTTTAAACATCGATCGAATGCACCTTTTCTGGGCCCGAAACGCTATATCATTATCCGTACTATTTCCCCAAAACATAATTCCATACCTAATAAATGATTCCGCTAATCCATAATAGGCAGTAATTAGAGTATCTGTGTTACTAACTGGTGCAAGTTGTCTAAGAGCATATGCAGCGTTACTTAATTTTTTACTAAGCGTTTCAATTTGAGGTTTCCAGTTCAACCTACTGTCAATCACTAATCCAAGAAACTTTGTAGTGTCAGCTTCAATTATATTAGTACTATTAAAATGAATATTCAGATTTTCAATTTTATGTGTACGTTGTCTAAAGTGAATTATCTTTGTTTTATTCAAGTTTATTATCAAATTATTAGCATTTAACCAATTTATGATAGAATTTAATGAATTATTTATGTCATTCTCATATGTTTCCCGGTCATTACAAGATATAGTCACAGTGCTGTCGTCCGCGAAAAGTGTCATTGGTTGTTCGGTAGCTTTAGGTAAATCGTTAATATACAAATTAAACAACAGTGGCCCCAGTACACTACCTTGTGGGACTCCATATTTTATTTCTCTTTCTGTTGACCGAAAGGTTTCCTCACGCTTAGTTTTGTTGTTAATTGCACTGATTTCTGTAACCTGCTTACGGTTAGAAAGATATGATTGTATTAGTTGAAGTACCTTTCCCCTAATGCCGTACGCTTCAAGTTTATCCATAAGATATCGATGGCGGACACAGTCAAACGCCTGTGTCATATCGCAGAATATGGCACTAACGGGTATTCTTTTATCTACATTCATCATGACGTTATGTAAAAAATCATAAATAGCTAAATTTATATTTTTGTTTTTTCGAAATCCGTTTTGTTCTTCTGCTAATATCTCATATCTCTCTAAGTAACTGTTAATTTCGCGATATAAGTACCTTTCAAATACCTTTGACATGACTGAGAGTAGTGCAATTGGTCTATAATTTACCATTAAATCGTGGTTATCTTTTTTGTATAGCGGTTTTACAATAGATTTTTTCATTGCATCAGGAAATTCGCCTGTGCTTATACAAAGGTTAATAATAAAACTCAAGTGTGTACATATCATAAACGCAACCTCTTTTAATATCTTTGTCGCGATTCCATCGTAACCAACGCTGCTAGTGTTTTTTAAACGCATTATTGTGTTGAATATATCGAACGGTGTAGATGGAGCCATAAACATAGACTGCGTTCTATTTATAATTGAAAATCTTGAGTTAGTCCCTACATGAAGTGTTGATTTTATTTTATCTATAAAATAATTATTAAATGAATTAGCTATCTCTATTGGCCTTGTAATGTCTTTATTTTCAGATTTTATATGGGAAATATAGTTTTTTGGAGCATTCAATTTACATTTATTAATGATTTGCCACGTAGTTTTTGATTTATTGTTTGAGCATTTAATATTATAATTGTTTTGTGCTCTTTGAGTTTGTTTTATAATTCTTTTAAGTATTTTAGAATATTTTTTGAATTTGTCTTTATTAACTTGATTAGGATTTAACCGGTATTGCCAAAGAAGCTTCCTTTTGTTTTTACTACATATTTTGATTCCATGTGTTACCCAAGTAGGTTTTTTATTGATATTTATAGTGATTATTTTATAGGGGAAACATAGTTTGTAAAATAATTGGAATGTTTCAAGAAAACGATTATAGGCTGTATTAGGATCATCCGTCTGGTATATATCGGAAAAGGTTAGACTACCTATACAAGTCTTGAATTTTTCGATGTTTTCCTGGCTATATTCTCGTTTTACTTTACGCCAGTACTTGATTCCACAAGTTTTTTTAACTGGACATTTTAGCAGTTGTGCTGTATGGTCGGACAGCGCGAACTCTATTACTTCTGCTTTACAACTCTTGTTAAAATTATGCGCAAAATTGTCTATACAAGTCCGGCTTGCACTTCGAGTGGGTTCTCTTAGAGCTAGTTGCAACCTAAAGTTTAAGAAAATACATTCAAATTCCGTTGACAGCTTACCTGTCTTTAAAATGTCAACGTTGAAATCGCCAGCTATAACGATATTCTTATAACTTTGTTTTGATATGTATTTCAAGAAAATTTCAAGTCTGTCAAAGAACTCATTGACATTACTTAAATTTGGAACTCTGTAAACACACACAATTATTATACCATAGTCGATCAGTTTAACTGCGCAACACTCAAATACACCTTGCGAGGACATTTTTGCTACGTTCGCCAAGGTCTTAAATTGAACACCATGCTTAACGAGGATACATGTACCCCCCCGCTTACTTTTCTGTCGACTATAACATCCAGCTAGACTATAGTTAGGTAGATATAGCTGATTTTCAGAGCCTGCTACCATAAAATGTTCAGAAATGCATATAACGTCTATATCAATATGCTGTTCAGAGAGCTCCGTTAAACAGAGTGACAGAGCATCACATTTATTAATAAGTCCCGCAATATTTTGATGTAAAACGCATACATTTTTAGTTACGAAAAAAATTTACATCATGCGTCAAATCATTATTATCTATTGCCATGTCACAATTATCCCTAAAATTATTATTATTATATATTACGTCAATAATTAAATTGCTTAGGTCTTTAAATATAACATACATTCCATGGTTACTTACCCTATTAGTGCGTCTATTATACATGTTATAGTTATAAGATAAATTTAAATTACTATCTAACAAGTACGAATGTTTGTATGTCAATACATCTAGATACAATAGGTTATTAAAGGTCTCCACTCTACAATTAAATAAGTTATTATATGCTCCATGCTTATATGTAGGTGAACAAATGATTAAATTCGTGTGTTTTACTTCTTGAAGAACCTCTCTTATATTGAATATAATATCAAAATAGTTGTGAGTGTTGTTAAAGTCTTCTTCGCCTAAAAATATAACACAAAAGTCATTCATGGTAAATTTCGTAAGTTTTTCTTGCAATCCCTTAAGGAGTAGATTAATATTGCCGTTTGTTATCAGGTGGTGAAAACAGTCAAATTTACTTGCGAAAGTGTTTTCTGCTATAGACAGTACTTTGTTTTTATTATTTGTACTCAATATCAGAAGTTTATTCCTGTGGCTAAGAATCCGTTTCTTCTGGCATATACTTGGGTTGGTAATATCCATCTTTTCCACATTTGAATTACTAGTAGAATTCTTGTTTAAACATGGATTTTGTCGAGGTTTTTCTGTGCATAAAGTTAGTTCCGATGTTGTATTTACTGAATTATTAATTTTCTTAGTGGAAGAACTAGTCTCGTTCCCATCTTTATTTTTATTTTTCTTTGTTGATGTCGGCGTGGAAAAGGATTCCCCGCATCCGACCTTCTTATACAAGTCTATGATTTTTAGACATCTTTCCAATTCCCATTTTAGACTCGTATTTTCTGAATTTAGATTTTCAATTTCATGATTGGCGATCAATAATTCCTCTTGGATAGATGAAAGTTTATTTTGCAAGTCACGTACTTCTAATGCTTCACATGTGTCAGGTAAACTTTGGGTGGATGTATCAAAAAGTGACGAGTTCGATATGTTCATAACTGATACATTATTAAGTACTACATTAATAATACATTATTAAGTACTGCTAATTGATCGATGAAACAACAAGATAGCATATCTATTCGAATCGTAACCTACGAGGATTCCGGAGAAAGTTTTGTGGAGTGAGGTGTGAAGCAGAATTGGCACCAATAAGAGTATAGTATTAATTTTAAAAATTGCCGTGTGGTTCTTGGTATTATCGTATAAGGCGACTAAGGTGTCAGACTCTTATGTATAGGAGAATGTATATATATACATATAGGTATATATAAAAATCTCGTGTTACAATGTTTGTGGTCGCAATCCTCCGAAAAGGCTTTATAATTTAATTATATTTTTTATGTGTATTTGGTAGGTATGAGAATAGGTCGTAAAGTATATGTCATACCGCTATTTGATTAGATAGGTGATTATTCTGATATAAAAAAATTACGACAGGGCGTCCTGATATTTTTTATGGCAGGAAAACGTAGGTGGGTCAGTTAGTATGTATATATATATACATATATATATATATATATATGTGTGTAATGTTTATGTATTCTATATGTACATATGAAAGGTGTACAATAAATAGTTAATTAAATCAATAAAAATGTTCAATTCACGGTATATTGACAGAAAGGGAACGAAAGAGATATTGCTTATACAGACGGATCGGGGAGTATAATCAATAGCTGAAGCAAGTCACTGTCGCATACCTATAACTAGAACTGGTCGATGCCTGGAAATCCGAGCTCTCGAACTATAATGTATAATAATGTAAATATTGATTGTTTTAAAACTGAATTGAACTTTAGAGGAAATTACTCACATTTCTTATTTTATTTTATATGCATTTATGAACTGTTACAAAACATTTTTCTAAAATATTTCAAAAACAGTGTCTTTGGAGTTTCTTGCTTGCTCTTCTCTATAGGATCTACGGATTGGAACAAGCAATTAGCTTCATGACTGAAATTAATGAATGATCAGTTCTTGAGGTTGGCGTTGATAAAAAGTTGACGAAAGAGTTGGCGTGTACCTATTTCATTCCCCTGCAAACCACACGGCTTATAGATTGGACCGCAGTGGTTTATGTGGTTACCTCGGCAGTACGCTGCCGCGAAGAGTGTTGAGGGTTCAATCCCCATATGGGACAATACTTTGTGATTATATAAGATATTACCTGCAGCCTAACAAACATAGAAACATACAAGTACAGCAACAATAAACAAAATTGTAGGTATGTAGGCATGTACACACATACATCTCTCGTTGTATATTTTTCATAAGGCTTAGAAAAGAAGAGCTATGTTTTGATAATTAATAACATATTTAATTATTCTTGTAAGTATGTGAGTTTCTTTATTTCAAAATAACTTCTGGAATGGATGGTGCATAGTTAGAATCATTAATCACCCTAAGTGGCTGTATCTGGCTCTCTACAATACAACTATATTGACAAAAATGAAACATAGCGCCTATACGACGTATATATAGTTTTTGTACAGACTCCCGGGCAATATGATACAAGTAAAAACAGTGACGTAGTAAAACGTGTAACCGCCGTACAAAATTAGATAGATGCCAAAAGACATTAAAGTTATTGCGCACGTTTTTTGCGTAGGCACCTAAATAAGTTTCTTGAGACCGGATTGTTTTTTATGAAATAGTAACTAAGCTATGTAGCTTAGAATCAAAAAGATATTAAAAGAAAAGCAGGTCAAGATAATGGTGAACAGACGGGCAGGATTTGAATTAATAGTGCCCTAGACAGAGAAATCTGGCAGAAGATTAAGGATGCCTTTACCCGCAAAGGATCTTCGTCGAATATTATAAATAACTTAATAACTGATCGTGATTTAGATCTAGAATATTAAAAGGGCTACCATAACAATAATATAAACAATTCATCCTTAATAATGAGAATGTTATGTATTCATTATTGACATGTATGCTTCCTTTTTATCTACTAATCAATGCATGTCGTAGAAAAATATCCTTTTTATCTACTAATCAATGTATGTCGTATAATTTGGAACATAGATTAAGTTACTGTTCCACTTCTTGAAAAATGAAAATATTTTTTTTTCTTGATGGTTTTGGACATATGTAGAACACGTCAAGGAATCTTCAGCAACGTCACGCATTTCAATAAAGGGGAATATAAAAAACACAATAAAAAGTTCCCCCTCCAACAAAAAGGTCTTGTTATTAATTCAACTAGGTCTCCTTTTCTTATACAGTAGGACAGTATATCCTGTTTTATTTTTAAAAGTCTGTACGCTATTTTGACTTTGAATATTATATAACACTTACTATTTCTGGATCTTTGGATGAGAACTGATATAATAGTACCTCAATGTAACTTATTAAGTTCCTTCCTATGTCTTCACTATTGAGTGAGGAGATAATATTAATCCTGTGGTTCTCGGGTTCTCAACCCTATTTCTTCCTGTGGGTGTCGTAAGAGGCAACTAGATGGTATACAGTATACAATAATAAAGTAACCGAATGTTGGCTATAGGCTTGACCCTGTCACGTTAGTGGGACTAATTTCCTACTGGCAAAAAGTGGGTGTTTTATGCACCTCTCAGGCACCTTCAAGACACAGCTTTCAATTGTCGTTTTGTGATAAATAGAGCATATGTGCTTATTTTAGCATAGTTCCGCTGAGTCTATCGACACTTTGATGCTCTTTTATTATATTCATGACTTACTAAACGATACTGATAGTGTTTATCTTATCTTATCGTAAACAAAGAGTCTAGCCATTATTGTTGTAGTAGGTCTGGAAAATATTTATTTTGTTGTCAATATGCTTAACTATAAAAAGTTATCGTTCAAATTTCATCTTATAATTTCATATGGGTGGAGGGCTCAAACTTCTCAGCTACAACAAGTACGAGTTACAAGCATTCTTTTGTGATTTTGATTCTTAATGGGAATATGCTTGCACTCAACACTCACTATCAACGATAGAGACCAAATGTTAATTAATAAAATATGGGTTTTTTATACACTTCTGCTTTATTCCTTCAGGGACATGAGCAAGAGCGTATGTATACAGAAGAAATTTCAAAACTTTGATCGATAATAATATTTAGAATAAAGTATGGAACGGACTTCAATGAGGCTGTCATGATAAATATTAATAATTGTATTATATGTGCTGTATTTTTCTTTATTTAATGTTATACCTTTTCAATTACAAAAGCATTTTTTCAATCAATTCACAAATGGCGAAGATCGCGTAACACACACAACTACCTTCAGGTGACCCATTCTTTCGTTTGGCACCTTTAACATAAAAAATGACAAGAAATGTAAAACTATAGAAACAAGTATATATATGACAATACCTTACTTAACTTAACTCACTTTCTGTTACTTATCTGTTTGTAAACGATTTTCTGTGCTTTTGTTACACTTAAAATAGGCTTTAATCAATTCAAATGATATATATGGTGTCTTTAATTGCGAATAATTATAATTACGAGATTAAGTTGAATGGAATGATATCACTATATAATCATTTGTTTATGTGAAAGCATACTCATTTTATAAATAACAATAAAAATTGATCAATTACTTGTAAAGTTATCTAATCATTATATTCTCATCAGGGTATATAAGCAGTATCATTTCCGTAGGGACCTGCATGTAGCTTTGCTTCCTCTAGCAGCGACAGTATTTATTAACCTAGTAAGTATTATCTTATTTTTTTTTTATATTATAGGGGAGCAAACGAACAGACGGGTCACCTGATAGTAAGTGACAACCGCCGTCCATGGACACCTGCAACGGAGAGTCGTAAGTGCGCTGTCCACCTTTGAGAGTGAAGAGGGATGACGGTAAGCGGGGGGGGGGGGGGGGAAGAGACGGGAATGCGGAGATGGGAAAAGGGGGAGGGAGGTCAGGGGAGAGGAATAAGGAGAGGGGAGGTCTGGAACTTTCAAACATAAACTACTTTCATTAAAAGAAGCCTCCCGTTAGCATTATAATAGATCTACATTTCACTTAAACTGCATGCTCAAACTCGGGTTTACCTTCAAGTCCAAATATTTCCTCTGTTTCAGATATACAGCTTAATTCTCCTGAGATATCACCATGAGGGTATCAATACTATTTCTCGCCTTGGTTTTCATCACCTGTAGTGTCATAACTACAGATGCGAGATGCCCATACGCCGGATTCTACAAAGGATCCTGCAACGCCCTCACTCAAGGATGCCATAACCACTGCATTAAGCGGGAAGGAGCTCGGTACGGCCAATGTGTCTACGTGTATCCGTCTTTTAGATGTACATGTTGTCGCTGAGCTGTTTTTTTTATTTATTTAATTCTTTATTGTAAACCTTTTATAAATATATATACAGACTTTAATAGTAATTGATTCTTCTGTACTAAATAAGCTATGTCATAAGAGAATGGTTTAATGTTTAAACTCAAGCAATGAAATTTATACATGCATATTATTGCTGTTGATTATGCCAAATTGTTTTCATAAAACCATTAGATATTTTATTGCATCATGTTCCTTTTCACCCAACCTATATATACACGCTCCGAGCCCAAGATAACAGCATAAGGAAGAAAGAAGCTTCGTATTGCAATCGCTGCCGCGCGATGGATGTTAAACTCTGTGTTTAATTAAAAAGATTATAATTTCACATTTCACTACCTATCTCGTAATGCGTCTTTGTAATTTCGCGATTACTATAAACAAACAGTACTACGAAAGTGATTTAACCTATATGTATATACTCTGGACCAATTCAAGTGGCTGGCCGCCTTCTGACAAGAAAAGAAGTGTCGCTGCATAGCTGGTTAGCTACATGTCTATATCCTTGATCAATGACTAATATTGTTAGTTTTATGTACCGTATACAGTGCAACTTAATATCGAAGATTTCAAATATTTTTGGTCGAAAAACTTTGTTGAAATCGATTAATTTATAGTATTTTTTAAATACTATAGGGGGTCACTAACAGACGGGTCACCTGATGGTAAGTGACACCCTACGTTCCTGGACATCTGCAACTCAGAAATCGCAAGTGCGCTGCCCGCCTTTGAGGGTGAAAAGAGATATGTGGATGCGGGGAGGTAAAGAAAAGAAGGATTTATTTGGATAGCCACCAAATGATACACATATCTGATCTAAGTACAAAAATACGAATACGTGCCTTGAGCTCTTACATTATAGAATTATAGGCAAACACATCTAGCATAAGCAGAACTAGTAGTGTTCTAAATTAAATTCAGATAAAATACGTTTGAGGTCTAAGGGTACTCTCCTTGGCACCCTGGTATGCTCTCAACTCGGAAATTCATGAGTATCTGGAAATCTTAACCATTTTGGACGAGGCAAAACAATACTCAGCCAACTACAAGGACCGTTTTTCAAATCACCTGCTCCTGCAGCCTAATCCAATTAGAAGACTCAAAAGAGCCGATTTGCTGCCTTACTAAGGGGAGATGGAGCAGTTGCTCTACCTCTCCAAATTCCAACCGCTTTCAACATACCTGATTATAGTCTAGGCGACTGATCGCAGGTCTAAAATATAAGGAAAAATACGTTTGAGAGTTTAAGGTAAAACCGTAAAGGAATATTAAATATAGTATAAGACACGTCAAATGTATTAAAATGTGATAAATAGTAATTACTTAGTATTTAATGTATTACCTAGAATTTAAGTAGAATTTAAGAATTTAAGTAGATAAAAATAAGTCTTTAAAATTATTAAGAGTTGTTGATACAATGAACATCGTGCATGTGGTGTTTGCATATAATTGGTTGTGCAGTTATACTGAAGACATAATGACTTGTATGTTCTGTATTATATCTGTAACAACTGTTGGCAAATAAAAATTAAAAAAGAAAAAAAAGTATCGTAGCAAATGGATGGAAGTTGTCTCTGCCTACCCCTATGGGAAAAAGGCGTGATATTATGTATGAATGTGTGTATATAAATATAGTATAAAATACCACGGACTCTTCAAATCCCATGGTGAGCATTCACTTATCAAAGCTAAGACTCGAGGTACTCCGAGATTTTTTCTTAAAATTAGGCAGATTATCCCCACCAAATAAATCACCAAATAATCAAATGGATCAGCAGGCTGAAGTGGCAATGGGCTGGCCATATTAGCCGCAGAACCGACGACTGTTGGGGAAAACGAGTTCTTGAGTGGAGACCGCGTCTCGACAAACGTAGCGTAGGACGCCCACAGGCCAGGTGGAGTGACGATTTGCGCAAGATGGCTGGCAGGAGCTGGATGCGAAAAGCCGAAAATAGATCGAAGTGGCGTGCAATGGGAGAGGCCTATGTGCCAGGTCAGCAGAGGACTGCGATAGGCTGATGATGATGATCCCCAAAAATGTCCAAATCCAATAGACGCGAAAGTTCGTTATACGATTAGGTCATTCTGGTTAATGGCGAGATAAGCCCTAGATTAGTCTTATATCGTAAACCGAACAGCTTGTAGACACTTGAGCACGGAAACCTTCTTTGGACTGAAAAATAGATACTTATCATTAGTTGAGGACAATCTATATTATATTCACGAATGTTGTGTAAGAATGAAAGATCAAGGAGTTTACGTCTAGGATGGATGAGGAGATGGGATTCCTGCCAGATGGGATTCCTGCCCGAGTGTTGGCCCTGGCCCTTGATCATATGGCAGACGGCCTCAGGGAGGTGTTCGACGCTAGTCTGGTGTCCGGACGCTTCCCTGATTGCTGGAAAAGCGGGAAGCTGGTGCTCTTGAGGAAGCCGGGACGGGTATTTCATGGTCCCCATCGTGGTCCACCCGCTGGTACCACCATCATAGTCAACTCGGTCCTCGTACCGGTTCGGGCCCACATTAAATATTTGGGCCTGACCCTTGACGGGAGGTGGCTCTTCGACGAGCACTTCCGGCAGCTTGCTCCAAAGACCCAGCGTCGCAACAAGACGGCTGTACACAGGGGTTGTCCGGTCAATGGCACTATACGGTGCACCGGTGTGGGTGGAAGCTCTGACCGCCCAGAATAGGGCACGCCTCTGGCGCCCTCAGAGGGCATGGCGGTTAGAGCCATACGCGGTTACCGCACCGTGTCGACGGAGGCAGCGTGCGTGTGGCCGGAACTCCCCCGTGGGACTTGGAGGCGGAAGTGCTCGGCGAAGTTTATCGGCGGACGACTGATTTCCGGGCGGGTAGTGGCAATCGACCCCCGCCCGAAGAGATACGCGAGTGGCGTAAGGCCGCTCGCCGAGCCACTATGGCTCGTTGGTCGTCCCGGCTGGAGGCTCCACGTGCTGGCTTAGCTACCGTGTAGGCGCTCCAGCCGGTCATCGTAGAGTCGGCAGAGCGGCAGCACGGGACCCTTTCTTACCGACTAACGCAGGATCTTTCCGGGCACGGTTACTTCGGTGAAAAAAAATAAAATAAAAAAAAAAGGAGATGGGAAATAAGATAGGGGGGATGAAGGGATAGGAGAGGGGGAGTTGGGCCTCCGGAAACGTCAATAATTTGAACTAGACAGTTGATAAATTTACTGATATACTTCTAAATACATACATATTATAGATAAATTACACACAGACACAAAAAAATATCATGCTCATCATACAAATATTTTTTCTGGGTGGGAATCGAACCCACGACCTCTGGCTTAGCAGTCAGGGTCACTAACCACTAGACCAACAGGCCAGACAAATTTATAATGATATTTCTGATTGATATGGGTTAGCCTCTAATGAACACAGTAATTTTTGATTTGAGCGTTATGAAGATTATTCAAATTAATTAAGTAAAAGTTATCCAAGTTATATATTATTTATCAAATAATATATTTTGAAATAGTGGTACTTTTTTTTATAACCGTAAGTTTTATTCATATTATAAGTATTATTTAATTTATTATCTATTTAATATATATATGTAAATATATATAGGATGTTCAAAAAATCCCAAATCCGTTAACTTGTGTAAATCATTATAAGGGTTTACTCTATATACTATTCTTCTTGTTTGCCGAGTAGTTCAGAGTGGAGTGGAATAGAGCCAAACTTTCATCGCGTGGGTGTCACGAAAGGCGTCTTAAGGATCGGACTGTGATCTATGAGACAGTATGTATACAGTCATAAAGTGCCCGATTGAAGTATGCTTGCTATATGATATGATTGCTGTCAACCACTTAGGGGATGCAGGCGAGAGCGATGAAATATATGTATGTACCATTGCTATTATTAAAGCATGCATTGTATTTATTATTATTATGATAGAAATTGTAATATTCTAGATCTATAGCAGATATTTCAAATATTCGATGCCTATTCGATTCCTTTTCGTGTAAAGATCCCCTTAATCCTCTGCTAGTTTTCTATATCTAGGGCATTTTAAATCTAATATTTACAACGTGTATATCATAAAAATCAATGATGAAAACAATTCAATGTTTCATTTTGAGTAGGAAAATTATATTAAATTGTTCTAAATGATCACTAATCTAGAAACTAAGTGATTAGGTGCTATTCTAATTCCTGAGGTAGAGCGTTGCAGAGGAGAACGGACAGAACAATGAAAGAAGATTTAACATTCTCCGTAAAATAAACGGGACATAATAGAAAATGATTATTTGAGGAACGGAGATATTGGATATGAATAGAGCAAAGACACTAAGAAAAGGACCTGAGATTTGATAGTGAAATGGGTGAATTGAGAATTTAATATACGTAGAGTGGTGAGGTCATGCAGATGACGTCGCTGAAGTATCTAAAACCATGTTAATTTAGATCAAAACGAGAAAACTTGGTTAAATTTAGGAATATCAAAAATTAATCGCATGTAGTTATTTAGAAGACAAATGTATTTATTGATAATATCTGCATACACTTCGTAGTAGCACGCTTTACATTAATCGATAATGGGGACAATCAGGACATTGAAACGGGACGGGGCATTGGGACGGAATTGAAACGTTATCAAAGGCTTTAGACAAGTCCAAAAATACACCTTCGCTACGCTTGCGTTGCATTTCCCCGAAATTAGTGAGGTTTTCGGAGGCCTAAATCCCCTCTCCTCTTTCCGCTTCGAGTATCCCCCATCCCGTATCACCCTCAAAGGTGCACATGTGACTCTTGAGTTGTAGGTGTCCATGGATGGAGGTTGTCGCTTACCATCGGGTGACTCGTACGTTCGTCTGTCCCCCTAAATTAAAAAAAAAATTAGAAAAAGTCGTAAGTAATGAAATCAAGTGGTAGCTTTCTGGAGAGCCCCTAGGGCCATTTATGTAGATGGGGGTGATTGAATCGATTTTCATGGCATCAAAAAAGACACCAGATTGCAAATTGAAGTTAAAAATTTCAGTTAACGGTAGTAGAATTACGTAGTTGATTTCTTTTAACAAAGCATTAGTCAGTCTGTTAATAGCTTCATTTTCGTCTGTTACCAATAGGAAAAAATAATCAATTATTAGGGTACTACTAACTTAGGATGCCAGCTGTTACTGACTTAATTGTAGTTTATGGAGAATATTGTTAGGCAAATTTTGTTCTACGGTTGAAAAGCATGTGTTACATATGTTTAGCGAATGCACTGGGTTTGGGCTGATATGGATCGGTAAAAGCTGTTTTGGTTCTTTTTATTTAACAAAAAGTAATATATGCCTTTTATGGCCTTCTACATCATTTTAGGGATTTTTGTTTTATTTATTTATTTATCTCTTTATCATACATCATAAAGGTAATAAAAAAATACAGATATGATTGCATGTATTACGGTATAGTTGGCAGGGTTATTACTCACGGTGATTTCTTAAAGACAGCCTTTATATGGATATTATTACATTAAATTAGGGGTACTCTAAGGTTTACTATTCTAACAACATGAATATATGTACTTATTATGATATATAATACTAACATATATGTAAATAAATATATATATATATATATATATATATATATATATATATAGAAATATACATAGTATTTATAATGATAAGAAGTAGTTTACCACTTGCTTTTTAAATATATGTATTGGCTTGTCGAATTGCCACTGGTAAATTATTCCACAGTCTAAGTGTTTAAGATGAAAATTCCCGGTTATCAAGTTCAGCTTTTAACTTATGCAACAAATCGTTACAATAGTTCTTGTATCGACTACAAATGAAACGTAGGACATGATCATTTGTTGCCTTTCTTGATTTATATAAGATTTAAACGGTTAGCTCGTGAGAAATTCTATACAAAAATGCCAACTTTTGTCACGTAAAATGCCTTTTCTATAGCAGCGATAAAGATATGTACATATATCACAGGTCCATGCCACAATAATACAACAATGGATATAAATATGTGTAGGATTCTAAAAACTAAACATTCCATAAACTAGTATCAGCAGTTATAAGAGATTACTATATACATACTATGCTTGTTATTAAAGCATCCATTGTATTGTTACTTTTATAATTATAGATCTATAGCACAATAAGTTATTGTCTGTTAGTGGTTCCAAATACTGGATTATGATGCATTGCGGGTGAAGGCCTCCTCAATTCTCTGCGAGTTTTCTCTGTCTGGGTTACGTTTCATCAACTTTATTGCCTTTGTTTTTTAACCTATTGATTCCGACTATCTGGTTGATTCAAATGCCCTTTATACATTAGAATGTGTTATGAGTTCCATTTGAGACGTAAAGCGTGTAGAATCTGTATAATTGTTTTTTCCTTACAACCTTATTTCAAGTTTTTCTGTATGTTTAGAAAATTTCAAATAATTGTTATGTATGTAGGTAACAATACAAGTAAGAAATTGAAATATATTATATAATAACAATTCATTGTTTCAATATTTCATGTTGAGTAATTGAAACTGTTCTTCATGATCAGCTATCTAGAATAGAGAGAGTGGCAGCTAGTCATCTAGTTCGTACTAGGTGATTTCCTCAGGTGGAGCATTCCAAAGAAGAACAGAATGAGCAAAAGAGGAATTGACACACGTTGTAGAATTACATCATCGCGGTCACAATTATGAATATTAAAAATGTATCGAATGCAATTCTATTTTTTGAGAATACTGCATACAGGTCGTAGTAGCACTCATCACAATAATCGATAATGGAGACAACCAGCCTTTGCTAGTCTTTAGTGTACCATGGCAGAAAATCCTTTAGACGGTATAACAGTTTTTTTTATATTATCAGGGGACATACGAACAGGTGGATCACCTGATGGTAAGTGACAACCGCCGTCCATGGTCACCTGCAACTTGAGGATCGTAAGAGGGCTGCCCACCTTTGTGATGAAGGATGAGGGGAGGGGAAAAGGGGAAGGGGACAAGAGTGCGAAAAAGGGAGAGGGAAATGCTCACAGAAAAACGGTTGTGAAGCACAAGCGTTGCTTCACAACCGCTTTTCTGCGAGGCCGTGGTATCGCATCGGTCGAGCCGGCCCATTAGTGCCTAAACATGGCATTAGCTATGGCTGACTGTCTGTGAACAAGTAATCTTTGTTTTCCAGTAAAATTTACAAGCCTAGATCCATGACTCAGGGGCTTAGAGCTACAATGAATCCGTTTAAAATTACGTATGGCAGTTTATATAGATAATCCTCCGATCATGTGTGGTCTGCCTATAAAAATAGCCTGGTATTCAAAGGGTTTACTGTCCAACCAAACCTGTCAGTTCAGCAGCTGATGGCCTCAAAGTCATGGTTGATGGTAGGAAAAGCCTTGAAAATGTATCATCATTTTGAACAGTAGCTTGATATTATATTTGGAGGTTATTGGCATATAGATGATATATGTCATTAAATTGATAATAATAGAAGATAATAGAGAGACCTTCCATTTGACATATTAGGTACTCCGCTGTATACTCTGTCTTTGAAAAAAAAAAAAAACATCTCAATTGTAAGAAACTGGAGCAAATTGGAAGCAAGCTTCGGAATATTTGAAGAAATTTGGTTTAGTCCAGAAAAGTTACTACTAGACCAGTAGTCTAGTATAATTACATCATCGTCATCATCTAATCTGAATTAAAAACCATGTGTCATCTTTGAACGTGAATAATTATTGTTTCAGATGTACCTAGAACTAAATGAATCGATATTACTAACTAATCAATTATTTATATGAACGCATACTCATTTAATAGACAACAATAACAATATATATTTGCAGGACAATATCAATAACTTGTACAATTATCTAACCTACTTATTATGCTCTTTTGTTATACATTCCTGTATTCAAAAACAGACTCATTATTACTAGGGTATATAAGTAGTGTCGCTTCAGTAGGGCGTACGTAGCTTTTGCTTCCTCTAGCAGTGTCTGTATATTGTGTGCGTGTGTGTTGTTACATTTATTGACCTAGTGAGTATTTTCTTAATAATTAAATTATTATATTTTTAAACATATAAATTCATTTTTTTAATTTTAAAATTATTCATGTTTATTTGTTCTGAAATTTATATTAAATTATCAGATGTGAATCAGAACATTTTTATTCATATGTTGTTGTCTTTAATAATTTGTGGATTAACAAAATATCAACGTTAAAATATAATTATTTCTATGTACATATTTGAAATCTACATATATATATATATATATATATATATATATATATATATATATGGTCCATGGACACTTGCAACTCAAGAGTCGCAAGTGCGCTGCCCGCCTTTGAGGGTGATGAGGGATGGGGGATGCAGGGAGCGGAAAGATGAGAGGAGGGATGAGGAGATGGGAAAAAGGAGATGAGGGGAGAGAAAAGGGGGGAGGGGGAAATGGGCCTCCGGAAACCTCACTCAATTCGGGGAAATGCAACGCAAGCGTTACTTCACAACCGGGTTTCTGTAAGGCCATGGTATCGCATCTGTCGAGCCGGCCCATTCGTGTATTCATTGTTGTGAGTCGTATTGTAGCATGGACCTCTAATATACATATTATACGACACCAGTTGGAACTATTGTTTAGAAACTTTCAACACGCATGTGATATGGTCCAAAGGAGAGCACTGACGAGTATGAATAGCGTGCAAAGAACGTGGATGGCCATTCCTCAAAGTGACTTTAATGAACTAATTTTAAGAACGTTAAATCGCTATGATTTGTGATTCGCTATGTTGAAACACATATTATTCTTTTGTTTTTATCTTCACAATATATATCCATACAATATATTATCGCTTTGCGTTTTTGGCCACATAATTGACGACATAAATTTAGGTTAATTTGCCAAAAATATAGGGATAAATTGTTGAGGGAGAAATAGGGAATAAAGTAAGAAGCCAGTTTGGTAGACTAAATTTGGTAAATATTAATTGGTTATTTTTTTATACATTAAAATGTATTTAATTCCTAGGTATTTTTAATATATGTATATCAAACGAAGGCAGTCCTGAGTATATATTTAATATATCTCTTCGATTTCATTCACTCACTTTAATCTGTCGAAAAAAAATATATGCATAGACTCACATCTACGACCCCTAAGAGGTAAGGCAGAGTTTATTTTGCCATTGGTATTGACTTCGAGGATATAGATTTACACACACACACACATATATATATATATATATATATATATACCTATATCATAATATATCGGAAATCCGCTGCCCGCCTTTGAGGGTGATGAGGGATGAGGCAGGGGAAAGAAGAGAGGGAATGAGGAGATGGTAAAAGGGGGGACAAGGGTGAGGAGAAAGGAGAGGAGGAGTTGGGCCTCCGGAAACCTCACTAATTTCAGGGAAATGCAACACTAGCGTTCCTTCACAACCGGTTTTCTGTAAGGTCGGCGTTTCGCACCGGTCGAGCCCGCCCATTCGTGCTTCGCCATGGCTCTAGCACTGTAACACTTAAATTGCATACTAAAATTTTGTTCTATCTCCATAAATCCAGATATTACCTCTGTTTCAGATATACAACTTAATTCTCCTTTACTATTACGATGAAGCCAAAAATACTACTTCTCGCCTTGGTTATTTTCACCTGCAGTCTCATATCCACCACTGCGAGATGCCCTTCCGCCGGATCCTACGAAGGCTTCTGTAACCCCCTCACTCAAAGATGTCATATCCACTGTGTTAAGCGTGAAGAAGCTCGGTACGGCCAATGTATTTACGTGTTTCCGTTTTTTAAATGTACATGTTGTCACTGAGCAACGAATGCTGGAACTTTAAATCTTTAATATTAATTAATTATTCTATATTAAATATTCCTAAAAAGGCGTGCTTTAATGATTAAACTTAAGCAATAAAAAATATATTATATAAATTAGTTTATTACTGTATGTTCCTTTTCACACAACATAGCATTTACTACCGCTGCGCGAGGCATTCAGCCTGGATATAATCAGGACTGCCTTCGTTTAATATACATATATTAAAAATAGCTAGGAATTAAGTACATTTTGATGTATAAAAAAATAACCAATTAATATTTACCAAATCTAGTCTACCAAACTGGCTTCTTACTTTATTCCCTATTTCTCCCTCAACAATTTATCCCTATATTTTGTGGCAAATTAACCTAAATTTATGTCGTCAATTATGTGGCCAAAAACGCAAAGCGATGATATATTGTATGGATATATATTGTGAAGATAAAAACAAAAGAATAATATGTGTTTCAACATAGCGAATCACAAGATCATAGCGATTTAACGTTCTTAAAATTAGTTCATTAAAGTCACTTTGAGGAATGGCCATCCACGTTCTTTGCACGGTATCCATCCATTCTTCTTTGGACCATATCACATGCGTGCTGAAAGTTTCTATACAATAGTCCCAATCGGTGTCGGTATTATATGTATATTAGAGGTCCATGCTACAATACGACTTACAACAATGAATATACATATTTAAGTTTTTTTTTTTTATGCGATAGGGGGCAAACGAGCAGACGGGTCACCTGATGGTAAGTGACTACCGCCGCCCATGGACACCCGCAACTCAAGAGTCACAAGTGCGTTGCCGGCCTTTTAGGTAGAGGTACGCTCTCTTCTTGAAGGTTTGAAGATCGTATCGCTTCGGAAATACGGCAGGCGACAATTTAATCCATAAGCTGGTTGTGCGAGGTAAAAAGCTTCTGGAGAAGCGCACAGTGTTGGAGTGCCAATCGTCCAGGTGATGGGGATGGATATTTTGTCGCGTAGGACGATGGCGGAAACCAGCAGCCGGTATAAGTACAAACAATTCCTCTGAACACTCCCCATGATACAAGCGATAGAGGATGCAGAGTGAAGCTACATCTCTACGCAACGCCAAGGTGTCAAGTCGATCAGAAATATCTTGGCTGTCGATGATGCGAGTCGCTCTCCGTTGAATGCGGTCAAGAGGCAGAAGTTGGTACTGGGGTGAACCTGCATAGAGATGAGAACAGTATTCCATGTGCGGCCGCACCTGCGCCTTATAAAGTTGCAGGCGGTGGGCCGGAGTAAAATACTGTCTCGATCTGTTTAGCACACCAAGTTTCTTCGAGGCTAATATGGCTTTTCTCTCTAAGTGACCGCGAAACTGGACTTCGCTTGATATATCGACGCCAAGGATTCCGATACTGGCTGATGCAGTTAGGGAAGTGCTCTCAAATTGAGGTGATACGACCAATGGCATCTTTTGAGCGGTGAACGCGCAAACCTGTGTCTTCGTGGGGTTAAACTGGAGTAGGTTAAGTCGACGCCAATCTGAAACTTTTGATAAAAAAGTTTCGATTTCAGACACAAGTTTGGACCGGCTTTCGATGACGTTTACCCGAGAAATGTTAGCGCGGCCGGTGTAAAGGGCATCACTCGTGCTATCGTCCACATAGCAATGGATGCTGCTAATCTAAAGTATCCGAACGTACTGTTTGCACGATATAGTATACTGTGTTTGAATATGGTTTGGAAGATGGTAAGAGCGAAAGGCGTTGGGCTGAACATTAAGTTGGTGTTCTGTGTCTGGGTATAATTTATCTATATCATGTATGTATTTAGAAATATATAAGTAAGTTTACCAGCAGCCTGTTTACCATAATACAAGCTCTGCTTAGTTTTGGATCAGACAGTGGAGTTATTATTATTATTATACTCCATTTTTTATTAAACAAACATATAAATGACACTTTTAAATATAAAAGGAAAAAACAAAATATGGAGGAACAACTGTATCCTTACGTTGTCGTCGTGGGGGGGCTTGCGCGGGTCAATGATCTCTGGGGCTGTGCCGGCAGAGTCACTCATGCCGGATTGGCCCAGGGGGAGACTCCAGACAAAACAGGATACCAGACGGAGTCTGGCTACAGACTGCCGCGCGGGGCACTCTAAACATCCCTCTGCTCTAGCAGAGGGCGTATTTGAGTGCCAGTAGTTCCGAGAGGGACAGGGGGCGGACGGATCTGGTCTGGTGCAGACCCCGTCCGGCCCAGCCGTAATCCTGAACGGACAGGACCGGTGGCTCTTCGAAGCTACGAGGACGTAAACCTCTATAAAAAAACCCCAAGCTCACGTTCTGACGCCTGGCAATGAGCTGAATCGCTGGAGGGAGTCCAGTGCCAAGGGCGTCCTTTTGTCGGAGGACATTAAACTCACAAAATATGACATGGGTAAAATTACGAATAAACCTACCCAGGAGGGTCCTAGACGCGACGCGTCTGGGGAATCCCTCCCGGAGCCAGTCGGCTCCGGCAGCCCCCAATCGTATTCTGGGGGGGGCAATCAATGTCTAGCACGCCCGTTGCCGAGCGGTAAATCCGGCAACCGAAATATCGCGAAGGACGCGCAAACAAGAAGTGGGTCGATGTCGCGCCTGCCGCGGAACAGCAAAGGACAGTTCCAAAAGGCGGCGGACGTCCACTCATCCACCGAGGATGGCGCTGCGGCTGGAACAACTATACCAGTGGGGCTCCCAGAAGTCAATCTGACTGCTGGGAGCCGAAGACAATCGGAACGCACGCGTTCCAAGTCCGTCGCTAATGTAGCGGGTGGTAGTTCCGGTGCGACGCCGGACGCACCGGAACCGATGGACACCGAGGCAGACGGCCGTAAGCGCGGCACCCCCAAGGTTGCAAGAGTGACGTCGCTCAGGAGATGTTGCCTCCTAAGGTGGCAAGCAGCCATAGGGGGCGCTCGCGTACCCCGGTGTCAGCCCCGTCAGGTTCCGTCTTTAGCAAGGCGGAATCCTATAGGCGGGCCAGAGCCGACGGCGAACTGCAGGCGGAAGAGGAGATCGCTGGTCTCCTGCTAACAATCGGGGGGCCGGTGGAGGGGGATTCAGTGCCCCAATCACCGGCCTCTTTGCAGGAGAGGGCGCACGCGGCAGTGGCCATCATAAACAAGGTGGCCACCAAGTCCGTAAACCTTAAGGGTCCCTTTGTCAGGGCCCTTAAGGACTCCTCTTCCGCAGTGGCGGGGGTCATAGAGACCCTAATCGGGGACGTGTCTCGCCTCCAGTCGGCCAACGATCACCTGACGGGGCAGGTGGCTGAGCTGAGCGCCCAGTTCACCCAATTCCGGGCGGAGCGCCCCGAGCGAGAGAACCCGGCTCCGTCTACGTCCCAGCCGGCCCCGTCTGCGTCCCGGCCGGCCCCGTCTGCGTCCCGGCCGGCCCCGTCTGCGTCCCGACCGGCCCCGTCTGCTTCCGAGCCGGCCCCGTCTGCGTCCCAGCCGGCCCCGTCAGCGTCCCAGCCGGCCCCGTCTACGTCGCGGCCAGCCCCGTCTGCGTCACGGCCGGCCCCGTCTGCATCCCAGCCGGCCCCGTCTACGTCGCGGCCGGCCCCCCCGTCTGCGTCCCAGCCGGCCCCGTCTGCGTCCCGGCCTGCCCCGTCTGCGTCCCAGCCGGCCCCGTTTACGTCTCAGCCAGCCCCTACTGTCACCGGAGTTTCCGAAGACGTCCTGCAGCAGATGCTGCAGTACATGCTGCAGGCGATTGGAAAGCTGGTGGACGGGCGGATTGCGGGTCTGGAGGCGAGGCTGCCTCCGGCCCCTGTTGTTCGGCCGCCGCTTGCGGCGCCGAGGCCGCAGGCCGCGTCGGCACCGACCACATTTCCCGTGGTGGAGGGTCGAGTGTCCTACGCGGCGGCGACGTCGGTCCCGGGTTCTGCCGCCGCTCGCAAGACGCGGCGGGGGGCGAAAGCTCCAGCCGGGACTGCTGCGCCGAAGACGGGGTCCAAGACGGTGGCTGCGGCTGGAGCGGAGCTGCCTCCGCCCCCCACTCCAACACCTCTGCCTGGCCCCTCCACATCTGCCCCCTCCAATGAGGGTTGGCAGGTAGTAGGGGGGCCAAAGTCGAAAAAGTCCCGACAGCGGGCCAAGAAGGCTGCCGAAAAGGCGGCCTCTGGCCCGCAGTCGTCGTCGGTGGCGGTGGCCAGAAAAAAGCCGCGGAAGCTGCAGCCGCCTAAAACCGCGGCTGTTGTAGTCACCGTGTCGCCAGAGGCGTCTACCGGCGGGCTGTCCTACGCGGCCGTCTTTAAGACGGCACGGGACTGTCTCGCCGGCAATTTCGGGACGGCAGGGGTCCGCTTGCGCCTAGCCCAGACGAGTTCCCTGGGGCCGATGGCGCAAAGACGGTGGACACCTTCGCCGAGAAGCTGAGGGGAGTCTTCGCAGCCACGGATGGTGTGAAGGTCTCCAGGCCCACGAAGTGCGCGGAGGTGCGCATTTCGGGCCTGGACGACTCCGTCACTACTGATGATGTCCGCGTTGCAGTCCAGGAAAGGACGCAGTGCAACGCGGAAAACATCAAAGTCGGCACCATCCGCCCCGGTCCGGGAGGCCTTGGTGCGGTGTGGATCAGCTGTCCCGTAGCGTCGGTCAAAATTTTGGGCGACGCCGGCAGGATCCTCATCGGTTTCGTTAGCGCCAGAGTTACAGTTCTGGCGGCGAGACCGATGAGGTGTTACAAATGCCTGGTTGCGGGACACACCCGCATCAAATGTGACAGCTGCTTCGACTGCAGCGGATTATGTTTCCGCTGCGGTCGACCGGGGCACAAGGCGGCAGAGTGCTCTGCCGCCCCTCACTGCCCTATGTGTGCGGCGGGCAATAAGCCCGCCAATCACCAGATGGGGCAGGGGGGCTGCAAGCCTTCCCGCGCTTCTCGGCAGACGTCGGGGACTAGCCTAGCGGCCCAGGCTGCCTCCGACGTTGTCCGTCTGTCCACGTCGACGTCCATGGAGGTTGTAGAGACGATCCAGTAATGGACCACGTCTCCAACCTCCTTGTCCAGACGAACCTAAACCACTGCGCCGCGGCGCAGGATCTCTTCCTGCAAACCATGGCGCAGTGGTCGATCGGTGTTGCCGTAGTCGCGGAGCCCTACTTCGTTCCTCCCCGTCCAAACTGGATGGGTGACTGGGACGGCTCCGTGGCAGTCGTCGGTTCCGCGGCGGCTCATTCCCCGCCCTTGTCGCTTAGAGACAAGGGCTCTGGATATGTTGCCGTCGAGTGGGGGGGGATCACCGTTTACGGTGTATACTTCTCCCCCAACCGGAGTTTGAGCGACTTCGAGGTCTTCCTTAACAGCTTGGAGACCTCGATGCGGCGATTAGCGTCTGGGCACGTCCTCGTGCTGGGGGACTTCAACGCAAAATCCATTGCATGGGGGTCCCCCGGGACGGACGCCAAGGGCGAGGCCGTCGAGGAGTGGGCGGCTTCGGTGGGCCTCTGTTTACTAAACAGAGGCTCCACCAACACGTGCGTGCGACAGCAGGGTGGGTCGATAGTGGACCTTTCGTTCGCTACCCCTGCTGTTGCCGCACGAGTAAGGAACTGGCGTGTCCTGGAAGAGGTTGAGACGCTCTCGGATCACCTGTATATCCGATTTGAGCTCTCCCGGTCCCAGGGCCCCAGTAGGGGTCACGCGGCGCGGCGTAATTCCCGTTTTCCGCGGTGGGCTGTTGCCAAGCTGGACAGGGACCTACTAGAGGAGGCGGCCATTATTCACTCTTGGCTGTCTCCGCAGGCCCCGACCGAGGAGGTCGATGCGGGGGCTGGCCGCTTTCGCGATGCGATTACGCAGATTTGCGATGCGGCCATGCCCCGTATCCAGGGTCGTCGGCCTCCAAGGAAGGAGGTCTACTGGTGGTCCCAGGAGTTGGCGGACCTCCGTGCGGCTTGTACTCGTGCCCGGAGGTCCTACACTCACAGCCGGCGGCGTCACCGCGGAGACGGTGAGGAGGACCGGCTTCACGAGGAGTACCGCGAAGCGCGGAAAACTCTGAAGCTGGCCATTTGCCGCGCCAAGGACGCAAAGAGAAAGGAGATGCTGGAGAGTCTCAACCGTGACCCCTGGGGTCGCCCATACCGTGCGGTGCGTCAGAAGCTCCGCACGTCGGGCCCCCCCCTTACCGAGACTCTCCAGCCCAGCTTCCTGCAGGAAGTGGTCGAGGGCCTTTTCCCGCAGCGGGCGGAGCACACACCCCCGTCGATGGCCTACGCGGTCGGAGACGACGGGGGTAGAGAGGACGATGTGCCGCCCGTTAGGGAATCGGAGGTTGGGGCGGCTGTTCTACGGATCCGTTCCAAGAACACCGCCCCCGGGCCGGACGGGGTACCAGCCCGAGTGATGGCCCGAGCCCTCGACCATATGTCGGACCGCCTCAGGGAAGTGTTGGACGCTAGCCTGGCGTCCGGACGCTTCCCAGAGTGCTGGAAATGCGGGAAGCTGGTCCTGTTGAGGAAGCCGGGACGGCCTGCCGATTCGGTCGCGGCCTATAGGCCCATCGTGTTGCTGGACGAGGCGGGTAAACTTTTTGAGAGGATACTCTCTGCCCGCATCGTCCGGCACCTCAGCGAGGTGGGCCCCGACCTGTCGGACGCCCAATTCGGGTTCCAGGAGGGGCGTTCGACGGTCGATGCCGTGATGCGCCTTAGGGCCGTGACCGGAGAGGCAGTGAGCTGTGGCGGCGTGCTGTTGGCGGTGTCTCTGGACATCGCCAACGCATTCAATAGTCTGCCATTCAGCTGCATCAGGGAAGCACTCCAATACCACGGGGTGCCAGAGTACCTGAGGCGGCTGGTGGCAGACTATTTGGAGGAGCGTACCGTCGTGTACGAGGACCGAGAGGGCGTCTTGAGACGGCGACCCATGTCGTGCGGCGTTCCGCAGGGGTCTGTCCTTGGACCACTCCTGTGGAACGTGGGGTACGACTGGGTCCTACGAGGTCGCCTCCCCCCCGGGCTGGGCGTAATTTGCTACGCTGATGACACATTGGTCACAGCCCGGGGGGCGAACTTCCAAGAGGTGGCGCGCCTGGCCACCAGGGGTGTTTCTTTGGTGGTCGGGCGCATCGAGGCACTGGGCTTACGGGTGGCCCTGGACAAGACGGAGGCCCTTTTGTTCCATGGGCCCCGTCGTGGTCCACCCGCCGGTGCCTCCATCGAGGTCAACTCGGTCCTCGTCCCGGTTCGGGCCCAGATGAGGTATCTGGGCCTGATACTCGACGGTAGGTGGCTCTTCGACGAGCACTTCCGACAGCTTGGTCCGAAGCTAGTCGACGCTGCCTCTGCCCTTGGGCGACTTTTGCCCAACTTGGGTGGAGCCAGCGTCGCAACGCGACACCTCTACACGGGGGTGGTCCGGTCGATGGCGCTGTATGGGGCACCGGTGTGGGTGGCGGCTCTGACCGCCCAGAATAAGGCGCGCCTCTGGCGGCCTCAAAGGGTATTGGCGGTCAGAGCCATACGCGGATACCGCACGGTGTCCACCGAGGCGGCGTGCGCCTTGGCTGGAACACCCCCGTGGGATTTGGAGGCGGAGGTGCTCGCCGAAGTTTATCGACGGGTGGCTGAATATCGGGCGGAGTATGGCTTTCGCCCTCCGCCCGAAGAGGTACGCGAGTGGCGTGAAGCCGCCCGTCGAGCCACGATGGCTAGTTGGTCGTTCCGGCTGGAGACTCCGCGCGCTGGCTTTGCCGCCGTGGAGGCTCTTCAGCCGGTCATCCTCGATGGGCAGGGCGGCAGCACGGGACCCTTTCCTTTCGACTGACGCAGGTGCTTTCCGGGCATGGTTGCTTCGGGAAGTACCTGCACTCGGTCGCCAGGAGGGAACTGAGTCCCGCCTGCCACCACTGCGACTGCAGTGAAGACTCGGCCCAGCACACGCTGGCGATCTGCCCCGCTTGGGAGTCGCAGCGCCGGGCCCTCACTGCAGTCATCGGAGGAGATCTCTCGCTACCGGCCGTCATACGCTCCATGGCCGGTAGCGATAGCAGTTTTACCGCGGTCGCAACCTTCTGTGAAGATGTCATCTCGCAGAAGGAGGCGGCGGAGAAGGCCCGGGAGGACGATATCACCTCGGACCTCGGCGTAGGCGCGCCTATCAGCGCCTCATGCCGCCCTGAGTGTGGCCGCGGATGGTCGGGACGGGTTTTCCCCTCCATCCGCTCTAGTGGCCACCCGCGAGGGGGTGACGTACGCGTGTGCCGTACGTCACCTAATTAGAGAGTTTAACAGCAGACGGTGCCCGCTTCAGTGCGGGCAAGCGCTGGGAGGGGTCCGGATGTCTTAATATCAGCAGTTCCCGGATCCCTTCCGTCTCAGGCGCAGAGTGGCACACCGTGTGGTTTTAGTCGATTCCGACACACCGCCCCGCCGCAAACCCCGGCGGGGTGACGGTCCGAGGGGATTTCCACACGTTAAAAAAAAAAAAAAAGGTTGATGACCCCCCCGGTGGGCTGTTTCAAAATTAGATAGGGACCTACTGGAGGAGGCATCCATCATTTATTCTTGGCTGCCTCCACTGCCTCCAACTGAGGTAGACACAGGGGCAGGCCGCTTCTGCGTTGCAGTAACGCATATCTGCGATGCGGCAATGCCCCGGATTCGAGGTAGTCGGCCTCCAAGGAAGGAGGTCTACTGGTGGTCCCAGGAGTTGGCGGATCTCCGCTTGGCCTGCATTTGTGCCCGGAGATCCTACACCCGCAGTCGTCGGCGTCACCGAGAAGAGGGGGAAGAGGACCGGCTTCATGAAGAGTACCGAGAGGCACGGAAAACTCTGAAGCTGGCCATTTGCCGCGCCAAAGAGGAGAAAAGAAAGGAGATGCTGGAGAGTCTCAATCGTGACCCCTGGGGTCGCCCATATCGTGCGGCGCAACAAAAGCTCCACGCGTTGGGCTCCCCCCTTACCGAGACTCTCCAGCCCAGCTTCCTGCGAGAAGTGGTTGAGGGCCTTTTCCCGCAACGGGTGGAGCACTCACCCCCGTCGATGGCCCCCTTGGCCGGTGACGACGGTCAGTTAGAGGAGGAGGATGCTTCACCCGTCACAGAGGCGGCCGGAGATAGGGGCGGCTGTTTTACGGATTCGCTCCAAGAAAACCGCCCCCGGGCCAGACGGAATCCCTGCCCGAGTCCTGGCCCTGGCCCTTGACCACATGGCGGACCGCCTCAGGGAGGTGTTCGACGCTAGCCTGTCGTCCGGACGCTTTCCTGATTGCTGGAAAAGCGGGAAGCTGGTGCTTTTAAAGAAGCCGGGACGGCCTGCCGACTCGGTTGCGGCCTACAGACCCATCGTGCTGCTGGATGAGGCGGGTAAACTGTTTGAGAGGGTACTCTCTGCCCGCATCGTCCGGCACCTGGACGAGGTCGGCCCCGATTTGTCGGACGCTCAATTCGGTTTCCGGGCTGGTCGTTCGACGATCGGTGCTGTGTTGCGTCTGAGGGCCGTAACCGAAGAGGCAGTGAGCTGTGGCGGCGTGCTATTGGCGGTGTCATTGGACATCGCCAACGCATTCAATAGTCTGCCATTCAGTTGCATCAGGGAAGCACTCCGCTATCACGGGGTGCCACAGTACCTGAGGCGACTAGTGGCAGACTATTTAGAGGAGCGTACCGTCATGTACGAGGACCGAGAGGGACATCTGAGTCGTCGACCCATGTCGTGCGGTGTTCCGCAGGGATCTGTCCTTGGACCGCTCCTGTGGAACATGGGGTACGACTGGGCCCTTCGAGGTGACTTCCCCCCCGGGCTGGGCGTAATCTGTTACGCTGATGACACTTTGGTCACGGCTCGGGGGGCGAACTTTCAGGAGGCGGTGCGTTTGGCCATCAGAGGAGCCTCACTGGTGGTCAGGCGCATCGAGGCGCTGGGCATGCGGGTGGCCCTGGACAAGACGGAGGCCCTTCTATTCCATGGGCCCCGTCGTGGTCCACCGCCTGGCACCTCAATCATGGTCAACTCGGTTCTCGTACCGGTTCGGGCCCACATTAAATATCTGGGCCTGTTCCTTGACGGGAGGTGGCTCTTCGACGAGCACTTTCGGCAGCTTGCTCCAAAGATGGTCGGCGCTGCGTCCGCCCTTGGGCGACTTTTGCCCAACTTGGGAGGACCTAGCGTCGCAACAAGACGGCTGTATACGGGGGTTGTGCGGTCAATGGCACTATACGGTGCACCGGTGTGGGCGGAGGCTCTGACCGCCCAGAATAAGGCACGCCTCGTGCGTCCTCAGAGAGTTATGGCGGTTAGAGCCATACACGGTTACCGCACTGTATCAACGGAGGCGGCATGCGCGTTGGCCGGAACGCCCCCGTGGGATTTGGAGGCGGAAGTGCTCGCCGAGTTCTATCGGCGAACGGCTGATTTTTCGGGCGGTTGGTGGCAGTCGGCCCCAGCCCGAAGAGGTACGCGAGTGGCGTGAGGCCGCACGCCGAGCCACAATGGTTCGTTGGTCGTCCCGGCTGGAGGCTCCACGTGCTGGCTTTGCCGCCGTGAAGGCGCTCCAGCCGGTCATTGTCGAATGGGCGGGGCGGCAGCACGGGACTCTTTCCTTCCGACTGACGCAGGTTCTTTCCGGGCACGGCTGCTTCGGGAAGTACCTGCACTCGGTCGCTAGGAGGGAAATGAGCCCCGTCTGTCACCACTGCGACTGTAGTGAGGACTCGGCTCAGCACACGCTTGCGGTTTGCCCTTCTTGGGCGTCGCAGCGCCGGGCCCTCACTGCAGTCATCGGAGAGGATCTGTCGCTACTGGCTGTTATACGCTCCATGGCCAGTAGCGACAGTAATTTTACCGCGGTTGCAACCTTCTGCGAGGACGTTATCTCGCGGAAGGAGGCGGCGGAGCGGGCCCGGGAGGACGATCTCCATTCGGACCTAATCCGCCGCCGGCGAACCGGGCGGCGGAGGCGCGCCTACCAGCGCCTCATGCCACCCTGAGTGTGGCCGCGGGTGGTCGGGACGGGTTTTCCCCTCCACCTGCTTTAGTGGCCAGCAAGCTGTTCCTGGATTCCTCCTATTTCAAGCGCAGATTTAAAAAAAAAAAAAAAGGTTGATGACCCCCCCCCCAATGTATCCCTACGTTGTCGTCGTGGTGGGGCTTGCGTGGGTCGATGATTTCTGGGGCTATGCCGGTAGAGCCACTCATGCCGGATAGGCCCAGAAGGAGACCCCAGACTAAATGGGATACCAGACGGAGTCTGGCTACAGACTGCCGCGCGGGGCACTCTAAACGTCCCTCTGCTCTAGTAGAGGGCGTATTTGAGTGCCAGTAGTTCCGAGAGGGACAGGGGGCGGACGGATCTGGTCTGGTGCAGACCCCGTCCGGCCCAGCCGTAATCCTGAACGGACAGGACCGGTGGCTCTTCGAAGCTACGAGGACGTAAACCTCTATAAAAAAAACCCCAAGCTCACGTTCTGACGCCTGGCAATGAGCTGAATCGCTGGAGGGAGTCCAGTGCCAAGGGCGTCCTTTTGTCGGAGGACATTAAACTCACAATGTATGACATGGGTAAAATTACGGATAAACCTACCCAGGAGGGTCCTAGACGCGACGCGTCTGGGGAATCCCTCCCGGAGCCAGTCGGCTCCGGCAGCCCCCAATCGCATTCTGGGGGGGGGGCAATCAATGTCTAGCACGCCCATTGCCGAGCGGTAAATCCGGCAACCGAAATATCGCGAAGGACGCGCAAACAAGAAGTGGGTCGATGTCGCGCCTGCCGCGGAACAGCAAAGGGCAGTTCCAAAAGGCGGCGGACGTCCACTCATCCACCGAGGATGTCGCTGCGGCTGGAACAACTATACCAGTGGGGCTCCCAGAAGTCAATCTGACTGCTGGGAGCCGAAGACAATCGGAACGCACGCGTTCCAAGTCCGTCGCTAATGTAGCGGGTGGTAGTTCCCGTGCGACGCCGGACGCACCGGAACCGATGGACAACGAGTCAGACGACCGTAAGCGCGGACGCCCCCAAGGTTGCGAGAGTGACATCGCTCAGGAGATGTTGCCTCCTAAGGTGGCAAGTAGCCATAGGGGGCGCTCGCGTACCCCGGTGTTAGCCCCGTCAGGTTCCGTCTTTAGCAAGGCGGAATCCTATAGGCGGGCTAGAGCCGACGGCGAACTGCAGGCGGAAGAGGAGATCGCTGGTCTCCTGCTAACAATCGGGGAGCCGGTGGAGGGGGATTCAGTGCCCCAATCACCGGCCTCTTTGCGGGAGAGGGCGCACGCGGCAGTGGCCATCATAAACAAGGTGGCCACCAAGTCCGTAAACCTTAAGGGTCCCTTTGTCAGGGCCCTTAAGGACTCCTCTTCCGTAGTGGCGGGGGTCATAGAGACCCTAATCGGGGACGTGTCTCGCCTCCAGTCGGCCAACGATCACCTGACGGGGCAGGTGGCGGAGCTGAGTGCCCAGTTCGCCCAATTCCGGGCGGAGCGCCCTGAGCGAGAGAACCAGCCGGCCCCGTCTGCGTCCCGGTCGGCCCCGTCTGCATCCCAGCCGGCCCCGTCTACGTCGCGGCCGGCACCCCCGTCTGCGTCCCGGCCTGCCCCGTCTGCGTCCCAGCCGGCCCCGTTTACGTCTCAGCCGGCCCCTACTGTCACCGGAGTTTCCGAAGACGTCCTGCAGCAGATGCTGCAGTACATGCTGCAGGCGATGGGAAATCTGGTGGACGGGCGGATTGCGGGTCTGGAGGCGAGGCTGCCTCCGGCCCCTGTTGTTCGGCCGCCGCTTGCGGTGCCGAGGCCGCAGGCCGCGTCGGCACTGACCACATTTCCCGTGGTGGAGGGTCGAGTGTCCTACGCGCCAATCACCAGATGGGGCAGGGGGGCTGCAAGCCTTTCCGCGCTTCTCGGCAGACATCGGGGACTAGCCTAGCGGCCCAGGCTGCCTCCGACGTTGTCCGTCTGTCCACGCCGACGTCCATGGAGGTTGTAGAGACGATCCAGTAATGGACCACGTCTCCAACCTCCTTGTCCAGAAGAACCTAAACCACTGCGCCGCGGCGCAGGATCTCTTCCTGCAAACCATGGCGCCGTGGTCGATCGGTGTTGCCGTAGTCGCGGAGCCCTACTTCGTTCCTCCCCGTCCAAACTGGATGGGTGACTGGGACGGCTCCGTGGCAGTCGTCGGTTCCGCGGCGGCTCATTCCCCGCCCTTGTCGCTTAGAGACAAGGGCTCTGGATATGTTGCCGCCGAGTGGGGGGGGATCACCGTTTACGGTGTATACTTCTCCCCCAACCGGAGTTTGAGCGACTTCGAGGTCTTCCTTAACGGCTTGGAGACCTCGATGCGGCGATTAGCGTCTGGGCACGTCCTCGTGCTGGGGGACTTCAACGCAAAATCCATTGCATGGGGGTCCCCCGGGACGGACGCCAAGGGCGTGGCCGTCGAGGAGTGGGCGGCTTCGCTGGGCCTCTGTTTACTAAACAGAGGCTCCACCAACACGTGCGTGCGACAGCAGGGTGGGTCGATAGTGGACCTTTCGTTCGCTACCCCTGCTGTTGCCGCACGAGTAAGGAACTGGCGTGTCCTGGAAGAGGTTGAGACGCTCTCGGATCACCTGTATATCCGATTTGAGCTCTCCCGGTCCCAGGGCCCCAGCAGGGGTCACGCGACGCGGCGTAATTCCCGTTTTCCACTGTGGGCTGTTGCCAAGCTGGACAGGGACCTACTAGAGGAGGCGGCCATTATTCACTCTTGGCTGTCTCCGCAGGCCCCGACCGAGGAGGTCGATGCGGGGGCTGGCCGCTTTCGAAATGCGATTACGCAGATTTGCGATGCGGCCATGCCCCGTATCCAGGGTCGTCGGCCTCCAAGGAAGGAGGTCTACTGGTGGTCCCAGGAGTTGGCGGACCTCCGTGCGGCTTGTACTCGTGCCCGGAGGTCCTACACTCACAGCCGGCTTCGTCACCGCGGAGACGGTGAGGAGGACCAGCTTCACGAGGAGTACCGCGAAGCGCGGAAAACTCTGAAGCTGGCCATTTGCCGCGCCAAGGACGCAAAGAGAAAGGAGATGCTGGAGCGCCTCCCCCCCGGGCTGGGCGTAATTTGCTACGCTGATGACACATTGGTCACAGCCCGGGGGGCGAACTTCCAAGAGGCGGCGCGCCTGGGGTGTTTCTTTGGTGGTCGGGCGCATCGAGGCACTGGGCTTACGGGTGGCCCTGGACAAGACGGAGGCCCTTTTGTTCCATGGGCCCCGTCGTGGTCCACCCGCCGGTGCCTCCATCGAGGTCAACTCGGTCCTCGTCCCGGTTCGGGCCCAGATGAGGTATCTGGGCCTGATACTCGACGGTAGGTGGCTCTTCGACGAGCACTTCCGACAGCTTGGTCCGAAGCTGGTCGACGCTGCCTCTGCCCTTGGGCGACTTTTGCCCAACTTGGGTGGAGCCAGCGTCGCAACGCGACACCTCTACACGAGGGTGGTCCGGTCGATGGCGCCGTATGGGGCACCGGTGTGGGTGGCGGCTCTGACCGCCCAGAATAAGGCGCGCCTCTGGCGGCCTCAAAGGGTATTGGCGGTCAGAGCCATACGCGGATACCGCACGGTGTCCACCGAGGCGGCGTGCGCGTTGGCTGGAACACCCCCGTGGGATTTGGAGGCGGAAGTGCTCGCCGAAGTTTATCGACGGGTGGCTGAATATCGGGCGGAGTATGGCTTTCGCCCTCCGCCCGAAGAGGTACGCGAGTGGCTTGAAGCCGCCCGTCGAGCCACGATGGCTAGTTGGTCGTTCCGGCTGGAGACTCCGCACGCTGGCTTTGCCGCCGTGGAGGCTCTCCAGCCGGTCATCCTCGAGTGGGCAGGGCTACAGCACGGGACCCTTTCCTTCCGACTGACGCAGGTGCTTTCCGGGCATGGTTGCTTCGGGAAGTACCTGCACTCGGTCGCCAGGAGGGAACTGAGTCCCGCCTGCCACCACTGCGACTGCAGTGAAGACTCGGCCCAGCACACGCTGGCGATCTGCCCCGCTTGGGAGTCGCAGCGCCGGGCCCTCACTGCAGTCATCGGAGGAGATCTCTCGCTACCGGCCGTCATACGCTCCATGGCCGGTAGCGATAGCAGTTTTACCGCGGTCGCGGCGGAGAAGGCCCGGGAGGACGATATCTATCGGACCCAATCCGCAGCCGGCGAAGTGGGCGGCGTAGGCGCGCCTATCAGCGCCTCATGCCGCCCTGAATGTGGCCGCGGATGGTCGGGACGGGTTTTCCCTCCATCCGCTCTAGTGGCCACCCGCGAGGGGGTGACGTACGCGTGTGCCGTACGTCGCCTAATTAGAGAGTTTAACAGCAGACGGTGCCCGATTCAGTGCAAGCGCTGGGAGGGGTCCGGATGTCTTAATATCAGCAGTTCCGGATCCCTTCCGTCTCAGGCGCAGAGTGGCACACCGTGTGGTTTTAGTGGGTTCGATTCCGACACACCGACCCGCCGCAAACCCCGGCGGGGTGACGGTCCGAGGGGATTTCCACACGTTAAAAAAAAAAAAAAAAAAAAAAAACGTTTGATGAGAGCTCTGAGAGCAAGAAGAAGAGACCCCAAACCACAACAAGAAGGTCTCCAAAAGTGCAACCTCTGCTCCTTTTGCATTGCTGGTGGCAGTCACCGCCAAAAAGGCTAGAAAACTGCAGCTGTGGTTGTCACCGTGTTGCCAGAGGCAGCTAAGAATGGGCTCTCCTACGCGGCTATGTTCAAGAAAGCCCGGGATAGCCTAGGTGGCAAATTCGGGGCCTCAGGTGTGAGGCTGCGGGGGGCTTGCCTTGACGGGGTCTCGAGTTTTGGAGTTCCCCGGTGCTGAAGGTGCAAAGACGGCGGACGTCGTTGCGGAGAAGCTGCGGGGAGTTTTTGCAGCGTCAGATGGTGTCGAGGTCGTTAGGTCCACCAAGTGTGGAGGTGCGCATTTCGGGTTGGACGGCTCTGTGCAACGCGGACACCAAAAGACGGCTCTGTTTAACGCGGACACCAGAGTCACAGTCCTGGCGGCGAGACCGATGAGGTGTTTCAAATGCCTAGGATCGGGACATACCCGCGTCAAGTGTGGTAGTTGCTTCGACTGCAGTGGATTCTGCTTCCGCTTTGGTCGACCGGGGCACAAAGTGGCGGAATGTTCCACCGTCCCTCACTGCCAGCGTGTGCGGCGGGTAATTTGCCCGCCAATCGCCAGATGGGACAGGGGGGCTGCAAGCCTCCCCGCACTTCTCCGCAAACATCGGTGGTTAGCCAATCGGCACAGGCTGCCTCCGATGCAAATTGAACATCAGGGGGAGGAGGCTGTAGAGACGATCCAATAATGGACCACGTCTCCAGCCTCCTTGTCCAGACGAACCTGAACCACTGTGCCGGGGTGCAGGACCTCTTCCTGCAAACTATGGCAGAGTGGTCTATTAGTGTGGCCGTAGCCGCAGAGCCCTATTACTTTCCTACCCGTCCAAAATGACTGGGTGACTAGGACGGCTCCGTAGCAGTCATCGGCTCTGCGGCGGCTCATCCCCCGCCCTTGTCGGTAAGAGACAAGGGTACTGGATATGTTGCTGCCGAATGGGGGGATCACCATATACGGTGCCTACTTCTCCCCCAACCGGAGCCTGAGCGACTTCGAGGTCTTCCTCAACATCCTAGAGACTTCGATACGGCGACAAGCGTCTGGGCACGTCTTAGTGCTGGGAGACTTCAACGCCAATTCCGTTCCTTGGGTTCCCCTAGGACGGTTCGGACACACCGTTCCACCGAAAACCCGGGTGGAATGACAGCCCGAGGGGGTTTCCACAAGGGGAAAAAAAAGGACGGACGCACGGCACGATGCGGTAGAAGAGTGGACAACGTCGGTGGGCCTGTCTCCTTAATAGAGGTTCCACCAACACGTGCGTGCGACAGCAGGGGGGGGGTCGATAGTGGACCTTTCGTTCGCTGCACGAGTAAGGAACTGGCGTGTTCTGGAAGAGGTTGAGACGCTCTCGGATCATCTCTATATCCGATTTGAATAACCACCCAGGACCCAGGACCCCAGTAGGGGTCACAGGGGGCGGCTTTCATCCCGCTTTCCTCGGTGGGCTGTATCTAAGCTAGATAGGGATTTACTGGAGGAGGTAGCCATCATCTACTCCTGGCTGTCTCCGCAGCCTCCGACCGAGGAGGCAGACATGGGAGCTGGCCGCGATGCGATTACGCAGATATGCGATGCGGTCATGCCCCGTTAAAGGCTGTCGGCCTCCAAGGAAGGAGGTCTACTGGTGGACCCAGGAGTTGGCGGACCTCCGCGCGGCCTCCATTCGTAGAAAGTACCTGCACTCGTGGCTCGGATAGAATTGAGTCCCGCCTGCTACCACTGCGCCACAGTGAGGACTCGGCTCAACATACGCTCGCAGACTGCCCCACTTGGGCGGCGCAGCGTCGGGTCCTCACTGCAGTCATCGGAGAGGATCTCTCGCTACCGGCCGTCATACGCTCCATGGCCGGTAGCGACAGGAATTTTAGAGCGGGGCCGAATTTAGGTAGGAAAACTTACACGCATAGAATAGTTATATTATAAGAGTTATATTATAATGCCGCCCTAAGTGTGGCCGCGGGTGGTCAGGACGGGTTTTCCCCTCCATCCGCCATATGACTAGCCGCGAGGGGGTGACGTCCGCATGTGTCTGGACGCCGCTTTATTGATAGGTTACCCGCAGTTGGCGCCCGCATAGTGCGGGAAGGCGCTAGGAGGAGTCCGGATGTCTTAACAAAGCTGTTCCCGGATTTCTCCTATTTTAGTCGGTTCGATTCCGACACACTATTCCACCGAAAACCCTGGTAGAATGACGGCCCGAGGGCGTTTCCACACGAAAAAAAAATAAAAAGCTCTTAGCAATCAACCCATGGGCTGATAACTATCAGCACAATTATTGCTGAATTTACATTCAATGTATCGACAACTTCACGGGCCAAGTACAAATATTTTCGTTGTTTATCTTTTTCAGCCTCTATGATGATTATCGTCCTGGGAAATGGTAATATCAACAATCATTGCGCAGCGCCCTTAGCGTGTTATTACAACTACGTCAGGTTTATTGGCAACAATAGTCCTGCCAGTGATGATACATCGATCCCAGTATAATGTTTCACAACCATTTTTAAGAACTAGATCGGGCAGATATCTGTAGTACGGTCTGGTGGCTATCAGATTCGGTCAGTTTCATGCCCTCTTTCAGCAGATGTTACATCGGATTATACAATTAAAATTCTTACTTCGAATTTTAATTATAATGGAAATATAAATATAGAATTAGGTAAGAATTGCAATCATAATAGTTTTTAGTTACCAAATATTGCTTTTATCAAAAACTGTAGGTATAGTTGCTTACAATGTATGTCACCTTTGTTGTTGTAATGAATTAAAAACTGCAAAACTGAAGTTAAACAATTTATTATTTACTACTTTTTAATGTGATGCTAGAGCCATCCTTCAAACGAACAATAAAACTTCTATAGTATACTAATAGTCGTCAAGATATCACTGAGCATAATACCACAAATCTTAAACACAGTAGCAAGTTTAACCTCTGTTTTCCTGTCAAATGTACATAAGCTGACGTCTCAAGAAATATAGCAAGGTTGCCTCACATGAACATTGACAAATACAAGGGTCGGAGCTGAACGTATTTCTACTACAACGCTCATCCATGATCCATGATCGACTGAACACTGGATCCGTGAGTGAATTCCTTGGAAGAATAATATTTATTGCTCAAGGAAATGTCTGGTGTGTTTATTGTTAAAGGTATGGGATAATTCAAAGATTTTTCACTTATTATTGACAAGAATAGACGGCGAATTTGTCATGTGCACTGTCCATCGACCGATTCGAAGACAAATCTTAATCTCTTAGACTAGTGCAGGTAAAATAAATTGCAGAATTCAATTGTACTCTCTGAGACTTAGCGAGTACATTTCTTATTTCTTTGTGGTTAGATAATGGTCGTATAACTTAGAGTCATGACAATGAATCGTGTAATATCTAATCGGAAAAAGTACCTAATCTTCAAAAATCGAACCATAGATATTTAACTTTAAATGCTTAATATATATTTTTGGATGACTAAATAATTGGTCAATGTGGTAGGGTGTACATGAAAGGCATAACTACTTAAAGGTACTTGTTAATGTCTTAACAAGAGGTTTAAGATTCATGTAGTTGATGATTGAGACTTTGAAAATAATCTGTTTCTTATATGTGTCTTGTATACACCTGGAGTGTTTCAAGACAGAAAAATATATCATATCGTGCTAAGGGCGGAAAGAAATATGATGTTTAATTTTCTAGGTGATCTTAATCCTAAATTACATTACAAAATATCACAAGACCATCAACACAACATACCCTTATATAAAAATGAGGTATAAAAAATCGTGTCTATCCACTACGTTCATCAAGCTCCATATTGCTAGCCATAAATTTTTCATGGTAGCCCCTATGCCAGTAAGTATTTACTCTGACTAAACCGGTATATATCACGCAGGCGGACCAATTTCTTGACCGAAAAATTTATAACGGTGCTTCAAGCGTTGATATATTAAGGCTAAGATGTCCCTGGAACGCGTATAGTGAAATGATAAATAGGGGTACGGCAGTTTTGTTATTTGCATGTTTTGAATGTGATAGAATTTAAGCTTATTAAAACTAAGAAACATTTGTCTAATACAAATAAGTATTGTTTGTCTACCGGTTTTCTGTGAGGTCGTGGTAGTTTTTTCGTCGAGAAAGCAGATTAATAGAAAGAAAGAAAGAAAAAATGTTTATTTGGCACACAAAAACACAGGTACATGAACAGTTTTACAGAAAGACTCACTGTCAGTGCCAAAAACGGACCCATTTCAGCGTTGTGTCAGACGAAAGCCTAACGCTGGTTTTCAATTGGGCGGTTGCAGACCATACCATCACAGGCCAATAGGTAAATACATACTAACTAGACAATAAATAACAATACAAAACAGAAAAGCTCATAAAAGTGCCAATAGTATTTAAAGATGTTAAAGGCGGGGGTAAATTGTTCCATATCTTAGAAGCCGCATAGCGGAAACTACCTTTAAAAGAGGCTGTTTTATGAGGTAATATAGAGAGTTGCTGAGAGCACTGTCTCACGGCACAATGACGTTTGTTGGAAACCCCTTCTAGTTTACGAAACAGGTAAACTGGTTCGCGGTATTTAACAATGCCAAACATTAGGGATGCTAAGTGAAGCTTGCGCCTAGACTTCATTTTTAATATTGAATTGTAATACAGAAGCATGGCTATCCCACGGTTGCAATCCCTACACTCTGCGTATGCAAGTGTTTACTCAGAGCAAGATATCAGCTAAATAGATATTAAGAATGGTTATATCTTTATTTTATTCTTAAATTTTCCTTATTAAAACCTATCGGCAATAGCCACTTACTCACAACTTTGCATTAAAGCTCTCAGTAAACAGGGTTCATATTAACAAGTTCAATATTTCTGATGTGGAATATGTAAATCTGTTGGATCTGTCGGCGACACGCAATGCTCGAACCGGGTTTAATATTCCGATTCCTTTCACGAGAATTATTCGTACAGGATGTGTACTTAGGCGGATGGATTTGTAAGAAAAAATTAAGATAGTTATTTACTAAGGAGATGTGTAAAGAGTGTTTTTTAATTAATTATTTTAATAACTATTTAATATTTTTTCGTGGTAGAGCCAAGCTTAGGTACGAATGGGCCGGCTTGACCGGTGCGATACTGAGCCTCACAGAAAACTGGGTGTGAAGCAATACTTGCGCTGCATTTCCCCGAAATTAGTGAGGTTTTCGGAGGCCCATCTCCCCTCTCCTTTGACCTCCCGCCCCTTTTCCCATCTCTTTATCACCGTCTCTTTCTCCTCCCCGCATATCTTCAAACCTCCTCACCCTCAAAAGCGGGCAGCGCACTTACGAATCTCCAGTTGCAGGTGTCCATGAAAGGCGGTTGTCACTTACCATCAGGTGACCCGTCTGTTCGTCTGCCGTCTGAGTATAATACAAAAAAAAAAAAAAAATAGAATCAAAGTAGCGATGAGCCACAATAGAGAAACAGTACCTAATATAAAACTTTTTTTAGGTATGTACAATATAGTAGGGCATTTGAACGCATCTCTGTGTATGTATTTTTATCGTTAGATTTTAGTCTCATCTTTAGGCACGAATGAGCCGGATTACGCCGAGAAAACCGGTTCTCAAGTCCTCCTCACTTTAACCTCCACTCATTCCCCTCACTCTTTTCCCCTCCATGCACCCCCCACACCCAGCACCAGCACTTGATATCTAGTCATAAATGTAACATAGGAAGTACTGATATACTGCATACAGTACATTGTAAAAGTCAAGTAGACGTAATTAAAATTGACTGCAATTCAATCATAGATTTTCTTCTAATGTTTTCTAATATGTTATGTCTAGACTACCACTTCATATTCATGAAATAAGAAAAAAAGAAAGAAAGAAAGCATTTATTCTGACAGCACAGCACATAATTGTTGCAATCAAATAAAAACCATGAGCACGTATAATGCCCTGTGCGATGCCAGAAAAGGCACACCTATCTTAGCATATTGCTACAGCCGGAGACTGCAGCACTGGTGTTATAATAGGACCCGAGCACGGTGACGTCACGAGCCTTTTTTCTATATTTATAGACGCAACCAAAAGCAACTAAAATAAAAATAAAAAATTTAAATCAAAACGTCAGTCTAAAATATGACAGTAAGACGTAAATACAATTTAATGTTGTGTGTTGTGTTGCTGTTGTACAACATAATTTAATTATATAAATTAATTAATGCTGCATAAACCGTATTAGTGGATACTTCGCATATTTAATCAAAATATATAACAACAAACTGCAGTAAGCCCTAATCTATAATACGGGACTGGTTAATATATGTAAATCCATTTTATTAGCAGCTTATAAAACTTTGTTATCATATAATACGTATCATCAGATATACAAGAGAATATTATTTATTGAGCTAGAAAATAGTATAGCATTTACATATTATCATTTATCATAAGTAACATAATAAACAAGTTAAAAAATAGTGCAGCTTCTAATTGTTAAAAGACATTAGAAGTATCAGATGTAAATACGAGACTGATTAAAATTGATTACAAAAGCAATATAATATGACCGAATATATATTAAAATATTTTTGATATCTCTTAAATAACATGATCCGTGGGAGTCTTTAGGGGATTTGGCGGCTAGTCCACAGTAATATCACGGCCTTACAGAAAACCGGTGGACAAGCAATGCGCATTGTATAGCTTAGTGAATGAGGGTTTCGAAGGTCACAATCCCCTTCCCCTGATCTTAATTTCTTCTTTGTTCTCTCCTCTAATCTCCCCTCTCCTCTTTTCTCTCTTTACTTAGGACTTTTGAGTTGTCAGATAACAACTTTCAGGTTGATCACCTGTTCACGTATAACATAAAAAAATACCAATTTTGCCATATTTTGCCACTAACGTTATAGGGGACAAGCTCATTGCCATCAACCGGGCACTGTATGACTATATACGTACTGACGAATAGATAGAGAGAGAGAAACCGACTTTACAGACAACCAATTTTTTTATTATGAACTTGAAAGAGTTATAGAATCAAGATAAAAAAATATAACTATGTTTTCAAACACCTTCGACTAAATGACACTATCTGAAACCAATCATTTCTTGACACCAAATATATCATCTTTGTAAATCGTCATGACTCATTCCGTTCAGAACTTGTCCAATATATCGAATATATAATTTTCGTAGTAATATATTTCCAGAAAAGTTTTATCAGTAAGCTGGCAATAATTCAAACATGATATATGACCACTGAACAAAGTTTATCTCGTAATATACATACATATTAGTTCGGCCTAAGGCAATGGTAAAAGCGATATAAGAATGCTAGATCTAAGGTATTTATTATAAATTTCCAATAAAAAAAAAAAACACTACACCCTACCTTTTTGTGTGCTGTGTGGTTTCCGATGGAGTAGAATAGGGTGACTAAGGGATTGTACTGAAATGCACGAATGACGACAATAGCTCTCTGTCACGTCAACGAACTAAATTATGTTTTTACAAAAAGTGTCGCGCGATGAGGTGCTTTGGCATGCATGTATGTTCCTTTTCCCGAAATATTATATCCTTTGGCACTCCCACTTATCAAATAATATCAAACCGTAAATGCTCTACGGCATGACAAGGAAACATCATATATACATACATTGACTTCAAAAATATAACCCTCATTCATGCGTAGTCGATTGAAAACAATATCAAATAAAAATTTTGTTTGCAGTCAGTGTCATTCAAAGTCACGTGTGTATCTACAAGATGCTCGCTTACTTTCAGCCTTACAGGATATTTACCGAGGAGTAAAGCAAACTCAAACGGCTTTGTGGCGCCTATCTCATTTTGAAAATATACCCCATATCTTTCTTATCGCTTGTGAATTAAACAGCATTTCACAGCGTTGTTGTGAGTGCTATCGATATTTGCATACAAATTGGCTCAGCACCACTTCACTAGACTTGAACGATATCGCTTTCAATACTAGATTATAAACTGACAATATTATACATAGTGAGACCCCATTGGCCTTGTCTTACACTTAGACTACAAGTAGCTCCGCCAGTGACTGAGGTTCAGCAATAAAAATTGTAATCTATTGTAAGTCGGTAATGTATTTGTGGATTACTCTTACAAGGGAGCAAAGTAAAGTGAAGGGTTTTAGGGTTAATACATACGCTGTTACAGTCGTTTCTATTTGTAACACCAGAAGACTTTACTCGTATATCCCCTGAGATTCGATTTATCATTAACTATTCTACAGTCATTGGTTTTTGGGCAGATGTGGCCAGTTCACTTGCGTGCTTAATTCAAAAACATTATACTATCGAAACACTATATAGGCACAGCCGTGTGGTTCTTGATGGAGTAGATTAGGGTCCCCATCTCTTCACGTTGGTATAGTAAAATTAAAAATTAGGCTCGCACTGATACGAATAGAAACGTTTTGCTCTTCGGCAATATAGGCGTTGATTATATATGTATGTGTATATATACTAAATAGGCCCTATTGTCATAAAAGTAATTACTGTTTTCACAAAACAAGCACGTACTACGTTTGGCGCGTATATTTTTTATGGTTGTTTACCAATTTCTCGGTAACAACATTACTGATAAGTATCGCTTAAAGTTTAAACTGTATTTTAATAAGTTTAATCAAAAACTGGTTTCATGCATTCCACGTCCTCTGAAAATCTTATGTAATGCTTATATCAAGTAATCTTTAATAATACTTTTAAGTGATAGTTTCTTTATTATTAAACTACTATTATACTTGACTAAATACAGAGTCGTAATTGACGACTACAGTTTGCAGATTATTATTTAGTCCCATTGATGTAATAGGGGCAAGCTTGTCGCCATCATCCGGGCACATTGTAATTAAGAAGATTACAACTACTTTGTTTTATTGTTTACTTATCGTCTGTATTTTAGCGTAACTTATTGATTGTCGCAGGTAGAATGCTTTTCGAATAATTCTCCTACCGTATTTGTATATAGGTGTATATTTTATCAAACCAGGTGTTAATTATTGGTTAACATATGTTACCAAAACAAAATTAGAATAATAATAAAATACTACGTTCCTTTTAAAAAAATATTAAACAGTCCACTATACCCGTATGTGTATATGTATAAAATAGTAAGTAAGTCATATCTCTGGGTGACTATTTGACTAATACGAGTAAATGGCGCGGTACTGCAGTGTTCCCAAATATGATAACCATACAGTACCGCGCATTTTAAAGCCCCTACTACTTTTAATCGACATGTGATGTATATTGAACATTAAAATCGGTCGATTATGGCTGATGGGAGTCCAATATTCTATTATTCGTTTAGACCAGGTCGCAACGCGTTGGTGTTTCGACACGTCAAGAAAATCAAAATTCTTGTTTGTAATTAGTTTCATATACAAAGTAACAGTGGTCAATATTTTTATGGCTACATCAAAGCAATAAGACTGGATACAGTTCATTTCAAAATATATTTTTGTAATACATATGCATACCTATCATTCATATAATTTCAAACTTATTATATGTACACCTTTTATAGATTTCTCGGAGCACTATTGACCTTCCTCCGATTAGAAGTTAAGCAAACTCAAAACTTGCTGTATTATACATCGTCGTTGCTTAGAATTAAGCGAATTCTCACGGCACCGATTGGTTATCTATCCATTCATCCATCAAAAGTGGCAAACTACTACTAGCTCACAGTCTCCCTGGAGCCTGAAGACTTTAAGATCAGCAGCAAAGAGATATTGAAAACAACATGTTATGACATGACGTTGTTAAAGATAAAGATATGAATGAATATGAATATATATATTCTTAACGTTTTGTTGTGTAGTAACCGTTCAATATAGTTTATTTTTAAAAGGTGAATCTACAATAGTAAAAGTTCTTCAAGCACTTTTGCATGATGAAATGAGGCTTTTGCGATTTTCATATATGAAAATGGTTCTGTAGATGGAGGCGAAAATATATTTGAATCTAAGAAGACAGGAGACTACCACGAGTCAATGAACGCTACAATTTAAATTTTGAGAAAATGCTGATTTGGTAATGGACAATGTACTATATCGTTCAAGGCATCTTGACAAAACCCCTACAGACATGGAAAAAAGGATGTATTAACCTGGCTTTTAACTAAGAATATACATATCTTTGATCAAAATGAAATTAAAACCGAATTTCTGCAAAAACTTAAAAGTATTAAAGATAATTTTCAAAGTTTCTGGGGTCTATGTTAGTTATGGGATATGTTGCTCACAACTCGCATTAGCTGATTACTGTTGAAAAGTGAAAGCGTTGTGACAAAAACAAAACATGACAATCTTTTTATAAGACCATATAAATTTTAAATGTATTGTAGTTACAGCTCATTACAAAATAACTATTTAACAAGCATTTACTCTCACATTCATATAATAGAAACTGAATCAATAGTACTCTTTACAAATTGGAGTAGATTTCAGAACGGGCTATTGGGAGAATTGTGGGCTCTGCAATCGGAACATTTGCTCCAGGCTTACAGAACAAAGCTTCTTTGTTTAGTAAAGTAACTCGCTGTACGGTAAATGGTTACCATTCGAGTTCTCATATAAATGGTATTTCTGTATTTGTTGAGTTGGTATACCATTGTGATATTAATAATAAGCAAACGCTTACTAAAGATGCGAAGAAAAATGAAGGAAAATATATCTCATATTATCTGAAATACAACTAAATGACTTGGTAATAGTTAGTACCCCTAAAATGTTTTCTTTAATATACTGTAGGGGGACGGAGAAACAGATGGGTCGCCTGATGGTAAGTGCCACCCAAAGGATACCTGCAACTCAAGGTGATGAGAGTTGGGATGATGCGGGATGGGAAAGAAGAAAGGGGATGAGGAGATAGTAAAGAGTAGAGGGGCCTCCGGAAACCTCACTCATTTTAGAGAAATGCTACGCAAGGATTATTTAACTACCGGATGTGAGGCCGTGGTATCGTACCGTACCGGTCGAGCCCGCCAATTCATGCCTAAACATGGCTCTACCACTGTCATATTGTTTCTACATTGCTAGGCTATGTTACTAGTATAGTTATTTTTCTCTCTTCTGAATGGCATTACCAGGACTTTCTATATTGATGTTCATTAAACTAGTTAAAGGATTTAGTTAGTGGCCAGTAACAAAGCACACGCTCGCCTGCCTTGCTACTGCTTATACTCCCCAATCCATCTGTATAAGCAATGTCCTTTTCTCAGTCCTCAATTTTTTCAATTTTAGTTTCAATGTCCTCTTTCTATCTTCCTTTTTTTGTGAACATACTTAATTTTTTTACGTCTTATTCCCAAAAGTGTCCGAATTACAGCAATAGGTTATAAACATGTTGTACTTACTTTAGGCATCTGATAGAGCTGTGTAGGGTCGCAGAAAACATATAACTTTTTCTGTCTATGTGTGTAAGTAGATATGTTTATATAAACATATATTGTATGAAAGTATGTATATTTATATATACACGTTGTTTATTATTATTAAGTTGATTTTTATTATTTAATTATGTTAAAATGTATTTATAGGTAGGTAGAGTACCTAGCTCTAAATTTGATGTTTTGATCTCTCTTAAGTGAAAAACTTTTATTAACACGTTTTTTTTTTACTTTTGTATCTTGTCTTTTTCTGTGCATCCTGGTAGAAACTGTATTTATATATATAAGGTGATCAGGCCACCCTTTGTAAATTTCTATTTTGCATACACGCTGTAAAGTTTAAAGGTGAACAACAAAGTTTATTCTATTCTATTCTGTAATTATTTTGTTGTTTCACCTGACTGACAGAGAAGATTATATTTTCCTAACGATTGTATGTATCTATGAATGTGGTTATGTATGTATATTCGTTATATTGCTATCTCCTCTAGAGTGAATTTTACATGGCGTATAATGTTTAAAAGTGACGAACGATAAAAGTTTTTTTCTCTCTCTCTTTCTCCTCTTTCCCCTCCTCTTATCACTTTCAGTCCAACTCCCCTTACCCTCTTCCATTTTTTCCCCTCTCCTAACCGCCCCAAACTTCCAACCCCAAATTGCACTTGTCCATGGGCGGCGGTTATCACTTACCACCAGGTTACCACAATGACTCCACTCTGCCTAATGGAAAGCAACAAGTGGATTTACAACCTATACGACAAAAAAATAGAGATAAAATTACTAAATATACTATTTATATTTTTTCTATTAATTTGACTTCTTAACAAATCATGGCCGAGTTAATTCTTTGTGCAACCCTTCAAATGAAGTATTAAGAGTTACTTATTATACATTTTTACTTTTACCTCTGAAATTTCGAATTATTTTAAATGAGGCGGAGAGTCCCGAGGCAGCAATTTGCATCGAGCATTTAACAGTTAACCCTTTTAACATTCACGTGGGTTTTTTCAACCCCTATTTTGTATGCGAACAATTTTCTTCCGGTAAATGAAAATTGCGTTTAATGAACAACGTCTTCAGTAATTCTGTTACTCTGTTGGAAGAGTGAAAAAGAGTATTCAGGAATAAAAGCATCTCGGTACGTTACGTAATAAGTTAATATTTTTATTAATAATTATAAAATGTATTTCCTTTACTTGTATATGTGCCGAAATAAGGAACCAATTCCCAGAAATACTCAAAGTATTTCAGGTTTTTTTTGGTACAGAAGAAAAACAAGCAGGATAGGCGTAGTATCCTGGGTATGGACATTTGCCGGGATATCAATACGCGTAATTACACCGTGAGTGTCACTATGGCGGCCTCGCGGAAGCTTGGTGTATTGAAGAAGTTTTTCCCGAGCAAGAGAAGTTTTTTATACAAGACCCAGGTTCGCTTTTGCCGTCCCAAATATGAGAGCAGTACTCTGCTCTCATGTTTGGGACGGCAGAAGCAAAGAGATGGAGTTGCGAAGAGATGTCGCCTCTATGGCAGTCCTCTATTGCCTACATCACGGAGTTAGTTTCCAATTGGTCAGAATTTCTCCCTTTCTTTAGACAAAAACAAATGCTGGCCTCAGAAGTCAAGAGTGGAAAACATACAATCCCAAACTAAACGGCTCGGCTCTTTCTTCCTGTGCCGATCGGTTAAATCCTGGATTTCCTTACCAGCACACTAGTTTCCCTCCCATTTTGATCCCGGGTCTTTTAAACGGGGATTGAAAGAGCATCTCACAAGGCTGCCATAGTGTGGGTTACCATGCTGCATTGACTACACTTACAATGAGGATGGTGACCACCACTCTTAGACTCCACTTATTGCTTTCCATCAGGCAGAGTGAAGCTATTATGGTAGGTTTATACATAAAAAAAAAGAGACGGTTCCCCCCTCTAAGATTTGTAGATGCCCTCTGTAAGATTTATTATTTATGCGATAACAACGAGGTATGGTAATTAATTTCCATGTGAAAAGAATCGTAGTAGTATGTGAAATGGAAGTTTAAGATTCGTTTCATTTTTAATTAATAAAACTAAAACAAAAGAATGGCTACGTAGATTTTAAAACTCAAAAAGTAGCGGTAATATTTACCGAGAAAGTTACGACAAAGTCCATTAAAGGAAAAATTAAACGGCATTCCTTCGTATTATTATTCTATTGACTTCATAAAAGGCAGTTATAAAAAATAGTATAAATGTAATTGTGAGATTGCGATGTTAATAATTGAAGTTACGTATCGCGAGTGAGAAATATTACACCTTATTCGTTTCGCTTTAATTAAACTTTCCATGGCCGGGCGCCCGAGCCGCTTTACGGTAGGATACTGTCATGAATAAATATGACATATTACATTTCTTTTTTCACTTGCGATTCATGTTTGCATTTTCTTTCGTGAAACCAGAAAAACAGTTTATCATTTATGCTAAAGAATATTCTTAAGTCGTACAAAGTTATATCTCACTACGATTGGAATACTTGCTCTCTATGGAAATCTGATTATAGGAATTTAATTTGGTTATTAAATTATCTTAAAAAAGAAAGTAAAAAAAAAAAAAATATCTGGGACATAAGTTAAAACTACTAAATATTTTGTGCTGCTCTTAAGACTTTATACAAACACAAATAATTATAAATGCGATGCACTGCAAATATCGTATATTTGTACACGACACTTATGTGACGGACTTAGACTACTGAAGTTTTATAATAAGATTTACAATTGGTTCTTCTTCGTAAAAAAACTTCACCGAATTATGATACATAGCCTCTCACCCAAATACTTACCTCTGGCCAGCCTCGCTGAAAGCAGTAACTGGAAATTGGATCAGTTTTCAATAACTGAACTGATCAATTAAAGCTCTCAAATATTGGACACGTATGTATTTCATGTCATTTAGCGCACTCGCACCTAAGAATAGTAGCAAACCTTTGTTTTATTTTTATTACTTTTAATTTTCAACTTGTTCTTCACATTAACACTAAACAACTATCTATTAATTATTATCGAACTTGTTTTAACTAAAACCAAAATAAATTAGGTACAGAATTTTTCCCGATTGCGCAAGAATATGATTATGTTTTGCGGTTGTATTTATGTATGTATGTTTACTTGTATTTATGTATGTTTACTTATATTGTAACTATTTAAATAAGGTATTTTGAAATGACAACTGGTGATCCGAGTGGGGACCTGGCGTCCTGTAACACACGTTTTTATACCTGTCTCAGGCTCAGATTTATAATAAAAAATGATTTCTTTCTTGGTTAAAAATGTTATCAAGTATACACAACAGTAAACAATAAAATGTAAATAATTTGCAATACAGTGGATTAATTCACTGACAATACAGTATTTCTATAAATCTAGGAGACTCGGCACGTTTATTATCTGTCCATCGTATTTATGAGTTTCATCTTTACATATTATATTCTTCCTTTTTAGCGAAGCGCTTCTAGCTTCAAGTATTATACGGTACCAAACAGTGTGAAGAAGTTTCTTACAAGTCACGTTATTGGAAGACAGGGTTGTTAAATTTAACAGCATTGAGAAATCATTACTAAAAGTTACGAAAGTAATATATTATAAAATGTTCGTGTGTGTGAAAGTACCGTGTGGTTTTCGGTGAGTATAATAGAGCCCCCCCATTTTAATAAGGAATCGCACTATTATCAATCAGACAGTATGTATACAGTCCTACAGTTACCAATTTATTTGCAAAATGTAGGTGTTCTATACAATTTTGCACACCCATATACACACAACTGATATCCTAAACCAAAATTAGACTGTTTTTTTTTAAAGTCCTGCTGTCGAAACAACTAAGCCGTATTGATACCACTGGCCGCCCTCATAAATGGCGAGGAATGGTGGAACGATCGAAAAACGAAAACCATAACGGTTACTGTAACATACATATGTAGGTAATTTATAGTAATAATTGTGGGTTTGTTTCTCACGGTCCTATTTTTACTAAAATTACTTTATTATTTTTACATGTTTAAAACGTAGTGTAATGTATTATTAGGGTTAATTCTAACACTATCCCAAATATCCCTGGTTATATATGTATATATACACTCACAGGCACAATTAACCGCCCACCTTGTATTTCTTTCAATTTTCAGTAGTCGGAAAATTTTGACCACGTTTGATGGAAGTTATGTTAAAAGCAGCCATTAAGGATAAATAAAATCACAAAAGTCTTTAAACAAAACCGTTTAATAAAAAAAAATTTGCCAAAAATCGATTTTGCAAAAAATTTGCATGAAAATGTGATGACTTTAATTTTGAAAAAAATCGTCCGCTTTCTTTTTATTTAAATTTTAATAATGAGTATTACTACCTCGGGCCCTGATGACTTCTTGTAGTCGGTTTGGCAATCCATCTACGAGGTCTTGAATATCCGACTGAGGGATATTATGCCACTCCTCTATCGCAGCCGTCTTGAGCTCTTGTAAGGTCGCAGGGGCTGATATTCTTGCTTGAATACGTCTTTTAAGGTTGTCCCAAATGTGCTCAATTGGGTTAAGATCGGGACTGCGTGACGGCCATGGCAAAACTTGAATCCCGACCTCATCGAGGTTTTGAGTGACGGATCTTGCGGTATGGCATCGAGCATTGTCGTGCATTAATTTAAAGTTTTCACCAATAAATGGTGCAAAAGGTATGACGTGGTCTTGTAAGACTTCCTCCACGTATCTTTGACCAGTCACACTGCCTCTATCAAACACCACTAGATCGGTACGAGCCTCGTAAGAGATACCTCCCCAAACCATTATGGATCCTCCCTGATAATCCACGGTTTCGATTATTGCACATGCAGCAAACCATTCATTTTGGTGCCTATAAACACGCTGACGTCCATCTGGACCCCTTAAGGCTATTCTGCTCTCATCTGAGAACAGTAAGTTCTTCCATTGTTCCGTAGTCCAGTCAGCATATTCTCGTGCAAAGGCAAGTCTTGCTCTACGATGCTGTGCAAGCAGCTGTGGACCGCGAGCTGGACGAAAAGCTCTCAGATTCCTTTCAGCCAGTCTTCTTCTTATCGTACATTCACTTACAGTGACATTTCTCACCTCAAACAGACCTGTGCGCGCTTCAGTAGCGGTGCAAAAGCGATTTCTTAGCACGTTACTGACAACAAAGCAGTCATCCAGAGCCGAAGTACATATAAAGAAAGAAGAAAAATTTTTTGTTCCACAAATAGTTGCCACGAGTCTGTTCTTTATGTCTGTTGATTGAATGTTTGTCAAGGGAATTGCGACACGAAATCCGTGACACAGGAATTATTCTTGATGTGAAGGGGTTTCTTTTTTCAATAATATATATATATATATATATATATATACATATATATATATATATATATATATATATATATATATATATATATATATATACATATATATATGTATATATATATATTTCTTAAATATATATGTATGTACATTGTTCTTATATATATATATATTTCCTACATATATATATTTATTTCTTTTTTTAATAATATATTTTAAATAAATTCTAAATTATAAGATTTACTAGGTTGATTAAAAACAAAAACAAATTTAGATTTATTTATCTATGTAAGTAGTGTGTTTGTAGTGCACTCTTGGTATAATAGTCAGTATGTATATAAAACCTATATATTGTTGTAACTAACATTAGTACACCACAGACAACTTTAAATTATCAGCGATTGCTATACATTAATGTTTAAGATATGACTGAATCGTATCTCATTGATAGGTGTACAATAAAAAGATAAATAAATAAAAAGGACAAGAAAAAAATTAAATTGTAAAGTTTTTTGTAACGACGTCACATGTAACAACCTCTTCAATTTCTGATTAACAATATTTGTCAAGAAAAGTCTAGTTAAGTGTGTCCAAAACATGTAATGTATTTAAATTACTTAAACTTTACTGATAACACAATTAAATCACATAGTTCCAGAAACTAATACATCATTTCAATGTGAGCGACATCCTTGATTCTGAAAGTCACATCTGTTGTGTCTGCAAACAAGTTAGCGAGCGTCACCTGGTGGCAGACATCCGCCGTTGCACTGCTTACATATTGCAAACACTACCCTTCAACTACATGGTCCCTTTTATGCATTCAGCTCTTACGTTCGACAAGTACACATTTCCTTCGAAATACTTGACTAAGGAACTTTTTAAACTTAAAGGTTTCGGCTTTGTAAAATTAATGCCATGAAAAATGGTTAAGGCATCGGATTTACAATCAAGTAGTTGCGGGCTTGAACCTTAACGAGTGCAGGGTTAAAAAGGAATACTAGTAATATGTAACCAAAGTTACTAATACTCTTATATTTTATATTAAAATAAAACACATGCAAAATAAAATTAAGAGGTTTATATTTTATATTATACATGTATACATATACTCATGCATGTATCCTCAAAGGGGTATTTACAAGTGTATTAAACACAAAATGTATCCTATCATAATTTAGCTCTACTCACGCAATGAGGGTCAAACTCAACAACAACAACAACACAAAAAAGAAAAAAAAAAAGAAAAGAATTTTAATTTATGAAGACTCGTGCGAAGTGCAGACGTAAAACATTTCTTCAAAATAATTACAACGTGTTTTTTTTTTAATAGACGCATTCGCCATCTTATTGTAGTTAAAGAAGCTGTAGGTACTATGTTGGATATTCTAGGAATGACTGTCATCTATCATACATGCCCTGATAATGGCAATAGGCCTTGCCTCTTATTACATAACTTAGTCCAAATTTGTTTGGCAAAAAGCAGTAGTACAAGACACTTCTGCTTATACCTTCGGAGATATCTACGCTAGGGTATGTACCTATGTAGTATTTTATTTTCAATGTTCTTTTAATAGTATTACATGCTAGTGTTTATACTGTTATATTACATAGTAATAAAATACAAAATAAAAATCTAAAGTAGTTTGTTTCTTTGTGTTTAAGACTCTTTGGTCTTAAAGGGTGTTCAGTAGGAACCGGTCATGAAACTTTGCAGAGGTTGCCAAGGATACTGAAATGTTTACTCTGGGTGACTTGAATTTTGTTGATACTCCTTTCTAGGCACATACGTTTCTGCTCCATAGGTAAGTACCGGAAAAATACTCTGGTCGAATAACCTTGCTTTTTATTAGCTGTCATATTAATTTTGAAAGCCAAATCCATTTTTGAGGAGGTACCCCACCTGAAACTTCATCATTTTCATTCATAAAAGGTATGATATCATTTATTATTGATCATTGACTTTAGTTATACTGAAATTCATTTCCAAATCGACATTTAAAGAGACCTTATTCAAGTCATGGATCATGATTTGGAGATTCTTAGGTTAGCATTAGCTTAGGTTGATCATCCTAGCTCCCAGCATGTTAAGACCATGTTCCCCCAATTAAAGTTCTTTGAATACATCTAGGGTAATCAATTTTGGTGAAAAAGTGTCTCCCTGTCTTCAACTCTTTTTGCAGTCTTTTTATCTACCGACGGACTAAATGTTATCTACCTATATGTAGAGCAGCATTTAGTACCCTATGCACTTAGGCAGAGACATTACACTGTCTCATAATGAGTTGGCCCCATGTTGACTCGCTAGCAATTAACTGCATCAAAGGCCAGCTGCAATTCAACTACAGTTTTTACTAACGCTACTATGGTTGCAGTTCCGCGACTTCTTTTACGTGCAAGTTTTGAACCGTACAGGATATTAATCTATGAACTATCTCACACTATAATCTATCTCTGTGTCAATTTGTGTAAATGCTATGCAAATCCTGTGAGCACTAGGCTCATGATAAAGATGAAGATTATTGTAGGATTTTTATCTGACACCTTTAAGTTTCAGATATGAAATAAAAAAAAAAAAAGACAAAAAGACTCCCAAAGACTGAGACATAAATATATTATGTCTCAGTCTTTGGGAGTTGGCAACTTGGGAGTGGTCACTTCGCCATTACGCTGCCTCGCCGACAACACTTGCGTAAACCTCAAATTGTTTTTCTGAATCTGGGATCTGGGTGTTCTTTATGACCGTTGATTGAATGCTTGTAGTGCAGCGATCAGTCGGAAGTATGTGCTTCCCCGTATCAAATATAATTAGATATCTTTAAATTTTAAACTATATAGCTTTTACCGGTTACTTCACCACGTATAGATTAAAATAAGTCTGTTTCCTTTCTAAATTATTGAGACCTCCTCATACCTATATATAAATTTAATCAAAATCGATTCAGCCGTTTACCAATGAAAAGGTGAAAAACAGCAATGCAAATTGGAGTATTAATACTGAGCTACTTGGTCGATAGTTATGTTCTAAAATAAATTATATTAACTATGACATGTAATCGGGAAATAGTGCTTTCGTATGCCTAAGTAAAAAATGATATATCATAGCTCACACAAAATAGACTACAATTAAAAAAAAACAATTTGAAATAGAATTTTAACCAGCTACAATTCAACGTTTCAAACAAAATAAGTAACAAAGAACGATATTATTAATTGACAAAACAACGACAAGCATTTAATTAGCCAATAACAAGAAGAACAGTTATTCCAAATGTAAAGTCCCGGACAGAAATGTTTCTAATAAATTTGTGTTCAAGTAAAATGAAAGATGGTACTCATATTTCTGCGTCATTGGCCCTCAACCGAATATAAATCTGTATAACCGTGGAGCAGGATTTGTTCTTAATTTGAAATTCAAATTCTGTAACGGGAAAATGTAGTCTACCCGTGAAAACAGAGAAAAATGTACCCATTCTAATATAATTACCATACAAAAACATAAAAATAAACACGTTTTGCAGCGGTACGCAGATATTTTTTCCCCCAATCTCTTTGGCGTCTGCATAATTCTGCAGTTTAATCTCCGATAGTGATTTCATTGGAATTCAATTTTAATTTCAAAGAAAAAAGATGATGTCTACGTGACTTCTCATTTATTTTTTTTGAGAATTCTTTTTGAGGATGCTCTTAAAAGTTATTAACTCTTAAAATTGTTTCCTTTTATTTTTCAGCTTCATTTCGAATACTTTATGACCTTTTTAATGATTTTCAGATTTATTATTTTAATCTCTCTTTTAAGAGAGTTTATTACAATTTTTGAGTCTTTTTAAGTTTTTATGAGTTTTCTGACTTTAGAGTCATAAAATCTACTTTTAATACATTTTATAGATTACAGATTAAACCTTCTTGTGCGATGAGTGGGGATTGAAAATCTGACTTTAGCCAAATACTGAGTTTCTAGGAGCTATTTAGGTGAACCATCAAATATTACAAAATAGAACACATTGAATAAAATAAAATATTTTAACAAAATGTTTATTCAGGATCTTTGCATAAGATACTTTTCCATTTCAGGCAAAAAATATTCTAAAGTTCAAAATATTTTTTAGTTGTTTTTTGTACGTTGCTGGTAAAGCGAGTGTATAACATCAAATTACCATTTTTCTTCAGAACTGTACTCTTTCGAACGAAAACTTTAATGACGTATGAACTATGATAACACTGTTCCTTAAATTAAATCGGATTTTGTTGTGACTGTACTTATGTTTCATATTTTAGACCATGTTCTTGAACCATTTCTTATCTTAACCTTACCTTCATGTCTCTCGACTTCGTGGTATCATACTGAGTTATATCTTTCACTTTAAATCGAGCACGTTGTAATTAAATGTAACGATGGCAGATATAAAGTCAGCTTCAACTGTAGTACGAACTCGCCTTTGTTTACTATACTATAATAGCAATAAATTAGCAAGCTCCGCCTTTCCAAGATTCGGAATTAGTATAGGTTAAAAAATTGTATGTGTTCTTTTTTCTTGATATTAATATTACAGGAATAAAAATTAAATTACGTGGTCTTGCAATTCATTTCGAATGAATATGGCAATTCTGACAGCCTTTTGAAAAGTTATACTACTAATAGTATATCAAAAAGTACCAATAAGTGACCACTACTATTGGTTGTAGCAGAGAACCGTCTTGTAAAGGTAAGCGGCTATCGATAGTTTGTACTATACCTAATCTTGCCATAAATATTGTTAAGTACAAGGAAAATCTTTTTTATCCATTAAATATTTATTACCGTAATAAGTTAGTTTATACGTTAATATAATAACCTTAAAAATATACAGCCCTTTAAACGTTAAGGCCACTTATTAATAAACACACGCACTTTCTAAATGGGAAAATTCCGAACTCCCAATCTTATGGATTGTTTTAGGCACTCTAAATTATCATGGCGTTTAGAGTATGGCATACTGTCTAAAACTGACTATAAATCATACCACGCGGGTGGATCAAGCTTTATGACCCGGTGCTGAATCTAGCTGAAAGGACCATTCTTGGTTATGAAACATGGTGTTGGAAGCTTAATCATTTTCTCAAGAATCGTATCTTGATACACTTTTGCCGATGTTTTGACACCTTTTTTACAAAAATATGGCTCAGTCATTAAGGAGTGAATTCATCGAGATATACAATATCAAGGGATAGCTAAACACCTCACCAAACCATCAATTAAGTGGGATTATGCCCACGTTGTAGTCTGCTAACTAATTGGAAAGCTTCTACAGAGCTTTGAGCATAAACTCGGTGATTCTGCTTGTTACAATATTATTTTTTTTTTTTTATTCTATAGGGGGACAGACGAACACCGCCGTCCATGGACACTTGCAACTCAAGAGTCGAAAGTGCGCTCCCCGCCTTTGAGAGTGATGAGGGATGGGGCATGCAGGGAGCGGAAAGAAGAGAGGAGGGAGGAGGATATGGGAAAGAGGAGAAAGAAGATGAGGGGAAAGAAAGGGGGGGGGGGAATTGGGCCTCCGGAAACCTCACTCAATTCGGGGAAATGCAATGTGAGGCCGTGGTATCGCACCGGTCGAGCCGGCCCATTCGTGCCTAAGCATCGCTCTACCACTAAAGTAGATATTTATTTATATATTTATAAATCATTAGTAAAAATAAATCCCTTCAGTAAAGTAAGTACTTTACATAAGTAAAATACGTAAGTAGTACTTTGCATACAGATTAAGAAGTTGTTTTTATTTGATCACCCTAATTATTGTTAAATTATTAGTTAAATAAGTCATCTTTTAAAACACGTGACACGGTTCTTGGTGCTTATACAAAGTCACTTCCTTTTCCTTCGTTTTAGTGATAAAATATTTTGCTTTCGGACACAATTTTCAAATACTTTGGTCATAAACAGAGAAGGTTGTTACAACATTGTACCTATTAACTGTTACACAAACATTCAACTATTGCATTTGGCTCCATACCTTCTTTGTATAATGCTATCACAGATGCTGCAGAGCAATTAGATTCTCTCTAACACCATACTCAGTATTAATTTCAAAAAAATATTTAACACTAATCGGCGTTAGAATAAGAAAACATAATGAATATTCAATAAGAATGATAATTTCCAAATTCCAAAGTAGTGTTATGTTGTTTTTTTTTTTTTAATGTAACATTATTTATGTTAAGACTAAATATAGCAGAATATCACTTTCTGTTTTGGAAAAGAGTCCCCTCGTTATATTATTTCACCAAAAATCTACTCATCATACATTATATCTAATAATCGCATATTTAAATAAACAAGCCAATTACATATAACACTATTTTCCTGAATATTCAGGGCTCTAATAAGTATTCTAGTGCCCTTTCCAGTCACGGGAAGTACAGGATGTATCGGTAAGCGACTCTGGTTGCTGCGAGCTCCTGCAGTCTCAGATCCATTTGCTCATCCGAGGCGGTATTTTTTATCTCCGGTATCCCTAGTGGTATCCCTACACATTTTCTATCGAATCTCCTTATCGAAACTAGCCAAAACTCTATTGCAATGTTAACACTGCACCGGCTGTGCATATTGGCTGCTTTCCTGAATATAGGTAAATGTTAAGGAAAAGGGTTAGACCTTTGTTAGAATATTTATGTGTTATTGGAAGCAATTCTTGGTTGAATATAAGTTTTTTACGAAGTCAAATATTACCCTACTAAATAAAAGAGAATATGCAAGTGCGTTATACGTAGGTATATATTTTTTTTTATTTTATACCTTATGCACAAAATTTACATACATATGTGGACTTAATGCCAAAAGCATTTTCTACCAGGTTTCCTCGTGGTAGTGCAGAAATGAGTGATGTAGAACACTAAAAAGTATGACAATAGGTATGCTTAGAAAACAAATTGTAAAAAAGAAAAATGTGAATATAAACATAATATATATGGACGTTAGATACAAATATACGTAAATAATAAATATATGCAAGAATATATATAACTAAAACAATATATAACTATAAATAAAGATAAACATATTCCTATAGTTCTAGCGTCATGATGACTCGGCTAGCTTACGGGCAAGAGTAGCGGAAGAATGCAATTGCGATTTTCGCTCCTACGATTATGGGCCAGTTGAGGAATACCGGAGTGGTTTTTAATCGGTAAGAGTCCAACAGACCCCTTCGCCAACCTCAATGGGCGAAGGACATCTATGGGGATCTTCCACCCCAAGAAGAGCGCGAACCCTTGTTTTGAATGATAGATGACTATAACTGATAGCGACTACGACCGACAGGACGTCCCAGAGGAGAACAGACTGTAAAAGAAAGAGGAATTGACACAAGCACGATTATGCATGTAGAAGAACATTTGGTATTTCCCTCCTAGACAAAGAGAGGATCTTCCAACCAGGCAAGGTGATCATGCCTGGCGGATCGCGGTCCAGCGGTTAATGTTGGGGAGTCTTATATACACGAATCTTTATTATCGTGATTCAGGATCGTATTACATCATTAATGTATAACTAAGTATAGTTCGACTTGTCTTCGCTAGATGGTGCTGTCTTGTCTCTTTTGTATGTGGAGGTCGCCACATTTATGTTCTAATAAAATACCATATTTTGTTCTTCTGAATCTTTATGGTAACTATTTAATAAGTTTATATTTTACTATCTTTTTTCTATTGTGTAAAAGCTGATACCGACAACACACACACCCACGAATATACCCCTCGAGTGGTAGGCAGAGGTGCCCCCCCCCCCCGTTTGCCAACTATACTAGTCAAACTTACGTAAAAGGGGGCAGTCCTATTGGCGTCATCTGGGCACGGTAGGACTGTAAATATAGTGTTTAAAATATTACGGGGTGGTAGGTGCTCCGAACTCCTGCCTTGACTATCGGATGGTAACATTGAGATTCGAATAAACGCGGCGATATTTTGCGGCCCCTCGTAAAGTACACGCGTCTGCTCGCTGAGTCAGCAAACGGATAGGTTTTCATTATAGATGACGATACGTTAGCGACACGATATAACTTATGACTAGGATATCAGATCTCTTTATATTGTAGGAATACTAGACACACAGACACACTGTTACACAGAATGTTATCAGTACATCGTAATGTAACCCTCGTTACATACGTTTTTCGTCTACTTCGCGGTTTTACATATAACCCGAGTCTATTAGCACAAGCAAATTGGCGCACGCCGCGGCGCAGAAGCTGCGCGGTGCGTGAGCGCCACCAGCGCCTGCTAACGGCGCCAGCCGCGCGCACTAACCTTAGATACATCAACGAAATTATAAATTTTGATCAGACACTAGACATATTCATATGCTCTGAATATCTGTTTACGAAGACAGCAGGGCGTTACCTCGAGACTCTGACTATTCCTAGTACTGTTACATAGCTGGTACATACGTTGTACATATGTACATGCAGCTGGGTTAAAAACAGGTACCTAGGTAAAAAAATAGTTTGTAACCCAGCTGCTTATATATCTTTATAATTGACTGTGTTCCACATTGTTTATTTCGAATATTTTATATCTACTTATATACTATTGTGTAAGGTTTAACTGTAAACAATATGTATTTTCTGAATTCCTGAATCCTGCAATATACTGTTTTATTTACCCAAGGTTTTGCTTTATTTTTATATGACATCGTCCCTTTAGGTCTAAATTTCTTTGTCCTTGTAGATTTACAGCTCCTCCTTTTAGTGACATTCTTTTATAGACATCAAACGAAGCGAGAGTGACAGATAGATGCATGATAACAATTGAGATTATGAGAGTATTGTGATGTTGTTTATGTAGCGGCAACAATAACACTTGTTAAGGCTTTTATTTGGACTGAATCAGAATATTTTGAAGAATTGCTAAGAGAAACTTTCAATTTCCACACAATGCAAAATTATACAAAAATGTACACTCGTTCATACGCTCACGCCTGTACGCCACTTTAGGCAGGGGTGTATGAAATATCTACATTTTGCCAATTAGCTTTTAGTAACACTAACGTAATAGGGCGTATACTATTATATTAGAGGTCAACCGTCAATACCTGTTTGACTTGTATAGGTACTGTCTGATAGATAATAGTCCAAACCCTTAGTCGTCTTAAAAGACACCATCTAATCTAATGAGGATTTTTGACACTAATATATATGATTTGTGTCTATTTGCTTCTGTTCTGCGATAGATAGTCCATAAAAATTGAGGAAAAAATTTAAGAAGCTACAAAATACCAATAACTTTAAAAAAATAACCGTTAAAGGTATTTTGTAGCTCTGTTCGTTACATTATATCATATTAAAGTTTCTTTGTCACTTAACTTTAAAACAACTATTAACATAATCAAAACATATACGTATATTAAATAAAAGCTCCCTCTAAAAAGTTACCCTCACGTCAGTGACGTGGTTTTGGTACAAAGTAGCCAGAATAGCTCTGTGTATTACCTGTCATAAAGACGGTGATGCGTGAACGTATGATAACGTTTATCGTGTTTTTAAATAATTTAATTTCCACTTTATAAGACACTTATTAATATTGCAGACACCATATATCAGTCTCATTAAAAACATTGTCCTGAATTCTGATTGCTGTTCGGTGTTCTATACTTAACTGTGAGAGACCTGTCAAAGAAACTTATATATAGACATATATATACACATATACACTAAAGTCTGTATATCTGAGAAAGTAAAAGTACCTTTGCCCATTTTTTATTATATTAAAATGGGAAGGAGAAAATCACTGAAGGAAAAGGATACGATTAAACAAATAGACAATTTACTCAAAGAACATTCTCGAGAGGTCTGGCTCGCACACTTGTTACTCAAAGTTAACTGTAATACACATAATTCCTGATCTTCACTTTCCTAATATAGTTACGTATGTATGATTTGCTTATAAAGTTTACTTGCTACTCGTTTGTTTTGTTTTGGGGTTTGGGATTACATGTTTCTTGAAAGGTTTGTGCCCGCAAAGCCTAGATTTACTGTCAAGTCTAAATAATTTGAATTATATGACTGTTCGAAAAAAATAATTATCCCAACCCAATATCAGGCCTGACCAGAGGTCGGGGGTTCGCTCCCACACGGGACAAAACATTGTGTTATTCATAAATATGTCTGGGTGATTATTGTGTCCGTCATGTGTATGTTTGTAAAGTCTCCGCAACACAGAAATAATATCAAATTTTTAGTTCTTTATGAAAAAGGTGGTACTACAGGTTTCTGTGACACATATACTTACAGTGAGTACGGAACCCACATCTGATTTCAACTGTAGTTTTTCCTTTTTATTCACAGAGTTCCCAGTCATGAAATGGCATTAAATCCCAAATTACAGTCCTGATGCCAGGTTTCAGCACTTTAATAAACATTTATGCTTTTTATGTCTCCTGACTTAATTTTCGGGTGTACATATGAGAATCCAGCACACTCTACCCTTATTTATGGCTTAAATGTGGATAATTTCGCTGTTTATTTAAAAAGATTTATTTTTTAAAGCAAGAGTTTATTCTGTTGTGATTTACAATTTATTTAATGAGTGTAATGTTTAGCAAATCTTTATGAAATTCGAATACGGTTAGAAATTCATTTAGCAAAAATTTAATTTAAAATTACGTGGCCTATATATGCAAGCAGTAACTTCTAAAATATCTATATATGACACATATAAAGTAAATCTAATTTTATAGTAAGGTATTTTTAAATAATATCACCGTATCTTGCTCCAAAACTTATAAAAATTTTGCTCACACCATAATTATTTATATATTTTAAACAATACAGGCAAACATTTTATCAAAAGGACCGGCACCTATTCCAAATAAAACATATTGTAACGATTGTTATCAACTAATGTCAACTGAATGAAAACAATTACTTACTAATAAAATTGTCTTAAACCTGTAATTAAATTATATTTCTGGTTATATACTTAAAGCTAACACATAACTACTGGTTTTAAGGATAACGATTAATGATGAACGATGATGTTTTGTATGCTTCTTTTACTTACTAAAAGACTCTGATTGAGACTCTACCTGAGATTTCTGAACTTTGTGATTGATGATGGTGACATGAAAGTAGGTAATAATATAGGTAAAAACTAGGTTATAATATGGGTAGGTAACCCACATTATAACCTAGTTTTGATAACTGATATAAGCATATGATTTGAGAGGTTTTAGACAATTTTCTAATAGATAATGAATATCAGTAATTAAATAATGAATAAAGAGTTTTGTATGTTTTTTATTTATTACTTAAATACCTACACAGGGAAATATTAACACAAAAATGGTCTAGGTTATACAACGAACTACTTGGTCTCGTGGGTACCTGTGGACCCATACAACTCTAAATGTTTGTCTTATGAGCATGTTCTTGTCCTGTATATTGTTTACCTTTCAACGAGTTCCTATATATAGTTACCGTATATATAGAGTGCTATTGACTGTTTCTATATTTATCAATAGTATCTATAAAAAGTATTTTCAGTGTGTTCAGTATGTTGTATGTACGGGGCTTTTAAATTAAATAGCAAATAATAAATTATATACTCAAACATAACCCCATAAGCTAATATCCACACGTCATGAATATATAGTGATTTCTTTCTTCGTTCTTTTCAACGACCAACTTCTTTTTGGCTTCCTATCAGTTATCTTAATTTAATAGCCAAATTTTACTTTATTTACTTTTAGCAATTTTGTAATACCTACATACATATGTGGTGATTTAATAGAGTGGTCATGAGTTTGTTTGCCCGATTTCTTCTCATAAGGCTCAACCACTTGGAAACAGGCGATACCTGCTAGTGTTGATCTATAATCAACACAGGCAAGTATTCATTTTTAGTCGAAGCTATTTAATTATTTTATCTTTTTAATATTAATTTAAAATTTAACTAGGCAACCTATAGTTGTGGTAACGCTGTGTAATTGATCGATAAATTATTATTTTTTTTATACGATAGGGGGCAAACGAGCAGACGGGTCACCTGATGGTAAGTGACTACGCCGCCCATGGACACCCGCAACTCAAGAGTCACAAGTGCGTTGCCGGCCTTTTAGGTAGGAGTACGCTATATATCTATATATTTTTTAAATAAGATGGTATAAATAATTGTTAATCCATTTTATGAAATAAAGAAATTTAATTTATATTTGAATTAAAACATACGGCTTTCATCATCGTTCCATATCGATGCAGTTTGTTCACTTCCGATGCGGAATTGTAATGGTTTTGCAAAAACGCTACTTCACACTTTCATACTAATCCTGATTGACAATTAATTTCCTATTCAATTAAATTAATCAAAAATTAAAAGTTAATTCTTGATTTAAATAGTGAAATTTAAAGGTAGGCTCTAAAGGTAGTAGAGCCACGCTGATTTATTCAGCAGGAATGGGCCGGCTCGACCAGGGCAGTACTACCCTCTCACAGAAAACCAGCCTAAAGTGACAACATTTCGCTTTCGCTGGTGAGTGAGAGACCGGAGGCCCATCGATGCAGGGGTGACAGTTATCGTGGTATGTGTGTGAGCAGTGGAGTGCTGTAGAGTGGTGAGGGTGGCGTGGATCGAACCGTCGGCCAGGGAGACCCGTAGAAACGGTGGTGCCGCTGGCCGCCCGCGGTATAGAGAGGGGCCCAACCACGGCTAACCACCCTGGGAGGCTGCCCCGTCAGGTCGCGCATAATCCACGGAGTGGCTCGTCGTGCCGGTTGGTGACCGGATGGTGGGACCCGGCGACCACTTCCGGGAGGGTACGGGGGCCCTTCCGTCCGGCGGTTCGGTCACCGTCATGCTTCACCGATACATGATGACACAGCATTTTTAGTCTCAGTTTACATTGCCACGATGACTGTCATGCCTTTTACGCCCCCTTCCTCTTCTATCATGGCAGCACAAAAAAAGAAAAGTGGTCCTACAGCGGCATCCTCCTCTCCCACCAACCCGCTTTTTGAGGTGGAGTTCACTAACATACGTGGACTCCATGCAAACCTCAGCGCCGTACACCAACACCTCGAGACGGCTCGGCCGGCCATGTTCTTTCTTACGGAGACACAAATACGCCGCCCTGCCGACACGGCATATCTCCACTATCCCGGCTACGTGCTCGAGGAGTGCTTCCTCGCAAGGGCTGGAGTGTGCCTTTTCATCAGGGCGGATGTTTGTTGTCGCCGTCTGCACTGCCTAGAAGACACATCCTTCTCCATCCTTTGGCTCCACGTGAATTTTGGCTCTACGAGCCGGATTTACGTGTGCCTCTATCGCTCCCATTCCGGAGACTCCGAGACAACTCGACTCTTTGACCACCTGAGTCAAGCAGCGGATAAAGCGCAGGAGCAGTTTCCGACCGCCGAACTGGTGTTTTTGGGAGATTTTAACGCCCACCATGAGTCCTGGCTGGGATCTTCCAAAACTGACCACGCTGGTCGAACTGCCCACGCATTTGCTCTCACGCATGACCTTACCCAACTGGTACTCCAGCCCACCAGGATACCAGACATAACGGGTCAAGTGCCCTCTTTGCTGGACCTACTGCTGACGAATCACCCAGCGCAGTACAGCGTATCGGTTCTCGCCCCTCTGGGATCCTCCGACCACTGCCTGGTGTCGACCTCAGTGCCTCTTGTTACGCCTCCACGACCTGTGGTAACAAGGCGGCGGTTATGGCACTACTCGTCAGCAGACTGGGATGGAATGCGGGAATATTTTTCATCCATCCCGTGGGCTCAACGCTGCTTTAAAGATAGGGATCTGTCGCAAAGTGTGTCTGCCGTGACTGACGAAATCACTGTCGGTATGGAGTATTATATCCCCTACAGTGAAGTCGCCAGCACGAAGACCCGTCCCTGGTTCAATCGCGAGTGCATCCGGGCCGTTGCTCAAAAGCAGTCGGCCTACCGCGCATGGATCAGGGCCCGCGCACATTGTGACCCAGACATTGATCGCCTAAAAGCAGCACTAAACAGAGCCACTAGGGAATGCAAGAGGGCTTACATCAGAGCAGATGCCCAGCGCATTGCACGGTTTGGTCAAGAACTCGTCGCGTACCCTACGGGTAGCCGTAAGTTTTGGCGATTGGCCAAAGCCGTGCAGTCCAACTATTGCCAACCTTCGCTGCCGCAGTTGAAGTATCCTGACGGATCACTGGCCCACGAGCCGCAAGAGAAAGCGAATCTACTAGCTGACCTCTTTGCGGCTAACTCCCGAATCGATGACCGTTGCGCGCACACGCCCACCATTGCGTCCTGCGACTCCGCAATGCGGGATATTCGCATCCGGCAGAGGGATGTCCGTGCGGAGCTTCGGTCACTCGATGTCCGGAAAGCCAGTGGACCCGATGGTATTCCGGCGGTGGTTCTTAAGAACTGTGCACCTGAGCTGTCTCCCGTACTAACGCGCTTGTATCGCCTGTCCTATTCCTCAGGAATTGTTCCGGAGGCCTGGAGAGAAGCGAATGTTCAACCCATTCCCAAAAAAGGCGACCGCTCCGATCCAGCCAATTACCGACCTATAGCCATCACTTCCATACTCTGTAAGGTGTTCGAGCGGATCATCAACACCCAACTAATCCGCCACCTAGAGGATCACTCCTTGTTAAATGATCGGCAATATGGATTTCGGCCGAACCGATCCACGGGTGATCTTCTAGCGTACGTCACACACCTTTGGGGTGAGGCTATGGATAGGCATGGGGAGTCCTTGGCCATCAGCCTCGACATTGCCAAGGCCTTCGATAGGGTGTGGCACCGCTCGCTTCTCTCCAAACTTCCTGCATTTGGTCTGCCACCTAAACTCTGCAACTGGGTTGCTGCCTTCCTCGAAAAGCGCCGCATTAGGGTTCTCTGCGACGGCGCGGCCTCAGACTTCCACGAGGTAAGCGCTGGTGTACCTCAGGGCTCCGTCCTATCGCCTACGCTGTTTCTTCTGCATATCAATAACATGTTAACCCTTGGCAATATACATTGTTATGCAGACGACAGTACAGTGCACGGGCGATATTTCGGGCATCCTACTGCCAAGCTGGCAGACGTTGAGGAAAAATGACAGGAGCTTGTCGCTGAGCTCGACCGGGTCTTGAGCCGCATTTCCCAATGGGGCTGTGAGAATCTGGTCGAGTTCAGCGCCAAGAAAACACAAGCGTGTGTGTTCTCTAACAAAAAGTCTCCATTCCTTCCCCTTCCTACTATTCAGAGCACTCAACTGCCACTGTAGGATAGGCTTAGTATTCTGGGTATGGATATTTGCCGGGATCTCAATCCGCGCGATTACATCGAGAGTGTCACTAAGGCGGCCTCGCGTAAGCTCGGCGTTTTGAACAAGGTGAGACGGTTCTTCTCGCCAGAGCAACTGTGTCTTTTGTACAAGACCCAGGTTCGCTCCTGCGTGGAGTACTGCTCTCATCTCTGGGACGGCTATGCGCAGTATTTGCTTGACGCTCTCGATCGGTTGCAGCGGCGCGCAGTCCGCATTATCGACTGTCCTGAGATCACCCAGTCTCTTGAGCCTCTGCAGTTGCGAAGAGATTTCGCCTCTATGGCAGTCCTCTATCGCCTACATCACGGGGAGTGTTCTGATGAGCTCTTCCAATTGGACCCACCTTCTCCCTTCCTCTACAGGACTACACGTGCTGGCCTGAGGAGTCACCGTTTGTGCGTCGAAAATATACGTACCCGAACTAAACGGTTTGGCTCTTCTTTCTTGTGCCGATCGGTAAAAGCCTGGAATTCTCTACCAGCGCACGTGTTTCCTTCCCACTATGATCCCGGGTCTTTTAAGCGGGGCGTGAAAAAGCATCTCACCAGGCCGCCATAGTGTGGGTCACCATGCTGCATTGACTAGACATGCAATGAGGATGGTGACCACCACTCTTTGACTCCACCTATTGCTTTCCATCAGGCAAAGTGGAGTCACTATGGTAGGCTAATATAAAAAAAAAAAAAAAAAAAAAAATACTAAAAAAAAATCAATAATGTTCTAAAAAACGTTAATCCAATAAAATAATAATCCTCAATTGCGGTGATACGCTAAAACGTAATTGATAACTAAACAATGTTTATGTGTGTAGCTTTCTAGAATGAAAGGTATTTATTTACAAATAGTAAATTATGAAATAAGCAATGAAAACCTAGTCAATAAACTTAAATAGAACTAGCTCAACAAACGAAAGTCATAATTGCCTAAAACAAACAAGTCTTAGGCAATTTTCAAATTCGAAATATGCTTTAAAACAAGTTCTTTATACAGTTAGTTACAAAGTTAGCATACTTTATTAAAAGCTTTTGTATAGATAAATATATGCCGCATACATTTCTAATTTTATGACAAGATACTTTTTATGTGTGTATTGTACGCATTTCGATTTTTAATAAATTGTGATAACAACTCATACATGATTCCAAATAGCAAGCTGTTGGTTTTGGTTGGTACGGACGCAGTATATAATTTATAACTTAGTAAATTGCCTCTCACAGTAAATTATGGAAACTAAATGTTCGGAACTACTGTGGGAGGACTTTATTTAAAGACTAGGTTTGATATTGAAAGAGGAATACTTGTTTCGATTATAAACAATAGGTTCTATCAGGCTTTTTATACTGTACCTGTACTGAACCCAGAGCGTATTTATTTACACGTGAAATACTGACATACTTAAAGTCTATGTACAGTTTATGATAAAACAAATGTTAAAACTCTACGTATGATATCAGTGAATCACAGGTGAAACGTTATGAGATTTTATAAGCTGATCCAGCGACAGCTAGCAGGCAGCAAGCTTCAAGCGGGAAACCTTCACTAGCTACAATACATTATTAATATTAATAGTATAGAGGAACCTGTGTTATGTCCCTCCACCACAAAGGGAGGATCCTCTAAGCAGGCGAGGTGATCATTCCTGGCGGACTGCGGCCCAACGGCTGATACTGGGAAGTCGTATATATACTAATCGGTGCGAGAACTTTACAATGGTGATCCAGGATCGTACTACGTCATTAGTGTAGGTGCTACGTAGATTGACTTAACTTCGCTAAATAGTGTTAATATATTTCTTCTGTTTGCGAAGGTCGTCATAACAGCTGGTCAAAGGTAATTCCGGGAATCTCATGAATTTATCACCCAATCATTACACTACCAAAACGATAACTCATTCATTTATAAAATAAAACTTAATTTTGTAGTTACTTTAGTATTGAACATCAGTGCACTAGGTCAGACAGTAGAAGACTAACAAGACCTATTGCTTTTAATATTCATCTAAAACTACATTACGAGTACTACTACTATTAAAACTTGGGCGTTTTCATGCATTTCATTTCACGGCATTGTGTTGCCATTACAAATTTATCCATTTATAAATAGAAATAATATTTCTGAAATTGACGTTCGGATTTGAAAACATATTTTTATTCTAAACAGACTACTTACTGAGGACTAATATAGGCCATAAATCATCACGCAACGATACTTGGCAGCGGAGCACTGGCCATAAACACAGGTGAATAGTCGAAAACCACTCGTTTAATAACAAAAGAACTCTTAGAAGAAAGAAAAAAGAAAGAAATAAAGAAAGAAAATATTTATTCTTACAAAGACAGGATCATTTTAAAATCTGCTCGCCATCTCTCTCTTTCTCTTTGTTATTTTCCTTTATTCGCCTCGATGAGGCAAGAATTTTATCATTTTCCATCATAAAATTGCCATGGGAATATAAAAAAGCGATATTTATCAGCAAACACGTAATATAATCAGACATGGAGAGAATCCATTTGACGCGTCAAACAAGCGTTGCTGTGTTGATCACTCGATCCGACCGCTTCCTCATTGGCCGTAGTCGAAATAATTTGAATAATGGTCGGGATTTGGTAGGGTAAAAAATCTGAATTTCAAATGCACTCCGGGACCGTTATGGGTACATTTGTGTAAAAAAAAATATCGAATAAATACGATACTATTGGGAGTTTAAAGTGTGTTTTGGTATGAAATTGATACTGATTAAATTGGGCTGCGTCCATTGCCTGTGTGTATATATATAAATATATTTTTTTACTGTTTCCCCGATGTCGTTTCCGATTGTTTATCCGTATTCGTGTTTATTTTTTAAGGGATGCTTTTATTTATATACTTTTGTACTGTGGTGGATTTCTGAATAATAAAGAAGATATCTTTTATTCTCAATAATATCTATAACAGTGTTTATTTTTTTACATCGTTAATATAGTATAGAAATGTGACTATAGGAAGGAAGATATAATAGTTTAACCAAATTTCTTTTCCTGATAATCGTAAAAGGCGCTCGAACTTTTAACTAAGATGATAGGTTGCCTCCTGCTACTTAAACTGACTAAATTATGGATGGTTAAAAGTGTGGATAAGACTGAGATTGAAAGGGTCAAAAACCCTATTTTTGATTTTTTGTATTTTAGTTTGGTTATATTTTTTTCTCATGGTTGCTTATAATTTGCTTTCATCTTTATTCCAAATTGTTTTATATTTTTTGAGAAGTTAATCTTTCATCTTTTGTTTTAGTTTAATTTAAACTAATATTATAAATAGTGCTGTTATCTAAATTTATTAACATTTAATTCAACTGAGATTTATTGACATAGCGATCTCAAGACATTATTACAATCCAAATATAAACACTTGCAACTTAAGAGTCACATGAATGCTATCCGCGTCGTTGTTATAAAGATATCGCTAAAAAAATCATTGATTGTTTTTAAAAAGCATTTCAAGCTTAAAACCAAGAGATTCTTCTTAAACCGAGTATAGGAGAACAGAGTGGGCACGAATCGGTTGTTACAATAAGCACAGTAATAAAAACTTGCATTGTATATATGTACGCTGATGACACGTGCCTAATGTATACAGATACCAACAGAGATGCTACATAAAATGTGTGCAAACCTATTTCGAAAATCTTATTAAACGGTCCCATGCCAACGGCATTTACTCACCGTATAATAGAAAAACAATTAGAAAACTCTCATTTATTGGTCACTCTTAAGAATGCTTATGTAGCAAAGTGCAACTATGTGTAAAATGTGAACATGTAAAATTTGTGGACCAATACAAGTACTTAGGAATTAAAATGACGAAAGATTGTCATTTTAGTTGGAAGTTCTACATCTATATAGTTTGCCACAAATTAAGGTATGTCTTATGTAAATTTAAGCAACTAACGCATGTAACAAATCGAGACACGCTGTTTGTATTATAATACGCGTTGTTACATTTAATTATAAACTATGGTCTGAGTTCTTATGGGTGTACTTTTAAAATTTTTCAGATTAAGTTTTAACAATACAAATTAGGTCCTAAAGATTCTTGTAGACAAAAATTAAAAATAAATGTAATTAAAATCATATAAAATTGTTTAAAATAGGTATGTAATACACTACCAGTTTATCAAAAGTTTAAATATGTGTTGACTATATAATAAAGCAGAGTTTAAGACACCCAGACCTCCACATTATATGCTCACACAAGCTGTAAGTTTGTTTGATATAATTACTGTAGTAAACGAACACGTATGTATATAGTACCAAGACTATATAACAAAATAATGTTTGCAAACTATTTCTTAAACTTAAATATATTTAGGAAAGAGTAAAAGAACTATTGCTACAAATATTTAATGATCAAATTGAAACTTAAACAGCCTTACTACTATTAAATTTATATCAAAGTGAAGTTAATCTCTAAAAAGTATAATTGTATAAATAATAATTATATCGTATCTACCTAATCTTTAACAAATATGTCTTAAATGTGTGTATAATTTGAATTTGAATCTTAAACGGAATAACCCGCTTGATAAGTAGTTAGGGATATAAGAAATAAATAGGATATTTCTCTGTCCACAGGGAGACACGCCAACGAAGTCACGGGTATCAGTTAATTAAAAACCCATTTCTATCGAATACAAGCAGAAAATATTGCTCAAAATAACAGAAAACACACAGATGGTATTTCTGTTTTATCGCGTCGAATAACGAGATTTTCAGTAACACTATGTGTAAACTTTACATATTAAATTCCTGTGTACATACACATATGCTTCATACTTCCCACCTATAGGTTAATTTTCGTACCTCACCCTACGTTCTGCTCCTGTTTTTAATCTACATATTTAATTCTTTTTTCTTTTTATTCTTTAAACGACTACATTATCAAGAAGTATTTACGTCAGGAAGGCGGAATTCCAAAAAGGAAAATAGACAACACTGAATTTGGAATAATTGTAGGAAGCTGATGATGATAATGAGATTCATGTAAAGAGGCATAATAATTAACATCACAATGCATTTACAAAATTCAGTTAGAGGGCTCGCTCTTTCCGGATCCAGCCAGTTCGACTTATAGGCATGAGACTTGCTTGAGCTATTGCTTATTCTCTCCAATCCTTCTGTATATGTAATATCCCCTTGCTGTCCTCTAATTTGTCTCAATATACTCTAATTTATTCCATCTAATACAGAAAAAGAAAACCCGGAAAACGGCTAGAGGCTTGCCCTCTATTACATATATAATTTGTAAATAATAAATAATTAAATAAGCTTCTGCATACCCCTTCAGGAATACATGTATGTATGTGTATCACAATGCATTCCACAATTTTAGCTGTACCATACCATTCTAACTGTTATATAGACAATTTCATCAAAATTAACACAAGAAGCAATGTCCAGGTTAGATATTTTTTCAATAAAACTGGCGTCGAATCATTCACTAATTGAATTCTTTTTCGACGTTCAACCAACCATCCCTGGACGTAACGACGATTCACAGCGAAACGAGATACGCAATATAATTAAGGTTCTAAACGCAGACAGGCTGTAGCCGGGATCGATAGTCTGTCAATGATTATTACGTCAATCGAGTAGGTTATATTCTGACAGCTCCAATTGAATACAAACTGTAGTATATTGAATACAACAGATGGGATGGCATCATGTGCAGTAAAAAAGTTTAAAAACCTTGGATCTGTTATAAAGTAAATATAACTTGCGACTCCATAAAACAGTTTCTATTTAATAATTCATAGAACAGGCTTGCTCTAATATGTGACTTGGACCAATTTACATTTAATATTTAACGAATTAGCCTTTCCAAGTTATAGAAATGTGACCCACACTTGCCTGAGGTATTGCTTACACTTCCCAATCAATCAATCAAATTGAACAACACTTTATGTAATCCCCAAATTATTTGTAAAGTACCCCGCCACACAGGATGCATTGGATCCTAGTGCGGGAGTTATATACAAAGAAGACAAAAATGTAGGTTCTGAATACACTAAAGGCTCACCTTAGATGCTAAAGGCGGTAAGAGATGAAATAAAATTTCTGTATTCAGTTAAATAACTATACATAGAACGCATTTAACCTGAATATATTACAAACATAATTTAATTTCAAATTCATCCGCGACATTCCTTGTATACCCATACATCATAGAACCGCAACACGTTGTGGTCGGGTTATTGCGCTGTATCTTATCAGATGCGGAGCTCGAAGAATGTTTAACATAGTATGCTAAGATGCTGATAAACTAAATATTTACACAATATTAGATAATAATATGTGTCTATTAGAATGCGTCAGTACAGTTAGTGTACAGAATATTAAAAATAAATTGTTAAAAGTATTTTCTTACCTAACTCTTTAAAAGAAAAGCGTCTCGCAACAGAGATTAGCTTTTAAACAATCCTTAATTTTTCCTCTTTCAGCGAGGATTACAGTTTAAAAGTTCCGTTTAGTGATTGCATCCGTAAGTGCTATCTTCTTGCCTCTGGGATTTGTTCAGTCGTTAAGTGAGAATTTGCTACCGCACGGGAGCTTAAGTTCAAGAGGTAAAATTGGTAATCATCACCGTAAGCTACTTTTGTCGGAACAAACTCAAAAGTAGCTTATGAAATCATGAAGAGATGCCAAAGTTAAGTAGCAATATGTAAGAGATATATATATGGAATTCAGAAGTTACTATTTTTTTAGGGATATTCAGAACTATAGTTACATTCTGGAGGACGCGTTTTTTAAATCTTTAAGCCAAGTTAGCTTAAAGCTATGATGACGATGAAGATTGTATTGTATGTAGTTAGAGCTAAATCATACGATCTATAGCTATTAATATTGTTAAATGTATGTGTAGGGACGGGTGTTATGTCGCTCCAAACAGGCGAGGTGATCATGCCTGGAGGACCGCGGCCCAACGGTTATTGTTGGGAACTTGTGTATATACTAATCGAAGTGAGAACTTTACTATCATGATTCAGGATCGTACTACGCTATTTGTATAGTTTCTACATAATTCGACTTGACTTCGCTAGATGGTGCTGACATTTCGCTTCTGTGTATGGAGGTTGCCATAAGTACATCATGCAGTATCGTGTGAGCCATGGAAGAGTGCAGACATGTTAATAGTAGAGTTGGTGAGCCAGTGAAGAGTGCGCACAGGTTTTTTGTATATAGCGATACACTAAAAATATAATTAATGTTTATAAACCCACGTAAGGTTTATAAACATGCCATGTCTACCCTGTCCGCCTATATGTAATTTGATTAATATGATTTCATATCACCTAATCGTTCTCCTCGGAGTAGAATAAGGCAACACCATTTTTTCCTGTTCGTGTGAAAGGCGACTCAGGGATCTATTCTACTCCACCATGGACCATACGGTAAGTGGGTTCACGGTAGAGTACAATAGGGCCCCGTATAATTTAAGTGGGACTAATTATATTTTGGAAAAACGGGGAAATTTAAAACATCCCTTCGGGGATAAAAGCGTGAACGTCTGTATGAGTATGTACGAAATAAGTAGAAGACTGTTGAACTTGACTTCTGATGTTCTCTGTATTTCACTTTGTAATTCAAGATTTTTTTTTTTTTTATGCGATACCCCTATCGCATAAAAAAAAAAAAAAAAGCAAACGAGCAGACGGGTCACCTGATGGTAAGTGCCTACCGCCGCCCATGGACACCCGCAACTCAAGAGTCACAAGTGCGTTGCCGGCCTTTTAGGTAGAGGTACGCTCTCTTCTTGAATGTTTGAAGGTCGTATCGGTTCGGAAATACGTCAGGCGACAATTTGTTCCATAAGCTGGTTGTGCGAGGCAAAAAGCTTCTGGAGAAGCGCACAGTGGTGGAGTGCCAATCGTCCAGGTGATGGGGATGGATATTTTGTCACGTAGGACGATGGCGGAAACCAGCAGCCGGTATAAGTCCGAACAATTCCTCTGAACACTCCCCATGATACAAGCGATAGAGGATGCAGAGTGAAGCTACATCTCTACGCAACGCCAAGGTGTCAAGTCGATCAGAAATATCTTGGCAGTCGATGATGCGAGTCGCTCTCCGTTGAATGCGGTCAAGAGGCAGAAGTTGGTATTGGGGTGCACCTGCATAGAGAGAAATGTTTTAACTGCCCTATTAAGACTTAATTATATATAATATAAATCTTAGTGTAGCAATGTAGAAGAACAATAGCCAAGGCTAGTATGTTTTAATGAAACATACGAATTAATATCTCTGCGGGCTACGCGACGTTTGATATTAAGATAAGCAAATTGTACTCAGTAGTTACACTAATAATATTTTTACGTATTTATATTGTATATAGATTCTGATCTCAGCGTCTATTTATGTTATTTGGAAAAAAACATTCATCATCTACATTGAAACGATTGTGCAATAAAATTATAAGGATTACATCTACGTAAATGATATTGACTTGAAAACTTCTATTGGTGCAAGTATGGCAACAGTTATCTTACGATCCTACGATTTCCTAGAGTAGAATTTGATCATTATTGCTGTTTAGTATTTATTATATTGCAGTGAGAGTTGTCAATTTTTCTGTTTCTTTCTGTTTAGCAGAGGGTACAGTCAATATATGGCAAGAGACGGTTGGGTGCGTTTATATAGTGTTGGGTACGTTGTATACAGACATACAGTATTCATTTGGTTTGTTAACAAAGATCTTTTTATCTGGCACCTAAAATATTTAGTTAAATTATTTTAATCAATTCAATATACATTCTTTATGATAGGGAGAAGTATTATTTATACATAACGTTTAATACACAAAGCTCGTTATCCATATGTTTACAAAAGACTGTAAACTGAATCGTTCTGGGGCAATTCTTTTAATTGCCCCACGTCTCACGAGGCGAGGAGTGCGCGGGCAGCGGGGCGATAGAAATTGGACCTATTTAAAGTTTTTCGATTTACCCAGACTCGTCTAGTCTAAAGATATGTAGGGGTTGACCTTCCCGCGGGTGTAGAAGCGCCTTTTCGATCCGATGCTGTTCATTGACTCACAAAAAGTTTGTTTTTTTTTTCTTTATGAGAATAAAGTTTTCATCTAATGATTGGTGAAGTTTTGGTTCTTAACGTTGTTGCAAGAAATTAAAAGATTTACAAGATTAAGAAAAAAATAAATGTTTGACTGGGCGTGTTGCTTTAGAGGTTAGTCACGTTTTGCTTCAAGCATGGAAAAATTATGTGATACACATATTGGGTAAATTATATGGTTATATTGTGTATACATTTACACCTTGAGTAGGCAACATATTACAACTTTGTATTAACCGACTAGTCCTGAATTACTTACTCGTATCTAATATAGCACTTAATATGACAGACTGGAACTCATTAATAAATACAGTCTTAGTTGGATAAAACAGAAGTAATATTTCTGTGAATAACTTAACAATTAAGTTTGTAATTCATTATCTAATACCAAAACGTATATAAAGAATGTTCATTTGAAACAATAACCCTTTGTTAAGAATTAATGTTAACAATTTTTTTTCTGATCGTTTGTAAATTCTTTACATACTAATAAAGTCCAAACTAATATCAGAGTTTTACATTCATTTAATAAAAAAATGCAATATAATTGAAAAATAAAAAAAATACAACATAATTGAAAAAATTTATAATAAAATGAAATGTTAATATTTTGTTTAAAAAATCTTTCAATTCGGTTTAAAGCACAGAAATATGTTGTAATTATTCCAATAGAATTATTATGTATGATGCAAGTAAATGTCGCCGCTCATGGTCACCTGCAACTCAGAAGTTAGGTTTTAATATTCTAAAAACATTTCTTTCTTATTAGATAATAACTGCTGTCTGTGACCAATCTTGATATATTAGCTATTTATAGCTTAATATGACAAAGAGCAGTCAGAAATCACTATTGTTTTTCGAGCCACATAAAATCTACAAGTTTAGTAGCCAGCTAAAATATGTTAGGTATATAAATTTTATAGTACAATACAATACTATAACATATTTTTATGTATTGGATATATTGTGTCTATTGTGTGTATTCATAATGTTTACTATTATATCAAAGGTATGGATTAGAAAAAATGGATAACTGGGATAGATTGCACGCGGAAGACGGAAGACCGCGTGCTATGGTATACATTGGGGAAGGCCCATGTCTTTTGTCCAGTGGACTTTTTTGTGGATTGATTGATTGATGGATACATACAATACATACATTCAAGTTATAATTAGAAAGAACCATTCCCTAGTTTTCAGCAGCATTAGAGTAACTGTAAATACTCAGTTACAGTTATAAACAAAAATAATTTGAAAGTTAGTTCTAATCAAATTTTTACAAATATGATTACCTTCATGACTGTCAAAGTTGTTTTAAACTGTTGTCCGCGAACACAGATGCATGCGGTTATTCTGATGTGACTGAGTAACAAATATCCATCCAAACTTTTGTGTTTATAATAGTAATAAGAAGAAAAATTGTGTTCAACTATTCGTGAAATGGTTATGCCGAATATATGGAAACCTACATTTTCTATCAGAAATAGACACCAGAAATTTACTACTACACAAAGACTGAACCCACAATAACCTATTCAGCCCTTCAATTCTAAAATGTTCACTCTGAAATAGCACGGAGTAGCCCTCATTATACTATCTGAACAAAATTATGATACATGGACAATGTCAGTCTAACGAGGTGTCATTGTGCTTGAAGATTGATCGTTGGTTCGTTCGTTTTGATGAATGAATGAGAGAAATATGCTCTGTGATGTATTACGGGCGGCCTTTAATCTGATTACGGGAATTAAAATTTTGTGCGCGACTGTATCTACAGTGTTTTTTTTTGGATCTCTGAATTTATAGCTGATTTTATGGTACTGGCTGTACTTTGAATTAAAAGTTGTAATTGACAACTAGTTCATAATAATAAAATAATTTTAATTGTTACTCCCTTGAGGCATTGTTTTGACTAAATTTAATGGGTTATATAGCTTTTCCTTAACGTAGGGACACCCCCGGTTTATCACTTTAATGGGGCCGGTAGGGCTATATATCGGAATGGAAAGAAAAAAAAAAACACATAAATCACTTATTCTTATTGCCAGGGCTTCAGGTAAATCCTTTCTAACTGGTACAAACCTGAAGTTCTTGATTGCCACTTTGTTACCAGTACTGGACACGGGAGCAGGTAATATACTTAAATTATGTTTGCTCTTACCGCAAAAGCATGATAAGAAGCATGGGAAGAAGTAGTCCAAATGTTTTTTTATTTGTTTTGCATACACTATTTGAACATGTTTTTTACAATAAACCTTTTATTTCTATTTCATCATCAATCACTACATCGTGAAGTCAGTACAACTTATTAAGTCTTCCACTTCAACAAAAACGGGGACAGAAAGAAATTAAAACAGTGGCAGTCCTCGGAGGGCCCTTATACTCAGCTGTATTTTCCGAATCACATATTCATTTGGTCATAGTGCACAATAAAGAACGAGACTTTAACCAACAAAGAGACCTGCTTTCATTTACTTGAGTTTCACGGATGTTAGTCGCAGCCAATTTTGCACAAAGTGTTGATCCATCTACTATATACTACCATTGGTATTTTTTTTGTTTACACATATCAAAAGGATCAATTTTAGAATATCGCCGCACTTAAAATGAAAGAATCAATAAGGAATCAAAAAAGTTAAAAGTATTATTTTAATATTTTTAGTGAATTTCACTATTTGAATGACTAATTTTATTAGTAAGTAATAGTTTATATAGATTTGTGTAAAAGTTGTAGAAAAAATATAATATAATAACAAAAACTGTTCGCAGTCGGTAGGATTCGAACTTACGCTCCCAAAAGGAATCTGATTTCTATCCAAACGCCTTAATTGCTCGGCCACGATTGGCAACTAATAAACCCGCCACTTTTTTCAATCAGTTTCTAAAACGCTTTAGAACTATCTCCAATTTCTTGGAGTAGTATATAAATAAAGCAAGAGTTGTATGTCAGATCAGTTGACAACTGGATCTCGAATAGTAAAACTGCAATAAATTATGGAACTTCGGCTGCTTTTACTTCACGAATTGCGCTTAGGTCGAAAAGCGATTGAAGCAGTGCGCAATATATGTGCAACAATGGATAAAGGCGTGCTCTCTTACAATACCACCAAACATTGGTTCAGAAGTTTTTAGGATTTAAATTATGACCTATTTGATGAACCTCATCCAGGACGACCTCCTACAATAGATGTAGATGAATTAAAGTCTCATAGAAATGGATCCCAGGTTCATTTCACGATGTCTGGTAGAGCAGCTTTAGAAAAGAGCTGGAAATATTCAGTTTGGTTGCCATATGAGTTGCACCGTTTCAACTTCAAAAGAGAGCTAACGTGTGCATGGAACTACTTAGTTATCATCGTACCAATGAGTGGCAGTAGGATGTAATTATGGGGGATGAAAAGTGGGTTATGTACATAATTTTTTCGGGTAAGCGCCAGAGGCTTGGTCCTGAAGAAGCAGGAGTACCGATGCCAAAATCTGACACGAGTAAAAAAGTTCTTTTAAGTGTGTAGCGGGAAATAAACGGAATTATATGCTGGGAGCTATTGCCATCTGACACTACTATCACGGCTAATATATATTGTGACTAACTGGATAAAGTAGCAGCGAGATTACCGAGAAATCAAAATAAAGTATACTTTTTGCACGATAATGCTCGACCAAAAGCGACTTGTGAAAATTACTTTCACTTGGCTGGGCTGGCCTTCCTCACCCACCGTACTCTAAAGACATTATGCCCTCAGATTATCATCTATTTAGTTTTCTAGCACACTAATTAGCAAATAAAAAAATTAAAAATGAAGACCAACTTAGAAGTGATCTTACCACCTTTTTTGATCAAAAGCCTAAAAACTTCTACAAGGAAGGCATTATGTTTCTGCCAGCGCGTTGGCGACAGGTAATAGAAAACAACGTTGCTTACATATTTGAAAAATAATTTGATTTTGAATACTAAAAAAAAAAAAAAATCTGTGAAAAAAGATAGCGGGTTTATTAGTTGCCAACCTAATATTTAAATTAAAAAATCAACTGTCAAACTGGATTCCTTGAAAAGTGTGTAAAAGCCTTTTTACAAAACCAATTTCTGCATCAAGCCTCGAATTGGAACAACCTCTGAACGTCAAGAAAAATCGAAATGTTGTCAGGAAGTTTATTCATATGATTTTTATATTGTTTTTATTTTATACTATAGAGGGTCAGAAGAACAGACGGGTCACCTGATGGTGAGTGAAACCGCTGTCCATGGACGCTTGCAACTCAAGAGTCGCAAATGTGCTGCCCGCCTTTGAGGGTGATGAGGGATGGGGGATGCAGGGAGTGGAAAGAAGAGAGGAAGGATGAGGAGATGGGAAAGAGGAGAAAGGAGATGAGGGGAGAGAAAAGGGGGGAGGGGGAATTGGGTCTCCGGAAACCTCACTCAATTCGGGGAAATGCAACGCAAGCGTTACTTCACAACGGGTTTTCTGTGAGGCCGTGGTATCGCACCGGTCGAGCTGGCCAATTCGTGCCTAAGCATGGCTCTACCACTGAAAAGATTGGTGAAAGAATCGATTTCATTTGGATCAATGGCAACCTCAACGCTCAGATTTATGCTAAAATATTACAGACATGACCATCCCTTTGCGAAGCTGGTTGGGGGATTCGTTTCGAATAATGCACGACAATTCACACGGCCGCTAAAGTCGTGACACGCACTCTTGCTGCACCATTATTACGTAGCCTACCAATCGCCAGACCTCAACCCAATTGAGTACTATTTTATCCTGTGCTTATTTTTTTTTTTTTTTTTTTTTTTTATATTAGCCTACCATAGTGACTCCACTTTGCCTGATGGAAAGCAATAGGTGGAGTCAAAGAGTGGTGGTCACCATCCTCATTGCATGTCTAGTCAATGCAGCATGGTGACCCACACTATGGCGGCCTGGTGAGATGCTTTTTCACGCCCCGCTTAAAAGACCCGGGATCATAGTGGGAAGGAAACACGTGCGCTGGTAGAGAATTCCAGGCTTTTACCGATCGGCACAAGAAAGAAGAGCCAAACCGTTTAGTTCGGGTACGTATATTTTCGACGCACAAACGGTGACTCCTCAGGCCAGCACGTGTAGTCCTGTAGAGGAAGGGAGAAGGTGGGACCAATTGGAAGAGCTCATCAGAACACTCCCCGTGATGTAGGCGATAGAGGACTGCCATAGAGGCGACATCTCTTCGCAACTGCAGAGGCTCAAGAGACTGGGTGATCTCAGGACAGTCGATAATGCGGACTGCGCGCCGCTGCAACCGATCGAGAGCGTCAAGCAAATACTGCGAATAGCCGTCCCAGAGATGAGAGCAGTACTCCACGCAGGAGCGAACCTGGGTCTTGTACAAAAGACACAGTTGCTCGGGCGAGAAGAACCGTCTCACCTTGTTCAAAACGTGGAGCTTACGCGAGCTTATTATTTTGCTTAAAGTAACTAAACAAAAATAAGCCCATTAAAATAAGTTAACTGATAGGCAGGGGAAAATAAGTAAAAAGGAAGAAGATAAAAATAAGACAGAATAAGACAGAAGATAGGAAATTGCCAGTTTATCTGTATCAGTTCAATCCCAAGCACTTCTTCACCATGTAATCCACAACTGAGTAATAAACTTTAAAGGACAACTTTCGTTTTACACTGGAGTGAAAGTTATTTAGACTCAAAGTTTGTATATAGCAGTGGTAGAGCCATGCTTAGGCACGAATGGGCCGGCTCGACCGGTGCGATACCACGGCCTCACAGAAAATCGGTTGTGAAGTAACGCTTGCGTTGCATTTCCCTCAAATGAGTGAGGTTTCCGGAGGCCCAAATCCCCCTCTCCCCTCATCTCCTTTCTCTTCATCCCCCCTCTCTTCTTTCCGCTCCCTGTATCCCCCATCCCTCATCACCCTCAAAGGCGGGCAGCGCACTTGCGACTCTTGAGAAGCGGGTGTCCATGGACGGTGGTTGTCACATACCATCAGGTGACCCGTCTGTTAGTCTGTCCCCCTATAGTATAAAAAAAAAAAAAAAAAAAATATTATCAGAGATTTCATAATAAAATGGCACACATTTACCTAGAAATGACTTATTAGTTTTTTGGAGCCGTGAGGTAGGTATATAAATTTATGTTTATTAAGTGCGTTATAATAGTGTATATCACTTTTTTTTAATAAAGTAAACTTAATTTTTTTTAGTAAAATAATTTTTTCATATGTGTATATACTGATCTGCCACCGTTATTATGTTTATTTCTTCTATAATAAATTAAGCAAATTATTTTTTATTTTCAACCAAAACTTGTAAAGACAAAGTTTTGAAGTCAGTACCAACGAGATTGTATCCCGAAGGTCCCATTTACCGATCTAGCGTGGTGTGGTGGTAAGTCCCTAACACCGTTAGTAAGTTTGGTAAAGAGCAAGTAACGTCCCGGTCGTCTAGTGCACAAACTCAAGACTAATTCGATTGCTGAAGCTGTGAGCTCAAAAATAAGTAAATGGTTTTGGCGGGTTTGTTCAGCAGTTAGTATTTAGCCTTGTAATTTAAATTATTTATCTCTAGAAAAAAATTGCTAAAAAACTGTAGAATCTTCACTCTAAATGTGTCTTTTAAGTGTCCGACAAATTTAAGTTGGGTTTTAAGAGATTCAGAAAAAGCTTTCTTTTAGTCAGTCAAACGGTTTGAAGGATGGAAATTAAAGAGTCTTTGTAGTAATGTCATATGTGAATGACGTTACCTACAGGATAGCCTCTTGCAAGACAAGACAAGACAAGACGACTTTAGTGGTAGAGCCATGCTTAGACACGAATGGGCGGCACTATTTGTGAAAGAGCATTTACCCGAATTTAGTGAAGTTTCCTTTAGCCCAATTGCCCTCCTACTTCTTCATCTCCCCTTATCCCCTCTCTTCTTTTACCTCCCCGCGTCCCCCATCGCATTAACAGGCCGGCCGCACACTTACGACTCTTGAGTTACAGGTGTCCATTGACGGAGGTTGTCACCTACCCACTAGATTACCCGTATATTCGTCTTTAATAAGATTACCTTCGTTCCTGAAGGTTAATAAGATTTAATTTGTTACAAGGGAGATTATTTATTATTATGAAGGCATTAGAAAGTTGTTAAAAGAAAGATTTTACCTTGCAATTAGAAAATCTTCTCTACATACATACAAGTAATTAAAATATATTATATTTTAAGTGAATATTAAATAAAAAAACAGCTTCAAAAAAAAATTGTTACAATACAATCGCCCCCAGTTTGACGCACTTTTAACAGCCTCGTTCCGTCTTCTTCCGGATATAACCGGTTCGCGCAAAGATTACAGAGTGCTTTACCATAGCTAAGGCTTATTAAGTAACTGGAGGCGAAAATGCAAATTAGCAGGCGAAATTGCGAACTGATGTTCGACTTAATGACTCTCATTCGCGTTCTTCGAGTGCGTTAACTTGTCGGCAATCAGCTTGTGTGAAACGTCTTAACGCTTTTGCTAATAGCTGCCGGGTCTGGTGGCATTTAACTCTATGTTGAGTAATTCTACTACCGTATGTTATAACTTTGTTTACTTTGTCATATGAATATATTAGTACAAAGAAGCTTCTATATTCTTAGTGTCAGTGTGTTACGATTTATGAGTACATGATTTTCAATTCTTCTCTACGACATTTAAGAACATGACTACACTAAAGTGATCTTGATGCTTAAATTTTGATTTTACCTGAAACAAAAAAATATCAACTTAATACGTTACACATAATGATTTGTTATTTAATGTTGGATTTGCTTGACCACATTATAATCAATGTTCAAAACTGTTTTAGTAATTTAGGTATTGCGTGATTCAGACATTATGGGGAAAATTCTTTGTTTTTCTTGTGGAAACCCCTTTGACAAATCTTAACATTCATCAAATCTTTAATATTAAATCTCTTATTTATTTGTCCAGTAACTTAAAAAAGGATAACATTTATCATATTTTTTTTTAATTATTACCGCTTAACGACATTCACGGCGTCTATAACTCAATACAACTCTTAAAATTATGATCTCATTTTGCAACACCTTGTACATACACCAATTGAATTCATTCGCTGTAAAACAAACTTTATATAAAACAAGCAATAATAAATTTGTTACAAAAAAAAAGATTATTACTAGTATCAGGTCATGCTTATCATAAATATGTATTATCATTGGAACTGAAGGTGTATACAAAATTTCAGCTCAATTGAACACCGGAAAGCGTATTAAATTTAACATACAAGATTTGATAAATGCAAAGCTTGTAAAGTACATCATAATGATACTCTAGTATAATTATAATATCTTTTAAAACCTTTCAAATTAGGTAGTGGCGCTACGTACGCTAACCTTGCTTGTTCCATACTTTGAAGAGGTTACGGTGCAGCAAACTAGATGGCGTTACAACCTAAGTGTTTTAATTTTAATACAAAAACTGAAAGCTTATCTTCAGTCTCTGTTATACAAATAATAAGAATGCTATGCTTTAGTTCATATGCTCTTACTACTCCACTTACTCTAATCGTTTTCTACATTTATGTACCTTGTACATCAATCTCTTTGCGGAACAATTAAATAAAAACCTCATTTCATTGTTTCACGTCTAAATTCAGTTGGTTGTATAAAAAAAAAACTATTCGTAGTTTTGTAGAAACATTTAAAATTATGTTTGAGATAGTAAGAATGCAAATATCTTTACAATAATTTATTTTGATTTCAAGATATAAAAATATATTGATATAACATTTGAAAGGGGATAAGATAAAGGATTGTTATAATATACAAAACATTTGAATATATCTATATTATATAGTTTAGTTTCATTGAAACAAGGTCTGTAATTTTTCAAGAGTGGTACATCGAGTCTTATCCTCTAAAGAGATCTTTTGCAGAGCTTCGGATCTTGCACTCCATTTCAAATTGCTTAATCATCTAACAAGTTAAAAAGCTGTTTTGCGATGTGCACGGCGTCCATACTCGGCAGTGTCCTCGAGGTCTGGCGATTGAGCAGGGCACGGCAGATTATTAATGTGAGCCTCGGCAAGAGTGCATGTTACGACTCTAGTGAATTGTCGTGCATCAGTCGATCACATCTGAAACAATCCTCTCCGCATAAACCTGAGTATCGAGGTTGCTCCTGATGAAAAGGAGAGATCAGTACTTTCACTGCACTTTTAAGCGCATGGAGTCATATCGAATAAAAAAAATACTACTAAAAGCCCATTATTTTAAATTTAATATTTGTGTTGTCATTGTACAACGTACATTTTTCACACGTTAACAGAATACGCAAAATTTGCGGCTGAATAATTTAAATATTTTGTTTCGAAGCTATTTGGAAGCGTTGTATTTAATTTTGCTATTTTGATGTATGATAACTTTATTTAACACAACATTCAATTTATTTATTTTTTTCTCCATAAAGATTAACTATCGTTAATCCATTTTATCTTCAATAAGTACTTAACAGATCACCTTCATGACGCGTTATTACAGATTCTTGTGATTTTAGCCTCTCAACTCTACAAATTTAAAAAAAAATATATACATCCTGTTTCAACCACCAAGTATAATGATGTGGCAAAAAACAATAAATTACTGGATACACACTTGTGATAATAAATTTACTCAATTCATTTTTATTATTAAAGACAGCCTCCATAGAGATGCTGGTTGAGATTTGCACACTCCAATCAGAGTGCCTGATGCATTTATATCTGCTTGATGCTTGAAATATTTCATATCATTTCGTTTTAATATTAGAGGTCATTATGTAATATTTTATTGTGTGCACATACTGTTTACTTTACGATCCAGTTAAAATCATTGTATTTGATATTAAAGCATTTACGTAAAGAAAAGAAAAATATTATATCACAATCACTAACCGGGACCACCATATATAAACATTTTCAAAGTCAAACAGGTAACGGTAATAGTACAATCACAGGCGTTTTACACATCTTGTAAAAACCATTTCCAAATTAATACAAGAAAGACTTGAAATTCAAGCATTTAAAACAATATTCTTAACTTATTCAAACTTTTAGAGCACCATTCACCATTTTAAAATGTATTAACTTGGTACTTATTCTGTACGAGGACTAGTTATTAAATTAACCCACTATCTAGCTAAGTGAGTTAGAGCAAGAGTGTCCGGAGTAACCGAAATGTTACAGTTGCGACGTTGTCCAATTTCAGGCGAAATTTTCAAGTTTTTACTAAGTAAGTTCCCAGAAAACAGCGAAGTCGTATAAGCTCGAAATATGTTTACCCCGTGTACACAGTTAAAATAGCTCACAACAAAAATTATAAGGCTATTCACCATAAACGGCACAAGGCAAATAAAAACCAGGATGATTACCAGGTGTTTGCTCTGTGTAAGACTAAAGTAAAACATTTGATTAAATTAACACAAAAACAATATTTAAAATCAACTAAAATAAGTCTAAATCATCAATCATCATCTTGGAACTACGTATAGTGCAAAAAGGGTACAATCGAAATTGGCACACACAACGGACTAAAAGAAACAGGAGGTCTTTTCCAAAATATTTGACTGACTTCATTCAGTGCTTTGCAGTACTGTGACTTTGGCTTTGCTGACTTCCACTCATATACAACATTCCACCAACTTGATAATGACGTATTGCTCGAGAAGTTAGGAGCTGTTATTTTCGTTCCGCAACTACTAGAGTATGAAAAACACTAGTCAGAGACGTTTTTTACGTGGTCTGGTGTAATTTCTCCTCTACAATTTATAATTATAATAAACGTTTTGCCCAAACTCATTATATGTGCCATTTATTGAAGACGGTTTTAAGTTATCCCTGGCAGTTAGGATGACGACTGTGTATAGACACTAAGGATAGCCTTCTACAATTCAAAGCCCAAAATGTGTCTCTATCACTTTTTTGCGTGCACATTCGCCTATTTTACATGATTACAACATTGGAATGCCGATGATCAGCGTCACAGAGGTTAGGGACTTAGGAGTCTGTCTTAACATTATTTCACATAGTAAAGTGCTGTAAAAATGTCTACAGAAATTGAAGGTTTATTATACGTACTGTACGGGATTTCACTGATATTACAGTGATTATCGCTTTAAACAACACTTTGGTAAGAAGTCAATTAAATGTAATGCAGGGACCTAGGCCCCACTTCAGACTAAACTTTTTTTAAAGTTTAATGTTGCCACCAAGCCCCCCTATATTAAAATAAAATAATATAAAATATCTCTCTCTCCCTGTTATAGGGAAAACTCACTGTGCCCTGCAGCTCAAAGTTTCAAAGTAGTCAAATTTTTCAATAGTTAGATTATATTTTAATATTCTTTAATTTTCCTATAAAAGAAAACTCCTGCGTTAGGTTTAATTCCTTTTTCGAGGGGGGCTTTATATTCAAACAGTAGACACAAAGAACACCCACACACAGAACAAAAATTTAAGTATTACGCAACCCAACACTCAGCGCGGCGGCGTGGTGGCCAGGTGACTATTTAAACCGCTAAGCCATCCGTGCAGTCAAGATGACAAGAGCAACTGATACAGATCTATGGTCTTCTCTAAGTTAAAGGACCACACCTATATATTAGTCCATAATGTTTTCTTAAAAACTATAAATAATAATAAAACGATCTACCAACAGCATTTAAAACCAAAACCATCGCATTTAAAATTTTAATGCCGCCCAAAAATTACTATTCAAGGTGTCATCAAAGGAAGCATTAAAGCTCTCTTCAAGTAAATACCGAATAGTTCCGACTTCGCAATTACTTGGACGAACAATCACTGGAAATAGTTAGTACACAAATTTTAAATGAACGCTCTCGACAAAGACAAGTTTCATAAATTCTTAATTAGAGCACTGAATGGTCTGTGTGTGTGTGTGTTAGTGACTTTATTTGTCACTTGTAATAAGACTGCTGAAGGAATTTAAGAGCAGTTGAACTTCGAACATATACATATAAAGGAGAGGATATGCAATTGACTTTTTAATAGGCCGCTTATAGTAAAAAATGCCTTTGTAATGAAGTGTAACGTAATATTTTATCTATTTTGAAAAAATGAGGCCAAATAAAAATATTTGGCCTCATTTTTTCATTTTATTTTACAATTTAATTTTGTTCTTTAACATTTGTGGCTTGAAGTTGTTTTGTGAAATTGAGTCCGAATCTTATCATGAGTTTGATTTAATGCATTTCTAATTAACTAGCCTGATATTTTAGTGTCCCCGACTAAAGATTTTGATTCGCACACGGGACAAAAAGTGGTCGAGTCGGATGTTCTTTGTACGTATCACCAGTAATACGTAGTGCGGAAGTCGTCTTTACAAAAACACAAACTATTTTACTGTAATAAGGAAAGATTGGTTTGCTTCTAGGCTTGCAAAGTTTTGAAATTAGTTAGTATATATTTTATTTATTCTTAAATTAAGAAAGCTCTTTTATACCAGATTATATTTAAATGGGAGAGGCGGAAAGGTTTTGCGTCATTAATATTTTTTATACTTTATGCAGTCTTATTTTTATGTTTAATAAACCTTAACAATTATGTAAGTTAAATAATAAACCCAGTAGTAAATACTTTTGTACATAAAGCATCTGTGAACACAATTAACACCCACATTAAAATGTTAACACACTGTTCAGAAACAGTAGTTTTGTGCTAAATGTGATCGTAAAAGAACTTCTAATTAGGCCTTTACAAACGTTTACTAGGGTTTTTTTATATATTTCGATCCTAAATGCCAAAATGTACGTTTAAATGAGTATTGACTGTTTGTAATCATAAATTTATAAAATAGCCAGAGATCATTGTTATGGTGTTATGGTGAGTTTTGATTGTTTTTTTTGGGTAAATAAACATTTTTGCCTCGATAATTTTACTATATATATCTTAGTAAACTTGCGTCTAAAACAACTATGCCCAAAGTAGCCTTTTTCAATTTTATATAAGACAGCTATTGCTTTATAGTAACTTAGTTCTTGTTTTGTGATTAGATGGAGTGTTAAGTATAACGTTCCAAACAGTTTCTATTGACTGCATAAGGTCAGATACATATTTGATTTGAAAAATTCTAAATTCTCAACGTCATAATTCCCGGATACCAGTATCCGGGTCGATGGTCAAACAGAAATAGCTTGCAGTCCTGAGAGTATGTATTTCTCTGTCAAGATTCTGACCAACAGGTAAATAAGTACATACATATAATGATAACGTATTGACATGCAATTTCATTGCTAGTTTATCTCCTTCTCTAATAAGTGTGGGTTCGGCCCTCCGTGTCATACGTCTTCAGGTAGCACGACCTCGGGCTTTGGTTTCGATGTCCAGCACTTTCCTAGTCATGTGGTCGGATGGTCGCTTCATAACGTGTCCTCCAAACGGCTCTCCTGTAGTTTATGTGAGCTAGGTCTCACTTTGAAGATGCCTCTTATGTGTGTGTTTCTGACATGATCCAGCCTAGTTACACCACCTGCCCACCTGAGCATCTTCATCTCTGCGCAGTGTAATTGATTTTCATGCTGCTTTTTGAATGGCCAGCATTCAGCTCCGTATGTCATGGCCGGTCGGACTGCTGATGGCCGGTCGGACTGCTGCTATCTTCACTAATAAGTGTAGTGAGTGTATGATATGTTCATTATGTATTGCTTAACTATGACTTTCAAGGATTTCATCACTGAGTAATGAGACTAGATGACACAGATGACATAGTCCACTTTGTTGAAAGCAGCAGAAATATGGAAAAAATAAGAAATCAATGAAACGAACAAAGTGCAGAAGTATGTGTTTTGATGAATAAAGATAAACAAAACTAATGACAAACAGCTACTCGAATACAATAGAACTCGAAGGAGAGACACTGGAATACGTAAATAAATACGTATCTAGGAAAATAAATATCTTTCCTTGACAGAAACGAAGAAGAACGCTGAGTAAATATGACCTGAAAAAAATACTGATCCATTAAAGAAATTACATCCGCTCCACCAAAAAAATTGTGATGGATACATGCGTTCTGCCGATTCTCATGTATGCATGCCAGACTACGATCTACAACGGACGGTAAAACAAAAACAAAATTAGTGAGCTGTCAGAAAGCGATGGAAAGAAGCCTTTTAAAAATAAGCAAAATACGAAAAATAAGAAGAGAGGACGAAAGAGGTCAAAACTAACAGATGTCCTTCACTCCTGTCTATGTTTAAAGTGACAATGATAAGCGTGGGCAGCCGCAAGAAGAAAACCTATGAAGCGACGGAGTGACGACGTCATAGCTACAGCCGGCAAGGAATGGATTAAGCAAGCGAAGCACATGGAAAACTGGATTAAACTGGAGGAGGCCAAAACAGGTGTTCCTATCCAAGAATAAATGCAATAAATAATATGTGTACGTATATGCATTTTTATATATATAATTGTATGTAGATATGTTTATTTATATATATATATAATATAGGTACCTAGTTATAAATTTGATCCTTCTTAAATAAAACGCTTTTTTTCACTCTTTTTTCTTCACTTAAACTACCCGTATGTTCTTTTGCATCTTGACTTTTTCTCTCCATCCTAAGGTTGCCTGGCAGAAATTGCATTTAGCGATAATGCCGCCCATTGTACATTTCTATTTTGCATAAGTACTGTAAATTTTTGTTTAAAGGTGTACAATAAAGTATATTCTATTCTATTCTATTCTATTCAAAGCAAAAGCCATAAGGGAAATTTAAGTATACTGTATAATATTATATACATTACTTACATATAATGATTAGGTGATTTGAAATAAAAATACTAAGGAACGGCATTTAGCGTTTATAATTATTATACTAGCATTTTCTTAGGCGAATGTGGTTTTTTGTATTGCTATTACACCAGCTCTGTATTGAAGTGGGTACGACACAAAGAATATTTCAATCTGTCATACCGTAATTGAGTTTTAGCGAACGAACCATATTTTGTTCTTAAATATATAAGGATAATAAATGTAGAAACAATCTCATTAACAATTCTTTCTTTGTGTAACAGTTCAATTAATCCCTGAAACTTAAACCACACCAGTTTCTAATTCTTGTTTCAAGTATTAAAGTAACAGTACTTTTTTAGAACGTTGTCCAGTTACAAAATCCAAGTGTTATAGGATAGAACAATTAGGAGAAAATTACTCTTTCAATTTCCTAAAACGATTTTGTTTTGGATGAATAAAAAAACAAAATTAAAATAAACTATGCATTAACCAAAGTCCATTAAAGACGCAAATAAACATCTTTTCGTTTGACACCGAAGAATGACAAATAATATTTTTCTTGAGGTTTGAGATAAACGTTCAAATTTATGGTACAATAAATAAGTACTAAGTTACAATCAATTTATTTCAGCACTTGCTAGAAAGCTGTCTAGCGTTTTAATATTTTTTTTGTATTAAGTAATAGCCGTCTGGAGATGACCCGATTAACGGCACTTGTTCACGAGCGTGGCGCATATACCAGTCGTCATCCATCTCAACCATATCAAAGGGAGCCGAAAGACACATAGGTCACCATTGGCAGGACATCTAGGCGAGCATGGGAGCATACCCTTTTTTTTGTGTGTAAACCCCCATGAGTCATCACCCCACCAGACCTTACGGTGAGATGGTATGTCGGACTCGAACCGACTAAAACCACACAATGTTTCAGCATGGAGTCTTCTGGCCGGAGAATCAGGTATACTCTAGAAAGGAAATCTGTTAACTTGGCCCTCTGTTGGAGGTGACCCCGCTATGATGTAACGCTCTGATTTAAAGCAGCGCGCGCGGAACACGTCGCGCCACCATCCGGGGGGGACGGATAGCCCTGTCCATCGCTCGCAGGCAAGCGCTCATGGAGGCCGGAGATTATTTTGCGCTCTCCGGCGCCTGATGCGTCTACTGTGGGACGGAAGAGTGCTACTTCTCTGCCGTTCCCTTTCCGCCGATTCCTTGGCCTGCATCACTACCTCACAGAATGAGGTGGCGGAATCCCATGCACTCTCGCGCTGGACAATGTGCATAAACATGGTCACCAGCCCACACTTATAGCCGCCACAACATTGGCACGCTCCTGCACCCACGCAGAGCACTCCACCAACGTATGGAGTGTGTTATCCCCGCAGTTCTGGCACAAAGACGTTGGCTGCCGGTCTATACGACACAGGTACTTTTCGAAGCAGCCGTGTCCGGTGAGTACCTGTGTCATTGGGTGGGAGAGAGTGCCATATTGCCTCTCCAGCCAATTCTCCATGACGGGTCTTACCGCCACAATAGTAACGTGTCCTATTCGAACATACCCTAAATAATTTTACGATAATGTGGAGCCTCAACATTGAAATATGTGTGTGCTTTCTACTTTTTGTTCTTCATTATTTACTACCCTTTTATACTGTTCTCCTTATATTATTATCTTCTTATATTAGTATACTGTTTACTGACTCTTATAATGTCCTATAATAGTTTTTTACAAAATTTACATGCGAAAACATGTTTTTTTTTTCACAATTTAGTTGGCCGTTTTAAACTAGCTATTTCCAATGTTCACACTAGCTGTAAGTTTTCTGTAATAATACAATAATGTTCTTTATTTAATAAATTGTTTAAGGAGATTTTTACACATGTTCTTTCTAATTGAGTAACTCAATATTTAGGAATTATCGCTATTTATTTTCGGTAAAGTAATTAACGAAAATAATTGGAATAGTTCCGGCCGACCTTTGACTCTAGAATTCTTGTTATTGTTAAAAAAGACAACTCTCGCACTAGGATTCATTCCTGTGTCGCGGGGGACTTTACAAACATTCAAACAACGGACACAAAGAACACCCAGACTCAGAACAACAATTTGAGGGGATCGAATCCACAACACTCGGCGCGATAGCGTATTGGCAAGGTGACCACTTAAATCACTACGTCATTCGTGAAGTTGATAAGGCGATAGTTTACAATAGATTACGTTTTTAACTATGGAATCGGTTAGCGACTGACAGAATATTCTTTATCGTACATCATTATTAAAGTACAGTTCAAGATAATATAATTAAAAAAAAATGAACACATTATTGCCGAAAGCAATCTATGCTACACAACCGAGTATGGAGATAATAACGAAATTATTAAATAAATTAAGGCAGACTATTCAAGATATGGACAAATACGAGTACTTCTACATATAGGCAGACTTTAATGTAATGAGTAAAGCGTGACTCGACAAATAACAATTCGTTCAAGCCTTTAGGCTATGTAGAGTGAATGACATGAAAATGTTATGAGCATGGCATGTCGAAGCCGATTTCTGTATGTGTTTTCAAAAACTTGTGTAAATGAAACGCCTGTCTGTACGGGACTTATCCTCTATGTATTTCTACTGCTTTCAATATATTTGTGGGGAAACTAGCGTCAGGGCTTTGAATCTTACTCTTTTGTGTACTAGCCTATGAATTCACTGTACCATGCATACAAACTTTGCTACTGTAAGGTCTAGAAATAAAACTGTTTATATTTAGTTTTAAGTAAGATTTACAGACTAGTAATAGCAGTAGGAGTGGTTTTAAAAAAAAACATACCATTTATCATATATCTAAAAATGTATGAGTTAAAAAAGGCCGTAATGTTATATGACGATAAAGAAAACTGTGAAAACAGCTTTGTGATCTATTGTATGAGATAGCTTAGTGGGTTTTCCTCTAAAGAAAAATCGGTAAGTACATTATCTGACTGTTTGTTATGTGAAATATGGGTTCAGCAAGGGACTACGCCTTGGTTTTTTTTTAGGTTATTATTGCAACTCTTGAAGCATCAAAGGAGCATACTTTTGCTCAAATAAATAGTACTTTACTTACACTACTTGATACAGGAACAAAAATTCTATAAGGTGCGAACACGAATGTCCTAATGTGTAGTGTTCGATCAAATTCACCGACGTTTATTTTTAGGAAGTTATGGTCCTTTATTGCAGTGGAAGTATTATATTTAGGTCAGTCTAGAGTCAAGTATGGATTACAGTATAAGTACGTGACATTAAAATATTATTATACTAGGACGAGATAAAAAAGTACTTGCTTACTATCAAAAGGGTTCCTTTTATGTTTGAAGAAGGACTCCGCAGTCTTTACCTACAGTCTGGTAATACTTTTAGACTCTTGGTAAAAAGAAAATAACTAATCATAGCGTGGCATGGCCGCATTAGGTAGATATAGATAGATGTATAAATATGTGTATATATAGATATAACTATAGGTTTACACATACATACTGTTTATTGAACACCAAAATAAATAAAATACATACCAAAAATAGCACATAACCATCAATACAACTGGCGGTCTTATCGCAATCTGCAATCTTTTACAGAGAACCATTATTGAACACTGCGGTGCACTAACATACAATAAAAATAGTAGGAACGAGAAAACAGACATGTATGTAGAGTTAGTACATAACAGACTGTTATACAATACTACAATTTACATAATAATTTATACATTTATATTAATGTATAACGAGATATATGTATATACATACAGCATACACTTGTACAGAATATACACTATAAATATAAACCCATATAATAAGTATCGCAATTAGAGAAATACATGACCTTTGACGAGTTTATATTATATATAAACATTTGCTCTACTTTAAAATATATATATATAAGTACAAAGTGTAGGTATTCCTTACAGATATCTAATATTAGAGAATCAATGTGTAATCCACTTAGAAATTATTTTATATTTTTTATTAAGTAATAACTGCTTAATAAATGCGGGCGACATAAACGCTACTTAAGAACGCACTTGTAATCGAAGAGACAAATTATCAGTAATGTTTTTTTGTATACTATGGGGGGACAGACGAACAGACGGGTCACCTGATGGTAAGCGACAACTGCCGTCTATGGACACCTGCAACTCAAGAGTATTAAGTACGCTGGAAGAGCAGAGGCAGAGAGGGGGAAGAGAAAAGGGGGAATGAGGGGAGAGGACGAGGAGAGGGGAGTTGGGTCTCCGGAAACCTCACTCATTTCGGGGAAATGGAACGCAAGCGTTACTTCACAACCGGTTTCCGTGGTATCGCACCGGTCGAGCCGACCCATTCGTGCAAAAGCATGGCTCTACCACTACTATCAATAGAAAATCGATTAATAAGGCTAACAAATACTCTTCACGTGTCACTCAGACGATGTTCTACATGCTTATCTTCTCCTTTTATCCATTAACTCCATCGCAAGAATATTTACTTCCTTATTTGCCCGTATACTACAGTCTTTCTGTTAAGTCATATATTTTAATAAATACGTACTAACTTTTTTTGCCTTAATAACTAAATAAGATTACAATACTGACCAACATAATAATTAAATCACGATAAATTGATCAATTTAAGTTAATATTTCGAAATTAAATTTCATCGCTTACACAAAATTCGTTGTATAAAAATAACGTAACTTCGATGATAAACCACTTTGTTGGCAACACAGTGTGCAAATCTAGTTATAAGTCAAAAACTTCAATATGACCACTCAAAAATATTTCAGAGCCTAACGCAATTAGAGGCATAAAGCGAAACGCTTTCAAACCGTACATGTCACTGAGAGCCTGTTATTGGCGTACAAACCTTCTATTCGTATCCTCATAAACAGAAAATAAAGTCTTATTCATATAAGTATAAAGTAGAAAATCCAATTTTGTAGTGTGTGAGTAAATTTTTGTTTCGCAAAGCTGGCCAAAGACAAATGACAGTGATATTGGCAGTTAAACCGACTAGCGTCAGTGGACGTTTTTTGTCCGGAGTTATTAAGTTCAGACCAATGTGGTAAAAAATTACTATGCGTGTTAGATTGCTTGATGTTCTCTTTGTAATATTAATAGGATTTTAACTTTTGTAAACTTGTTTGGAGTATACTGACAGGAAAGGGACATTTGGACTGCATTATTAAAGTCGTCACACTCTTTTTTTGCTGACGGTATCTCGAAACGTTCCTTTACCAAGACGATGCAAATGACACCTTATTGACTGCACGGATGGCGCATTAGTTAGTTAGCGCATTAGTAGTGGTAACCTACCCACTACGCTGCCGCGCCGAGTGTTGTGTGCAATCTTTAAATTGTTGTTTTGAGTCTCGGTGTTCTTTATGTCCGTTATTTGAATATTTGTAAAGTTCCTTGAGATATATGCATTAATCCTAGTGAGGAATGGTCTTAAAAAACAACAAAAAACCTTCGTTTTGAAATACATCAAGACCTTTAAACTCCAGACATAGCTATATCCGCAGTCTTGTTACCAGTTTTTATATTTTCGTGTGGAAACTTCCTCGGGCCGTCAATCCACCGGGGTTTTCGGTGAAACTTCTTCAAAAATAACAGCATCTAATTAAATTATAAAGAAAACTAAAACAACTATTAACAGTCCCCCTTTGACGACGATGTCCCATGTCATGACATGGCATGTCCATCTATACAAGTTTATAAAGTTATTAAAGATATGTTTTTATAATTGTCTTTTTTTTATAAGTACAATCATGAGATACTATAACACAACACAAAATATATTATGCTTTGGATATCTACTAGATGTGGATACTGCATGCATACATTTATAAACGCTATCAAACTACTAAAACCAATTGTTGTACTTCCTTTTCATTTAAACACTAGCCTGTGCCGGCACTTTCACCTGCGTCTATTCTCACTGCTCCGCTCCTAGCCGTTCTTAATAAACGGGCTATCTAAAGCAAAGAGATTTTTGTCAATCTAACCAGTACCATACAAATGAACTCTTCATCTTTAATATATTATTAGTCTATATATTTTTTAGTAAAAGAATTAATATGAATCGATGTAAATAATTAATAACATTATTAACCTATCGGTATCATGATGTCGGTGATATTTTAAATTAAATAAGCAATTTCAAATTTACACTTCCCTCTATCAAATCAATTGACCGAAAACAATCATCAACAATTTATACCCGGAAATTCTAAATTCAAAACAGCAAATAAGCGTTCCATTGCGCACTCAACATGGAACTGGTGATTTATGTTATTTGGCCCACTCTGGGGGCCTTGTATCTATAGATATAATTCATTTTAATGAGCTTTTAGTTGACAACTACATGGAACACTTCATGTTAAATTGCCGCCATATTGTTGTTACAATAAATAAGTCAAAATGGTGATTCGCGGCTGACGGCTTTAGATCATACACATATGTACATACGCTCACGCATGAATCCCCTAAAGAGTAGATAAAGGTGTATTAAACACCCACATAATGCCAATTAGAATTTGGTCCCACTAACGTAATAAAGGGCATGCCTATTGACGTCATCCGGTCAATTTTGGGAATAAGAGGGAAAAAGTAAGAGGCTACTGACAGGAAAGGGAGGTTCGTTTTTATAATATTAGGGGACAGACGGGTTATCTGATTGAAAGTGACAACCATAGATACCTACAACTAAAGAGTCGCAAGTGCGTTGCCCTCCTTTGAAGGTGATGACCGCTGGGGTATGCCTGGCAGCCAAAAGAGGAAACGGGGGATGAGGGCGGGGAGAGAGGAGAAAAGTTGGGCCTCCAGAATCCTCACTAATGTCGGGGAAATGCAACGCAAGCGTTACTTCAGAAGCGGTCTTCTGTGAAGCCGTGGTATCGCACCGGTCGAGCTGGCCGTTCATTCATGCCGAAGCATGGCTCTACCACGAAACGGTATAAAAAGATATTGCTTATACATATAGATTGAGGACTTGAGGAGTGTCAACAATAGCTCAGCTCGGAGCACCAGAAGTCGAGGTGGCGAGGAAGTCCCAGCCCTCTAACTATAAGTAGCACTGACGACTTTTATTTGCTTACAGTATTAAATCGTAGTCACTAATAGATAGAGTACGGTATCTAAAGAAGTGAGTCAAATGGTGCAGTTCTTATTCTTCGTTCCAAACGAAACCTGTGAGCTCCAAAACCTCTTTAAATTTAAACCGTCTACACTCATATTTTAACTAAACACACAAATACCTGTAATAACAACTATTCATGGAGCCACAAAGGCGTTGCAATCTGTTTCATGAGTTATACAGCCCTTACTACTTGCCTCTGTAGTCAGAAAAATATAACGAGTACAGTTAAATACTTGACCAAGAGGCCGATAATCATTTTTGATGTTAGTTTAATTCAATTTCTTTGACAACGTTAGACAATAACTCTTCGAGAACATTTGACTGGTCTGTTGGTCTAGTTGTTAGTGACCCTGACCGACCTGACCTGATCAACGGGAGGTCGTGGTCGATTTCCACACATTACAAAAAAAATGTGTGATCCACAAGAGTTGTCCAAGTCTGTGTGACACAAAGAGTCCATTGATTGATGCCTTTACAAAAAAGAAACTTATTTTCTAACAGTGACTCATAACTTGTCAGAAGAAACGAAGGTGGATTGTCTATTTTTCACACCTTCTTACATATTTCGTGATTATAATGATATAATTATATGTATGTACATATTTGTCTCTAATTTAGTCATATCGTATTAACACTGACTTGGTCTGAATATATTGGCCCTGTTGTCTAATAATGTAAACAGGTTTTGTTATTTTTTTATATATTATTAATAAAATGGTACTCTTAAACAGACATAGTTAAGGCTGGTATACTAACCACGTTATCATTTTCTTTGATGAACTTTAGGTATATTTTCCTTGTATTGTATCAGTGTATAAAAATTAGATTTGACTAAAAAGTCTGTGCCTTAATCAATACTAATAAAATAAAATAAAAGAGTTTAATATTTAAAAGCACTATCTCTGGAACTATTTAACTAGTCAGATTGGAGTGATTAGTTAGTTTGGATTCAGTCATTATTTACAAATATACAGTCCAAAATAGGAGCAGAGTAGTAACCACAAAGCCGTTAAAACTACGGGGCATGGCTAGTGAAATTAATAAAAAACAAGATGATATTTAAAACTACTTTAGGAATCTAATAACGATAAATCCATATTTAGGTTTTAAAAGTGCAAAACTTCTGCGAAATGAATTAAAATGAAGAGAACAGATATAATTCAAATTTCACATTAAACCGTTTCGTTTTAGATTTTTTTAATATAAATATTACCTAATAGACCTCTTTTGTGAGTTCCTTATATAGCGCAGCAATCACTTGCTCCCACTTTCGTGATAAGCAAGCCTATCGACAACCGGGCACTTTGAGGATTAAATGTGGAAATTTAGAGTATATTGAAAGGCAAAGGGAGAATTGAAGCAATATACCTTTTCTCCTTGAAAAGGCATATTGCTTGTTCGGATAAATTTTAATTTTTATTAGCACAGAAATAATTTCTATCATTTTTTTTTCATTGTTTGTGCATTGTTTGTGTTTTGAAGATAAAATATCTTAGATGTGTTTGTTAGGACTTATTCACGGTAATATTAGAGACAGAAACTTTACGTAGCTCTGTTATTAAAGTCACCATCATTAAAATCGGTGCAAAGCGTGATCGGAACTCAAACGTTCGATTATTTTCTCGACATATGTGTATAATTTCTGTAACTGTTTGTAACATATAGTACCATTCGACAAAACCTTGGTCACGTGCGTCTTTACCGAGGTCCTTACTTTATGACCAACTTACTCCAGCTGTTATGCCCGGGATTTTATATACTAAAGTGCTTGTAGTAATAGATGGTGGTGTATCTTGTATTATATCCTTTTATTTTGTACTTTCTGTGTGAATGGAATTGTAAGGGGCTGGTAATACTGTGGTTAGACGTGTTATAGAATTATTTGTATAAAGATACATACATGTATTGCATCCTAAGGCCGTCATCTGGGCACTTTTGGGAATAAGATGGCACAGTTTTCAGTATATTAACAGAAAAAGGAGGATAGAAAAAAAAGCATAGGGATATTGCTTATAAAGAAGGATTTGTAAGTTTAAGGAATAGCTCAGGCAAGTCAGCTCTAACATTTTTTTTATGACTACGGTGTACTCGATGATAAGTGTTTTCTGATAACTTGAATATTTGCTGACGTAAGCAAGTCTATTCTCTCTCTCATACAGCTTTAACCTGGTACTATACTTCATCTTGTTGAGACTTCTCTTTCTAATCATTACATTTTTTTTATTTGCTGCTTGTAAGCAGAGGTCTGCTCTAATATTTGTTCTTTTAATTTAGTTTATTTATTGTGCTCGACATATGTACCTAGATATATGTACGTATATCTACATTATATACGCAACTAGTTTAATATATAGATGGTATGTTTTAATAACAATAAAAACCGGCCAACTCCGAACTCTCTATAAGAACGGCAAAAAAATCACGTTTGTTGTATGGGAGCCCCCTTAAATATTTATTTTGTTTTAATTTAATTATATATTGTTGAAGTGATTAAACAACTTAATATTCTGTGAATATTTGATGCGTCTACCTGTTGTCGTTATCAATATCCAGCAAAAAAGAGCAAAACAAATCACGCTTGTTGTATAAAAGCCCCCTTAAATATTAATTTTATTCTATTTTAGTATTTGTTATTATAGCAGCAACAGAAATACATCTGTGAAAATTTCAACTGTTTAACTATCATGGTTCCGTTTTACCCTTTGGGTAAGGAACCCTAAAAACCAACGTCATTATTCCTGGTTTATGTTTTAATGTGCAAATAAGTTTCCTAAAATTCTAATTTCGTCTGAAATATATAATTTTTCAAGGTCATGTTTCATTAAAAGTAACAATCTCAATATACCTTTAAACAAGAAAAGCACTTAATGAAAATTCATTAACTAGGATGTTTGGTATTTCCCGCTGTTTATCGGTAAACACAGCATTACGGCGGTGAATCAGAGGCGGTTTGGCCCGACGACAAATCGGGGTATAAATCACAAGGGGATGCGCCACCCCTCCCCGCACGTCTCTCTCGCGGGCATTATACCCCTTTAATGCTACATGTTTTGTTTAAACTTAATTAGAGCAATGCATGCGATCTTTGCACTCGCATTTGCTTTATGCGGTTCGTGAGATTAAGTGCTGTGTTTGCGATAAACTTGACTAGACAATTGCGACGAGAACAGAAAAAATACACATGTTTTTAAATTGGGCAACGCAAGTAGAAGATAATACTTTTATGTATTTATCAATACTTACCATCAGATGACCCTTCTGTTCGTCTGCCCACGATTTTTCTTTATCATAAAAAAAAACATTTTTTTATAAATATAGAAACTGTATACGCATATTTTGTTAGACTTTATAAACAGCTAAAAGATATTTATTAGCATTCCCATTCATTTTACCCTTCGCCACCAGCCACCTTTTTAACTCATACAATATTAATCTAACCCCATCTAAGGCGAACATAAATATACAAGTTCAGAATTTTTCCTACTAATATTTCCCTCGTGAGCTATGCACGCGGCTTGTGAAAAATGAAGGTTGGCAGTCCTCTTTACAAGTACCGATATCAAATTATTATGTAGGTGTAAAAGTAGTAAAATCTGCGTACACTATCGAAGTTTTAGAAATATATATTTTACTCCATATTTTAGCCTCTTGGAATTTGATGTTTCATAGCCGTGTGGTTCTCGGTGGAGAAGAATAGGGCGACTCCATCTCATAGCTAAGGGTGATTCGGATATTGGATTGTTATTTATCTGGCAGTATATCTATATATCTAAATATATGTAAAATAAAAACCGCAACAATATCAATTTATTTAGGCATGTATATATCTATACAGAGTCTAATATAAATCTTACATTTCTAATTTTTGACATGTTTGGACATTCAGTACGTAAAAGTATGTAGAAAAATATGGGCTATCTTCTATCAAACTGAAATCGTGCCTCTTCAGAATACGAAATAGCAATTTACTGGACTAAACTATATTTAAGGAATTTTTAGACAAGTTTATTGTTTTTTGCAACAACATAATTGCCATCAATGCCAGATTTTTTCATATTTAAGTAGAAATAGTTTTAGATATTGATCAATTTAACTTTGAACTAAACACTTATAAGAAATCGTCTCGTCCCCGTCATGTCACGTATAAAGGATTCAGTATTTACGATGCAGTGTGAGTAGTGCACATGGCGTCAGTGGTTGTGTGATTAATAGTCGAATTACCCACGCCGACAACGTGTGTTCTTCGCTTTACATCCGACGCAGTGTCGACTATACAATATACACACTAAGTCAACCCAAAGAATACGGTGAGTGTTAGACAGAAATGTGTTTAACTATTGTATATTCAAGATGTATTTATTACACATTAAATATAGCACAAAAATGGCCTCACACGATGTTAGTTTTATCATATTAGCCTCGAAGAAGCTTGGTGTGCTAAACAGATCGAGACAGTATTTTACTCCGGCCCACCACCTGCAACTTTATAAGGCGCAGGTTCGGCCGCACATGGAATACTGTTCTCATCTATATGCAGGTGCATCCCAGTACCAGCTTCTTCCTCTTGACCACATTCAACGGAGAGCGACTCGCATCATCGACTGCCAAGATATTTCTGATCGACTTGACACCTTGGCGTTGCGTAGAGATGTAGCTTCACTCTGCATTCTCTATCGCTTGTATCATGGGGAGTGTTCAGAGGAATTGTTTGGACTTATACCTTCTACAGGTTTCCGCCATTGTCCTACGCGACAAAATATCCATCTCCATCACCTGGACGATTGGCACTCCACCACTGTGCCACACACAAACAGCTTATGGAACAAATTCGCATTTCGCCTGCCGTATTTCCGAACCGACACGACCTTCAAACCATCAAGAAAAGACCGTACTCTTACTTAAAAGGCCGGCAACGCACTTGTGACTCTTAAGTTGTGGGTGTCCATGGACGGCGGTAGTCACTTACCATCAGGTGACCCGTCTGCTCGTTTGCCCCCTATCGCATAAAAAAAAAAAACTACTTTATTGATTCTGTGTAATGTCATGCTGGGTACTATGATTTAAATGTTACAATTAATAATACAATAATTTTATCACATCATAAGTTATAAAATGGCAACTATAATAAAATAACAATATAATTGCTTACAACTACTAAAGATGTCATTAATTAAAGTAAACAGACTGTTGGCCAACGTACCAGACTATAAAGTCTGAAACGCGGTAAAAAGTTAGTAAGATGGGAGAGCCATGCTAAGGCGCGAATGCACCGGCTCGACCTGGATAATACCAGGGCCTCACAGAAAACGGTAGAAACACAAAGCTTGCATCCTATTTTCTAGTGAGTGATGGTACTACCCACTTACCATTATTCCCTTTCCTTCATTCCCCATCTCCTCTTTCCCCTCCCTCATCGCCCTCAAAGGCGAATAGCACACTTTCGACCGGGTGACCTCTTCTCTTTTATTCTTCTTTCTTTTTCTTCTTTCTCTTTTACTCTTCTTCCTATATAATAAAAAAAATATAGTGGTATAAAACTCATGCAATATAATCGGTGTTACTTGAGCGTTAGTAACCGCACTTTACTTGGAGACTTTTGGATAATATTTACGAAAAAAAAAAAGCCTTTTCTGCTTGAAAGTACTAACTTATCCTTTCACTTGAGTAAGGAATTGTTGTTTTAATCTGAGAGAATAAGTGAGTTTTAGTTAAAGACTTCTCGGTACCAGCCAGCCAGACCCTGACTTGCTTGAGCTATTGCTTATACGCCCCAATCCATCTGTATAAGCAATAACGGACATTGACACTTTCTCTTTCAATATATATCAATTTACTAAAATTTTTCCAATCCAATTCCCGAAATATTAGCACTGCATAAGCATATAACATATAAGCGGCGGTAGCGTAATTGCTAAGGGGTCGGACTTGCGATCAAGTGGTTTCGGGTTCGAATATTTTAGCTTATCTGGGGGGATTTGCTGGAATACTAGTAATGTTTGATTCACTAATAGCGATCTTAATAATAAAGAAGTGTTATAGGTGCATTTTAGTTAAATAAGTTTTATATCCAGCTTATAGAAGTACCACATATATCTTATTTAAACGGTTCACGATATGGCAATTGAAGTCGGGCTGTTTATTCTTTTATTAATCATGAGTTACTAAGAGTAGAGATTGTCTAAAATAAATTCATTATTATAACATTTTTAAGATATAATATCACTTGCTTATATTTTTAAATATTTTAAACTAGTCCAGTCGAGAAGATACATTGAGGTGTAACACTGTATACTTCAAATTCCTACATACACACATATACATAAACTAACGCCTATTTCCCTTCGGGGTAGGCAGTGACAACCACCTACCATTTGCTACTATCTACGAGCTTTCTCTATTGTCATTTAAATCGTTCAAGAACGCGCCGGTTTCACGTACTTCTGATGCCCAAGTCTTTTTACTTTAAAAATGTTTAATAATATGGTTGATGATAATTATGGTTAAATAAATCGTCATCATCGTCGTCAGTCAATCTATCCACCGATCAAATACAGTCACTAGGTTCTAAATACTTGAAGTGATTAAATTTCGAGAGAAAACTGTATTATCCAAATACTATTGAAGAAGCTACATACTATAGGTAACATTATTAAAATCTGTAACATTACTTCCATATGACGTGACGCACTGCGCAAATTTTAAATACGATCACGATACGTATTATCACATCATTCGAACAAACATTCGACTAAACGCCTCCTATACATGTGAATCATGTGATACTTGTAGTGACCCACCACAAACCACAGTACTTTTAAACTCACCAATATCGCGGCCACAGCTCCAATAGCTGTTCCCCACAAACCGCACAACCACACGGCCCGTGTGGCCATGATGACAAATAGGTATATAAATCAACCGCACCTGCACTTTCCGATCCGGCGTGACCCAATATTTCTATGTTGGTCTAGATTCGCTTTCGCATGGAAGGCATGTATGCAAAACAAAACACTGGTAGTTCAGTAGCACAAACGTTGAATATCGTCATCGAATAAGAGTAATATTTTTTTTAGTTTTATTTTACTACTTATGTGTGTAGGTAAGATTTATTCGTACACTAACATTCGTCACTATAGTCAAGCGACATAGTTCACAAATTAATATTGTTACAAACATAAAACACTACGAAAAATAAAAAAAAAACACAAGTAAGTGGGTATTTTTAAAGACTAGCACTATTGCTATCAAAACAATAAAAATACTTATAGTTTCTAAAGACACTGTTTATAAACGTACGATTCAAAATAGTGGGTAGAGGACCCACGAAATCTGGTCTACAGGACTAATCACCACTAGACACAGGAAAGTGAAGTTTTTTATATTAAACCGTTTTTGGGGTATTTAGGCCTTAACATGATCTTATATTTAGATGTAGTCTACCTTACAAAAATAATAGCTCTGTTGTGGATGAAGAATGATGCTAAAAGTAAAGTACTTTGGAAATGATATTTGTAAGAGATTTAGTAAAAGTTTAAATTATCAATTAGATTTAAATTCATTTTGAAGCTACCCTACAGCAATAACTCTACCGATTAAAATATATTCATAACGATGACCAAGACTAATTTCTGCAACACGATCAGATTAAAACAGTTGAGAAAACATACGAATGATATATTGCAAGCTCAAATTAATGATAAATGCGAGTGAGTGTAAAAATGCTCAATGCCTCTGTCAGAAGTGATCGCGTTGCATTTCAGATTATTCTGACAGCTAGAACATTTTGCAAACGTATTCATTATTATAATAAATGGAATAAATGGATATTATTTGCGATATCTATTTTGAGTTTACCAAATAAAGTGCAGTTTTTGGTTTAATACCTTTTTGAGGAAGTGTTGGCGTTCATTATCAAACATTAATAAAAAGTAAGAAAACTTACTTTGTCTATAATAAATTGAATTTAATTTGTCTATTGTCTGCACTGGCTTTTCCTTGAAAAACTTTAACGACGACGGTTCGTCTATATCACATCTTTTTTTTTATGAAATACAGACGAACCTGTATGGTAATCGACAACCGCCACCAATGGACACCTGCAACTCAAAAGTCGTAATTCTGCTGGCCGCCTTTGAGGGGATGAGCGGAGAAAAAAGAGGGGAGGGGAGTTGGGGTAGTATATTGGCTATCAAATTATTGTTAGTCTCCGTGCAAATTTTATTGCAATCAAAAAGAGGTACATGAAACTTCAAACAGTATTAAAAAACAATCTTTTTTTTTTTTCTAAACCTACAATTTTACTAACGTAAAAAGTTCAAATGCCAGTTAAGCGAGATTATGGTATCAGAAACAAAATCATACATTGTAAAACTCTGCAATAATTAAAACGGTTCCAAAACTGTCACTAACAAAAAACTGCATATTGTTTTGGATCAGCCCACAACGTCAATCATGGCATATCTCTTTTTAACATGTCCTGTGCCGTCAGTGCCTGCACTGATGTGTTTGTCCACTGAACTCATAGGTCCGATTATTTTTATCATAGTACCAGATTTGTTTTTCTATTTAGGTCATTAAATATGCGGAATTTAGCTACTGTCCTTAAGACGGTTTAGCAATAACATAGTTGAAGAACGATTGCTCCCAAGAATACTTGCTGTGCTTTTTTAATGATCTATGTATATATCTTATCTACACAAAATTATACATTTTTGGTGAATATTTTTTATTCAATGAAGCTGGATAAGATTGCTTAAAAGTGTCACGTTGTGGATTCTGAAGAATGATTAAAAAAAAATGATTTTTCGTTCATCGTAGTCAATGTAGCTTTTTTTTAAAACTAGAGTTATTCAGTGATTCAGAAATATGTATTTAAAAATATCTATCAATATACACGTTCAGCATGTGGGATTATTTAGACAGGGCCTATGTCCAGCAGTGGACTGCATTAGGCTAATTTATTCATTAGTTGCGAAAACAGTGTTATTTGCAAAATAGAGGCGATTATTGAGAACTGATCATGACGATTTCTTTGTAAAATTTGTCCAACTTACACCGAAATAATTTCTCACAATTCTTTTTATATGGGATAGGGAGCAAACGAGTAGACAGGTTACTTGATGGTCAGCGACTACCGTCGCCCATGGAAATTTGCATTTCAAGAGTCGCAAGTGCGGTTCCGGCCTTTTGGGTGGATTAAGTAGTTACAATAGGAGACCATTCCAAAAAAAATTAACGGATGGTAAGAAAACAGGTTAATTTTGTGAAACTGAGCTGCTGGCGATGACAGCGACTTCATTTCAAAAAGCTGGGAACTTAAAAAAATAAATAAATTACGTTAAAAAGAAAAATAATATTTCAAATTTCAATATTTCTCTTCAAATGCCAAGCGACAAAATGAATAGATATAACCAACAATTTTGACAGAATGAAACAACAGCTCGCCACAGAGACATGGCATTGTCCGAGGATTAACATCACTCAACACCTGCACTAACAACACGCGGTGACGTTTTGGTCCATGTCACAAATTTGTGTTAGCAATGGATTATAACATAATCCGATTTAGAACTCAAATTTACATTTCGGTGCCACATTGTATGACAGGCAGATTTGTTGTTCTTGATATCTATATTTTCGAACCCTATTTAGATTATGACAAGTTTCGTATTGTCGTTACATGTTTTTTGATGGATCCGCGTTTGAGTTCTTCCTTACATTTGAGTATATATTTTTGCTAATTGCCTGTGATTAAATAAAATTCATATTTATTAGTTCAAGTTGGTAGTCTGTTTGCGTTTGTTATTAAAAAAGACAACTCCCGCACTGGGAAGTACTCAAGTGTAGGCGGAGGACTTTACAAACAGAAACAAATAACACAACGAACATCAAGAAAAATGTTTGTCTCATGTGGGAATCGATCCCACGAGTTCCGAGCTTAGCAGACAAGGTCACTAACTACTAAACCAATAGGCCGCTCAGTAGTTCCTAGATAAAAAAAAAGAATCGGGCAAAACATTAAAACTTTAAAGCCTTTAAATGTTTTAACTACAGTAAGGTGTAAAATGTGGTGTAAAATAATTTTAACAGGTCGATTAATGTAGAATTAATTATCACAATCAAAATCTGTGACATGTTAATCTTTAACAGATATTTTAGAAGTATGTTTGGTTTGTCATTAGCCAGTTCGTGTTACATAGTATATAACCCTGAACTTGAACTATTGCTATGCTTCCTAACCCTTACGTATAAGCAATATCCGATTCCCTTCAAGCCTCCCTTTCTCTTTTAAGATATTCTAGTTTTCCCATTCAATTTCTAGTGCTTGATAGTAGTTGGGCAACAGGCATGTCCCCTATAAAGTAAGGAGGACGAAGTTGTATCGGCAGAACGTCAGATTTAAATACATCTTTGCATACAAATTCGGAGATACAGGCATGAGGGTTTACCAATGTCCAATACAATAAGAATTATTCAAATGATCACTGATCGTTTTTGTAACTATCAGTGATTAGATTAGATAGTTTAATCAAATAACAAAATACTCTTCAGATTTATTATATTAGTAGTTATCTGTACAAGCAACATATCCTATATAATATCCTTCCCTTTCCTTTCAATATACCTCAAATTTTATTTATTTATTTAAAATTTTCATGCACACGTGTACATAGGCGGACTTAATACCTAGGGCATTCTCTACCAGTCAACCTTGAGGTGGTGAAGAAAAGCGATAAGGTAGGTGCAGCATCTGGAATTTACTGTTTGGTAATGTATTTTAAAACAACTATAGTTACATATACATATATATACAAATACATAACAAATATACACATACATAAAAATATATAATGAAGAATATATATATATATACTAACATACACTTATAAATAGGTATACAGTCAAGTGCATTGTGGTTATTCTGCAAATTCAGCGAGGAGAAGTTCACGTTCTTTGTTCTTAAACGTTAAACGGCTTTCAGACATTCTAAGCTCAAGAGGAAGCGCATTCCATAGAAGAACTGCTTGCACGAAGAAAGATGAGTTGACGAAGTTAGAGCTGTGAGGAGGACATAAAAGGAGCGAATTGTTCGAAGAACGAATATCCCTGTCATGAGTGGAGCACAACAATTGAAAGTAGGGACTTAAGTAAGAAGGACAAATTTGACAATGAGCTTGCCCCCTATTAAGTAATTGTGACTTTATTATTATCGGCAAAATGTAAGTGTTAATTACCTCTTCGGGCATACAGGCGTGAGGTGTATTTATATATGTTTATTATATTAGTATAGATATAGCCGATGATAATATGTCTTGAACAACTTTATCCTAAAGTAACAACACACTAATATGCTTATTTAAGTTGACTTCCAACTCAGATTTAAGTGTTTGACAAGCTGACCTGCGTTGGTCTAAGGCCGTCACCCGTTGCCGGTGAAATTTCATTTTATAATACTGCAGACTCTTTGATTGTGTATTCTAATGTACTTGAAATTAAGTAAGTAGTTATAATTTTATTTTGGTAAGTATTTTACTTACAAGATTTGATCCGAACCAATATACTTTCATGCACATTCGTACGCATTTATCATCTTTACAGATACATACAGTTCACTCAAAACTATGCTTTAAAATTAAGATTTATAGCACTGAAAGTTTGTTTACAATCTCATAGTAAAACGTCTTCATTATTAAAATAAGATAACACTACACATTACCGTGGGAGAGCCATGCTTAGGCTTGAATGGCCGGCTCAACCGTAGTTTTATCATGGCCTCACAGAAACCGGTAGACAAACAATGCTTCCATTGTATTGCTGAGTAAGTGAAGGTACCGGAGGCCCGATCTCTCCTTTCCTATCCCCTAACCCCCGCCCCTCATCACAGCGTCATCACACAAAGGCAGGCAGTGCACAACTCTTGAGTTGCAGGTGTCCATGGGCGGTAATTCTTACCTATCATCAGTAGACCCGACTGGTTGTATGTTCCCCTAAGTAGTTCCAAAGGATTCACATATTTTAAGCGTTTGAAACAAATACTAAATTAACATAATTAAAAAAAAAAAAACAACTGTACCCCAATCAAAAATCTAATTAAGGTCTTTGTTTTTTATTTAAAAAAAAACTATAGCTAGTGTGACTCGCAATGGGTGCAAGAACTCCAGCGATACCAAACAACAACAACATCCTTTGATCGGCCAGAAGTTAAATCAAAGTAAAAATATTCTCATACATGCACATAAAGTCGTCTAAAAAAGGGTGCGATAACTGAAGAACCATAGATACTATATATTTGTTTATTCTATTTAGTACTTATTTATTTACGGACTTAATGAGATATATTTTTATTTATGAATCATCCACACAAATGAAATTGTGGCACTGCAGTTAATATACAGTGAAATATTAACTAATACCTGGCTATCGTCGCTTGTCTCCGGTGACAAATGAGCGGTCACTGCCGTCGGACGCCGGCGAACGACGAAATTAACTGACTCATATTAAGCAATGCAATGCCCTCTCTCATTTAAAATATTCTAATTATAAGTTTACACTAAAATTAATTATTTATCACATTAATTTTCAACTTCTCTTTCCCCGCTTTTTAACTTCTCTTTCCCCGCTTTGTGGTTATTTGAATGGTACAATTATGTTTATTTACCATTAATAAGAAAATTACACACAACACTATCTTGTTGTGCGTAATTTACCCATTAAATATTGTAATAGCTATCTGGTGATTCAAAAGAGTGTCCATTACTTTGTTTGCCCGATTTCTTCCCATAAGGTTCGACCATTTAGAAACCAGTGATTATAGAAGTACATATATACATGTGTATATTTATATTATTAAGTAAACGATTAAGCATTTTAATATTAATTTTCCTTTGAGAAAGCAACCGATAATTACGGTAACACAATATGTATAGATCTATAAAATTAAGTATTTCGCATAATAGAACTTTTAGAAAATTAAATTGAACTTGAATTTGACACTAAGAATATCCAATTTTACTGACTTGTATTGGCGAGGTGATCAATCATTGATTTAAAAAAGGCGGTTGTTCGAGTATACTAGTTAGTGTGAATACTATAATCGATTTTACTCAGGAATATTTTTTAAGTAGCTTAATTTTTAAATATATCGTGTTGAGTAGATATCGATTTACTTCTTTAAAGTTGCTGTAATTGGTTTCGTTAGTTTTTTTAATATTTCTAATAACCAATCTACAATGTTCATCAGGAGACTGCTATTTAATAAAGAATACGACAACAAATACACCTCAGATATTAGACTAAAACTCGCAGCACAACTGTTTAATACCATCCTCTCGTCAAGCGATACGCATAAAGTGCATCGTAACGCTATCGTAATGCAGTGCTGTTAAGAGGCCAACGTGTAAAGTATGCGAACTAAATGTGAGCTATAAATTCTAGCCGCTTGCAGCGAGCTGAACATTGGCAACGGTTTACGTCTGGCAATATTGAAAAAGAAGTTGACTTGCTTGTTGGAGCCAACATGTTGGAAGTTACTCTTCTGTCGTTTATTGTGATGTGTCTAATGTATATGCAAAGCTGAATTTTAGTTTCTATGTTAAATACTATTTTTATTGTGAATTTTCTTACAAGTGCTGGTGAAAGGCAACTAGTTTTAACATACTTCTGCCAGTGTAACTTGTTGAAAACATCAGGTAGTGCAAAATAGTGTAAAAGAGAAAAAAATGAACACATAAATTGAAATTCCTGTTAATGTTATAGGTTAGATTTAGTATAAAATTCAATTTATAGACTTCAATTATATTATAGCATTGTCACAAAAGCATATGCATACCTATGTATATATATGTTATATGCTTTAAGCTGTAATAGGTTAACTTTTAAAAGAATTCGCTCCGTATGCTGAAAGTAAACTCATAAAAAGCTGGACCTCGACTTTTCAACACATATTTATGTACTGACAACGTGGAAAAGAAAATTTAGAGTTGTAAATAAATCATTGTTGCTGATGGTTGAATCCCAACATGCTCACCGAAATAAATATTCGTATATCACAAGTATAATACTGCAAAATGGGGATTGCACTGTGGTAATTAATGTTAAATGCTACCGGTTTTAGGCATATCAAGAAAAATAGTTTAGTGTGTTTTAGTCCTTTTTGTCTACACGACAGATGCTTAACTCTAATGTTAGGAAGGTTTTATTAATCTTAGAAGTAAATTATACATTACGCCATTCCCCATTGTTTTATCTTCCTTTATGGTCACTCGTCAGCTTCCTTGGACTTATATACGATTGAGATGATGATTTGAGTAGCATGATCTTATATACGATTGAGTTCATGAGATTAATTTAGATTTTTATAGTTTAGATATTTCAATTTTTATACATTTCTTATTTAGATTTTTTACAATTCTTGAATTTTGATGGAACGTATGAGACTGTGAAACTGTGAACTGTGAATATAAAAAGAAAGAAATTATATATATTTTGTCACTTTACTCAGCTGGTCAAACAAGGTTACGGTTTTTCATTCTGATAAAAAATAATAGTTTTCTGTTGTTAACAATTGATATCAAATAAACATATCTGATATCAGATACCAGTGGCAGTTTCATCTTACTTGTTAAAAGTAATCAATTTAGTCTCTCAGACTATCAAAGACTGCTAATGAACTACGCTGTTTTAGCTTCACATGTATCCATCTATCTTAACGCGATCTTATCTTAATCAACTTTTAAATAAAGTTTATACCCGACTTAATATAGTATCATATCATAATAATTCGTAAAGAACTGAAATATTTTCAACATTTTAAATTTAATAATGATTATAAATTAAACATTTTGAAATAATTTCTTTAAATTTTAACTGAATAATTGTTCATTATTTTAATGAACAAATATTATTCAGTTGATTTAAAAATTGTGGGTGAGATCAGTTCACTAATTACGAAGATATCGCTTAAAATAATATATTATATTCTTAATTCCTTAAGTGTCCATATGAGAGTTATTAAAGAACATTTTCTTCAAATTTAAATGGGACCAAAAGGCAATAGGTACTCAGTCTAATAGAAAAAAAAGTTAAAAGTGAGGTGATGACCCGTGGGGGTTTCCACACAAAAAAAAAAAAAAGGTATTCTTATTGCTAAATGAAATCCATAATCTCAATTTAATACCTCTTCAGTAAAGGGGTTATTAAGTTTAAAATTATTAAACATATTTTAATTATATGATTTCACTAAAAATTTACGTTTTTCACAATATTTCCTTTACCTGTCCTGTAAGATGTTGCTTCGTACCAAACTTAAAGATTCTGAGTTCACGGGAAATACCCTGTAGGTTTGATTTCCTTGCGAGTGTCGAAAATTTGCAGCATAAACGACTATATCTTTTGAGTACGTTGGCTTAGAAGTATAATTTTTACATAACTCCAAGGGACAGTAAACCTAAGTATTTGATATGAATTTTAGCTTGATACCTCCACGCGTTCCTGAGAAAAAGGGTCTTGAAAGACAGACGGAAACCAAAGTGATCGTATAAGGGTTCTGTTTTTTTCCTTTAGAGGTACGGAACCGTAAAAACCAATAAAAAATTACAACAGTACAAACATAACAAATATAACCGAATTGAAAATTTCATAATTATTTGAATCCAGTTATTGACCATTGACCTATGATCTCTGTGTTAAATAAATAATTATGTAATTATTCACAATAATGGACATATCAAAGTATATTTCCCTGTGTTTAAAAGCCATAGCTTTGAGTTGAAGTAGCGCTGTATTCAGTTAAATTGCAACCATTTTCGAAAACGTAAATAAACCCATTTTACTCGTCTATTCCCAAACCAGGTCAGCATTATTTAAGCGATACCATACTATACACTTGAAATATAACAAGCCTCTAACCAATTGGAAGCAGATTTGCAAAGCAAATGAGGTAACAGAATCCCGGTTCCAATCGAATCATTTGAGCAATTGACACAATTTGTTCAATCTAAGAAACAAACAAATAAATTCCAATTGAACGATTAAGGTATACCTTTCGATCAGGGTCGGAATCCAGATGAATGGAGGGATTAACTTAGGGCTGGCCAAAAAAAATCTGATAAGGACTGCGATATCCTACTATATTGTAATGCGTGTCCGTAAGGTTTAATTTAAATAGAAAAGTTTTATTTAACATGGTTTAATATTAATAATAATTAATAATAAATATATTTAGATTTTTATTTTATATTCAATAATGTAATTTGTATGTTTATTGGAGTAAATAGAGAATAATAATAATATATTTTTTATTTATTTTTATGTTGGGTTGTTCGGATCAAAACCACCCGGTTTGAATATTTATTGCGCAATATTAAGTGATTACATCATGTTATTTTGCTAGTAAAGAGAATACTCAGTTGTCGTCCATCCTCTGTTGCGATCATTACGCTATCGCTACAAATATTAATTTAGAAGGTCGTCAATCTATTGACGTATTTTCACAGCGTCAAATAATCAATTTTATGTTCCTTGAAGGACATTCTGGGGCCGAAGCCCACCGAAGACTGATTAAGGTGATGACTTCTAACGCACTCTCCCAAACGACTGTTAAGGAGTCGTACAGGCGTTTTAGGAACGAAGATTTTGATGTCGAGGAGCGCCGTGGAGGCAATCACAAATCTGGACCCGAAACTGAGAAACGTTTACAGGTGATTCAAAAAGCGTTTCGTGAGTCAAGATCTTGGTCATTTACCTCATTGTCGACCAATACTGGTGTACCTGTTACGAATTAATTAAAAAAAAACTTAACATGTCAAAAAAAAAATGCCAATGCCTTGCAAAAAGCTTTAGATAAAGAAATAGCCGATGGCAGGTACCAGGCATTGAGAAAGTTACCTGAGCGCTGGCAACGGTTATAAATTCGCAGAGTGAGTACCTCTAGTTAATCTTTAAATATAAGTTCGTATAAATGAAAACCATATTTTTTTGTGTGTTTGATCCGAACAACCTAATATTATAGGGGGCAGACGAACAGATGGGTCATCTGGTGGTAAGTGAGAAGCGCCGTCCATGGACACCTGAAACTTATGAGTCATAAGTGCGCTGGCTGCCTTTGAGGGTGATGAGGGAAAAGGGGAGGGGAAAGAAGAGAAGGGGATGACGACATGGGAAAAGAGGAGGGGGACAATTGGAAGCAAAAGGGAAAGTGGGAGTAGGGCCCCGGAAACCGGAAAATAATATTTTATATGTGTATTGATGGTATTTGCTAAAGTGGAGATCAGTTTTTTTACCGACAGATTATTTTCACATAGGCTCTGTAATTATATTAATAATGTAAAAAATCATACATACACATACCTTTTTAGCAAGCAAGAACTCCCAATTAGATAAGTTATGTAATTCTCGTTGTCAATTTACACGCAGTGCTTAAGAATTTATTTTATTTATAGTGTTTGCTGTTCTGTGGTATGTTTTCGTCTAAATGCTAGACGTTGCGACGTGCAGCCCTGGATTTCAGGAGAGGATTGAGGCTATAGACTTCAAATAGCGTGGTGACGCTACGACTATTCGAAGTCCAGTTCACAGCAAACTGAACACGACGAGGACCCATTCTACAGACTATGTTTCAACTCTCCGGTTAAGCTGCTGTAACTAAACACTTCTGGGATCCTAGCGCCACCGAACTTATCGCCGGGTCTCTGTCCTCCTACACCGCTATGCGTCGCCTCGTAAGCTAAGTACCTGATCTATCCATATTCCCAACTATCATACAGAGCAATATCATAATTAGCGAAGAACTCGACTACCTACTTTTACCTTTTACCTACACCATTTATATTTTAGTCTCACTCGCGTAATAGGGGGTAAGCCTAAACTCAAGTCTCTTTGGAGACTTAGATGGGCAAATTTGGAGTATATTGACAGGAAAGAGAGGCTAGGAAACAAAAACCTGTAACATATAGCTTTCTTTCATAATTTTTTTGTTATATTTTTAAACTTTTTTTATGTAAACATTAAATATTACTTGCGCAATATAAAATATAAGCAACATAGCTTATTTAGATTCAGATGACGATTTCAGGTGGTTGAATTTTGATTGGCAACAAAGTAATTGCCAAATTTTATTTGATATCAGTTTTGTCGGTCCCAGCCCTAAGAATAAGAAACTCTATTAGGTGCGTGTGGAGATTGCCAAGTACTTGCGTAGCATACGAACTAGGCCGATAGATAACCGATCTTTTATCGCGAATTGATGTATGTGGCCTCTAATGCTTAGGTACAATATATATTGTTATGGTTTGGCTAAAATCTGGTCGCTTTTACCGAATGACGATAGACTACTAAATATATTTCTCAGCATTAAAAAGGTCTAAATAAATAGATAGAATACTCTTTATTGTACAAAATATAAAATAAAAAGCGAATCTTAAAATAATCACTAAAACTATGTAGGTGGTCGGTCGTTGGATGGTCTTATCGCTAATAGCGATCTCTACCAGACAACCTTGAAGGGATTGGGTGAGATTAAGAATGGGTGGTAGCCCCCAGTGTACATACAATATACGTATAATAACATATATAAATAAACATATACATACTTATATACATATAGCAAAAGAGGGACAATATTAGGGGGTTGGGCCTCCGGAAACCTTACTGATTTCGGGGAAATGCAATGCAAGAGTTACTTCACAACCGATTTTCTGTGAGGCCGTGGTATCGCACCGGTCGAGCCGGCCCATTCGTGTCTAAGGAAGGCTCTACCACTGTTGAAGTTAAAGTAACAATACAAAATGACTATGGTTGAACTATAAGTTGAAATAGTGACTATATCTTAGTAATAACTTACAATTAATTTACAAATTATATAAAAAAAACACACTTTAGAAATGAACAAAAGTTTATTGTTTTTATAAGTAATTATTTATAATTAATTTATTATCTATACTAATATAATAAAGCTGACGAGTTTGTCTGTTTATTTAAATGGGCCTAACTCAGGAACTCATGATTGGATTTGAAAAAAATATTTATTTATTTATTATATTGCTTTAGGAAGGCAGGTTATAAAACACAAAGCTGCGACTCTGAGGAGCGGAGCAGTGAGCATAAAAGCAGATGAAACTGTGGGGTTCGGATAGAATATTATATAACAAACATAGACAGATAAAAATATTTGTAATCCTTCAAAAATTTAGGGGTTCGTACTGAAGTTGACGAACAAAAGATAATGACATAACTTTTCAAGTTTCGTGTATCTGTATACCATTTGCTCAAGTTACGATTACTGAACTTCATAATGCCGTCCTATCAGAAATCTTTTTTTCACAAAATCATTACACATAATCTTTAACAAAAGACTGAAAGGCATAAATAAAAATTGACAGGTAGGGTCCCGATCACGGTGCTCATTCGGTCACGTGTTAGAAACGCGTGACAAGACGGTACGTGCGTCGACGTGTTTAGGCGACGACGTGCACACGACATCCTGTGATAAAACGTCAACTTTTATTGTGGCGGGAATAGATGCTTTGTGCTTTTATTTTCTGATGCGATGAGTCACTTTTCTTATAAAAATTGTACCCGTGACGAAACTTCAGTACATTTTATTAATTTTATAAAGTTGTGACCAAACTATGCGACTTTTTAGTGTGACGAACTTTCACTGTGACGAAATAACACTAACCCGTTGTGCGTAATGCGTTTTTTTGGGATTTTATAATATATATAGATAGACTTCATGTTAAGCGGTTCATTAATACCCGACGAAAAAGAGTAGGGTTATAAGTTTAGCGGGTCCGTTTTAGTTGTAGGCGTGTAGTGCTCCACGCACCTCCCTCACAGAGTAATGGTGGGGGGAGAGGCAACATCTTTTCTTCAAAATGAGACGGAGCTTTTTAAATGAGTTACTTTTTTATTTTTTCTGTATTTTTTCAAATAATATGAAAATATGTACAAATATATCACATTACTTCAGCCGTTCATTGGAAAAAACATACCAGCTGTAGAATAACACATAAAAGCTTAAAAAGAATATCAGAAATCATTTCTAATATTGAACCTTTTGAATCGACTCAAAGAAAATATTATTTCAACGTTCCCATTTTTATAACTAAGAAACCTTTGCAATTTAAAAGTATTGTAAAGTACTTAAAACGGTTGCTTTACCCAGTATCACTTTCCGCAGAACAAATTCGCAGTGAAAATTTATTTCTCCATTTTTATTTCCGTGCGAACAAAAGGATACCACTTCAGTATTTCAAATGCGCAACCACATGTTTTCACAGCACCTCCTAGTTTTTTGATTAATCTGAGAACAGGATGCGGGCCGGTGTTTTATGGTGGCATAACTTCCCTTCACATATCCACGTATAGCTGATTCCGTGTGGAATCTACTTACCGGGTGTTTTGTGTACGGTGTGCACTTATATGGGAGAAAACCCTAACACATTGTAATGAAGAAACAAAGTTTTATAGGTAGCTCCATAAAAGGTTCTTCTTTGCACTTGCCGTGCTCGTCATAATGATAATTATTATCATCATCAACATAAACAACGTCATCATCATTGTCAGCAGCATCATATTTTAATTTAACATAATTTCATTCTTGGAATCAAAAGTGATGATGGATTGCTTTTATCAAACGGCTTGCTATCACTTTCCCTTCATTTAGCTGTTTTTCTTTATAGGTAGGTACGTTTTTATTCAGTGTATTCACTTTACCTATACTGATTTAGGTAATAAAAGGTTCATGGTCGATTATCATCATGTAAACAAGTCAACTAGAATATGTTTATTTGTAATTTCATTACATCACTTAATGATTATTCGAGCGTATTTATATAAAAGATTTGACTCGAGAAATACAATATCACTCAGAACCTTTACAAAGTAACTAAAGCTACATTTTTAATTTCTTCTGTGTCTGGGTCTAATTTATATAATATGTATGTATTTAGAAGTATGTAATTATGTTTATCAGCAGTCTGGTCAACATAATACAAAGTTCTGCTTAGTTTGTGAGATGTGTGGAGTTATTATTATTATCTCTTTATTCTAGTTAATATACATATAAATTACATTTTTAAATAGACAATATAAATATAAAATACATTTAAAAATATAAAAAATAGTAGACCACCGATATCGGGAACAGGGACCAAAACACCGGTGGTTAGGGCTCCAAAGATAAGAACCGCCTAACATTGCGGGCCGTGTAAAGGAGAACTGCCTTTTGCATCAGTCTCTTGATCCAACCATTATTATTATTATTATTTAATTATTATTTATTGATGTATTTTTTGTGCGAAAATCATAGTGCCAACATAAAAAAAAACATAAAAAAGCAACAATTTTCATCATAATATACGAGTATAGCATGTACCATTAGCTATGGTCACTAGCACCAGTAATTTGATGCTTAGTTGTTTTAAAAAAAATATAAAACTGCGCAAAACCTACATAGCCGGCTGGACTTATCAGTCCCGCAATTAGGCTCATTAATGAAATTAAATACGAAATATGATATTTATCTGCATTGCAGATGATGTTACCCTTTTAATGTGTGTTTTGAGACTGTGATCCTAATGTGCGTAGATTAGCGTTGAGCGAGCGATGTGGAGCGGACCCGTGACATCACGTTGAGAGCTCTCTGGATTACAGGACGATCGAATATATTATGTTTCTAAGCTGCGGATGTTGTATTAGTAAATTATGCGTGGAATAAAATGAAACATTGATTGTATCATGTAGTTATATTGTAAAGTTATCTTTTTATCGGTATCGAATCAGGGTCATTAACCAATAGACCAAAAGGCCAGTTATTAAAGGTACACAGTTGTCCTAACCTGACTGTTATAATAACTAACTATTAATTTTATAGATCCACTTAAAAAGAACTACACTCATGATCAATCATTATGATTTTTCTTAAAGTCTTATTGACTTTAAAATTGAAATATGCATTCGGAAAAAAGTTCTGGGCGTTCTAAAAAATCTAAAAAATCATTTTATCGAGACTCTATCAGGCTTATGGTATTGCAATAAACGCTAAATTAGTAATATGAATTTATGTCAATGTGTATCTTCTAAATCAGCATTGTTGTAATCGGCAGGGTGAGAAAAAAAAAATCTAGCCCGCTACCGCTTATGGCTAACATAAATTCTCAATTAACAGTAAACTCATTCAATGCGCGGTAAAACCGTTTCAGCCGAATAACCAACTAGTAGTCGCCAAACTTTTAAAATATTAACGTTTTGTGGAACAACACTTAAACGGATTATTTTATGTAGCGTAAGGTGTTAATGTTAATCTTCGAAAAATTAACTTGCTTTTTATGACTCATGTGTGGTCAAGTATAGTCAGCTCTTTTTAGCGTTTCAGTAACTATGTTATTAGTTATTATTTAACTTATATCAATATGTATGTAAATGTTACAAGCTTAGGCTGATATGCTGGTATAATTTAATTGCTTATGTATTGACATATACAAAGCTGCACGGTTATGTGGCGTTAAAAACGTGTCGTAATTAAAAAAAAAAACACAACGTGCATTTATTTATTGAGATAATGGTCAAAATGAATACCAGACACTACCAAATATTTGTTTTCAATAAGAGACATTTCTAGCCCCATGTTTAATCACTGGACCAACGGCATTTGCGTCAGTGAGAAGAATTGCTAAAACTCTGTAAGAGAGGGTTATTAACGCATAAGTAACTACAGCAATATTGTAACTACCGTTGATGTTGTACAAAAAGCTAAGTTATTTTTTTATGTTAGTTCTACCTAATAAAACCGAGAAGGAAATGTTCTAGCGTTATCTGAATTCTGCTAGCGATACAAACAGAGTCTGAATACTAATTCATTTCAATAAATGCGAACGTGCAGAACTTTTATGCAGCCTGTTTCTTACTTTGTAGACAATATTTTAGGGAACACCTAATTTCAAAGGTTAGTCAGCCTAACTTAGGAGTCTATATTGGACATAAAAATATTAAGAAAAACCTATAAATATATATTTCAATTTTAATAAGGGACCATCTACTGCGTTTAGGATTGTTTTAAATATTTGAGATTACAATCTACAAGAATCAAAGACCCGTTTATTTCTATCCCGCTCAAAAAGGCAAAAAACATATTATCATAAAAGCAGTAAAGAGCAGATCTTAGGTTTATTTACACAGTATAATTGCAGTAAGAGCACTTAATAATGTAATATTACGTGGATACTCGTGCTTACTTACTTGCCACACAATGTGCCAATTACGTCATTCTTACTATGTTTCTATAGTAAAAGCAGACAATTGGTTTTAATATTACTGCAGTAATTAAAATTATACTGCGTTATGGACGCAGGCTGCACATAGGCCGTTTTTCCATTTGTTTCACACTCATTCCTATTAAGTATCGTTTCATCAAATAAACAGTATAATATTAAAAAAAGCGTCTTTATAACACTGCTTTTAAATACTAGACGCCTGAAAATGCTTCGTAGAAACTGCAAAACAAAATGCATAATCTAGGCACATCATACACTTAAGTGCATAAGGTGAATATAAAATTGTACCAATAAAGTATATTGTAGTGTTCTCCGATACCGTGAAGTTGTCTGGGACCACCTCCGAAACGTTTCTCACTCCATTTGAATTTATATAACCGAATAAGACCGTTAGAAACTTTAGTCTTAAGCTAAAAATATATTTTCAATATCCATTGGGTAATGTGTTGGATATATTGTGCCAACAAACCGGTTATCATATGTTATTTTTGTTGAGCAACGTTTTCTGAGTTACTGTAAAGTATTAAATTAAGCAACTATTAGTGAATGAAATCAAAGTAAAACTGTAACATCACTGTTTTTATTTAATCTAGTCTAATCTAATCCCCCTTGGGTAAACAGAGGCAAGCTTATTATCGGAGCACCTTATGACTGTATATATACTGTAAGTTGTTGAGGGTAGATTCAGTGTTGGTACCGATTTGAGCTGCTCGTGCAGGACAGCCCATAAAATAACCCAACTGACATAGTACCCTAACATCTGCATGAAGATTATATGTGTACCACCGTATGTTTGTCTTACTGCGGTTTCTTATATCGCATAGCGAGACAGACGAACAGGTCATCTGATAGTAAGTGACAACCTTCGTCCATACAGACCTGCAACTGCACTTCTCTATGGACTGGACTCTATTCTTTATATAGTATCAATCTCGTTACTTAAGAAACTATTAAATAAAAAAGTTAATAAAATATATATATACATATATATGATCTAAATAAATTTTACACACACTGTCACACTTTTTGTGTCACTTGTCGTGTGTTGTGTTTGTGTCGTCATTCCACCGGGGTTTTCGGTGGGACGGTGTATCGGAATCAGATCGACTAAAACCACACGGTGTGCCATAATGCGCCTGAATTACGAGGAATCCGGGAACAGTTTTACTTTGAAATTCGGATGCCTCCTTGTTGGAGTTGTCCAAGGACAGACCCTGCGGAACACCGACATGGGCCGACGATTCAAGTTACCCTCTCGGTCTTCGTACATGATGCTTCTAAATAGTTTGCCACTAGCCGCAGGTGTACTGTGGCACCCTGTGATAGCAGAGCGCTTCCCTGATGCAACTAAACTATCAAAAAAAAAAAAACTATCAGACTATTGAATGCGTTGGTGATGTCCAACGACATGGACCGGTAAGTAGCCCGCGACCGTGTTGGTTAGCCGTCCCGGCTTCCTTAAAAGAACCAGCTTCTCGCTTTTCCAGCAGTCAGGGAAAGCCAGACTAGGGTCAAACACCTCCCTGACGCAAACACACTGCAACACTTATCCATTTTTTTTTTTTTTTTTTTTTTTCGTGTGAAAACCCCCTCGGGCCGTCATCCCACCGGGGTTTTCGGTGGAACAGTGTGTCGGAATCGAACCGACTAAAACCACACGGTGTGCCATACTGCGCTTAAAATAGGAGGAATCCGGGAACAGCTTTATTAAGACATCCGGACCCCTCCTAGCGCCTGCCCGCACTATGCGGGCACCACCTACGGGTAACCTATCAATAAGGCGGCGTCCAGACACACGCGGACGTCACCCCCTCGCGGCTGGCCACTACAGCGGGTGGAGGGGAAAACCCGTCCCGACCACCCGCGGCCACACTCAGGGCGGCATGAGGCGCTGGTAGGCGCGCCTCCGCCGCCCGGTTCGCCGGCGGCGGATTAGGTCCGAATGGAGATCGTCCTCCCGGGCCCGCTCCGCCGCCTCCTTCTGCGAGATAACGTCCTCGCAGAAGTTTGCAACCGCGTTAAACTTCCTGTCGCTACTGGCCATGGAGCGTATAACAGCCAGTAGCGACAGATCCTCTCCGATGACTGTAGTGAGGGCCCGACGCTGCGACGCCCAAGAGGGGCAAACCGCAAGCGTGTGCTGAGCCGAGTCCTCACCACAGTCACAGTGGTGACAGGCGGGGCTCATTTCCCTCCTAGCGACCGAGTGCAGGTACTTCCCGAAGCAGCCGTGCCCGGAAAGAACCTGCGTCAGTCGGAAGGAAAGAGCCCCGTGCTGCCGCCCTGTCCATTCAACAATGACCGGCTGGAGCGCCTCCACGGCGGCAAAGCCAGCGCGTGGAGCCTCCAGCCGGGACGACCAACGAGCCATTGTGGCTCGGCGTGCGGCTTCACGCCACTCGCGTACCTCTTCGGGCGGGGGCCGTCTGCCGCAAACCGCCCGGAAGTCAGCCGTTCGCCGATAAACTTCGGCGAGCACTTCCGCCTCTAAATCCCACGGGGGTGTTCCGGCCAACGCGCATGCCGCTTCCGTCGATACGGTGCGGTAACCGCGTATGGCTCTAACCGCCATAACTCTCTGAGGACGCCAGAGGCGTGCCCTATTCTGGGCGGTCAGAGCCTCCGCCCACACCGGTGCACCGTATAGTGCCATTGACCGGACAACCCCCGTGTACAGCCGCCTTGTTGCGACGCTGGGCCCTCCCAAGTTGGGCAAAAGCCGCCCAAGGGCGGACGCAGCGCCCACCAACTTTGGAGCAAGCTGCCGAAAGTGCTCGTCGAAGAGCCACCTGCCGTCTAGGATCAAGCCCAGATATCTTATGTGGGCCCGAACCGGTACGAGAACCGAGTTGACCATGATGGAAGCGCCAGGGGGTGGACCACGACGGGGCCCATGGAATAAAAGGGCCTCCGTCTTGTCCAGGGCCACCCGCAAGCCCAGCGCCTCGATGCGCCTGACCACCAGTGAGGCTCCTCTGGTGGCCAAACGCACCGCCTCCTGAAAGTTCGCCCCCTGGGCCGTGACTAAAGTGTCATCTGCGTAACAGATTATGCCCAGCCCTGGGGGGAAGTCACCTCGAAGGGCCCAGTCGTACCCCATGTTCCACAGGAGCGGTCCAAGGACAGATCCCTGCGGAACACCGCACGACATGGGCCGACGACCTAGATGTCCTTCTCGGTCCTCGTACATGACGGTACGCTCCTCTAAATAGTCTGCCACTAGCCGCCTCAGATACAGTGGCACCCCGTGATAGCGGAGTGCTTCCCTGATGCAACTGAATGGCAGACTATTGAATGCGTTGGCGATGTCCAACGACACCGCCAACAGCACGCCGCCACAGCTCACCGCCTCTTCGGTCACGGCCCTCAGACGCAACACCGCACCGATCGTCGAACGACCAGCTCGGAAACCGAATTGGGCGTCCGACAAATCGGGGCCGACCTCGTCCAGATGCCGGACGATGCGGGCAGAGAGTACCCTCTCAAACAGTTTACCCGCCTCGTCCAGCAGCACGATGGGTCTGTAGGCCGCAACCAAGTCGGTAGCCCGTCCCGGCTTCCTTAAAAGCACCAGCTTCCCGCTTTTCCAGCAATCAGGAAAGCGTCCGGACGACACGCTAGCGTCGAACACCTCCCTGAGGCGGTCCGTCATGTGGTCAAGGGCCAGAGCCAGAACTCGGGCAGGTATCCCGTCTGGCCCAGGGGCGGTGTTTTTGGAGCGAATCCGTAGAACAGCCGCCCCTATCTCCGCCTCCGTGATGGGTGGAGCATCCCCCTCCCCTAACTCCCCGTCGTCACCGGCCAAAAGGGCCATCGACGGGGGTATGTGCTCCATCCGTTGCGGGAAAAGGCCCTCAACCACTTCCTGCAGGAAGCTGGGCTGGAGAGTCTCAGTAAGGGGGGGGCCCAACACGCGGAGCTTTTGTTGCACCGCACGATAAGGGCGACCCCAGGGGTCACGATCAAGACCCTCCAGCATCTCCTTTCTCTTCGATTCCTTGGCACGGCTAATGGCCAGCTTCAGAGTTTTCCGTGCTTCTCGATATTCTTCATGAAGCTGGTCCTCTTCCCCCTCCTCGCGGTGACGTCGCCGACTGCGGGTGTAGGACCTCCGGGCACGAATGCAGGCCACGCGGAGGTCCGCCAACTCCTGGGACCACCAGTAGACCTCCTTCCTTGGAGGCCGACGACCTTGAACGCGGGGCATGGCCGCATCGCAGATCTGCGTGATCGCATCACGAAAGCGGCCCGCCCCTATGTCTGCCTCCTCGGTCAGAGGTTGCGGAGACAGCCAGGAGCAGATAATGGCTGCCTCCTCTAGTAGATCCCTATCTAATTTCGATACAGCCCACCGCGGAAAGCGGGATGAAAGCCGCGCCATGTGACCCCTTCTGGGGTCCTGGGTCCGGGAGAGCTCAAATCGGATGTAGAGATGATCCGAGAGCGTCTCAACCTCTTCCAGGACATGCCAGTTCCTTACTCGTGCGGCGAGAGCAGGGGTAGCGAACGAAAGGTCCACTATCGACCCCCCCTGCTGTCGCACACAAGTGTTGGTGGAACCTCTGTTTAGGAGACAGAGGCCCACTGATGTTGCCCACTCCTCTACAGCGTCGCCCCGTGCGTCCGTCCTGGGGGAACCCCACGCAACGGACTTGGCGTTGAAGTCCCCCAGCACTAAAACGTGCCCAGACGCTAGTCGCCGTATCGAGGTCTCCAGGTTATTGAGGAAAGCCTCGAAATCACTCAGACTCCGGTTGGGGGAGAAGTAAACACCATAAATGGTAATCCCCCCCCACTCAGCGGCAACGTATCCAGTACCCTTGTCTCTCAGCGACAAGGGCGGGGAATGAGCCGCCGTAGAGCTGACGACTGCCACGGAGCCGTCCCGGTCACCCAGCCAGTTTGGACGGGGAGGAACGTAATAGGGCTCCGCGGCTACGGCCACACCAATAGACCACTCTGCCATGGTTTGCAGGAAGAGGTCCTGCGCACCGGCACAGTGGTTCAGGTTTGTCTGGACAAGGAGACTGGAGACGTGGTCCATTATTGGATCGTCTCTACAGCCTCCTCCATGGGCGACGGTGATGACGCTCGATTGGCATCGGAGGCAGCCTGGGCCGAATGGCGTCCCATCTGGTGATTGGCGGGTAAATTACCCGCGGCACACGCTGGGCAGTGAGGGGCGGCGGAACATTCCGCCGCTTTGTGCTCCGGTCGACCACAGCGGAAGCAGAGACCGCTGCAGTCAAAGCAACTACTACACTTGACGCGGGTATGTCCCGATCCCAGGCATTTGAAACACCTCATCGGTCTCGCCGCCAGGACTGTGACTCTGGCGTTTACGAAACCGATGAGGACCTTGCCGGCGTCGCCCAGAATTTTCGCTGACTCTACGGGACAACTGGCCCACACCGCGCCAAGACCACCTTTACCGGGGCGGATGGTGCCAACCCTTACGGTGTCCGTGTGGCATCCTGTCTTTTCACGGAGGGCAACACGGACATCCTCCTCTGTCGCAGAGTCGTCCAAGCCCAAAATACGCAACTCAGCGCACTTGGTGGGCCTGGCGACCTTGACACCATCCGACGCTGCAAATACTCCCCGCAATTTCTGTGCAACGACGTCCGCCATCTTGGCACCTTCAGAACCGGGGAACTCGAGAACTCGAGCCCCCGTCTGGGCTAGGCGCAACCTCACACCGGAGGCCCCAAATTCGGTGCCTAGGCTATCCCGGGCCTTCTTAAAAACGGCAGCGTAGGATAGCCCACCTTTCTCCGCCTCCGGTGACACGGTTACTACTACTGCCGCTGTTTTAGGTGCGTGCAGTTTCCGTGCTTTCTTGGAAGCCGTTGCTGCCACCACCGATGCCTGTGGTGGAGAATCCGCACTCTTGACCGTCTTCTTGTTCCGCTTCCTTGACCTCTTTTTACTTCCTTCCACTTTCTGCCACCCATTGTTGGAAGAGACAGTAGTGGTGGGAGCTGTTGCGGAAGGACCAGCACCAGAGGGAGCGTCAGATATGCTCGTACCTGAACCTGCCGGAGAGTGAAGCGGAGGGAACTCGATCGTTGCCCCCGTTGCGGTCTTAGCTTTTCGCTTGGTTCTAGGCGCCGCAGGGCCTGTCATCGACGCCGCTGCCGCATAAGAGACCCGACCACCCGAAACGGGGAGCGATGTTAGGGCTGAAGCTGAGGCCTTTGGCTTATCCGAGGCGAGTGGTGGCCGGACGATGGGCGCCGGAGGCAGTCTTGCCTCCAAGCCCGCAAGGCGTCCGTCCATCATTTTCCACACTGCGTCAATGACACGACGCAGGTGGGAATCCGTCTCCTCGGGTATTTCAGGGGCTGACGAGGGGGGAGCAATATGTTGCATAACCGGGCTTTGTTGCCCAGGACGGCCTGCCTGGGCCCTGAATTGGGCAAACTGGGCGCTGAGCTCAGCCACCTGCTTCGTCAGGTGGCCATTCGCCGCCTGGAGGCGCGCCACGTCTCCAATAAGGGTGTCCACTACCCCCGAGACAGCGGAGGAAGAGTCCTTAAGGGCCTTCACAAAACAGCCCTTAAGGTTTGTGGACTTGGTGGCCACTTTGTGGATGATGGCCACCGCCGCATTCGCTCTCTCCTGCATGGTTGTCGGTGTCCGAGGGACAGAACCCTCTTCGACCGGACCCTGGATCTTCAGCAGGAGATCCGCAATCTCTTCCTCCGCTACAGTTTCACCCTCCGCTCTAGTGCTGGAGTAAACTCCGACTCTGGAGAAGGCTTAACCAGATTTTGCCGAGATTGGCGTGCGCGACCTCCCGCGTTTACTAGCCACTTTCGGTGGCAACATGTCTTGAGACATGTCACCATCCCCGTCTCTGGAGCGTCCTCGCTTGCGCGTGTCGTGGTACTCGAGCTCCATTTCTTCGGCTGAGTCAGCTGTCGCACTAGCAGCTCTGGAACGCACTCTTTCTGACATTCTTCTGCTCCCAGGAGCCAGACTGACCTCTGGGAGCTCCTTCGATCGAGTCTGCAATCGAGCGACTTCTTCCACAGTCGATGAGGTTTCTGCCGCTAACCTCATATTCCCTCCCGTTCTGACTTCTTTCTCCGTCTTTTTTTCCTCTATTTTGTTGGTTTTTTTGACTATATTTGATAAATGCATAATTGACCCACGAGTGGGGGAGAAATAAAGGTCAACCCGGGCAGAGATCCCCCAATACCCGGGCAAGCGAAAATTTATGCCCAACCGAGGGGTCCGCAGTTACCCCGGCTGGGAGTGCGCTTGCGACTGAACCACCCATCAGCCATGCATCCCATGGTCACGCACCAGAACACAGGATTCGGGGTAATTTTTTATAGAGGTATTCTTCCTCGCGGTCCGGGCGATTAAGCCAAGACCCTCGCCCCCGATCAGAGCCGCGAGACTTAACCACGACGCTCCTTTCGGAATTACGATATGCCGACGGTGGCATCGAGACAAATCTCCAAATGCCAGCTCGGTGGCAGTGCAAGTGCACGCCGAGCCCGTCCTCTTTCTCCACTGTAGACAATGGAGAAACACCGACCCGTGAAAGAGTCCCACTTTGGTGATTTTTTATTGAGGTTTCCTTCCTCACAGCTCCGAGGAGCGAAGAGCCAACAGAGTGATCGGCATACAAGCCCGCTCTGTTGGGCCAGGCCTCGACCGAGTGGCCGAAGAAAGGTGGCACCTCTTCTAGCCAGAAGATTAGCCGTTGGCGACGACGCCCTCCTCAAAAACAGAGGTGGCGGCGTCGTCGCCGACGTTGCCCAGGATGCACCACGTGGAGGTTTTCTAGCCAGCACCCCTGCAACACTTATCCAACCTCAGCCTTAAAAACTTTTTCTATTTAGTTAGTCAGTTTTAGTTAGTTAATTAATAATTTAAAGTACAATATCATAAAAATTACACATTGTCTTAATAGACTTATGTACGTTGTACATGTAAGATTGTCAATAATCCGTATGTACGTATTTTAGGTCATAAGTATTTATATGAAGAAAATGCAAAACTCATTTCCCGTAAACTCGTATAAATTGCATATGAAAAAAGAACAGCATTCATAGGTTCATTTTTCATATAACGTTGTTATAACTCTCAAGTGCTGTGCCGTGTTTTGCTAGTGATGAGCAACAGCTATCCGAAAAATATTTTAAAATGTTGTTGTTTTAAAATGTTCTGTTTGTATTAGAATTTTGAAAAACGATTCCGTTCAATAACTTATACACACATAATATATCTAAAAAATAGCATACTAGGTACATGTATACATCGACTGCGATAAATTCGCCACATACATAAATACTTAATATCATGACAGAGACCTCTTCCTTCCATTTGCTACGATTCTGACATACCTTTCTCGCTTCTGCAACTTTCAATCCGTTTCGCATACAGGCTCGTCGGTTAAAGGTACTTTTGACCTGGCCTTTGCTTAGATTGCCTTGAACTTGGTCCAAGAACATTTACCTAGGTCTTCCTCTTCCGACAACTCCGTTTACCTCTGCCATATAAATACATTGTGTTTTTTTTTTTTTTTATGCGATAGGGGGCAAACGAGCAGACGGGTCACCTGATGGTAAGTGACTACCGCCACCCATGGACACCCGCAACTCAAGAGTCACAAGTGCGTTGCTGGCCTTTTAGGTAGAGGTACGCTCTCTTCTTGAAGGTTTGAAGGTGGTATCGGTTCGGAAATACGGCAGGCGACAATTTGTTCCATAAGCTGGCTGTACGAGGCAAAAAGCTTCTGGAGAAGCGCACAGTGGTGGAGTGCCAATCGTCCAGGTGATGGGGATGGATATTTTGTCGCGTAGGACGATGGCGGAAACCAGCAGCCGGTATAAGTCCGAACAATTCCTCTGAACACTCCCCATGATACAAGCGATAGAGGATGCAGAGTGAAGCTACATCTCTACGTAACGCCAAGGTGTCAAGTCGATCAGAAATATCTTGGCAGTCGATAATGCGAGTCGCTCTCCGTTGAATGCGGTCAAGAGGGAGAAGTTGGTACTGGGGTGCACCTGCATAGATATGAGAACAGTATTCCATGTGCGGCCGAACCTGCGCCTTATAAAGTTGCAGCTGTGGGCCGGAGTAAAATACTGTCTCGATCTGTTTAGCACACCAAGCTTCTTCGAGGCTAATATGGCCTTACTCTCTAAGTGACCGCGAAACTGGACTTCGCTTGATATATCGACGCCAAGGATTCCGATACTGGCTGATGCAGTTAGGGCAGTGCTCTCAAATTGAGGTGATACGACCAATGGAAACTTTTTAGCGGTGAACGCGCAAACCTGTGTCTTCTTGGGGTTAAACTGGACTAGGTTAAGTCGACCCCAATCTGAAACTTTTGATAAAGAAGTTTCGATTTCAGACACAAGTTTGGATCGGTTTTCGATGACGTTTACCCGAGAAATGTTAGCGCAGCCGGTGTAAAGGGCATCACTCGTGCTATCGTCCGCATAGCAATGGATGCTGCTAATCTGCAGCGTGTCGTTGATATGCAGAAGAAACAGCGTGGGTGATAGCACACAGCCTTGTGGGACACCAGAATTAACAGACTTGGAGTCGGAGCATGCACCGTCAACAACGACCTTGATGCTTCTGTCTGTAAGAAAACTGGTGGGCCAATTGCACAGTTTCTCGGGATCCCATAGGAAGGAAGCTTCGCAAGGAGCGCTTTGTGCCAGACCCGATCGAAGGCCTTCGCCACGTCCAATCTAACGGCCAACGCTTCCCCCTTGGTCTCGATCGCCTGTGCCCACCGGTGAGTCAAGTATACGAGAAGATCACCAGCTGAACGACCCTGACGGAAGCCGTATTGTCGATAATTGAGGAGCTGGTTGTCTTCTAAGTACCGGAGGAGCTGGCAGTTAACAATGGATTCCATTATCTTGGAGAACAAGGAGGTGATGGTGGTGAGGTGATGGCTATGGGTCTGTAGTTGGACGGATCCGAGCGATCCCCTTTTTTTAGGGATTGGGTGCACTAGAGCTGTCTTCCATGAGTTCGGGACTACGCCAAGAGAGTAGGAAAGCCGATAAAGGCACGTTAAAACCGGTGCTAACTCTGGAGCACACGTCTTCAGCACGATAGGAGAGATTCTATCGGTCCCACTCGACTTAAGAACGTCGAGGGAAAGAAGCGCTTTACGCACTGCCCTTTGTGTAAACCGGACTTCCGGCATGCGGCTCTCGCACTGCGGTATGGTTGGCGGGGCATTTTGCATGTGCATGCTTGGTAACATTCCTGTTTTCGGCGGGACGCCGCTTTGCAGATTCGACCAAACCAAGGCTGGGACATGCCACCTGTGGGAATCAGGGAGAATGGAATGAAAAGTTCCATACCCTGAAGCACAACATCCGCGACAGAGTCGACAACGACATTGGGATCATCCGGCGAGAAGCAAACCTGCCTCCATGGGTAGGATGCAAAGAATGTTCACATTCCCTGTTGCCATCCCAGTCTGATGACCTATAGTGCCATACGCGGCGACTGCCTGTAACTCGCGGCCGCAGCTAGTGAATGAGTGGCACCATACTCCTAATCAGGCAATGGTCCGAAGAGCCAAGAGGGGCCTCAACGGATACTTTGTAGCCGTCAGGATGTGAGGTCAACAGAAGATCCAACAGTGAAGGCAGTGTCAATCTTCTTTCATTCATCCTTTCGATATAACCCAACCAGTGCAAATTCACTACGTTAGTGACAAACTATCACTGTGAATATTTTGAATTAGTAGACTGCCACTTTGTTTCATATATATGACTTGAATTTTTATAAGTATACAAAATCAAATTATTTCTTATTAAGCACCGTCGTTTTCTATCACCTGTCAACGCGCTGGAAGAGACATAATGCCTTCCTCGTAGAATTTTTTAGGCTTTTGATCAAAAAAGGTGGTAAGGTCACTTTTAAGCTGGTCTTCATTTTTAAATGTTTTATCTGCTATGTAGTGGGCTAGAGAAAGAAATAAATGATAATCTGAGGGCATAATGTCTGGAGAGTACGGTGGGAAGGGAAGGACAGCCTAGCCAAGCGAAAGTAATTTTTCACTAGTCGCTATTTCTACATGTGGTCGAGCATTACGTGCAAAAAGTAAACTTTATTTTGATTTTCGGTAATCTTGATGCTACTTTATCAAGTTGGTCACAATAAATATAGGCCGTGATTGTAGTGTTAGATGGCAATAGCTCCCAGTATATAATTCCGTTTATTCCCCACCACACACTTAAAAGAACTTTTTTAATCGTGTCAGATTTTGGCGTCAGTACTCCTCCTTTTTCAGGTCCAAGCCTGTCCAAGCACTTTTCATCCCCCGTAATTACATCCCCTAGCCACTCATTGGTACGATGATAGCTAAGTAGTTCCATGCACACGTAAGCTCTCTTTTAAAGTTGAAACGATTGAAAGTTGAAAGTCATGTGGCAACTAAACTGAATATTTCTGCTGCTGAAGCTGCTCTACCAGACAACGTGAAGTGAAACGAATCCATTTCTATGAGTCTTTTGAACTCATCTACATCTATTGTTGGAAGTCACCCTGGATGAGGTTCATCAGATAGGTCATAATTTCTATCCTTAAATCTTCTGAATCAATGTTTAATGGTATCGTAAGAGAGTACGCCTTTGCCCATCGTTGCACATATATTGTGCACTGATTCAGTCGCTTTTCGACCTAAGCGTAATTCGTGAAGTAAAAGCAGCCGAAGTTCTCTACGAGAAATATCCATAATTTACTGTAGTTTTACTAGTCGAGATCCAGTTGTCAACTGCTCAAAAATACAACTCTTGCTTTATTTATATACTACTCCAAGAAATTCGAGACAGTTCTATAACGTTTTAGAAACTGATAAAAAAAGGCGGGTTTATTAGTTGCCAATCTAATAATTTTAAATAAATTTTCGCATGTTTATATAAAGTAACGTATATCCGATATTAACCACATCTCTAGCACCAGTGTCGTCGTTGCTTGCAACTTGATGCCTGGGTCAACAGTTTAAAACAATAACGTTAGAGGCCGCCACAGGGACCTATAAATAAAATATTGTGGCTACGAATTGTTTTATTAAATTGCAAAATGTGTGCATGAAACTATGTGGCAAAATAATTTTAAAGAAAATGTTAATAAAATATGATTTTGTTCTCATACGTACATTTGCCTACGCCGGTATCCCTTAAGAGGTTGGCAGAAGTATTATAAACTTCTACATTTAGCCAATCACAATTTTGTCCCATTAATGTTACTGGGTTAAGCCTATTGCCGGTACCCGGGAACTAATGACTGTTTATATACTGTATATATACAGTCCGATCTTTTGGTCACCTTTTATGACCATCACGGATTTAGACTAGAAGCTACTAATTCATATATTATCCATTGGAACTAAGCCACGTGTGTGTTCTTGGTAACTGGCAAGCAAGATATATTTATTTTGTCACATAAAAGGATTTTTATTACTCTAAGAGTTTTATCCAAATGTGATTCTACCCTTGTCCCGTTTTTATAATATAGGGGACAGACTATCAGACGGATCACCTGATGGTAAGTGACCTATGTTAAGTGAAGTCATAATTTATTCAAGAATAAAAAGTTTCCTCTGTACTTTTCCGATGCAACAAAATAAAAATTAAGTAAACACAATATTTTGTGATCTAAGTATTTGATTAAAAAGGTACAAAATTGCACAAATTGTTGAATATAATTTTGATACTTCGGCACAACGATGCATTGTTAATACGTACATATATAGTGATATTGCTCACTCACTGCTGCTTAATAACTGGTTTGATTTTAGCGTTGCATGTCATGAAGAATTTCGTAATGTTTCAGAACCATTGCACTGCTAAGAGAACATATACATTTAAAACTGTTTTTGTTACGAAAACCTGGTTTATTTAAATATACGGTTTTACTCACGTGTGTATTTCGGGGATGATTCAAGGGGTAAGTTTTTGACTAAAACCATATATTTAAATAAATATGAACGTAGGTTTTTATTCTAAAACCTGGTTGCTTTTTTTCGTATACGTCGTATGTAAAACCACACACTAAGAATGAAGCTCTTGGGTACCTCTGCAGACCTTGGCGTGCTTATCGAGACACGGCCATATTGGTGAGAACGGGGGGACTTGTCCCTCTTGAGTTTAGACAGTGAGTGCGGAACACCAGCTCACCTGACTGGCTACATTAAGATAAAATTACAAAAACGAAAAACAGAGAAAAAAAACATTCAGTGAATTAAATACAATACTCGTATGTTTAAAATAATTGTAACTTAAAACTAAAACAGAATGGAACTTCACAGCTCGAGACTCGGCACTCGGCAACCAGCTATTACGCTCTCCAGCGCCCTAGCGTTTATTGTTTGCGACTGTTGACACGCTGCGCGAACTGCCATCTTTGTTATGTAATTATGTAACGTTGCTTAAGTGTGACGCTGTTTTTTACATTTTTTTAATTGCCGTCGGTTTCATTTTGGATTTAGGTTGCACAGAAGTGGCTGTAGTTGAGCATTGCGTTTTGTTTTCATGCTAGGCGTGAGCTCTTCTTTTCTCATGCAAATTTTTTAATTTATTTATTAACCTTTTTTGTGATGTTGAATATGGAACACGAGATAAAGTCACAGTCAGTATCATTCTTTTGTTTGCCATTTGTGTATAAATAGGCTGGCAATTATTTAATAATTTAATAACCAGATTGATAATATTTTTTCTATGTAATGTCTCTCAATAACGCTCCACTAGAACAAGTTTGATTATCAATGAATTCTGTGTTCTTTTGTATGTAGTTGTTAGCACTAAATCTGATGATATAATGATAACCAATATGTGCTCCTTATACGTAAATGTTTAAAATATGTATTTCCGGAGCGATACGACCTTTAAACATTCAAGAAAAGAGCGTACTCCTGCCTAAAAGGTCGACAGCGCACTTCTTAGTCACTTACCATCAGGTGACCGTATCCTATAAAAAGGCACTGTGGGACTGTATTTATTTATACATATGTATATCGTCATACATTGCCCAAATGAAGGCAATAGGCTTGCTTACGTCCTGGGACTGTATTACGTAAGGCAAACGTGGGTGTTTAGACGGCTCTACCTACTACGTAAAATATTAATTAAACAGTTGAGAGTTGGCACTATAAAAAACTTTAACTAACGCGTAAAACGTCAAGAAAATAAGTGCACAGCCCTAGCTTGTCAAGGGATTAAGAGCATTTTGTATAGAATATAGGGGTGGCACGTGTCCGGCATAATCTTAAGTTGTTATATATTTTTTTGCAAATTATAGTGGGCAAATAATGTGAAAATGACAGTTTCAGACTTTAATTAATGTTGCTATTATTTTGAAATGCTAGGAAAAAGTGCTTAGTTGCTAAAAGTTACTGACTCTGTGTGATGTTAGTATTTACAAGACTAGATACCTGAAGTTCTTAAAGATTGTTAGGACAACTCTTTCTTCCTGTGTAACGGGGGACTTTCCAAACATACATACAACCATAACACTGAGACTCGGGACAACTAAATGTGGATCACACATATTTTTCTCAGCATTCAGGATCACTAACACTAACAGCTTAGTCAAGTTTGTATCGTTACCATTTAGATATTTATTTGTAAATTGTTATGATCATCAAGCTAATATCTATATGTTTGACATATTAACGTGGGAGAGCCATTCTTTTTCACCTATGGGCCGCCTTGACTGGAGTGTTACCACGGCTTCAGAAAAAACCGGCTGTTAAACAATGCTTGCATTGTGTGGGCCCAACCCTGTTGCCTTCCCCTCTTTCCTCTCCTATCTTTCCTTCCCTTTATCACATTAAACCTACTTTTGAGTTGCAAGTGTTCATGGGTGGCTGAAGTCACTTACCATCATATGACCCATCTGCTCGTTTCTCCCCCTATACAATAAACAAAATTGTTATAAAAATACTCGAAGACCTTCATAAAATGAGAAGGTTCGATGAGGATGTTCGACTGTATGTACTTCATTTTTAAGGACATTCAACATTTTTTTATTTTTCTGCTTATCTTCTTTTAAACTTTATTTTATTAATATTTTCTAAATCTATATCCTGAATAAAAAAAAAGTACATGGCATCCCTGTTGCTATACATGTATGACGTCACCGGGACGCCGCTCAGAGCTCAGCAAATTACTCTATTTACTTAAAACGAGCGTCATTTTGATACTGTTATGTGTAACTTCATTTACATATTCATTAATAATTTAATACTCTCTTTTTGTACCAGAATTTATTTTTGAAAGTGTACATAAAAGCATATATTTTTGAAGTATTCTATCAAAAGCCAACCAGCCAACCATCACCTCTAAACTTATTTACTAATATCTCTTAAATCCATTTTAACAGTTTTAGCTGATAATCAAAGAAAAGCTTGAAGATGCCATATCAAATTATTGTAGGTATTATTAGAAGGTCAATATAAAAATGCTTAAAGTTTAATTACGTACGGTAAGCAGTTGACGAGTTCTTTCATCTCATGTATGATTGTTTGTATATATACATTATTATACTATCTGAAAGGCTACAGTCCGATCTCATAATCGGTTTTTACGGTACCGACGTGAGAAGAGAGACCCAATTCTACTCCATAAATTACACGGCTAAACATTAGACGACGTACATTGCAAGTTAAATAAAAGCTTGTAAAAAAAAAGAAAGCTTTAAAAAATGTATTGCATTTGACCAACAAATGGTCTCACCATTCGCATATTAAAGTCAATCTATTAAAACACAATTATTAACTAACATAATCGCAAAAAGAAAAACTTCAAAGCCATTTTTCAACTGTATAACGAACAGAAGGCGGTGTTACTATAAAATGGAGACAATTTCTCCTCAGGCGCCATTATTTGAACGAGTATAAACAGCGGGGCGTTGCAAACCGTGACCACTCCATGTATTTTATGGGCGACGCTAAATATCTGTACTGTTGCGACTTTCAACTGGATTTCCTTGTTTCGGAACAGAGACAATTGTGGAGCTTTAAGTTCTTTAGACGTTCTTCAAAATCTTTGTATGTGGATTTAGGTTATGTTTAAGAAGTTAAAATGAATATGTCGCCTTAGCAATAATATGATTACATTGTTATTAAAAATGTGATACATTAATATCACTATAAATAAAATATATAAACACTATACTAATATTAAAAATCATTAATAGTATAATATAATTTCATTTATTCCAGAATTTAAATAGTTTATGAGCAATTGTATGTAAAGGTAGGTTGTCACAATTTAGTCAAGGCTATTTACAAATTCAATTATTATTGTAGAATTAGTATTTAGAATTATTATTTCAATATAAGATTGCAAACTAAACACTTAGTAGTTCTTATAAAAGTCATTTACATTTGCTTGGTAATTCCGAAATTAATTCCAATGGCTCTTTTAGCAAATTCGATATAATCTTAAAATAGAATTACAGTTTTGAAATGGCGGGCAGTACCCTATAAAAGTCTAGCAATTTGAGTCGAGAGACAAACTTTGACTCGCGACTTCGAGAGGAACAACATTTGATGATGATGTTTTATTTTATTTTTATTTACCTACTTACCTTCTATTTATTAAAAAAATGCTGTTGTTATTATGTCTACTGGTGTGTGGCTGCATGACGTGCACAAATCCTCGCAGGCGCGAGGACGCTCGTTGAAGCCTGTGAACGCACTAGGAGGCTTCTGTGCTTCCGGAAGGAGCTAGGCTGGCCCAACTAGTCAGCCTCCTGAACGCGTAATGGACCGAACATGAGTCTGAATACAAAAAAAGGGGGCTTATTACCATTACCAGGACTTGCCAAAGGAGCGCCAACTATCCCGGTCTTTGACAGCCCGCACCTGATGCATTATAGAAGCAATTAGTGTCACTCTTTGGATATAAAAACTTCTGAATGTTTTGTAAAAAGGACTTGTTATAATTCATACGAAACGAAATCTAGTCCCTAAGGATAAATAAGTAGATGATTTGTTAGGCTCCGAGTAACAGACATTTCGATTACTTTTCAAATAATCGTAAATTGTTTGTTAGAACTCTGGAATACAACTGTTATATTCACTAAGTTTGAAGATTACACATTTTATCTAAATCTTTTTTTATCGTAAGTTCTATAGAGAAGGAGTTGACGTATTGTTATTCTGATAAATTAATATTCTGTTTTTTCTCAAATATAAATTAATTAGAAACCTTAGAAAAATTGACATCTGTATTGTCAAAATTATGAAAATTACCATTTTAGATTAAAATTGTTAAATAGATTATATGTACATATGTTTTTTGAAACATATAACAGTGGTAGAGCCGTGCTCAGGCACGAATGGGCCGGCTCGACCGGTGCGATACCACGGCCTCACAGAAAACCGGTTGTGAAGTAACGCTTGCGTTGCATTTCAACGAAATGAGTGAGGTCTCCGGAGGCCCAAAATCACCCACCCCCCTAATGATAGCGCTGTTAACAAAAAGGATACCCCAGGGGGGTACCAGCGCTAGCGTTGGAGAATCCTCCCCTGGACGTCCACCCTCAGTACGGATTGTACCTGAGCGTGGACGCCCAGGCTGCCCCTCGTACTCTGGGGGGGGCTCAACTGCGCTCTCAAAATCTGCTCGGGGCAAGAGAAGGCATACCATGGCACCCCCTGTCACGTTTACCGTGGATTTTTGTAACATCAGGGGCTTACATTCGAACCTCGACACTGTCCACCACCACCTTGAGACAGCAAAGTCGGTCTTGCTCTTTTTAACCGAGACGCAGATATCATCTCCAGCGGACACATCCTACCTCTGCTACCCTGGGTACGGACTGGAACACTCCTTTGTTCCTAAGGCTGGTGTATGTGTGTACGTTAGAGATAATATCACTTCTCGCTGCCTCGGCAATCTTGACGGTAGGGACCTCTCCATCTTATGGCTACGTGTAGACTGCGACGACCATCACCGCATCTACCTATGCCTCTACAGGTCCCATAGCGGTGATGCCGAAACGGACCGACTCATCGACCACGTCCAAATGGCTACAGACTCAGTGCTCCAGCAGGTCCCATCCGCAGAGATCGTGATTCTTGGCGACTTTAACGCCCATCACGCCGAATGGCTTGGTTCGCGCTAAACCGATCATGCAGGAAGATCTGTTCACGTTTTCGCCTTGGCATATGGCTTGACGCAGCTGGTAGCAACGCCTACGCGAATCCCAGATGCAGAAAGCCACGTGCCTTCACTGTTGGGTCTTCTGCTGACCTCACATCCTGACGGCTACAAAGTATCCGTTGAGGCCCCTCTTGGCTCTTCGGACCATTGCCTGGTTAGGAGTATGGTGCCACTCGTTCACTCGCTGTGGCCGCGAGTTACAGGCAGTCGCCGCGTATGGCACTATAGGTCAGCAGACTGGGATGGCAACAGGGAATGCGAACATTCTTTGCATCCTACCCATGGAGGCAGGTTTGCTTCTCGCCGGATGATCCCAATGTCGTTGCCGACTCTGTCGCGGATGTTGTGCTTCAGGGTATGGAACTTTTCATTCCATTCTCCCTGATTCCCACAGGTGGCATGTCCCAGCCTTGGTTTGGTCGAATCTGCAAAGTGGCGTCCCGCCGAAAGCAGGAATGTTACCAAGCATGGGCTAATGCAGCGACAGCACGGGATGTAAAGGCCAGCACATTATAGAAGCAATTTAACTTTGCCTCCAGGTCCCTCAAAAGAGTAATTGCTGGGGCGAAGTCGGCTCACATCGGCAGAATTGGCGGGAGACTAGTGAGTCTCCCTTCCGGAACTCGTGCATTCTGGTCTCTTGCCAAAGCTGTCCAGGGGAACTTTTGTAAGCCATCCCTTCCACCTCTGTACATAGAAGGTAATTCGTTGGCACACGACGCTAAAGAAAAAGCCGATCTTCTGGGCAAACTCTTTGCGTCCAACTCGACCCTGGACGACGGAGGAAACGCACCGCCGACCATACCGCAGTGCGAGACCCGCATGCTGGAAGTCCGATTTACACAAAGGGCAGTGCGTAAAGCGCTTCTTTCCCTCGACGTTCTTAAGTCGAGTGGGCCCGATAGAATCTCTCCTATCGTGCTGAAGACGTTGTGCTCCAGAGTTGGCACCGGTTTTAACGCGACTAAAAAAGGAGATCACTCGGATCCGTCCAACTACAGACCCATACCCATCACCTCCTTGTTCTCCAAGATATTGGAATCCATTATTAACTGCCAGCTCCTCCGGTACTTAGAAGATCGGAGTCCAGACCAGATCGGGTCTGGCACAAAGCGCTCCTTGCGAAGCTTCCTTCCTATGGGCTTCCCGAGAAACTGTGCAATTGGCTCACCAGATTTCTTACAGACAGAAGCATCAAGGTCGTTGTTGACGGTGCATGCTCCGACTCCAAGTCTGTTCATTCTGGTGACCCACAAGGCTGTGTGCTATCACCCACGCTGTTTCTTCTGCATACCAATGACTTGCTGCAGATTAGCAGCATCCATTGCTATGCAGACGATAACACGAGTGATGCCCTTTACACCGGCCGCGCTAACATTTCTCGGGTAAACGTCATCGAAAGCCGATCCAAACTTGTTTCTGAAATCGAAACTTCTTTATCAAAAGTTTCAGATTGGGGTCAACTTAACCTAGTCCAGTTTAACCCCACGAAGACACAGGTTTGCGCGTTCACCGCTAAAAAGATGCCATTGGTCGTATCACCTCAATTTGAGAGCACTTCCCTAACTGCATCAGCCAGTATCGGAATCCTTGGCGTCGATATATCAAGCGAAGTCCAGTTTCACGGTCACTTAGAGAATAAGGCCATATAAGCCTCGAAGAAGCTTGGCGTGCTAAACAGATCGAGACAGTATTTTACTCCGGCTCACCGCCTGCAACTTTATAAGGCGCAGGTTCGGCCGCACATGGAATACTGTTCTCATCTCTATGCAGGTGCACCCCAGTACCAACTTCTCCCTCTTGACCGCATTCAACGGAGAGCGACTCGCATCATCGACTGCCAAGATATTTCTGATCGACTTGACACCTTGGCGTTACGTAGAGATGTAGCTTCACCCTGCATCCTCTATCGCTTGTATCATGGGGAGTGTTCAGAGGAATTGTTCGGACTTATACCGGCTGCTGGTTTCCGCCATCGTCCTACGCGACAAAATATCCATCTCCATCACCTGGACGATTGGCACTCCACCACTGTGCGCTTCTCCAGAATCTTTTTGCCTCGCACAACCAGGTTATGGAACAAATTGTCGCCTGCCGTATTTCCGAACCGATACAACCTTCAAACCTTCAAGAAAAGAGCGTACTCCTACCTAAAAGGCCGGCAACGCACTTGTGACTCTTGAGTTGCGGGTGTCCATGGGCGGCGGTAGTAATTTACCATCAGGTGACCCGTCTGCTCGTTTGCCCCCTATCGCATAAAAAAAAATACTCACGCCTGTATTCCCTAACAAGTAGGCAGAGCTGTATCAAACGCCAATATTTTGACAAAAATAATTAGTTTTACTTATGTATTAATATACTATATACATATATACCGTCTGAAAGATAACAGTCCAACCTCTTAGACATGTTTTATCACACCCACGCGAAGAAACGGGTCTGCCTAATCTTACTCCACCGACAACCACACTTTTTACAGGTTACAAAACATCACCACATTTAAGTGCCGACAAAGTCACATACATACAGTCTTCTTGCAGCTTAAATATTGCAATCAAAGACGTTATACAGTCAATTAACACATTTTTAATTAAGTTTTTTTCATAATAAATTCACATTCTTCATCTAAGTTCATCATCATCATCATCTTTTGTTGTAAGAGATGTAGTTTTAATCAGATATTCCAGATTTTACAGAAAAGCTACGTTAAGTATTAAAAAGTTGATATATTATATAAAACGGTTTCTAAACTTATTTTTTATGTAATGTCTCTCTCTCACTTGAACAACTACTTGAAGAAAAAGGTTATAAGTATTTTAAAGATTGGAAGAGTTTTAACTCAAGAGTCAATCATTTTCAGACAGGGCTCATTTTCCGATATGTATTCTTCAAGTAGACCATATCGAAGACGCCTTATTATTCTGAGTCAACTGTACTTCTAATAACTTTACAAGAAGGTTATAATAATAGTAAATTAAATGTTAGGTCTTTCAAATGAATTAAAATTTCTAATATTTTATAAAATTTTGAGATAGAGTGGATACACTAGTAAACATCGATTATTATTTGTATGTTAAAAATAGATCAATGCTACTTACGTTTTTATACTTCGTTAGATTTCTTATGAATTACAATGTTTTTCTATTTTTTTAAAAGACATTTCCGGAACTAGTATTATTTCATGTCCCGCGGGGGTATTTACAAATATTCAAGTAACGGACTCAAAGAACACCCACACGACTAACTATAAATGGACATAATTTTCAAAGTTGTTGAGTGAAGTCTAAAATAATTAGACAGTTGGGTGAAATAATTAAAAACTTATTAATTTTAAAAGTAGATTTTTTAAAGAGTGTATAATGTTTAAATAGATTTCAAGGTATGGTTAACACTCTACAACTTATAACTTTGCAATATATGTATTAACAAAAGTTAGTAAACTAGACTTTTTGACTGTTCTTTTACTATATATATTAATCTCGTTAAAAAAATGGATGTAATTAAATAACAAATACAATACTAAATATGTTTTTGATGGTCAGTTATTATTGCTGGGAATAAAACCAACTCCACAAATTTAGTAAAGAGGTTAATGATAAATTTTATAAAATCTATAAATATATAAAAAATCTATAATAAATAAATTATATACTTGATTCAGTGTACGCCAATTATTTTAGTTACTTACAGTAATATGATATCTTTTACAAAGGTATGTGTAAAAGTATCCATTATTCTGTTCAAAAATAGTTTTAGTTAAGTGTCGATAGATGGCGTGATCACTGTTTTTTGAATCGCGCTTACAAGAGTATCCGAGACAGATACTTAAACTGGTAAATTATTTGTTTGATGACGATTCCACACCCAATAAACATTTAGAATATTTTACTATTTGTTTTATTGCGGATCACACCTGGCAGACCCTTGGAGTCGTATTCATGGTCCTTCGACAGCCGGATTTGGTGTGAAGGTGTTTTTTGTAGTCTGGAAGTGGTGGTAGCGAGGGCCATCCGATTGTTAGGACTGGACAGTGGATTGCTGTCCAGAGCAAAAGCCACAGCGTCGCAGCGAGGCTTGGCGTGACGTCATAGACGTAACGTCATAACCGCGACGTCAGAAACGTGGAGGATCTGGCAAGGAAGCCGGAAGGGAAGTAGCGGAGGGCTGCTGAATCAACGGTTGAAGCAAGCGGTTGTCAACGTGCAACGGCAGATGGCGCATCGCGTTTGGTGCAGGGACGAGTATCAGTGAAGTATAGTGATTGTGAAACTGTGAGTACACTTTAAATTATTTACAAAGTTAACAAGATAGCAGATTTTTATAGTGCATGGAAGATTGAACTTTAAAGTCATTAGAAGATTAACTTAGTGAATTTGTAGTCACCATTGAACAGTTTAAAGTGAAGTCGAAAAAACACTTGGAAAATTCGGAATTTATGGACTTAGTAAATTATTGTAGTGATTTGTATGTAGTTAGGACTTGTAATAGTTTTATGTGAAGAGTGGTTGGGACGGGGAACCTATGCCCGATTTCACTTAGATTTATCAATAGTTTAAACACTTAGAAAATTTATTCGAATTGTAGTCTTGTGAGGACTTAGTAAAGTTGTTTAAATTTTAGTCTTGTAACAACTTAGAAAACTAATCGAAATTGCAGTATTTTAAAGATATATAGTTTGCTTAGACTTGTGTTATTTATGAGTATAAATTATGATACTATTTTGTACATAATTACATAACAATTCTTTGAGTAAGTAGTCTTTCATAGCTGTAAACTAAAAGTGTTTAACTAATTAACGTTGTTTGGCATTAGTTTTAATTTGTTCGTATAAAATGGAAGCTTTATTTAATGTACAGGAGGATGTGAAATCCAAGATATCTAGGGCGAGAATCAACTTTAAAAAGGCTCCCAAAGAGAGACTTACTAGTTCATATATTGAAACACGCCTAGAAACTTTGGAACAACAGTGGCAATTATTTGATAGTACACATGTAAAAATAATTAGTTCTATGCAAAGGCCAGATTTAAAAAATTCTGAGTATTTTAAAAATGATGTCTATGATACTGTAGAGGATTTGTTTATTCAATTTAAGAGTGATATGAAAGAAATGTTATCCAAGTTAAAGGCTGGTGATGGTCAAAAGGTTGTAACTGATACAGAAGTAACTAGAATAAAACTACCCGAAGTTAAGATACCTATATTTTCAGGGAAATACTCTGAATGGCAGACTTTTAGAGACTTATTTGTAGGTTTGATCCACAAAAATAAGAGTTTGGATGATGCTCAAAAGTTGTACTATTTAAAAGGACACTTATCAGGGGAAGCTCAACAATTGTTACAAAATATAAATATTACGGCTGATAATTACACGAGCAGTTGGGCAAAATTGGAGTCAATGTACAATAATAAAAGGTTCTTAGCAAATGGGATTTTGAAACGTTTACTTAATCAAAAAGGTTTGACTATCGAATCAGCGGTGGACATGAAACAATTAATTTGAACCACAACTGAGTGCCTAGAGTCACTTAAAAATTTAGGAATAGATATATCTTCTTGGGATATTTTGATAGTACATTTAATGAGTGCCAAATTAGATCGAGAGACTAGGAAAACCTGGGAGTTGCATATAGCGTCGGTTCCTGGTGACGAATTGCCAAAATTTACCGATTTTATTAATTTTTTAACAGGTCGTTTTCGTGGCCTAGAAAACATAGAACCTAAATTTAATAACACTAGGAGTTCGCGGTCATTTCATGTGGTAGAGAAAGACGGAAAAGAATTCATCTGTGGTTATTGTTCTGGTCACCATAAAATAACAATGTGTAAAGGATTCACCAAGGAAAGTAATGATACTCGTCGCAATTATCTTCAGGAGAATGGATTGTGTTTTGTTTGTTTAGCTAAAAATCACTCAGCTTAGCTAAGCATTGTAGAAATACCCTCAGGTGCCATGTTTGCAAAAAACGTCATCATACTTTACTGCACCCTAGTGGTGGTTCTGGGTCTGTTCGTGAGAACTCTGGTGCAGTTCTCGTGAGTGGGATGCCGACGTCTGCTGACAAGGTGAGTTTGTTTGAAGATACTTCAGTAGGTAAAGGCAAGGTTGCTGTACAAGCAAAAGGGTCTGATAAGCACGTAGTTTCATGCCATTCGACAGGGATCTGTACGGATACAGTACTAATACCCACGGCCATAGTTGAGGCTGAGTCGAAGCATAGAGTTTATCGTTTGGTACGTGCTTTAATAGACCAGGGATCACAAGGATCATTTATAACTGAAACTATGGCTCAGTATTTAGGGTTGAAGAAAACTTCAACAAAACACTTAGTGACGGGTGTAGGCGGTAATAAAACAGTTATATCAAAATCCACGGTTACCGTTAAGATACGCTCTAGAGTGGATCCAGAGTTCAACCTGCAGGTAAATGCACACGTGTTAAAATCAATCACTTCTCTTCTCCCGGTTGCTAAAACAACTAGGGTTAAATGGGATGCTTTGAGTGACACGGATTTGGCCGATTTTGATTATCATAGCCCCAATAAAATAGATGTTTTACTAGGTGCTGAGATATATAACCAAATTATTCGTGTTGGTATCAAAAAGGTTGGATCCCTAGTAGCCCAAGATACTGCTTTTGGATGGATTGTTTCGGGAGCTGTAAAAAGGAATGATACAAGTGATATAAAGTCGGTTTCTTGTATTACCGTCATGCATACTCGCGTTCAAGAAGATGATAATCTCTTAAGAAAATTCTGGGAATTAGAGGCAGAGCCGACTTTAAATAAGCCAATGCTCACCCAAGAAGAAATTGAATGCGAAAGGTTCTTTGCGGCTACCACAAAGCGAGATAATTCTGGTCGCTATGTTGTAAGACTTCCGTTCCGCAATAGTGTTGATCGTGCTAAAGACAACGAGTCAAAATTGATAGCTGAAAAGAGACTTAAAAATCTGGAAGTAAGACTGTCAAAGGATTTGAAATTAAAAAATGATTATACTAAGGTAATTCACGAATATATGGAATCAAATCATGCGGTAAAGATAGGAAAAACGGAACAAAATAGAGGATTGTACTTACCTCACCATGCGGTCATCCGAGAAGATAAGCAGACGTCTAAGGTTCGTGTTGTTTTTGACGCGTCCTGTAAAGATAGCAATGGCATGTCGCTAAACGACAACCTGATGGTTGGACCGACATTGCAAGATGATCTTCGTCATTTAGTCATGCGTTGGCGAAGACACCCAATTTATCTTAGCGCCGATATAATAAAAATGTATAGGCAGGTTTTAGTCGCAAGAGATGACACAATGTTTCAGCGCATTTTATGGCGGGATAGTCCTGAAAATAGTATAGAAGAACTTGAATTGATTACGGTGACTTTTGGGACAGCTTTTCCAATGGCTGCAAACATAATACGTCATGATTTCTATATGGATGACTTAATGACAGGAGCTGAAAATGTAAAGGATGCTAATAAGATTTACATAGAATTAAGAAATATATTGTCTAAGGGAGGCTTTCAGATGCAAAAATGGATAAGTAATAGTGAGGATTTAATAAGTAGAATGAGGGAAGGAGCTAATGATAGTCATCAAGACGTTTTCCAGTACTCGGTGGATCTTCCACATCCAAAAGAACCTATCAGTAAACGGAAAATTATATCTGATATTTCACGGCTTTTCGATCCCTTGGGATGGTTAGCACCCAGTATCATTCTGGCAAAAATATTGATACAGAAGTTATGGTTGGCAGGTATCGATTGGGATCAAGAGGTTCCAAGTATTTTATTGAAAGAGTGGAAAACGTATCGTGAAGACTTACCTTACTTGTTGAATATAAAAATCCCAAGGTGGTATAATACGATTTCCAGTAACATCGAGGTACAACTACACGGTTTTTCTGATGCTTCAAGAAGGGCTTATTCCGCAGTGGTGTACGTAAGAGTTGTGGATGCAAATGGTCACATAAAGGTGACATTAGTTACCGCAAAGACTAAGGTGGCTCCGATAAAACAGGTGTCTATCCCACGATTGGAATTGTGCGGGGCTGTTCTTGTGGCTAAACTGATTGTCGAGGTTGCTAGGGTGCTCGCGATTGACACGTCAAATCTGCACGCTTGGACGGATTCCGAAGTTGTGCTCGCCTGGCTAAATAGTCATCCTTGTCGGTGGAAGACCTTTGTGGCAAATCGTGTTGCTGAAATATTAAATACCTTAGATACTAAGCATTGGTCATACGTGCCATCGAAACAAAACCCGGCTGACTGCGCTTCGAGAGGTGTAGCTCCACGAGAACTCAGCAATACATTTATATGGTTAAATGGACCGGAGTTTTTGAGTCAACCTATAATCGAATACCACAAACCAATAGATTTGGCTACCAAATTAGAAGAAGTTAAGGTACACACAACAAGCTCAGTAGATATTACGTTTTGGTACAGGTTTTCCTCGCTTCAAAAACTAGTGAGAGTGATCGCTTACTGCAGAAGGTTTCTGAACCTTAGGAAAGGGACAGATCGGCACTGTAGTAAATATTTGTCCACCAAGGAATTAGAGGAAGCGATGAATATTTGTATCAGAAAATGTCAAGAAGAGGAATTCTCAGCAGAAATAGAAGAGCTTAAGAAAAAGGGCTATTTAGACTCAAAAAAGAGTAAATTCAAATCTCTGAATTTATTTCTAGATTCACGAGAAAAAATACGCGTTGGAGGCAGATTGGAGATGTCTAATTTAGAGTATAACCGTAAACACCCCGTTCTTATACCTAAAGAGTCGTTTCTTACGAAACTTCTAATAGCAGATGCCCATAATAAAACGATGCATGGAGGGCCTCAAGCAATGATCACTTACCTGCGATCCACTTATTGGATAGTTGGTCTCAAACTGTTAGTTAGGTCTTATTTTCGTAAATGTGTAATTTGTCTACGATATTCTGTTAAAGCAAAGGCTCCATTAATGGGACAGTTGCCTTCTCCACGAGTGACACCGAATAAGGTTTTTCTTATCTCTGGGGTTGATTATGCTGGTCCCATAACCGTTAGGGTATCTAAGGGACGTGGAAATAAATCCTACAAGGGTTATATAGCATTGTTCATCTGTATGGCTACACGGGCCATTCATTTGGAGGTCGTTAGTGACATGTCTTCAAAGGGATTCTTAGCAGCTTTTAGAAGATTCGTGGCGCGGCGAGGTCGTTGTGCAGAGTTACACAGCGACAACGGTACTAATTTTGTTGGTGCCGCCCGTGAGTTGCAAGAGCTCTATAAGGAAGAGAAATCTAATTTCCTTCCCGAGATAGCAGAGGACCTTGCAAATAATGGCGTTCAGTGGAAGTTTGTCCCACCTCATGCTCCAAATTTTGGAGGTTTGTGGGAAGCAGGGATAAAATCCACTAAACACCATCTTAGGAGAGTTGTTGGCAATTCAACTCTCACTTATGAAGAGTTATCCACGGTATTGAGCCAAATCGAGGCCTGTCTTAACTCTAGGCCACTATCGTATTTGGAAGAAGAGAACGAATTGGTAGTGCTGACCCCAGGCCACTTTTTAGTAGGAGAACCTCTCATATTAGCGCCAGATAGTAATTTTGAAAGATCCAATATTACCAGTCTCAGACGTTGGCAGCTTACTCAGAGAATGGTTCAAGACTTTTGGCGACAGTGGTCACAGGATTATTTACATAATTTTTTGCAAAGACACCGTTGGGCTTATCGGACCCCGGAGCCATCAATAGGAGCGGTAGTGTTGGTAAAAGAGGACGATTTGCCTCCCGGCAAATGGTTATTGGGGAGGGTCGAACAGACGCATCCAGGTTCTGATTCGATTGCGCGAGTAGTTACCATCCGTACAAAAAATTCCCTTATTAAAAGACCAGTGTCAAAATTGTGCGTACTCCCTGTAACTGAGTAGTTTAGTGCTTTATAATATAAATTGTAAAAGGAGATATCTTAGGATGATGATGTTATTTGGTTTATTGTGTTTGTAATGAGTAGAATTATGTGATAAAATTTTTTGTATGTATAGATAATGGATGGTTTCAATGGTTGATTCGCTAGTTATTTCGTTGTTTGTTCCATTAGTTTATTATTGTTTTATTGGTTATTGTTGTTACATTTACTGTCACCAGCCATAAACTGATATACATAAGTTGTATTGATACCTAATGATAGTTCATAACTAAGTTACATGCCCAATTACATGGTGGGCGGCTATACTTAGAAGGACATTGAGCAACGTGTCCTTGGTGGGCGGTATGTAAAAGTATCCATTATTCTGTTCAAAAATAGTTTTAGTTAAGTGTCGATAGATGGCGTGATCACTGTTTTTTGAATCGCGCTTACAAGAGTATCCGAGACAGATACTTAAACTGGTAAATTATTTGTTTGATGACGATTCCACACCCAATAAACATTTAGAATATTTTACTATTTATTTTATTGCGGATCACACCTGGCAGACCCTTGGAGTCGTATTCAGTATGTAGGAAATCAAAAAATAAAAAAAAATGATGATAATGCATTAAAAAGTGCAATATCGAAACTTGTTCATCGACTCAGTATATTTACGAGTAATCGATATTACTATTTTAATAATTGAACAGTACAAATTGCTACTTCTCTTATAAAACTATACAGGATACAAAAACAACTCGAAGTATTAAAATAAGTTTATAATCCTAATTTAGATAGGATTTTTTAAAGTGGGTACGTACGCCCACGTTTGGTGGATATATCGGAATTGAAGCGACTAAAACCGTGTTCCGTCACAAATTGCAAAGTCTCGGGTAGGTGAAGAAAATTTAATTTTCTAACTCTAAAATGGAGACCGAATAATAAAATCCTCGATTCCATATTCATCAGCCTATCGCTGTTCACTGCTGGACGAAGACCTCAGGCCTCAGGCCGGATTCCAATTAACCGTTAAATAACAACCAATCTTTGTAACCACCAAAAAATTTCATTACCGTTTACCCATAGGCGGATAAATTCAGGACCGTTATAGATTTGCATAATTGCATTAGCAAGAGGCTTTCATAAAAAATATATTAAGGGACACCTGGTCTCAACGTAACTTTTGCCTCTAAAAAAAATATTTATATCAAACTTCTTTCATAAATCAGACTAAAGTTGTTTACCAAGTAATCCCGGTGTTGGGTCCCGACAATGTTTTATATTGTTACTGTATAAAATAAACGGGACTTTCAGTTTCAATGTCCAAGTGATATGTTTTACAGGACAGCTTGGATGATGCTGGATTGCTCAAGTTTTGATGTTTTTTGGGTTTTACCGAGCCGGCAAAGCTTCTAATTTTACCGAGCCAAAAGTACAAGCACGAGAGTTTCTGCTGCCTAGAATTTAGCTTCGATTTCTTCTTTAAATTTATTTTAGTATTTTTTTGTCATTTTTGTTAAATACTCGGACTTGCTTGAGCTATTGCTTATACTCCCTCCACATCCCTCCCAATCCATCTGTATAAGCAATATTCCTTTCTTTCCCTTTCTATCCTTGCTTTTCCGGTATTTTTTCAATTAAATGAAATTTAATTTAATTTCTTCAATTCAATTCCCAAAATTAATTTTATATTCATTTTTACTTTACGTAATTAGCCTTTTAAGGCTGGAGGGAGGCTAAGGTGGGAGTTTCCACACGTAAAAAAATAATAAAAAGTAAGTAAAATATGTCTGATAATAGTTTTGTAGCCAACTATATAATTCATTTAATAACAATCAATGCAATTAATGTGCTAAACAGAAAACAGTATATTAAAGATAATGCGTAGCCAAATAAACAAAAAAATATATCTCAAAATATCTGACTGTAAACAATTTGTGTTATCAGTGTTCATTTGTATCACTAAGACCAGTATATTTGACTTTAATGAAATTAGGGGGATGGGTTGCCCGATTAGTTTCGGTCTGGACAGGAAACCTTTCTCAAGGAGTAAGTCGTCCAGTCGCAACGGTAAGGGACGATGCACTGATTAATCGACATTGGCATCTGTTTTTTTGCCTTTCGGACCTAGCGGAAGAAAATGGTTGCGTTGCTGTTTCGTTATGTGTTGCGGTACTGTTGTAACCAGGCGCTGTAGTGCGTAAACAACTGAACATGTCGGTTTTTCGAATCGGAGCTGTTTCTTTTGGACCATATATTCCAAATAATCTTTTCTTGTCATTCAATAATAGTTATGGAAGAAGTTATTCGTTTGACGAAACGCGTACCAATTAAACTTAACAATATTCACCAAATACATAAAGTTTCTATTTAGTCTATACCTATAACGGTAATACTACGGCTCGTAGTAATCGTAGATGCACTATGTAAATACTACGTTAAATGCTACGCCGTGGATTTCATATCTTGATAATAATATAAACTGGTAGTTTCTAGTAATTTTACTGCTAATAATAAAAGAATAAACTGTTGAGATTAAAATGTGATGGGCAATAAAATGCTTATTTGTTATTTAAAGAATATCAGAATTTCTCTGATAGTGGTAATACCAAACTATATTCATATGTATGCATATTGAAATTGAAAATAATTATTGCGAATGCAAATGAAAATTTACAACGCTTTCTTTAAACAACACACTTTCTCAGATATTTATTTTTAAATAAGGCAATCTACACTAGGAATAATTCCTGTGTCCCGAAGAACTTGAATATCAGTAAAAAACGAATAGAAAGTAATTGCACATTTGTTGTTCAATGTGGGAATGAAACCCATGACTTGTTTGAGAGCATAGTCACAAACAAAAAATATTTATATAAATAGTTACAATGTGTTTCTAAAAGGTGTTAGCATTCACACCTTTTAGAGACACTGGATACTAGAACTAATATTCAATATACCTACATAAAACTACAGTCTGATAAGACGTTCAAGCTCATACCACACACGTTACATGTTTATATAACGAACCTAAGCCGGGGCTCTAAAACTTTCCCTAACTAGTTACTTTCGTATCGGAATAACATTATGAATCTATTAAGATGTTGTTCATAGATGGTACTGAATGTTTAGCTAAAAGGGAAAAGTAGTTATAACTAAATACCCTTAAACACTCACGTGTGTATTCCGAAAATAGTCTGACTTAGAACGAAAGAGATTTAGAAAATGCATTTATTTCGGTGCAAGACGCACATTAAATTACATCAAAATATAATGTTTCTAATAATGTGTATCTATAAAAGAAAAAGAAAACAAATGAATGAATATATATACAAACAATAATTATGATCTATTAAAGGAAACATTGGAAGAATAATAACATGTGTCACGTTTTCACCAAAACGGGTATCCATGTCAACTTACGTAATACAGAGCAAGCCTATCACCATCATCCGGATAATGTGTGACTGCATATTTACTGCTTGATAGATAAAAAACCGATCTCTTAGTCGCCTTGTATGACACCTACGTAAATTACCATAAAATATTAAGAACGAAACTACCCAGTCGGTCTAGTGGTTAGCGATTCTCACTGCTAAGCCGAAGTCGTGGGTCTCATTTCCAAGAAAAATATTTGTGTGATGAACACAATTATTTTTTGTGTGTCTGGCTATAATTTACTTATAATATGTATGTATTTAGAAATATATAAGTATATTTATCAGCAGTCTGTTTACCAAAATACAAGCTCTGCTTAGTTTGTGATCAGATGCTTGTGAATTTTATTATTTTAAAATAAAAACGCATCTACTCCCAAAATGCTATTACTTCGTAAATATTATTCAATTATGTATTATTCAATTCTACTATAAATTATGATCAGTAAAGGCGCAAACTATTTTAATTCTAATTCAATTTATAATCCATTTTCATTTCAATTATATTAAATTTTAATTTTGCTATACTTTAAATGTGTGCTGTGCCTAACAGGGTTCATAATGAACTAATTACACATAAATGTTAAACCCTCAACCTACACACTGTGGAATGCAAATAAATGATTGATTGATAAATAGATTTCGATATGTTAGGTGTCATTTGTGTGTGTAATATTCGTCGTCGGTCGTAACATGGGGTTATATTATAAAGCTTTATCGTCAAAAACAAAAAAGGAAGTTATTGCGATACTGAAGTAATTTTTATATTTTTTTAAATATTTTTTTCTTGTTTATTGCATTGTAGAATTCAAAACAAAACTGCCATTTGGTCATTCTTGATCTTACTCTGTATTTTGTGATGTCTAGAAATGCATGGTATTTATTGTTGTTTACTACTTCGTGTGTAGTACTTTCTGTGTGTCACAAATTTCTGTATATTTGTAACATGTATTATAAATATCCAATTGTCTGCAATGTAAGTCAAATTAATAAAGCAATGTGTATATGAAGTGACAATTTATATCCGTCGTTAAAAAAGAGGGGTTAAAAGTTGAAAGAGTGTATCTGTGTGTTTGTCTATTGCATAGTAGCTCCTGAATCGATGAACTGATTCTTATTATGTTTAATTCTTTTCTAAGGTGTCCTAATTAATAATGCTCTTAGCTGTGTTTTAAGAAAATCTGTTCAAATGTATGCGACAAAATATCCAACCCCATCACCAGGACGATAGGCACTCCACCACCACTGTGCGCTTCTCCAGAAGCTTATTGCCTCGCACAACCAGCTTACGGAACAAATTGTCGCCTGCCGTATTTCCGAACCGATACAACCTTCAAACCTTCAAGAAAAGAGCGTTCTCCTAACTAAAAGGCCGGCAACGCACTTGTGACTCTTGAGTTGCGGGTGTCCTTCAGCTCGTTTGCCCCTTATCGCATAAAAAAAATAGAACTGCTTTTCAAGCCAGGGGTTAGTAATTATATTTTTTAATCATTTATAAGAAAGAAACACAAATAACACTATTTCAACTCTCAAAACACTTGCAATAAGAAATACAACCGCCCTATCAAAAAGTGAAACCCTTTAATTAAAATAAACACCAAATTCCTCATAAACAACTCTTCAGTTAAATACAATCCGGGACGTCCATTTTGCCCGGGTGATCCGGTTTAAAGCGATTTCAGCTGGCTCCTTGCTATTCAGGGCTTGTACCGACGCAGACACGCCAAATGAAACTGTCTCGGCTCTGTCTAATCTTAGCCGGCGTTACTATTGTTCACAGAATACGGATTCGTGTTTAGAATACAGCTGCTTTTACAGCAGTGGCATTATTGTGTCGGAAATATAACATTAGAAGTAAGCACTTATTTTATAAATAGTAAAATATAAAAGGATATGATTTTAAACAATAATAAGATCCTTTATAATAATAAGATCTTAGATATTCCAGATTGTTTTTCAAACTCCAAATTTTTTCCTATGTGTTTTCATCACCATTATCATTGGCTGTTACCTCTATAGTAGACAATTTTCCTATTAGTAAGTGCCACACACACACGCACACACAAACCACACACTCTGCCACTAGCAAAACATGAAAATTTTGTGGTCGATAACATAAAACCGCATCTGGGTTTTATGACTCGAACAAATATATAGTTCTATAATTTTTGTTAAAATGTGGAATTTTCTTAATGAAGTAGAATAGGGCCACCCCATCTTTTCCCGTGGGTGTCGTAAAAAGCACCAAGGATCGGACTGTTGTCTATCAGACAGTATACATACATATATAGTCATAGAGTGCCCGGAGCACGGAAATAAGTTAGCCCCCATTACGTAAGTGGGAATACATTTTACTTAGCAAAAAGTGGACATTTGAAGCGCCTCTGGCAATCCTATACCCATCGCAGAAATATGCGTGATTGTACTTTAATTGTAGATAAAAAGATTTAGACCTATATATATGAAAATATTCAAGAAAATAAGTTTTTGTAATGAGAGGAAGTCAAAAACGCAAGGAATGATGTTGGAGATGAAGTCCCCGCTCACCACAGCAAGGTTATACCGCTTTTTTTTTTCATGTGGAAATCCCCACGGGTCATCACCTCACCGGAGCTGAGGGTGAGGTGGTATGTCGGACTAAAACCAACGAAAATCACGCGGTGTTCCGTCCAACTGGGTCTATTGCACCCCGGATACCCTACGAAGGAAGCCTTCGGGAGACCCCTGCAGACCTTGGCCACCTGATTGGTAGGTGACCACGGCGTGGACTTTGAGGGCCATACCCTCCCATTAGAAAGGCGTGCGCGGAACACGTCACGCCACCGTCTCGGGCCTGCTTCTACTAGGGTAGCGGTCAAGGTGATATCGCTAGCGGTTATCAACTTTGAAAATTATCAAAACAAACAAGACTATGTTTGAATCATAATTTTACCGTGGTATTCTAGTTAGAATGTTTTTTTTTTATATAACCTATAGTTTATTTTCTTATATCGAGTTTCTACGGTACAGTTTGAAGTAAAATCAGTACATCGGCAGAGTGCCAGAGGTACGCTCTCCTTTCTCATATCTGAATGATTCTTTGAACTCTTAACCACCTACTCTTAAGAATATGAAATAGTGTGTGTGAATGTGTGTGATCACAGGGTAAAGAGTTTATATGAGAAAAATTACAACAGAAAAGTATTTCGATAACTCGTTGTCAATCTGGTAAAAAGGTTTTCAGGTTAAAAGAACTGTTTTTCATATTAAAACATTATAATTGTTCAATTGTATTGAGGTAAACTCTTATTACAGACTAGATTCTGCCCGCGGCTTTTAATGTATTGTATTTGGATATAAAGTAACCTATGTGTTTACAAAATACCTAATATAACCAAAAAAAGTTCAACCATTTAGCAGACAAAATTAACAAACGGTAACAAACAACTTCCAAGATTGTATACTAATAATAAGCTGTAATAATGTATATTTTAAAATAAAAATTATTATTTCATATTAACTTTAAAAATGCGTACTTAAAGTTTAAAATCCTTTTGGTATGAAGCAATATAATTAACGGAATGACACAACATCACTGTAACAAGTTGCTCAACACAACAGTTTTGCGCAGCTTAGACTAACATCCCGTGCACCTCCTATTACGAATGAAAACCGACAAGCTGAGGCCTACCATGAGTACAAGATTTAATATGAATAGTGGCTTTGTTGAAGAAAATTTTTTTTTCCACAGTATTTGCAGTTCCATTTTTTTTTGTGTGGAAACCCCCACTGGTTCCGCCCCCCTCATATTTAGTCAGGCGTGCGTGGAACACGTCGTACCGCCGTTCCGGGCCTACTTCTGCTAGGGCGATAGATAGCCCAATTTGTCACCCAAGGCCAGCGCTCATGGATTTAAACAGTATAAATACACGTACCTACTGTTTAAATGAAAATATATATGGTAACTCACAAACAAAATATATCAAAAATATATCAAATATTTTTTTTTGGACTACCGATTTGATTACAGTTTATTACTAAAAGCATGCAAAAATACAGACTTTGTTCAAAACACAATAATTTTCATTCGAAGCAATTTCCTTGCCATCTCGGCAAGGAAAATGCAGAACACTCCCATACAATAAACAGTCAATTTGAGTATTATCATTATTCAGGTACGCTATAACTTGTTCATCATCATGATCAGCAGGTTGTCGTCCACTTCTGGACGTCTTCTGGAAGTCTTTTCCAATCAAAAATTCCAACCCATGACTTCGATCGTCAGCTTATTCAGTTCTTATTCAGTTTTTCCCCACCGTATGGCGCAGATCGTCACTACAGTTTGCCCCAGGCTGTCCTACAATAACTGTACTAAATGGCCTCTCCACAACCCGTCTACCCCAACGGTTCTCAGTTATGCGGGCAATATGTCCTGCCCGCTAACTATGAATAGTTATAATTTGTATAAGTTCTGCATTTGTTACTATAATAGTTCATTATACAGAAACTCATGGTATACCTCTTACAGAATGTATGTGGTCAGTCGGTGGTTGCGTTCAAATCTCATTTGTAGCGTATGTTATGAGGTGTGTACTCGTATCCATATTAAATGTACGGATATGTTCGTACGAACTAACTGTTTTCTCTTGTGCAGTTTGCAAATAGTTTTGAGAGGAGAATCGGACCGTTATAATATTTATTCTAAATTTAATAGCCGTAGAAATGAACACTCAACAGACATACGACTTTTTTTGGCAGCAATAAAATCATGCTATTACTTTAAATAATTTAAACAAAAACTGATACTGAATTGCTTCAACGAATAACTATATTTTGTCGTTTTGTACACTGGCAGCCGAGTAAACGGGTCACCTGTTGGTAAGTGATTACCGCCCATGGACGCATGCAACTCAAAAGTCCCAAGTACGCTGTTCGCCTGCGAGGGTAGAGGTCAGGCGGGATGGGCAAATGGGGAGGGGAAAGCGGGTAAGGGAAAGGGAGTTGGGCCTCCTACAATCTCACTCACATGGTGAAATACAATACAAGCATTATTTAACACCAGTTTTCTGGTTGGCCGTGGTATTACTCTAATCACTGGTTGAACTGAATCATTCGTACCTAAGCATTGCACTCTTACATTTACTTATAAATATAAAATAAAGGAAAAACTCTACAACGATTAGAAAACATAATATTTAAACTAAGGTTGGCTGGTAGAAAATGCCTACGGCATTAAGATCGCCTTGAGCAATATTGTAAATGCAGGAAGTGTAATTAATAAATCAATTAATAATTATTTGCTTTCTGGTAATAATACTACTTAATAATGGTGGGTCATATAAATAACGGCCATATGGGGTTCAGTTCACCGCGGCAATCGCTTAGCGGGTCCGAGGTTGTAGGCGCGTAGTGTTTCTCGCGCCTCCCTCAAGGAGATGGTGGAGGGAGAGGCATAATCCTTTCCGAGATGGGGTCCACTCCGGTAGACGGTCACCTGCTGGTCGCGGTAGAATGTCGTGTTCCCGCGACCCTCGACAGCAGGTGCGAGGAAGGAATACTGTGGCGGTTTCAGCTGGTCAAGTCCGGCACACCCCTCCGCCGATAACCCCGGCGGAAGATAGTCCATGAGGATTTCCCCACGTAAAAAAAAGGGTCATATAAATAAATAAATCATGCAATTATTAATTTTACATCCAATTACTTTAAGACAGATTAACGGATTTTTATTTTACTTCACGTCATCATGCCTGTTTTTCTGATACTCAACATTTGAAAATTTAAATTCGACTGTTCGTTCTTTCCTTCACCCTTTAAAGTTTGTAAATGGTTGAACCGATTTCAATTTAATATAACTAAGAACATTCACGATTGAACTACCTTTCAAACAAAAAACTGTACCTCTGTTCAGTCGTTTGGGAGCTACAGTGCACAGACAGACACACACATATACACAGAACAGACACGTCAAACTTATAATGTCTTTCTTTGTCAGTTTAAAAAGATAAATGAGCGCAAAAAGAAAAATAGCTTCATATTTTGATCGAAATATGAGCGATCTAATTTTTCACATCTTTTTACCAAGTCGGAGTTACTTTGTTAATAACAGGAGAGATATTTAGAGATCCATGACAATGGCAATAAAACTAAGAATTAGTGTTTGAAGCTCTATGTTTTTGGTTGGCGCTGCTGACAATGATAGGATAGTATCATGATGCTGACGAATTTTGAAGTTAACTGTGGTAATCATAAGTGAATTGAATCTTGTTATGTAACACAATAAGATAAAAGACTTATATTGATTAATGAGCCAATTGAAGCCTGCTTACAAATTAAATATATATTATGTAGTTCCAAAAATATATCTGTACAAATACACGATTGAAATTATTATAGCTGAAATTCAGGCTTGCTAAACCTAGAACTCTCTAGCAGATAGAGATTATTCTGTCTTTGTACATATGTGCATATGTGCATGAAGATTTTAATAAATATACAGGTATAAAGCTTTAAATTCTACACTAGTAATACATTTTGTAGGCAGTGGTTTAAATTAAATTTTATTTTTATTTTTTACTTATTTTAATTTTATTTATTTGAGAGTCCGTCGTTAGCAATAAGGTATCTGATGTATTACTTTACTAAGCCCGGATTTAATATAATTTTAACAACTATATGTATTTTTTGAGTACTGTTCTGCTCTAACAAATTTTGTCATATTGCAGAACTTTCATTAAGTGATAAAAATGTGGAAATAACCATTGCATTGATTGGACAACTAAGAGGAGTTAATAAATAAGTTTGGTATTATGAAAAGAAGAACGGGGACAAAAGAAGAAGTTAAAACAAGAAAAAAGAAACTTCTACTTATTGTCCTACTGTTTTTGTTTTCTTTTTTTCTTACCTTCTTCTTCTTTTGAATTTGTAATTTAAATTTATTAAATATACAGAACCACAATATCGAAAGAAGTGAAACTTTAAGTTTATTTTTTCCCTGTAGATTTCATTATCAAGTTTGGTGCCGCCACGCCGTCTCTAATTAGGTGAAGAACTAAGATTGATTAGTCAGCCAATTGAAGTAAGCTTTAGGGGCCGTTGAAAGAGCAGCTTAGGACTTTTTTCTTTATTAAATTCCTTTTTGAAAATAAACTTTGTAATTATTATTCATATTACTTTTAATTGTATGAGTTACATATAGAGTGTGGATTTTTTATTTTAGAATATACAAACTTTAAATTTTAATAAATTGAAGTCAACTGTGAAATGAAAGTTATGTTTTAAAGGTACTAAGGTATATTAGTCAGACGTGGATTACATGGAGCTTGGGATTGAAATGTTAAAGGTTCACAGGCTATTTTAAACAATCAGTACAATGTAATTTAATATGTTTCTCATTTTCTGTCTTCTATCATTGTATTTCTTTGTATTCCTTTTTAATTCCTTTTTCCCTTCCTAACTACATTACTTTATTAGCCTAATTTTAGTTTATTTACCTTTAGCAACATTATAGCACACCACTAAATAGTGTTGCATTGTATACATGTACACATGCCTAAATACTGTATGTTATACACTAAATATTGTAATATCTATCTAGTGATCTAAAAGAGTGGCCACGAGTTTGTTAATCCGATTTCTTCTCATAAGGCTCAATCATTTGAAAACGGGCGGCTATGAGACGGTTAGGTATTTAACTATCTTATCTTTTTAATATTAATTTCACATATGACAAAGTAACCTATAGTTGCGGTGGCATGGTGTTCATTGATCTGTAATTTTTTTCTTTTATTTTTTCTTAAATTAGTTACGTTTCCATGTCAATTGCTTTCAGCAATTACTTTCAGCTGAGCCACATGCAACACCTAATTAGATATATATTTATTGTATTAGTATCAAGTGGCTGTGTGGTACACGGTGGAGTAGAATAGTGAAACGCAATCTCTTCTGAAGATTTCGGACTGTTACCTATCAGACAGTTTGCAAGCAGTCATTCAGTTCCCAATTGACGACATTTGGTTTGCCCCCTAAGTAAGTAGGACAAAAGTCTGGCAATAATTGCCACATACTACAGTTTGCTGATGACCTGGCTCTATATGTGAGCAACCTTTCCATTACCGATGCCGCCGCATCTCTTTCAGTTTCCCTGGGCTCTCTAAACCAGTGGCTTCTTGATCATGATCTGAGCCTCTCTGCTTCAAAATCTACCGTCGTCATATTCTCCAGGAAGAAAAACATCCCACAAACACATAAAAATTCAAGGCCGTAATATCCCAGTGGACTTAGAACAAAGTTCTTAGGCGTGTATCTGGACCGTAAACTATCGGGTACCTACCACTTCAATAACTTGACCAAAAGGTGTGAAAGGAATGTCCCTGTTCTGGAATCTGGTGTATGGTGGGGAGCTCACCCTTATACCATGAAGCTGGTTTATAATGCCCTCATTCGTAGTGTAATGGATTATGGTTCCTTTTTATGAGCTCCGTGTAACAAAGGAGCTCTAACAGGCCTAGGCAGGGTACTGTCCAGATGCCTTCGAATTATTACCGGATGCATGACATCGTCCCCAATAAATGCCCTTCAAGTCGAATGCTCAGAACCTCCTTTAGCAATAAGAATGCAATATTTGGCAGACCGGTTCACGTATCGGTTATTAGCTATAAATACACATCCTCTTATTAAAAAAATAAAGATTTTAAATTATCTAATTAATTCTACTCCATATTGGAAGCACAAACTTAAGCCCTTAATAATAAAAGCCTCTAACTCCTTTGAAAACTTGGAAAGTCCTCTAATTAGTTTTAAAAGACTTCCTCTATATAATTACAAGTTTGAGATCTTATGCTTTAAACCAAATATTATTTTTAACACCGGCATATCCAAGGGGGATAATTATGCTGGAACGGCCTTTAATGCCATGGTCAGTATAAAATGGCGTGATTTCCAAAGATTCTATACTGATGCTTCAAAACTGTCATAGGAGGATGACACAGGGGCAGCAGTAAATTACCATAATTCTAGAATAATTTTAAAATTCAAATGTCCAAAGGAATCCTCAGTATAGACAGGGGAATGTGTAGCTGTACTAGAGGCTTGTAAATATATACAGTCACATAACATCCACAAGGCTGTCATTTTCACTGACTCCCTGAGTTGTCTTAAGGCCCTAGAACAAAACCCCTCCAAGAGCAAACTGCACAGTTCTATTATTTTGGAAATAAAGAATTTGCTCTTCAGCTGTCTCATGAACCAAACAACCCTGGAGTTAGTATAGGTCCCAAGGCACTCTGGCATCAGGGGTAATAAAGTAGAACAGAGTAGACAAAAAAATCGCAAAAACTGTTATTTCTGTAGTCTCCCGGCTCCGCTTGGGCCATTGTTGTTCTCCAGTGTTTTTGCATAAAATTCGAGTTCGGGACTCCTCTCTATGTGAATGCGGTCTCGACGAGGGTACTTTAGACCATATCTTTTTTAATTGCCCCCAAAATTGCTTTTCTCCTAACCTGTATGTTCAATTAGTAAAACAGAACATCCCTCTGCCTATAAACTTTGCTTCCCTTCTAACCCATTTTTCCCGACCTTTACTATTTATCCTTATGACGTTTATCCGTCGCAATAATATCAGAGTATGATTTGATTCTTGTTTGTGTTGGTTATTGTTGATATGTATACTCCTTTGTGTTTCTGTCTGTTTCAGTGTACTAACCCTAAAACAAGAAATGCAACGAGGCTGATTTTTTACAGAATTTCACTGTCCAATCTCTTTCGAATAACACACACACTAGCGCACGACTGACTTTGGCAGAATTGTCGACATCGGCATCCTTGCCATAAAAAAGAGAGAAAAAAAAAACATATTTTGTTTGGTGGGTAGTCATAATTTACATGACACTAGCTTTGCTTGTTTCCGTTTTATTATGAATGCATCTGCATCGGTACTAGTGTTAGTTGGCCGTGCACGCTCTAGAACAGACCTGTATATTCATATGTATTACGTTAAATATTTATTGGTAGAAATTCCACATCGACAATTATAAACTGTTGTTTTGGAATATGAAATGCCTTGTATGGTGCTAGTGTTGTTTGGAGCTGCTGCTCGCAAGCTTCGCTTCGCTTCGCAGCGCAAAGCCTGCCTTGTGCCTGCTTGTTAAGGTAAAATATTGTTTTAGAAGAATTATATCTCCAACTGTGAAACACACGAAATCTTTGTTGAGCAGAATAGGGGAAACCTATTTCTTTGCGCGCTTAAAATTGCGCGATATAAAGAAGTCCTGGAGGAAAATCAAGAGCGATGTTCAAGATCGGTCGGGATGGCGACGCACTGTGGAAGCCCTCTGGCCCACCTTGAGGGTACAGAACAATAAGTCAAAGTCCATTTCAATAAATCCAATAGACTGCTGATGAATCCAGAATGCAGATGGTGGAACTCTTCAATGTTTACGAGCAAACCTTGTTTAAAATAATTTGCTTTAATTTATTTCTTATTTATTTATATATACATATATAAGAATTATATCTCCAACTGTGAAACACACGAAATCTTTGTTGAGCAGAATAGGGGAAACCTATTTCTTTTCGTAGATCATGTAAATTAGTAGCATGGTTACTGCCATCATCTGGGCACTATACACACAGGCACAATAGTCAGAACCCTTAGTTGCCTTTTACTAAACTCGTGGGAAAAGATGGTGAGCCCATATTATGCATTACTGAGAATCAAACTAGTAAATAAACAACAAACAAATGCTGCTTCAATATGTCAATATTTGCCTATTGATACAACAGGTTCACGAATTTAACAACTGAAAGTCTCGTAGTCGAATTTAAAATTGTTAGAAGTGGGCAACCTTAAATGAAATTTGTCATATGTCATCACAAGTTTGATGACAGAGCAAAGAATAAAAATACAGTAACAGTACTTTACACTTCAAATCAACTAGCGCCATGCATAGCATTAGCCGAAACTAGAACTAGACAACAACGGCAGTATATACTCAAAGTTTGACGACCAAGTTCTGTTTTATTATGGACGACACCTGAATAGGTGCTTGAAACTCGCTTGAATTTAGCTCACTTAAGTTTGGATATTTAATTAAGAGTGAGTTGGGAGTTTAGGCCGAGATATTGGTTAGGAAATTGTCGATAACGTGTGCATTTTGAAGTGTTTTGTGTAATCAAGAATGTTTGATGAAGTCAAGTTAGTATCCTCCTATAGTATGGATCAACTTCGAAGCTACGTAAATATTTTCGGGAATAGTAGTGAGTTATATGGGCTTTTAGTAAACAAGATATAGGGTAGCCTAATGCTACTCGACAAGGAATCAAACGGCTAAGCTGGTCCCGGATTACTCCTATTTTAAGCGCAGAATGGCACATCGTGTGGTTTTCGTCGGTGGAATGACGAAGGGGTTTCGACTGCGAGGGATTGGACTGTTATTTATTAGACAGTACATATTAGACAGAGACAGTACGTATGCAGTCAGTGCTCGGTTGACGGCAATAAGCCTGCGCCTATCTACATAAGTGGGATTAAATTATATTTGGTAAAATATGAGCTTTTAATACATCTCTGCTTACCCATTGTATGATATAGGCGTGAGTGTATGTATGTGTATGATAATAAAATAGTGCGCAAAGTTATTGGAAATCGCTGCAGTTAGACTACTGAGCCAGAGGTCGTGAGATCAATTCCTACACGGTATAAAAAAATGTGTGATATACTGATAGTTGTATGTCAAGTCGCGATACAAGAATCATTCCAAATGCGGGAGTAGCCTTTGAATAGAAAAACAACACTTTCTAGTGGATTGGGTAATAGACTACATATTCACCATGTGACTTTTCATTTACTTATAGTAAGAAAACCCATTACTTAAAAATAAGGAAAGTAATCTATACTCTTGTAACACATTTCTGAACAAGAAAACTATGATTATGTAAATATTAAATAAGAAATGAGAATGAATGGAATATTTTTAGACAGCATTACAAACGTAGCGCTAGACCTCAGTTGAGGAAAACGCTTAAATTTACATGAAAATAATTAAATATAAATAAATCAATGGTTCATTGAAATTTTCTACACCTCGGATATTATCAGAGGTTATTTATTGTATACTAATTTCTCTTAATTCTCTATTAATACAATTAAAAAGAATAAATAAATATTTACATTTGACTAAAACTAAAAAGAAAAATATAATAAAATATAAATTGCACAACTTTTCACTAACCTCCTTCGTAAAACTCCTGCTCATCTTCGCCTACTGGTGGCATTCCCAGGAGGCTGGCAGCATTACCACATTGAATGGCACTGCTGATCCGTTGTGCAAGGAAAAATCCTTAAAATAAAAATATTTATTTTCTGATCGACACTTCTCATGACAAGTGTCGATCAGAAAATAAATATTTTTATTTTGTAATGAATTTGTAAAAGCGTAGTCTGATTTTAAAAATACTTACATATTTATGTATGTTCAGATTCTTCTGTTATAAAACTTAAAAAAAATCGAGGACGATTTTTATTTTCAAACTTTTCCATCTGATGGTGATTAAAACGAGCTCTAAGGAACTTTTGATCTTTATTAACAAGATTTTTAGTTTCTCCTGTAAACTAATAATTATTCGCCCGAATGTTTTTTTTTATCATTAACAATTGACCTGTAGATCAGACTGCCTGAAAAATTCAGTAATTACTATTATTCGCCTCCAACTCAAGAGTTGTAAGTTCGCCACCCGCTCTTGATTATGACAAGGGGGTAGGGTGAGAGGGGAGAAAGGGTGAGAGGGGGTTTTATGCCTCCAGTATCCTCATTAGCTTATTAAATACAATGTATTGTTTGTTTACCGCTTTTCTGTAAGGCCGTAGTATAACTCCGTCCGAACTGGCCCTTTGTTGCTCAGAACTAATTAATATTATAACTGATTATAATACTAGTTTCGTAACTTAAAATTTGAAAGAGAACTTGGTTTCACAAAATATATACGGAAGGCGGATTATTTAACGAGGCATTATATTGGCGATTGTTGATATTGTATTTTAAAATATATACTATACAGTACACGATATAAAAACCGTATGCTAATTGTAGACAAGTGCGTAATACTTCACTCGTTACCAGGTCACCAAATCTTGGAAAACAATTATAAGCTATTTCTAATTTCATCTCTTATTGAAAGGTAACTTTGTACGTATCATGACAATACTATTGCTTGACACCTTTGTGTTAAAATTATGAATTAGAAGGTAGATGAACACTAATAGTATCCTCATTTTGGCTTATATCTACAATAAGCCATTTCAACATCACTGCATTTGCCCTATGGTATATGAATGATATCTGGAAACGTTACAATTATGCTCCGATTGACCAAGAGATTAACCTGGATATTGGTCACACTCTCTGAAGGAACCAAAACTATATACGGAGGCAGGCTATAGACGGGAATCTCCTAGGAAAAATGCGCGATATAAAGAAGTCCTGGAGGAGAATCAAGAGCGATGTTCAAGATCGGTCGGGATGGCGACGCACTGTGGAAGTCCTCTGCTCCACCTTGAGGGTACAGAACATTAAGTCAAAGTCCATTTCAATGAATCCAATAGACTGATGATGAATCCAGAATGCAGATGGTGGAACTCTTCAATGGTTACGAGTAAACCTTTTTTAAGATAATTTGTTTGAATTTATTTTTATTTATTTACTCATATCACTTTATTGTACACGAGTACAGAAAAATGTAATGCAGATATATTACGTTAACGGTATGACTATTGACGGTCCTCTCTTCCATACAAACGTTATGTGTGATTTAATAAGACGCATGCATAACATTTCTAGCTCTTTACTCTAACTCAGTAAGATCACATAACTTCCCCTGTAATGTTTTACTACTATCCTCTATTTACTGTACAAGTTTTACAGAAAGAAAACTCAGTTTAAAAATACAACTTCTTTGTTTTCTTTAATGCCTAAAAATACACTTAGGTACTATAATTATTTAAAGCAGCTGATTTCATATCAAACCTAGAAAATACAAAATAAAATAATTATAAATAATGTAACTGTCAACTGTAAAATATAAAATTTCCTTTCAAGTATAAGAATACGCTGAACTACCAGTAGTACAATATCAATGGTATAAGCTGTTAAAGAATGCTTGATAAGAAGAAAACAACAATTGCAAAAGAAAGTAATCAATCAATCACTTTCTAAGAGGCTTAGTCACGAACTTCAGTGCTTGTAAGCATCGCTATCACCAGATTCATCTAAATATGCAGTAACGAGTCTTGTGAAAGTGCGCCTCCAACGCATACAGCCTATACGGGATCCTTGGCTTGTCGTCGCATCTAATTGGCTTTGAGCTATCTCAAAAGGGTAAGGCACGATAGGGGGGCGTTGCCATAGGTGACGACACGCTGTGGTTTTTTTTCTACTCTTTTATTTCCTTTTTTTAAGCCACCTATAATTTAGTCCCATTTATGGAAGAGGGAGATAAGTCCGATCCCTTAACCGCCTTTGACGATACCCATGGAAATGTTCCTCCGCCAAGCACCACAGGTCTATAAAATATGTATTTATATTATAAGATCCTTTACCTCAGAGTTGTACAAGCCAAGTTTGTATAGCACTAACTACAAGAAAAGATACAATAACTAAAATGTTATTATTAATAATGAAGAAATTATATATTGTCAAATAAAGGCTCTTGTTAATTAAACTCTTAATGAAAATTGAGATAAACAAACAATATTTTTACTATTTATTATGCATAACTAATAAAAGTCCTTTTATTCTTGTTTTATTTTTATTTTGTTTGAACGAAATTTTAACGACTTAGCATTGTTTGTCTTGTTTGCCACCTTAGTGTTTGTAAATATATAAATAATACATCTAATAAGGAGTAAACAAGCGGACAGCGACTATCCATTGACACCTGCAACTCAAGAGCGTAATTGTAATTTCACATTATGTCCTGAGTCCATCGTGTCCATCTTGCCTATAAAATCCTTGCTTTCAATAATTAAAAAAAAAAATACATTCACACTGAAATAATAACAAATGCACATAAATTTCAGTTCGATTGACCAGTTCACCTAGTGGTTAGTGACAGTGGTAGAGCTATGCTTAGGCACGAATGAGCCGGCTCGACCGGTGCGATACCACGGCCTCATAGAAAACCGGTTGTGAAGTAACGCTTGCGTTGCATTTCCCCGAAATGAGTGAGGTTTCCGGAGGCTCCCGCTCTCCCCTTTCCTCTCCCCCATCTCCTTTCTCTTTATTCCACCTCTCTTCTTCCCGCTCCCTGCATCCCCCATCCCTCATCACCCTCAAAGGCGGGCAGCGCACTTGCGACTCTTGAGATGCGGGTGTCCATGTACGGCGGTTGTCACTTATAGTATCTCTGTCCCCCTATAGTATAAAAAAAAAAAAGTGACAAAACTGCCGAACCTTAGGACCTGGGTTCGGCTCCCACACCAGAAAAAAATTGTGTGATCTAAATATAATTATCCCGTGTCAGGGTGTTGAGGAAGAATTTCTCAAAAAGAAGTTAATCGTTAAGAGCAAATTCCACTCAACCTTTGAATAGTGTTAGGTTACGTAATTGAGTAACGTGTGTTATAAATTTAGTCTACACCAAACTACGGTCTACAAACGATACTATGAACGTCTCATTTTAGACGTGTGGTTCCCGGTGGAGTAGATCGGACTGTTTCCTATTAGACAAACACAAAATGATGTTCAGCAAGTAGTGGGCGGCGATATTGGTGTGAGTGTATGTATGTGTCTGTATATTAGGGTCTAAATTATCTGTATACACGTTATCCACTCAATTATTTAACATTTACAAAGTTTAGAAGCGGACGTTAACACAGTGCACATTTTATGTACTCAGATCCCACAGATGGGGTAAGGGTATCCGAGTTACACCCAACTTCTTAACCAGTTTACTTGTTCCGCACTAGTTTGTGTTGTAATACGAACGTTCGGCTAACAAGGTAGCTTTAGATTGGACTGAAAATTGATCATTCGAATACAGTTACCTGGCAATACTATGCACACCACATTGGTCATTTAAAATCGATAAAAATTATCGAATCTTTTAATTTTTTTAGATGTTATGAATGTAAGAAAGTAATCTTCCAGCAACTCTTACATAAAATTCTTAAGTGATGGGTTGACTAGAGAAAATTATATTTTCTTCTTTTACATTATCATAGAGGTTAAGGAACACTATACGTCTTTATCTATTTCCGGAATTTCTGTAAATTATTCATCAGAATATTGGAAATTAAAGTCCAAGTTTAAAAAAGCTTGTTACATTAATTGGGTTACATATTATAGACATATATCAAAAGATTGAAGCGTATATGGTATAGATCTAAATAGAAAAGCCTCCTCAAGTAGCATGGTTTGATGACGCTTAACTAAGTAGACATTATATAAAAGAAGTTTCCAGAATTTGATGTGGTCACTTTCCATCAGCAAAATTTGGGGAACAGGAATAAATCTGAACGCGAGGCTTTGTTCAATTATTTGGAAGTAAGTTTGATTCAGAGCATGATGAGGTGCCCACGGTCAGTAGCACAAAAGTAATTATGTCTTCTCATTGTTATAAATCTGAATTTTATATGAAAATGTATATATACACTACGTACATAGTTCTAAGTTTTTATTTTGGGTTTGTTTGTTCTTGAGTTAAGAAACGATGGGGTTGACATAAACCCACTGGATCAAAACCGATAAATACAATTAAGAAACAAAAATTAATATGGTTGGATTTACATAAACTGTGAAGAAACTATGTGTTATGTGCAATTAAAAATATTAATTGACTTCAGTAAGTATGATTGGATAAGCAACTTGCCAAAACATTTATTTTTCAACTAAGTCGACTTACGGAATGGAAAACAGCGGCCGGTACTTAAGCTCACATTGACATCCACTACAGAGGGCCATTCATACCGCTCAAAATATTGACAACCCCTTTCATTCTACATTGAAAAGCCAGGGAGAAAAAAGGAGACCCGATTTTTCCTTACTTAGCTTCCTCCTTGAATGGAGCGCGTGCGGAGCCGAATAAGCCTTTTGCGCTCGCATTGCAGTTTGGCCTTATAAAAGGATGTTTTCGTTGCAAATTGCAACGAGTGTGTGTGACGAAAACCGACGACCGAATTGAATGTGGACTCAAGCGTTCTTTGGTCGAGTGTCTCTGGGAAAGTGGATGGAGTGAATATTTGAAGGTAGTTTCAAAATCTTCTTTTCTTTTTCAAGGTATTTTGATCAAAACCATTTTTAGTTTTGGTTTTAAATTGTGGTAATATTTCATGCCCTCTTTTGATGTCTAGTTTTTGGTGATTTCCTCTTTTGGTTAATGACTTTTTATTTTTTGTGATTGACTGCACAAAAAATAGGGTTGTTTTTCGAGTGTGAAAAGTGTTGCTTTATCATGTTTTAGTGCATAAACACCTTGATGGATTTCAATATGTGAAGTGTAATTTAGACCGTCTTAGGCACGAATGGGCCGGCTCGACCGGTGCGTTACCACGGCCTCACAGAAAACCAATTGTGAAGTAATGCTTACGTTGCATTTCAACGAAATGAGTGAGGTTTCCGGAGGCCCAACCTCCTTTTTCCTCTCCCCTCTTCTCCCTCCCCTCTTTTTCATCTCCTAATCCCCCGTCCCTTTTTTTCCCTACCCTCATCCCCCTATCCCTCATCCCCCTTAAAGGCGGGCAGCGAAATTACGACTCTTGAGTTGCAGGTGTCCATGGGCGGCGATAGTCACTTTCCATCAGCTGACCCGTGGCTTTGTGATATAGACATAGTGTGTACGAGCAGTATTCTATAGCATAGTGTGGACCTCAATATACTATTAACTAAATTGTTTTTTTCTGACTTTTATTTTCGCTCTCCTAGTAGGTACCGAAACCCGCAGTTTGCCAATAATAATTTAGTCCCATTTACGTAAAATTTAGTCCCATTTACGGGCCAAACCTATTGCCGTCATGCCGTCGTGGGACACGTCGCAGCCGCCATTTTCTTTTAAGTTCTATTTCTCGTTTTTTTATCTTCATTAGACCAATCATTTGATCATTTTATAAACTGTGTTAAATAAGTATATGGTTCACTTAATATATTTTACTTTATTATTTTAATAATATTATTTTCTTCACAAAACTGTATCATATAAAAAATATTTACATATTTTTATTCTTGTAACACGATACGAATAGATTAAGTTGTCACGTAGCAGCTATATTTCTTCCAGAAACGCAGATAGCCACATTTAAACAAAAATACAAACAATTGCATACAGTTATAATTTTTTTTTATTCATTTTTTTCTTTTTAGAAAGATAACTCCTGCATTTAGAATAATTACTGTTTGGCGGAAAACTTAATAAATATATGACGGACCCATATAATACTTAGACTCGGTACAACTATTTAGGGTTCACACAAATTTTTGCCCATGTGAGAATCGAACCCACGTCTGGCGTAGCAGTCAGGGTAACTAACAACTACTCCAACCGGCCAGTGAAATAATATAGACTTAATTAACTTATCATATAGTCCAAACACTTGATTATTATCAACCATAGTATTTATCCATCGGAATTACCGTCAACAACCACTTCAAGTTGTAGGTATGTGTCCCTGACTTGCTTGAGCTTTTGCTTATACTCCTCAATCCATCTTTATTAGCAATATCCCTTTCCTTCCTTCCTATCCTCTCTTTTCTGTCAATATACCCCTTTTTTTAATCTAATTTCCAAAATGTGGCCTGGATTACGCAATAGGCTTTTTTACGTAAATCTGACTAAATTATTATCGGCTAAATATGGGCTTTAACCACACTTCTGTTTACCTCTTCTGATGTACAGGCGTGAATGTATTTGTGTGAACGGTATTATGGTACGGTAACAGGTTAAGAAGGTGAGGAAAAAAGGCATAAACGTATTATCGGATTGCAATATACGAAATGTACATTTCATCAAACATAGCTAAAAAAAATACAGTGGAAAGTAAGATTTCACATTTCAACGCTTCACAAAGTTTAGTAAAGCCCCGTGTTTGCTCAACAGCGTGAAGCAACGAGTTACGGGCCCTTGCACCTCAAGCGCTTAAAACACTTGGAGCGATCGTTCACGTTACTGGAGGAAGGAAGTGTAATTTTACACAGCAGATGCTATCTGCTGGAGCGCTGAATAATGAATGTAGTTTCCAACTGGTTGGAATGCTTTATTGATTAGAGCTGTGATATTTAAAGGAGTTGTTTTTGTTGCTTTGTGTAAACATATGTGACGCTCTTCGAGATTACAGATGCTATTATACAGTTATTGATATTTTAATACTAGTACAAAAGTAAAATATATCTAAATACATACACAATCCGAAAGCATCTCAAACAAACCCTTTTTAGCCTACCATAATTTACTACCATTTACTCAACAGAGGGCAACCCTATTCCGTCATCCGGACACTGTATGACTGTTTATATACTGAAGGATAACAGTCTGATCCTTTACTGGCCTTTTACAAAACCTAAAAGGAGAGATGGGGTGGCCCTATTGTTCTCCACTGAATACCCATGGCTAAACTAGACTGGGCAATAGAAAAATAATCAGTATAATGATCTTTATAAACTTCTGTGTAACTATTTTTAATTAGCCACATACTGATAACTTTTTTTAATGCGTAGTTATCCACACGGGTCGCCACCCCACCGGGCTAAATGGTAAAGTGGTAAGTGGTAGACTCGAACTGACTATAACCGTACGGTGTTCATTTCCGAAGTCTTATGGGTCATCAGGTGGAAAGGAAATCCCTGTGCAATCCTGTTTTTTTTTATATACCATATGGGGACAGACGAACAGAGGGGTCACCTGATGGTAAGTGACAACCGCCGTCCATGGACACCCGCATCTCAAGAGTCGCAAGCTGCCCGCCTTTGAGGGTGATGAGGGATGGGGGATGCAGGGAGCGGATAGAAGATAGGGGGGATAAGGAGAAATGAGATGAGGGGAGAGGAAAGGGGAGAGGGCGAGTTGGGCCTAAACCTCACTCATTTCGGGGAAATGCAACGCAAGCGTTACTTTTTTTACGTTTACTTCACAACCGGTTTTCTCTGAGGCCGTGGCCGTGTAATCTAAAAAAAGGCTTAAACTTAAATGAAATTAGTTAATTATGCAAAACATTCATAAGAAGTATAAAAATAACCGCTTTTGGCGTTAAATGAATGTCGCATTATGCCACGAAATTCCCATATTACAAACCATAGCACCATAAAGGTTTCAGTAAAGGCAGTATTATAACCCAACTATAAAAGTTGGCGGGCAGTCTGTAACTAAGCCAATCTTGGTTTATAACCCCTAAAACTGGCAGTATAAATTGATACAATAAATAGTTCCACGTAAAACATACGTCTGGATACGACTTTTCGAATGAATTCTTATAAGGATATAGAACTTGTTTTCAACACAATATTGCGGCCAAATTTGGAATATCTTGTAAGTAAATACATGAAAGTGACGTGCATTAAATGTTAAGTATGACAATTTCTTGATCGGTTCTAAAGTAAATTTCAGTTAATGTTCTTTGTAACTAAGCTATGTCTCACAAATAATATTTCAGTGTTTTAAACTGTATTTCCGTGACTCTACAGAATTAGTATACGGAATTGCCAATAGATGGCGTTAGTAGTACTCATAAATCATAAGGTAACACTAATGGTGTATTAAATTTTTATAATGATATTTTTTTAAAGATCTTTATAAATGTATTGGAACTGAGACTTTTCTCTTTCTGTTTCGATAACAACACAAAACCCCGTTTTGGATCTAACTTCGGTTATTACAATTTTTAGTAAGACTGTAATTAATATTTTAAACCAGGTCTCCTCCTCTTATTTTTAACCTCCCTCCATATTTTTTTTCTTACGTTTCTCATGCGTTCTTCAAGTAAAATAATACAACGAACGTATCCGAGGTATTTTTCACTAGTTATCTAATGCTGCACTAAATACCCAAAGGTACCAAGACTTAATTCGACGTCACATGATATCCACTGCCTTATTCTGCTACATACATAGATGTTAGATATAGTCACAAAGTTTGTCATACTACTTCTATTATACTGGAAATTTATGTGAATTTATGGATTTATTTCTCAATTGCGATGCATCTGTCTGAAAGGATCTAAATGAAACTTGGAACAATCAGATTGTGGTCTGGAATATTTTGATTCTAAAAAAATTACAATTCAAAATGCCCGAGGCAAAATAGTCGTGGACGACGATAATTATAGTAAATAGAAGAATATGAACTAGAAAAGATACCTTTGCAATCATAGAACGATCTGCAGCCACCATGAGTGCTGACCTGGGGGTATTTTATATGGCTGCCCGTACCCTAGCAGAAGCACCTCTGAGATGGGAGTGCGACGTGTTCCACGCACGCTTCTCAAACTGGAGGGGGGCTAAGCCCCCTATTTTTCATGGTGTGCAGGTGGTCAAGGTCTGCAGGGGTTCCTGGAAGTATCCCTTCTTGCGTATACCCAGATCCAGGTATAAGCAATACCTCGAAGAGGTCAGTGTCACGTATCTGTAAACCAAACTGGCTGTAGTCACAAGATCCAAGCCCCCTACCAAAATGTATGTAAAAATGTTCGAATTTCAGTGTAAGCCCTTTAAGCAATAAATATGTATATTCCTATGAAATGCACAATACAATCACAAGGAGACACCGTTTTTGATACAATGGGCAATGCGGGTGGTGAACGTGGAACAAGGGGCTCTATTTCTCGATACGTCTCGACATGACGGCCAATAGATTTCACCTCAGTTTCGTGTGCGACGCAAATCTTGTGCAAATACATTTTAGAAGTAACGATCTGTCGGATGCACGATTAATTTTTGTTTCGAAAATTTTCTTGTATATTGGTAATAATGGAAGATAGTTTCGTTGTCTTTTAATTTCTTAATCAATGTTCGGGTTAAACAATGTAAGTAGGTTTAGGTCATATTTAAAATACTTCAATCGCTTTGTCTATTATGACTTACTCGGTTTGCTATAAGATATACATCTATGATTTGTGATGATGTGATCTATGATGTCATCTATGATGTATGATCATATATATAGGGATCTATGATGTGTATATAACTAGAACATAATTCACTTTAAAAAAGTAGACAACCGACTTCAATGCGTCAACCAGAAAAAAATCTATCGGTTAAAAAGAATTCCCTGCCTGACATAGCACTTATATTGGGAGCACATATTTTCTGTTACAATATTAAATTGGAATAAATCTAATGGAATAAAAGTATTTATTGCTATATACTTTGACGCGATCTAAGCAAGCCGTCCTACACAAAGAAATTGAGCAAAGGCGCTACAGTACGTATACGTATGATGTATTAATATCCAATTAATTATGCTTCCGTGAGCCTAAGCCAGTTGCGGCAGCAAAGTAGTGTACGTGGATCGTTATAACCCTTTTCTCAACAAAAAACCAAAAACTTCTCTTTTTACACTACCCTCCGTTCCAAATTAAGTGTTTTTGTGACAATTGGTATAGCCACGGACAAGAGAAACACTCTAAATTAGTAAAATTATACAGAGATAATCTACATGACATGCGTTACTCGAATGTTTAACACTACGACGTATCGTTTGAACTAAAAGTAGTTTTATCAGTTGTCTCCAATAAGAATTCACAAACAAGAAACTGGATCTTTTGGCAGGTGTCGGACGACAAAAACCCTGGACCCCCGGGGGCTGTCCTCTCCGTGTCACCAATTTATGACTTTAAGTTATCGTCGGTAGCGGGAAAATGATTAATATGAAAAGTATTATATCAAAAAACAAAAACATGTCATATTTACTATATAGATAAGCATCATAAATCTTATAGTCCAAAGTATTACATAATTTATATAGATACCTAGATACCCAAAACAGTATGTTAACGTCTTATAAATAAAGATCTTCAGGCCGTAATTTATGAACTTGAACTTATGACAGAGTTATTAAATAGAGCTAGAAGACCGGTCTGTCCGTACAAATAAGTAAGACAATAATTTTGGCAGTTTTGAGAAATCCGGATGTAAATTCATAGATACAAAGAGCTGGAAAATAGTCCATACAAATACCTCGGTACCTACTCATTTGACAAAATGGGAAAGGTTCGGTGTTGATAACTTGACGTAAAGCTCTGAGTAAGAATACTGTATTAAAACATGAACCCTAAAGAAAAGATGCCTAAAGGCATTCGAAATATTGTACATTACTTGGACACAAAGGGTCAGAAACGATATCATACTCTAGCGTGTCTATATGTTGTTAAAAGTAATGCTAACTATCAAAAAGGGCACGCTTGAATATCTCGGCTATGTACTCAAGCACGATAAATATCGCCTGCTTCAGTTTTTTTTAAAGCGAATTAAAAAATCTTGGTTAGTGAAGAGACACTAAAGAAAAAGAAGATAACAGTCGCATCCGTCAGTTGCCTTTCACGACACCCACGGGAAGGGACGGTGTATTTAAATCACTTCTTAATATCGTTGATATAAACTCTTTTATAACTATGGCTTCTGTTAACCACAACAATTATATATAATAATGTTGGAAATGACGGGAAATTCCAATTTATGCCTCATTAATAAAATTTTATAATTCTTTAGTTAGGAATTATACAAGTTTAAATTTAAATAGAATTGTGTACTTTACTTCTATGAATAATGATTTATTAATTTCAAAACTACTTGCTCTTTATACCTGAAGTCGTCTCATCCCGTCCACGAGAGCAAATGAACTACTACTAGAGATGTAAATGAACATGAATCTGGAAGTCTTTGACTTAAGCCACTAGAAATTCTTGACAAATTGAATCTTGCTTGTCCGCCGAGGGCAGACAAAAGGACGATTCGCATTTTATTTGCCATCTGATTCCGTCCTGGGGCTGCTTCATTTTCATCACCCAACACTAATGGGATTTCAATTACTAGGAAAACAGATTTATTTATATTTTGTTTAGCTTGTTATTTTTGTTAACATTGGAATTGACACATTCGGATTAGAATATCTTTCGATTTGCGTTTGACTAGTCTTACATAAACCTTGCTTTGTTGAGGTATCTAGTTAAACAAGGTCCTTCTTATATCGATAAAATTTACGACTATTATAAATTCCGCTATAATACGATGGATATAATACACATAATTTATGTACCAATAACACTGGTTATTTCCACCCCACTTGTATTCCAAATATATAGAAACACCACAAAAAAACAAATATCATAACTCAAATCCTATTTATACCTGCACCAGTATTACGACACCATAGTGTTATATGAGACTAACACGGAAGTCTCATATTATATATTATAAGAAGTGGAAATTGAAACTGCTAAGATATGACGCTGTTGCAAACAACTAGCTATCGAGAAATTTGTTCCAACTGTTATCTCTTTGTTATTTAATTTAAGAAACATATCTTATTATTTATTAAATCCAGACGTATATACTTAAACGTTGATTCCTTCTTAATCTTTATAGAGGACCGATCTCGTTAATCAGTTACTGATTTGGTTACTCTGTTAGGAGAATAATAGGATCTGTTTTATATTACAAATAAGGACAATATAATGCTGTAGTGCAGATTAACTTTATATGTTATTAATAAACATAAAATTGTAAAAGAAATAAATGGAAGTTGAAAGTTATCATAATTAATAAATAGAAAAACATGTGCTGTAAAAACAGTATACAAATTTAGTTTCAATAATAATTTTTTGTAAAGTTATAATAATATAGTTTTGCATTTTCAAGGTCAATAATTATTGTTTATTTGCTTTCCATCAGGCAAAGTAGTCACTGTGGGAGGCTGATATAAAAAAAATGTGGTGTGATTGACATTAAAGACTTAAAATATAGTTAAAAACGAATAGATTATTCACCATATTTTTTTACCGTAACAGCAAATCGAAGTGCAGATACTATATGTATATTAACAGCATTTGTATATCTGTAAAAATATGAATAAACCATGTAGGTAATTTTACTTTAGTACACAATTATGTTGTTTTGATAACGTTAGAAAATTATTAAACGAATGAGATTCCAAACTTGAACGACAATTATGAACTTTTTAGTAACTTTCTGTGCCCGTATTAATCTTACAAACTAATCTCAAACTTGTAAAATCGTACACTTAACCAAAATTTGTGTGATTTCTAGAGGTCCAACGCCCAATCTCCTCCTCTCATCCCCTCTTCTTTCCCGTACATTCATTGTCCACTCCGCATCCCCCCCCCCCCCATCACCCTCTAAGGCACTTACGACTATAGTGTTGCAGGTGTCCATGATCGACGGTTGTCACTTTCGATCAGATGAGTCGTTTGATCCTCCGCCCCCCTTCACCATAAAAAAAAAAGTATACAAAAATGAGACTGCATTAGCTTTTCTCTAGAATCCTGATTTGCGCACCAATATAATGAGAATATAATAGAGAAGCCACTAGGACTGGAACTCTTCTTTTCTTGATCACATTACATTTAGAATTTTAAATAGAAATTTACTATGATCCTAGCTACGCAATTTTGAAACAAATATAAATACAATCCTACTTGAGCCACCCTTAATAAATGTCTTGGAAACACGTCATCATGCTTGCCTAACTCATAACATGCAAATTTGGTGTCATGACAAAAAAACGCGAGCTTCTTAATGAAATATTCAGTAGGTTACCCGAGGTTATATCAAAAGTTTTGTGAGAACTGCTTGCTTGATGTCAGGCTAGGGGCGTGGAGTGTACTCGTGTGCTTTGATGTAATAAGTAGTACGTATTTTGTTATAGTTTTACATTGGTATATTCAGTCCTTGTTTGGTATGTACGTATCAAACGTAACAAGTCATTTTTATGTTTTTTTTTCTATTTGCCGTAATACTTTACAATCAAGTTAGATTTAATCTTATTTCCTTTGAGATAAATCATATAACATTAATAAAATTGAGTAAGAGCTGTTTTACTCAATTCGCAAACATGGATTTATTGTTAACAATGTTTAGGAAGGGAAAAAGTCATACCTGTATGGCCGTCTGTGGCGTCACATGATGGTAAATGACTATCGCTGTCCATGGAAAACAGCAGCTAGAGCGTTACCTGTGCGCTGCCCGCTTTCGAGGGCAAGGGAAAGGATTTTGGCCTCCGACCTCACTCGCTCGGTGAGACAAAACGCATGCATTACTTTACAACTTGTTTTCTACTCTAGTCGGACCTCTTCGGCTAATTATAATTTTCGTGGTTCCGGCTTTAGAACCTCATAATATTGTCATTTTTTTGTTTGCTTTTTTTTTGTTTAAGTCCGCTTTTATATATATCTTTTGTTTGCCCTTTTAATATTCAATTATCTATATAACTTACGTGGACCGATTGGGAAATCAATATTTTCATAGAGAGGGAAACCAACTACATAACCCTAAAATTGGACCGCATCTTTGAAAGAAAGTTTACAAGTGTTGCTGCATGACTACTATAAACTACCATAAACTTTCCGATTTTCTTTAGTTACTAGCTGCCCGCTTGCCAACAATATTCGCACATACGTAATAGAGAACCGACCTATTACCATCGTCTGTTACTTCTGGAATTAGATGGAAAAATTACGAGTTCCTTGAAAGATAAGTGAACGAGGAACACAATGGCAATATGCCTTTTATTGCTAGGAATAGCTCAAGCAGGTCTAGATCACGTCTCTAGTAACTTGAACTAGCTGATACCTGTTAGCCCGACCCCTCGAACAAAAATTTACAAACATGCATAGTTTTTTATATTAATAAGCCTAAGAATAAGCTCCATAATGATAAAAATTGAAAAAATATATCTTACTTAAGACTTGGACCGTCGTTCCTCATTCCTATATTAAACTTGGGCAGTAACTCACTCGGTACTTGAGAGTTCACCGTTATCAGGCGTCATACTTGAACTGAGTTTGACTACGTTTTTATAATAGTTCTGCCTTTTGTGGGGACTTGGTAACTGGAGGTACCTTACACTTTATGATATCATTAATGTTGGCGCATAAGCATTGCTGGTTGGTTCACAGGGGGTGGTGACCTAGGGCACCTGTCTAGCGTATGTCTAAACCCAGTGATATCGAGCTTGACCAGACAAACAGCTCGGAAACGGGTCAAGATTGGGAAGACTTATTAGATCTCTGGGAGGGTCCAGCCTGAGTCCCACAGAGCACAGACTAGAAATCACATTACACCCGAAATTAACACGGTTTTAAAATTTAGAAATCAGTCTATTCCCACGGATTTTAAATACTTTTCAGAAGCGATAATATGGCACACGTGGCCATATGAGACTATCTTTTGACTGTCCTCGCACTAGATGGCGTGGATTCTAATTCATTCGCATAAAGTTATAAAGACTGTTCTCAAGTCTTTACAATTAACATAAATCTTCTAACGAAGTGTATACACGACATATTTTCGGAGCAATAGTAATGTGAAGTAGCATGACGATCTTGAAATAATTATTTTTGGAAATTTATTACTATTTATATTTAAAAGGCCTCTCTTGATATTTTATTCAAACATTCTTTTACCCTATAAAGCACAAAATGCTGATCTGAAAAGACTATTAAGTTGAAATTCCTCTAACATAACTATAGTTTGCAATAGCTTTTTAAAATAATAAAAAACAAAACTAAACTGATAAAAAAACAATAACTATCGGAAAATAAAACTCCTTAATAGGTTTGAATAAATTTATGTATGTAGTAAGCGACAGACTTACTTACCATCCGTCATGAATTCACTCCTAACACAAGCATTTAGCTTAGCCGGAGGTGTTATCAAGAACAGATAGCTAGATAACTCTTTATTGTACAAAAAACACTACAATAGTATAGTTAGTATACCTATAATTCTTACGATCTTAATTAAGAAACGTGCCGTGTGGTTCACATTGGAATAGAATTAGGCCACTGCATCTCTTCCCGGTGGTGTCGTATATACATATGTCGTATAAGGGATCAGATGGTTATCTACCATATAGTTGCCCAGTTAACAGCAATAGGCTTGCCTCCTATTACGTTAGCGGGACCAAATTCTAATAGGCAGCAGTGGTAGAGCCATGCTTAGGCACGAATGGGCCGGCTCGACCGGTGCGATACCACGGCCTCACAGAAAATCGGTTGTGAAGTAACGCTTGGGTTGCATTTCCCCGAAATGAGTGAGGTTTCCGGCGGCCCAAATCCCCCTCTCCCCTCATCTCCTTTCTCTTCATCCCCCATCTCTTCTTTCCGCTCCCTGTATCCCCCATCCCTCATCACCCTCAAAGGCGGGCAGCGCACTTGCGACTCTTGAGAAGCGGGTGTCCATGGACGGAAGTTGTCACTTACCATCAGGTGACCCGTCTGTTCGTCTGTCCCCCTATAGTATAAAAAAAAAAAAATGCAAAATGAGGTTGTTTAATAACCTCTGCCTACTGCCTTAGAGGATACAGGACACCCGCAACTTAAAGAGACAGAAGTGCGTTGCCAGCTATTTAGGATAGGATAGGAGGATAAAGGATAGGAGTATGCACTTTCTTTTAAGGTTAGAACTTAGTAATTTGAAAAAAGTCACAAAATTTCCTTAGATAAACTAAAAAATCAACGGTGCAGAAAACCTTTATCAACATTTTACTCTTAACAGCATTGACTAATATTAAAGACACCCCTATCACTCTGATAATATCTTAAAACCCATCATAAACTCTCACCTTAAATTGCATCCGCGACCATCGATTTAAGTAAAATTACTCTTCACAAAAAAGATAACCTGCCTTCATTTGTGACATTAAGGCGCAAATTATGCGCTCGAGGCGATAACGACATATCGGTGCGATCAAATCGCTTCAATAACGCGCCAATCCGATCAACAGGTTCCGTAGACACTTAATAGGCGTGCGGCCGATGAGTGCGCCTGTTTTAAGGCCATGCTGTTAAGGGATTTGCTACGCTTTATCAATTGTTTGGAGTTATGTTAAAACATGTTCTCGTTTGAAAGTACATCAAATTCTCTTTGGTTATTTGTAAGATATGTATATTGAATATTCTCATTCAGTAAAAGAGACGTATTTAAAGAAAAGTAAACGCGAGCTGTCAACCCTAGAAATACCTTCTACTGAAATGAATATGGTATTGTATTTTTTTTGCGGTTGGTTTATATCATTATTATAGTAATTCAGTTTTCATAACATAGGGGTAATCGAGCAGATATAAGTCTATTTATGGACATCTCAAACTTATTAAAATTAAGTGTATTTTTACTATACGCAGAAATCAATTACCGGTAATCGAAAACAGCAAATTTTTTTTTTTAGTATTTAAGCTTTAAGACAAAAGATAGTAATGACTATCAAAAAACCAGAGCTTAATGGTTTTTTGTTAACTTTAATGTCAGTATGTAAATTTCATTTTTTTTAGTTTAACTTTTTTTTTTCATAATATAGGGGGATAGACGAACAGACGGGTTACCTGATAGTAAGTGACAACCGCCGTCCAAGGACACCTGTAACTCGAGAGTCATACATGCGCTGCCCTCCTTTGAGGGCGATGAGGGATGGGGAGCTGCCGGGAGATGGGAAAGATTATAGGGGGGATGAGGGGAGTGGAAACAGGACACGGTAAAATTGGGCTTCCAGAACCTCACTTTCTGTGTTTGGTTTTCCGAGGTATTGCAGAAGTCGAGCTGGCCCATTTAGTCCTAAGCATGGCTCTTCCACTGTTACTACTAATTATCACAAAACATACATATATACATATATTACTTTGTTGTGTTTTTCTAACCCATGCCGACAAAGGGGGTAACCTCACTTGTGGCAATGTGTGTGTAATTATCACATTGTTATTTATTTTTGTGTTTTTACTAATATTTAGATAGATCGGCTTTTAGTTACTCAATACTTTCTTAGGAAATTATTTTACAGAAACTACAAAGATGGAAACAAACAAAAGCCTACTATGTGTTTATAGGTATTCTTAAACAATATATAAACTCAAAATAAACATACATAAGCTCACGCCTTTCTCCTATCGGGGTAGGCAGAGACAAAAGCCCACTAGTTTCCAAATTAAATGTATAATATCAACGGGTCATTTTGCAACAATCTTTCTAAAAGGTAAAAGGTTGTTACTGCAGATTGGTATGTCAGTCATCGTTTACTAGTCTTGGAAAATGTTAGGCAGCAGCGCCCAAAAAGCAGGATCATCCTCCACTACGACAATGCTACAGCTTACTCCACCAGGTTGATTATCAAATATTTGTCTCTATAAAGTGAAGAGTTGTTCAATTCATTCTCCTTACAGTCCCGACCTGACACCTTGACATTTTTATTTATTTTGAGAGAGCGGAATTCGTCGAAATACATTAAAGAGATCTCTCAAGAACATTGGGTTCACTGCTTCAGTCAATGATTCCATCACATGCGACGATGCTTAAAAAGCAATAAAAATATTAACAGGCTTCTATATATTTCAGATTTTATTTCTAAAAACTTTAAGTGTGACCCCCGTATCTGTAGCTGAGTGCATTCGTTTTTATCGTATGAGTTATATGTACGTAGCACTTCATGTATAAATGCGTCGAGGTGCGAACCGAGCCCAGTGGTTAGCGCTAAATGCGTCTCGTCGCCAATTAGCGTTCGATGTCGAATGACCGAACAGAATCCTTATTCAACCGGTACCTATGTGGAATATATAATAGGGTTGTCAATTATGTAAAATATATTATACTCCGTGATGTTGCATCTTTCTTTGAGTGTGTGTTGTGCTGATGGGTCGGTTTTTCGAACGGACGTAAAGATATTTCCGACTCCAAACTATAGTTGATATTTTTAAAACTCTTGGAATATCTAAATTCCAACATGATTATTCACATACAACTACAGTTTTATTTTTCAGGTAATTTACTTTACCTTAAATAAAGTAAAAATATATATGCTAACACGTGTTCCGTCATAATATTCGTATCGGAATTAAGGGGATGAAATAAAAATCATTTTATTTTTACAAATTTATACCAAGAGACAGCCCTGCAAAAACCGTACGTGCGAATTTGAGTCAATTTGTCATTTTTTGTCAAGATTTAAGATGCTGCAGACAATAATTGGTTACCCTTAATTCTGTAATTGGTAGACTTTTATTCATTTGGTACATCTGAAAAATTTACACCGATTAAAAGTTTTTTTTTTACTCGGAAGATCGAGGAGAATTAAAATGATTAATTACCTTTAGTACTATTTTTTTACACCTTAAGCATTCAAATTTGTAGTGTCGGAAAAGCATGGACGTAAGACGGAAGTATCTCACATGTTTACTGTCATCTAACGACAATTAACAGACATACTAAACTGCTAGACAGCCAATAATAAATTGTGTTAAAGGACATGAAATACTGCATTTTTTTTAAATATAGTAAAATTACAAAAAAAAAAACCTAATTTTGTCACTTCCGAGTCCTCTCCGTTACCCCGGCCTTGTTTATTGCATGGTTTGTTTTTTGTTTGATTTGTAAACAAATGCTATTCACACTTCACTTATTATAAATATGTATATAAAATACTATAAAGTCTAAGAAGTAACATTTTAATATAATTTAGGTTCTTTAATAAAGTTTGTAATATTGTCTTCACTGTGAGAACCGACAGCAAAGCTTTCGGGTTCAGTCTCTAAGTAATATATTTTCTATGCAAAATAGATTTAGGAACCTCATGCAAATTTCCTAGAACGTAATTGTGTAAAAAAAGTTAATCAACGACCCAAAACAAAAATGGCGTCTGAGCATTTTTCATTTGATACGAATAGTAATTTTCTTTGACACAGCTATTTCAATTTAAAAGTAGATTAATTTACATTCCCCTTTTTATCATCCTCAGTTACATTTTCTTTGACCAATATTTCTTATACATAATCTGTATAAAATATAGAGTATGCTGCAATTATCTGACGCCATTTGTTGAACAGGAATTTTCAAAAAACTTACTGGCTTTACTTAAAATAACCGTATGAAATTAATGAGAATTATTAAATATATAGGTACCTATTATAAAAGAAAAGTATATATACAGACAGATTGATATATATATATATAGATACATATCGGACTCAATTAGCCCTTAGGGTTGTGGAGGTCAGATGCCATTCGCTTCATGGAAAAACTGGTCTTCAGACTACAGTTGATTGGTATTTTTATTATGTCTAGGAAGATTTACTCAGAGGAAAAAGGACACTATGAGTTATATTTTAATTAGAAAGATTTGTTAGATACCTATATTAACATCTAAGTCTTCGTCATCAGCTAATGCAATCATGTTAGAGGAAGAACTTAAACGAAAGTGGACGCTTAATGAATTGCCAACACTTAAGTTGCAAGAGATGTCACTTAAAATTTTATCCCCAAGACAACAGAGCCGTTTCACAGAAATCTTACAGAAAACGTGTTATTATATAATAGATATACGGTTATACTCACATGTGTATTTCGGAGCTGCCCGAATAGCTCCTGATACTGTTGCGGAAGGTGGCATATGACTTAGAAATGTATCATCATAAACAAATAGAACCATCAAAATCGGTCTGCGTGTTATTGAGGTATTCGCCCATCTGTCGCGCACATACTTAATGCCAATTTAAGACTTATATGGTTTTCTCATGGATGCCATTGTCAGAAATGGGACCAAATGGAAAGCACAAGCTTTCAAATAAAAATAAAATCATCAAAATCGATTCAAACACTCGAAAGTTCTGAGTTAACATACATAATTATATTGTATGTAAGCAACCCAAAAATTTTTGAATGCCGAAAATCCGTGTCATGGTTGTCTGGAAGAGATCGCCGTGAGCGATAAGACCGCCTATTGTAACATTTGCATATTTTGTAACTCATCCTTTGTTTTTCTCTTTCTAATTTTGCATGTATACAATAAAGATATAAATAAATAAATAAATAAAAAATAAATAATTAATAAAAAAAAAATACAGTCGGTTGAAAATGCGAGATGATTGTAATGCTGTACTAGCTTCATTGCGCTGCACCTGCATCAATGTAATTTAACCTAATTTTTTTATTAATTGTATATCCTTCAATACAGTCAAGGTTTAGGATACCTAATAAATCGAAGGATTCCTTAGAACCATATATACCAGTTAAATGCAATAAATTTTTCTTTGTGTAACTATATTACCACGTAGCCTCCTCCATAAAATCATTTTCTCCACACCTTAAGTAGTGATGGGATATTATAATGTACATAAGGGCTCATACATAGCATTTTAACTTAATAATATGATAATAACATCGTGGAACAATATCTTACGTTTTTCAGTATACAAGTACTTTATCGTCCCATTTTTCACGGTAAAAGTTTAATGGAATGTCGTTACAATAAATATTTCTCTTTATCGCCTCAGGAACGTGTTTCGCTCGCCAGCAATAAGGAAGGAAGTGTAATTTCTTCACGATCGCTATCACGACGAAACAGCCCGGGCCAGGATGCTTTAATGAATAGCTATTCAAAATACATTTTTTAAAACACTTCATTTTAATATAGTAAATTTTACTTGTTCCGTTATTTAAGAGTTGTTAAATAACAACGATTTGCATGTTTTATTTGTAGGAGGTATTATTTTAGGTATATCTGAAAACATAAAATATATACATGCCTGTGGATCTAGTGGTTAGTGACCCTGACTGCTAAGCCAGAGGCCGTGGGTTCGATTCCCAACCATGACAAATATTTGAGTGATGAGCATGATCATTTGTTCCGTGTCTGGGTGTGATTTATGTATAATATGTACATTTGGATAGCATTTAGAAGTATATAAGTATGTTTATCAGCTGCCTAGTTACCATACGTTGGCCTCATGCGTTTAAGTTAGTTTGGGATTAAACGGCCGTGTGTGAGATGTATCAAGTTATTATTATATTATTATACATAAATACGCTACTGATGCCTACATCCCCGAAAGCGTCCTAAACGTTTTGCATAATTTAGTCCCACTTACTTAATAGGGGGTACTTGCCCCCTATTCGTCATCCGGAAATATATACTGTTGATAGATAATAGGGGTAGTTGTTCAGTCTTCTGAACTGGAGTTCGGAACAAATCAAGCTCAGATAAACTAATGATACATAATGATGCTTTCAATTAATAATAATTCCAAAAATAACTTGTTCGTGGAACTTAATTTAACCATCTCGTGAAAACTATTTTTTTTTTTATGGTTTATGGGGACAAACGAGCAGACGGGTTATGAACACTTGCAAATCTTTTAGATCAGGGAAAGAGAAAAGAGGACAGCAAAGGGAAAAGTATAAAGAGAAGGGTGAGGGAGGAGAGGAAAGATCGGAAGGGAAAGGGGTTGGGCCTCCATTACCTCCTCACTCACGGTCGAACAATGCAGGCCTTGGTATTTCTCCAATCAAGTCGGCCAAACGTGCCAAAGCAAGGCTCGATCACGTATACTAACAACTTCATAAGTCTAGCCAGCCATTACGAAGTACGATGAACCGTGCCTATACTATTGCCGAACAAAGTCGATTAGCAAAATATTAGCTGTCATCGCGTTAGAATCCGTGTACTTTACTTCTAAGTGGTCTTTTGAGCCGCCTGAACCAGATATCCCATGGATTTACAGTTCACTGCTCTTATGTCCCCATGTATCTTCCTACTATGAAAAGAATTATAGTGACTAAATGACAGAATTATAGTGACTAATATTATCCGTAGTCAATAGTCATTAAAAGCCAATCAGCAGTACTATCTATAAAACCAAGCATCAAATTCAAAGTTGCACTTGATCATGAACAAAGTATCTATTTTGTTAGCTTTCAACTAAGTTAGCAATCCAAGGCAGAGCCAGAGGTGACCTTATCAAACTTTGTTTTGTACTTAATCAAATACATAGTTTTGGGTTCGAATACGTAAACGATTGCAGACTATTCTGGATGTATATGTAATGGAAGTGGTTGTTGATATTTTGAATATAGCTTTTTTACTTTGCAAATGGTTAATAAAGGTACGACCTACTATATGATGAAGACTACCTGTAACTTAATGCAGCAAGTAATTTTTAGATTTAATATAAAACGTTGAGCATAAGCTCACGGGGGGCTTTACAAACATTCAATCAACGGACACAAAGAATATCAAGACTTGGAAAATCCATTTTTTGATTGCACAAATTTTTGTCCCGTGTTGGAATCGAATCTAGGACCTCCTTTTGAACAGTCAGAGTCACTAACCACTAGACCAAAAGGCCCGTGATATTAATACGTCTCCTTCTAGTCACGTACATCCATGCTCCTTCGATTCCTTTGTTAATAACAACAAAAACACATTTCACTGAATCTCGGGCGATAGTTCTGACTATAATTACTTTATAGCATCGGACGTGATTTGTTTGAAGCTGCTAATCTGTCCTTTGTGACTTCGCACTTCTGTAGTTCTGTAGGATAAAGGTACTTGGATATTAGTTCTTTGATTCACTATACGTTCAAAAGAATTTTTCATGCTCTAATTTTACTGACTGAATTAAGATATACAGTTTTCTTGTGTCTGGGATGTCAGTTCTAGTTTCGGTACCGAGCTTGCCCTTCATCAACGTGGGAAGCAACCTTTTTGTCGATATCAGGCGTCGATACACTAAGTCCATTCTATTAAAATTTGGTCTTAGAATATCAGCAATAGGTACAATGGGTACATACCATTGAGATGCATGACGTTTTAACTATTTTGCACTGACCATTTCATGACAGGCTGGAAAAGCAGCATCAGTCCCCTCAGTATTGACCATGAATTAGTGAAAAAAAAAACATAAAGATAAGCTCTTATTGTTAGGGTATTATGACAGTACATTAAGTATTTTGTTATTGTTATACAAAAAGATGTTTTAGTACACAAGTAAGCAATTACTCTTAAATAATAAATGAAAGCTTACGGGCAAATACTCGAGCCTTTTTTGTTCGTTTACTGCATATTGATGTGATGAAAATATTGATATGAAATTAATTCTTGAATCATATCCAATATTTGTCTTGAAATAAATATCAAGTTCTTGTAGAAAATGTCAGTTTCAATCATTATTATCTTAAAATTGCCCTCAAAAGAACATAAAAATATCCCCCACCTTTTTCAACTAAACTTGTAAACACCATTCGCTCCAATGACCCGAAAATAGACAGCGCAAACTTTCAGGTGCAAACTAAACGTAACAATTGATAAGTTGTTCAGCTAGCAAGTTTGGGACAGATGGCGACACACGTCCTGATACCAACCCTTAAGTTAAGGGATGACACGCGATGAATATGGGATCAGTTAGAGATAGAGTAAGCAAGGTGTGAATTGGTCACGCGCAAAATTTTAACCTTACTAATATTATAAACGCGAAAGTGTTTGTTTGTTATTCTTTTACGCCACTACTTTTTTGCAACCATATTGCCAGCGCTATGTTTTAACTAATAACTGTTAGTAATACTGTTACAGATAGACTGGTAAAATAACTTCATGTGGTTGGATTTAGAGTAATAAACAATGACTTCTCGGTTCCTTGGTGCAAGTAACCGACCGACTTCCAACATGAATTCAAACACAAATAGCAATGAGTTTCACACTCATGAATAAATATTATAACTACTCGATGGCTGTAGGTTGATGAATATATATATATGTATTTGAAGAGAAAGATCACGACAAAATATTAGTTCTTTACCACTGCCATAGCTCGTTTTTACGGAGTGCTACACCTAATAGATTGATAGGTGGATTATTTATATATTTAACGGGAGAAGGCAGGATACGCTTTTCTACCGGTTGAGACAGGTGCTCACTGGACCTGCTTCGGAAAGTACCTTCACTCGGTCGCTAGGAGGGAATTGAGTCTCGCCTGCCACCACTGCGACTGCAGTGAGGACTCGGCCCAGCATACGCTTACGGATTGCCCTGCGTGGGCGACGCAACGGCGGGCCCTCACTGCAGTCATCGGAGAGAATCTCTCGCTACCGGCCGTAGTACGCTCCATGGCCGGTAGTGAGAGAAGTTTTACCTCGGTCGCTACCTTCTGCAAGGATGTCATTTTGCAGAAGGAGGCGGCGGAGAGGGCCCGGGAGGACGATCTCCATTCAGACCAAATCCGTCGCCGGCGAACTGGGCGGCGGAGGCGCGCTTACCAGCGCCTCATGCCAACCTGAGTGTGGCCGCGGGTGGTCGGGACGGGTTTTCCCTTCCATCCGCCATATGGCCAGCCGCGAGGGGGTGAGGTCCGAGTGTGTCTGGACGTCGCCTTATTGATAGTTTACCCGCAGTTGGTGCCCGCATAGTGCGGGAAGGCGCTAAGAGGGGTCCGGATGACTTACTTAAGCCGTTCCCGGACCCCTCTTACTTCAGGCACAGTACGGCACACCGTGTGGTTTTAGTCGGTTCGATTCCGACACACCGTTCCACCGAAAACCCCGGTGGGATGACGGCCCGAGGGGGTTTCCACACGTAAAAAAAGAAAAAAGTTTGTGTAAGTTTCTGTGTCGTACAGGTGGGGCCGTGATGCTGATCAAAGAGGCGGTGGTACGGGAATCGGAGAGGACTAGCACTCTCCCGCCTTAACTTCAGTGAAGTGGTATTCCACACGATAAAAGAAAAGCCAAATACTATTAGGTAAATCTGCCCGTTTTATTATAAAAACAATTATGACATTATACGAGTACAACCGTGCTTACCGCCTTTGTTTTTAAATTTCACAAATTTACGCCAATACTGAACAGAAGCACAATAGACGCTTACTCCGTGAGGTCAGCGGGTGACAATACTTTACGAATGGTCCAACTTTGGAATTCAATACCACTTATGATTTTAACGCAGTACTTCCTACATATAACTTATAACTTAAACGAAGTGTGTGTGTGTGTTAAAGTGTAAATATAGGTATATATAGTAGGTATATAACTACATATTTACATTTAATGGCCTCATACGTTTAAGTTTCATATTACAAAGATCTCGAAGGTTCCTAGGATGAAATTTAATAAATACAGTTTCGAACACTTACGTATGTATGTATCTAAACAGCGTAACCGAAACGTTGGCATGGCTGTGTCAGCGGCATCTATGTACGTAGGTAGTCACTTATGTACTACATAATAAAAATAGTTCTTAGTGAAGTTGTTTGTGGACTCATTGGAACGAAAATGTTATATTCAATTGAATGGTTCATGCAACGTAATATAGTTTTTATTTGCAAAGATCCATAGAAGTTGTTAGGCGATGCTATTGTTTTTTTTTTGTAAACCTAATTAATTAACAAAACATTGAAAGTAGTAGTAAAGTATTTGTTATTTTTTTGTAAAAAAATATTTATTTTATTAGAGGACTTGCGCTATCCGGCACCAGCCAGTTCTAGTTATAGGCAGACCAACCTTATGCCAGCAACATTTAGCAATATCCCTTTCCTTATCTTTCTGTCCGTCCTTTCCTGTTAACATTCTAGAAAAAAAAAAACCTCTATCAAAAGTGCCCTTATGATCGTAATAGGCCTGTGCCCTATTACGTTAATTGTACTGAGTTATAATGGGCAAAATGTGGGCGTCTATTACAGCTCGCTTACCCCTTAGACGATAAGTTCGTGTATGTACGAATGATTAAATTTCTCCCGTACATTTGTTTCAATCAATTCTCTCTTCACATTTCTAAATAATTTATTATCTAGCGGTTATTAGCCGTGTGGTTGTTGATAGAGTAGAATAGAGCGGTTGAAGGCAATAGGCTTGCCCCTATTACGTTAGTGGGACCAGTCTAGTCTGAAAATTGTGCGTGTTTATGTATAGTGCCCGGTTGAAGGCAATAGGCTTGCCCCTATTACGTTAGTGGGACCAAAGTGTAGTTGGAAAATTGTGGGTGTTTATGTATAGTGCCCGGTTGAAGGCAATAGGCTTGCCTCTATTACGTTAGTGGGACCAAAGTCTAGTTGGAAAATTGTGGTTGTTTATGTATAGTGCCCGGTTGAAGGCAATAGGCTTGCCTCTATTACGTTAGTGGGACCAAAGTCTAGTTGGAAAATTGTGGTTGTTTATGTATAGTGCCCAGTTGAAGGCAATAGGCTTGCCTCTATTACGTAAGTGGGACCAAAGTCTAGTTGGAAAATTGTGGGTGTTTAATACACCTCTTAAGCGATTTAGAAGTGAGCGTATATACGCATGTACATGTGTTTGTTAAACATATTCACGTCTTGTGTTGTATTGGCGTATTTTGCCCAATTCTTAAATTGTGAATGTTTCTTTAACATAATTTTCGCCAAAGATTGGTATCTGAAGTATTATGTATTTTAAACATACAAGCTGACAAATAAGACGCACATCGCCAATTATCATCACCTTTTACTACTCTTAATACCGAGAGACGTACTTGTGTCTTGTTAACCTATCACTCTGTCACAAGCAGCAGAAACTTCAATACGGTAGTGAATTCTTCAACATTTGCTGAATTATTTTAAAGCGCTTGTTTTGCTTTATAAAAAGATTCCTCAGATAGGTTTACTAAGTGCAAATAGTAATATAGAATTATTTAAATATTAATAAACTTCGTTATGTAATCATGAGGCTGCTTAACCAAAGGTGGGGAGTTTGATTCTCACCAACTACAAATACTGTGTGATGGGCATGGTTATTGGTTCTATCTATGTCTGAATGTAATTTACCTTTTTTATAATATAAGGGAGAGACGAACAGGCGGGTCACCTGATGGAAAGTGACAACCGCCACCCATTCATACCTGAAACTCAATAGCCGTAAGTGTGCTGCCTACCTTTGAGGCTGATGAGGCTTTGAGGCTCAATTACTCGGCAATACAATGCAAGCATTATTGGTCTAATAGTTTTCTGTGAGGTCGTGGTATTACTCCTGTCGAACCGGCCCATTCGTGCCTAAGTATGGCTCTCCCTCGGAAAGAATATGATCAGTGTTTGGAAATTCATACGTATGTATGTTTATTAGTCTTGGTTAGTGTATCTGGTTATCATAGGAAAGCTCTGCTTAATTTAGTATCAGACAGCCATGTGTGAGGTATACGAAGATATTTCCATTAAGACATCTTTAAAATATCCACTTACAAAAAATCATAAAAACTGAAACCCACTGTAGCTAGGCTTGAATAAATTTGAGTCCACTATCGGGCGACACTTTTCATAAGACTTTTTTACGATCGAACGGCTTAGGAAGCCATGTGTTCTTACATCCGTCGGAACCGGTTTACCGGAAACCGGAACTACCCCCACCCCAACTAATGGATCGAAAGGGCGACGATAAATATCTCTATCTATCTCTCTACTGATATTGAAAATTTACTTGAAATTCTTTATATGAAAGTCAAAGCCCTATAGTAAAAGTAAAAGGTTATATTATATTGAAAGACCAGAATAAATTTTGGTCATATAACATCTGCTATTTACAAAGTTTAAAGGTGCATGATGACCAGGATAATTGATAGTATATAACGGTCTACAACTATTTATTTACTATTACTTCCAGCCTCGTAAGGAGAAGCCTGCGTGCGGCAAACTTATAGGGAATTCGTTGTCTGAAAAAGTGCAGGCCATAAAGGCCATATGCAATTGCAATGAAATTACCCATTTCTCAATAGTTGTAATAACAATAACGTTACAGTATTTGAAGTTTAATTGTGCACCTCAAGTTACCAATCACTAAATAGTATTAGCCACGGTTGTCTGTAAGAGATAGCGGATTGAACTACTCGTACTACGTAATTAATATGTATTTTTTTTCTGTATATTTTACTTTTGTGTGCCATAAAGTTTTGTGTGCTCTATCTATCTACTTATCTCAGGACTGTGACAAAAAGGCGATTGATGCTTTCCCATGAAAGTCAGACAAAGGAACAGCGGGATGGTTTAAGTCGTACTCTCCGACAGACCCCTTCCTCTCCCCAAGGACGAAGACATCAATTAAGATATTCCATCTGGACCCCAAAAAAAAATATTTTTATATCTAATTAGTTAGTTTGTTAATAGCTTTCGACATCTATACCCGTTATCTATTTTGATGTAAAGTAGTAAACTAAACATGATTTCATTCTGAAACATTCTTTATGAATATACCTTAACAGAAATTTCGATTAATGGGCAGTTATACCTCCACAACATCTTGATGTTAGCTACCCTGGTAGCTACATCCTAATTAGATCATTAAGACATTGAGCTCAAGTTATGGGCGCGTCCCTTTAACAGAGTTATACAAGTTGAGGGCAAGGTACGAGACAGTATATATTTCTCGAGATAATAAAATCGGTAGTCATAATAACGACTCTTCTTCACATCGGTTCTTTACGTATATCTCTCTGACTCTCTCTAGCTCGAATGAAGTATTACCGAAAACAGGCTGTAAAGGAATGCTTACATTGTGTGACCGAGTGAGTGAGATTAACGGAGGCCCAACCCCCTTTCTATCCCCTTTTCATTTTCCTTTTAATCTTTCCCCTCCCCCCTACCCCTACCCCTACCCTGGTGGTTCCTGAGTTGCAAATGAAAAAAGCTGTACGGATATGATTTTAAAGACTGTAACGTTGAGTACCTAATTGTAGACATTGATCTATATACCCATAACCAAAGCTCCTGCGAAGAAGATGATTCCTTGCCCTTGACTTGACACCAACTTTCCTTGTGAATTGAGTCATTTTAAAAGAGAAGGCAGGAAGATAGATTTTTGATAAGAAAACAAGTCAGGAGCCATGATTATGGGATACCGTAAGTGGCTGGAGTTCAGGGTATGACCTGCACTTCTATTATCAATAACGATAGGAAGACCATTCATTCATACATTGTAGACAATGTTTTACTTATTATTCAATACTGCTGTGTGACTGGCACTAAAAAAATATCATCATCTCACCACCACGAAGATCTGCATTCATCCGTTGCCAGTCATTTGTAGGTCGATAGTCGGTCCATCAAACCACAGGGTTCCCTACAGTACGTTGGTCTAATCGCGGTCTCCACTCTAGCACATGTCATCGGTCGGCCCAGAGACATGACCAGCTCACTTTTGCTGGAGAAATATATCACTATAATAGAACAACATAAACAGCATTTCATTGTGTTATGTAGGGTTTGCAGTTGCTATTTAATTGAACCACTAGTTGATGCTGAAGTTATATTTTCGATATAATATTACTTTCATTGTTCATAGGAGTTAATGCTGATTTATACTTAACCCTGCCCACATTAACTTGTTACTTTTGGTTTACTCGTATAATTATTTTTTTTAAATAAAGAATACTAGCAACGTGAGTAACACATTACTAGTATTCTTGTTAACCCCCCTAGCTATGCTAAATGCTTGTGTTAGGGGTGGGTTCATTAATTATAAAAGAAAACGTAAAAAAAAAACTGGAAAAAATAATGTACCGCAAACCTTGAAAAATAGTCATTGCATCAAAAAAATCTCCCACTATATTATTTATCAGAAAAACCCTTCCACAAATAACCCTACTGAGATGGCGAAAATACTTTCACATACTTTCATTTCTTTTAAGCCCCGGAAACAGACAAGAAAAAAATTAATCAACATCCATCACTTCGTTCACCTCGTACAAAGCCATTTGTAGTATGCCATAAACAAAAAATGACACAATAACAATAAGTCATCTCGCAAAATTTGTGTTAGGAGGGCGTATGCTTCGTGACGTCATAATCGACAGTCTCGAACTTATAGTGCGAGATAGATTTATCGGAATTCGTGCATCGACATCCGCGTGGGTGGTCTGAAGCTTGTCCACACTAACCGATACTATTTATAAAATTAATAGTTCTCCTCGTAAAATCGGTAGGTGTAACTTTTTGTTTTTTAATTTTTTTATATACAATAGACATACATTTTTTTATGGAATATGCGTGAGCAGATGGGTCACGCCTGTTGGTAAGTACAAGTACATCCGCTGCCTATAAACATTTGCAACTCAAGAGTCACATGAGTGCCGTCCGCCTTTTAGGGTAGGGGAGGAGGGGAAAACGTGCCAAAGAATGGCTCTCCCACGTTACTCCATAATAATAATAATAATAATCGGATCTGGCCCATGATGTTGTCGATATGTGGGATGTGGATTCAGCAATCATTGTGACGATAGCCATATCAGCACATGGGTTGATTGCTTCCTCGACCAACACCTTCAGAGGCTCACTTTAGGTAGCTGGGTTAAGCGCCTGATGCAAAGGGAGGTTCCTGCCTCTGGAGCCCTAATCACCGGTAGCTTGGTCCCTGTACCCGATACCGCTGGGACACTATTTCTTATATTATGAAATATATTTTGTTTTTAATTTTATATGTAAAAATATAATTTATATGTTTCTTTTATTTAATAAAGAGTATAATAATAACATATTTATTTGCATAAAATGTGGTACAAAAATACTGAAAAGTTAAACATGAACAATGCGTGCATAATAAGCTGTTTGAGCTACATGAAAAACATAACCAAAGTGACATAATTGAAGTATACATCTAAACAATTTTTAACATAATAAGAAGGAGAAGTGAAGTTAGTTAACGACAAAATTTATGGTATGGTAAGGTAGGTATTTTTTCTGGTAATGCGTTGTAAACAAGTGGTGCCATGTATACACTGTTCGCTCTAAACATCTCCAAATGTGGTGCAAGCATTTTTAAATTGGTTTGATTTATTTAAAAACACTCATATTCCTGTATGCCCAAGACGGTCGCAGAAGCATGTTAAACGCCTAAATTGGCTGCCTATAATCTAATCTCACTGATGTAATAAAGGACAAGCTTAAGCCGCAAAAGGGACTCTAACTTCCTATTTCCTGGGCGGAATATCTATTCAACCTTTGACATAGAAACCGTGTGTCTTAAGGCAGGATGCATGCCAATATGTGACTTTGAAGTTCTATATTAGTTCCTTTTGTTAGACCTGGAACACTACTCTTTGTATAACTGAGGGGGCAAACTAGCATCCTGTCTCTCTATTGACGATTTAATCATCGTGAATGTAAAGGGCTAATCTTTCAACGAGATTCAGTAATTATATGTGAGTAACAATCACATGACTATAGCCATAAACTATCAAATTAACTAAATAAAAGTGCTTGTATCTCGATCTGCACTCAAGTGATTAATATAACACTTATCAAGCCTCCCACGTTTCATCACCCCACCATTCACCGTCACTTGGCGGGCGGACCAATGGTGTGTCGCTTCCGCTGTAGCTTGCCATAATAATGTCTGTTAACTAATTTTACTAAATATATGTTACACTGTTTTACTAATCCATTATAATTTTAGTATTTTAAACAGAATGAATATCTACTAGATTGTGATTTAGCGATAACATATAATTGGTGCCACACAGATTAGGGGCTTATTTTTTTTATATTTATGCCAAAACTGTCAGAATTCTCTATATATATAAAAAAGAAATAAATTCAGTAGAGAAATTTTATTACATTAATTTTCTTAGTGGAGATAAAAGTATACCTAGGTAAAATCTGAACAAAATGCGGGCAAGGGAATTAATTCAAGAGAGGCGGTATCGTGTGCCTTTGTATTCCTCTTTTTGCTAACGACAGATAAATTCCTTTTCAGTTATCTAAAATTAGGTCGACTCTCGTTGTTCGGTATTCAGTGCCATGTACTAGATTATTTCAATTTAATTTCGGATGTACGCTTTGTTGGTAGGAAATGTGCTGGGAATTCGTTGTTACAAATGTTTGGTAACACTGGAAGATTGAGGATTTGAATTTATTTCAGTGGCTATATGAGATATGGAGGAATTTTATATGGAGATTGTTTTTCTTTGTATTACAATTGCTTAAAAATAATAAAGAATGTACTATTATTATGAATATACTATTGTTTTTTATAAAATAGGGGGACAGACGAACAAACGGGTCACTTGATGGTAAGTGACAACCGCAGTCCTGCAACTTAAGACTCTTAAGTACGCTGCCCGTCTTTGAGGGTGATGAGGAATGGGGAAACGTGGGGAGGGGACAGAGGAGAGGGGGGAGGGGAGGGTAAAGAAGAGTGGGGAATTGAGCCTCCGGTAACCTCACTAATTTCTGGAAAATGTAACGCACGTGCTGAGTGGTATCGCACGGGTCGTACCAAACATGGGTCTACCAGGATAACGTTTTCAATTAAATCCAAGTTTAGTGATCAAGCTTTATATTTGGTTGTTTGTTTATCGATGGAGTAAATACCACCTCACCTTTTCTCCTTGGATGTATAAATTACTTAGGGATTGGGCTGTTACCAATCTGATAATATACATACAGTTTTAATATAATATAGCAATAGGCTTTCCCGATTATGTAAGTCCGTCTAAATTATATAATGGTTGTCCAAATGTGGCTGTTTTATGTGTCTTCGCCTACCCTTTAGGCATATAAGCGTGAGTATATGTATGTATATATGTATATATATTTAATATTTTGTAGTCCTCTATATGGACAAAATAAACACATTAATGTTGCTCTAATAAACTTGACTATTAATCAAAATACGTTAAACAATATGCTAACGAAAAACCATGGCTAGCTCTGTTATTATACCTCTGGAACAAAATTATTTGGCAATTATAAAAAGAAAATCAAATAATCTGCTCTAACTATATAAAATATTAATTGTATTGACTAAAGCATAATTAAGATGTTGAACTAAAAAAAAATATAATAAAATTTATAAGTACTTTGTTTAATAGAATTGGGTTGGTTACTCCTTAGATAATTAAATTATTTCTTTATAATTTTTTTTTAATTCTTAGCAAGAAAACATTTTCGTTATTATAAAATAATTAAAATATAACGAGAGAACTTACGTCGGATTAAGAACATCTGCATTAAATTAATAAAATATAATTAATGTACAAAAAGGCCTACATAAGGGCGGATTATCGTAAGCGATATCTAAGTTGCTTAATTTAAAATGAGGTAGATATGCCAGACATTTTAAGGCTCAAGATAAAGGAGCATGCGGGTATACAATTTGTAATTGTTTCAGATAATATCTTTTAAAACATTTGTATTCAAGCCAATTTTTTTTACAGTATATAAGCACAGACGAACAGATGCGTCACCTGATGGTAAGTGACAATTGGATGGATACCTGCAACTCAAGAGTCGTAAGTGCGATTTGAAAGTGGAGAGGAGGAATCAGGAGAAGGGAAAGAGGAGAGGGGGTGTTGAACCTGCGGAAACCTCACTAATAGAAATGCTCTACCTCACTAATAGAAATGCTCTACCTCACTACTACGAGTACTAAGCTCGGCTCAACCATATAGACAGAGATAAAAAAACACTTGTACTATTAAGAAAAATGTATAAATATCTATCTAGTAGTACTCTAGTCTAGTCTAGCAATCTAGTCTTAGGGACTTTTTAAGTTTCTCAATGTTTATTATTTAAGGTGGAGTTCATTAATCCCTATAACGATAAGGTATTGCCGTAGATTGGCTTTTTACAACTCTATTAACGCCATCCTGGAAGCCTAACTACTAATTACTACACCCTTTTCACATAACAAGAACGATTTTTCAGTGTGTGAAGTTTATTGTATCTAAACATTCCTTACAGAATATATTCGTACAGATACACTATTGTGATACAGGCAAATTTAAAATAACGCCATATTTGTTTAGTGAAGTAATATAATGATAGATTAATTTTAATCGTCAAGCTTGTTTATTAAAAGGACATAATTGGTATTCAATAATTATGTCGGATTGGCATACAATGATGTGGCGACGTTTTATCTTGACACCGTCGTATTGATAATGCGATGCCCTCTCGTTCCCATTGCATGCAATCGAGTAGATCTGTGTCTTCCTATTGCGCGATATCGTGTCTTTGGACGGTCGCCATGGATTAGTCCCCTTACAATAGTCATAACAACCGTGGTAAGTGTTATAAACTATTGTTTCAGAGCATCAAATATATTATCTATAATAGTGCTGGCTGAATAGTGGATCTTTCAACGTATACTTAAAGCGTAGTATACATAGCGGCCGATCTGCGCTTGCAAAAGTGGATAGTTCAGATAAGTATCTTTGTGCTTATCCGCTAATGTGAACATTGCACAAATTTTAATTTAAAAACCCGTCAACATCTTTTGCTTTAACTGCGCAATCGTTTTTTTTTAAATAAATCAAATCAAATTGATTGGAAGAAAAAATTCTAATAAATAGTAAAAAAAGTGTTTTGTTTAAGACTGTGTTATCATTATAAATACAACAATTTACGGAGGAATGCAGGCTAATTTCATATTTTGTACTTAAACCTCTTACTAAAATCTTCTTTGCACCACATCAAAGGTCGACCCTTATTGGCCCCGAAAAATAATATCTCAGCCAATTTACTAATTATGCCTTCTGAGCAGACCAGGGTCTCCAATTAGTGGATTAAAATTGTTGTAGAATAGCATTTTGATGCCCCATCGAGCCTGTAAAAGGCCATCTGGCGTCACCGCTACATTTGTTGATTAACTTTGTCCAAATTAATCTTATCCAATTTTATTTTTACGTTACATGGAAATTTAGATGTTATGATTTTATAATAATATCTTCATTGAATACTCATAATTGAATACTGTCTAGAACATACTGAACATGTACAGCAATCAATAATTAATTATAGACAGAATTCTACGTACATTGACTAAGAATTTTCTTTTTATTCTCTCTTGTGATTCTAAATTATAAAATAATACATAAATGCACACACACATAACATATTCATAATAAGAGGCTACATACAGTACTAAAATTAAAATGTTGGCAACTCTGTAGTACTTTTTAATACCAATTTTTGTTTGTCTATTATTTTTCAGTGGTAGAGCCATGCTTAGGCACGAATGGGCCGGCTCGACCGGTGCGATACCACGGCCTCACAGAAAACCGGTTGTGAAGTAACGCTTGCGTTGCATTTCCCCGAATTGAGTGAGGTTTCCGGAGGCCCAATTCCCCCTCCCCCCTTTTCTCTCCCCTCATCTCCTTTCTCCTTTTTTCCATCTCCTCATCCCTTCTCTCTTCTTCCCGCTCCCTGCATCCCCCATCCCTCATCACCCTCAAAGGCGGGCAGCGCACTTGCGACTCTTGAGTTGCAAGTGTCCATGGACGGCGGTTGTCACTTACCATCAGGTGACCCGTCTGTTCGTCTGTCCCCCTATAGTATATAAAAAAAAAAAAATCGTAATTTGATATCTGGAAAGGAATTTCTTGACTCTTTTTTATTGTAATTATGTTTATTGATAAATCGATAAAGATTTTTTGTTTTTTTAAACGAGCAAAACTCTAAAACTATCATACGCATTTGAATGATTTTTTGGGTATTGAATAGAATATTTGCATATTGACACAACGCTTTATTAACTCATGTAAGTCAGAAAGTTGCTGGAAGTCTCCGAAATTTATACCGTTTAAAAAATGTCCTTCCCACTAAGACCAAAACTATCTTAATGCAGTCCAGAACTATCTTAATTTATTTAATCGACTATGGTGATGTGTGCTATTTCGACCTGAATGCAGACCTTCTCAACAAACTAGACTGTCTTCTTAATAGCCGCATTCGATTTATTTTCAATATTCGCAAGTAGTAAAAGTAAAATGGCTTTCTATACGCCAACGCCGGAATCTCCTAGCATTAATTTCTCCTTTCTAAACTCTCCGTCTCCGTATATTTACCTCCCTACCTTCCATTTCTATCGTCAAATCACGATAGATATCTTCGTTCCACTCACAACTACCTTCTCTCATAGCTCTAACTTTGTGAACTTTTCCTTCTATGTCCAATCAGTCCTACTCTGGAATGCACTATCACTCGAAATCAGGATGTCCACTAACCGCTTTATATTTACGAGGAGGGTACGTGACCTCCTGTATAATGAGTTGGCAGAACTGTCACTGCGCTAGTACATATTTACCAGACTTTTATAGTGTTTATTATATGCATTGTATGTGTGTATATGTTTGTACATATATATATACTATATATATGTGTACAAACATATACAAATATATATGTTTGTACTATATATTTGTATATACATATATATACACGATGTTTCATAGTACATTATATACTAATGTACCTCTCTTCACCTATTTGCACCTACCTACCTATTTATTTCTGCCACACCCTAAAATTGACTGGGAGAGAATGCCTGAGGCATTAAGTCCGCTATTGTACAACATGTGCATAAAGCCAAATAATAAAAATAATATTAAAGAATAATATAGGGCATAAACATGCCTCTGTTAAGAGCAGAGTGGAAATCTTAAGGGATAGTTAAGTTTAAATGTAAATTATTAACTTTGACAACGCTTTTACTTTCCACTTTTTAGTTCTTGTGTCATTTAAGTTTCATTTTAAAAGAAGAGAAGCAATTTATTGCGTTTGCATTTTTAAATTTAAACTTTTAGATTTAATTGTAGCGACTACCAATATTGTATCATATCGTGCGACGGCAACAGTTAGGCAATTAACTTATCTGCTCTGTGTCTACACCGTTCAGTCGCCACACTAATTAGAGCTGGGACAACATTGCGAATTTATTGAACCGAACCTGACTTGTTTCATGTTTAGGATAACGTACTTGCTACTTTACTGTTACTGCATCGTGGGTTATCGCATTTTGATTACATTGAACACAATGTTGCCGTGTGGTTCTTGATGGAGTAAAATATGACCAAACTATCTTTTCTCGTGGTTATCGTCAAAGGCGTCTATCAGACAGTATATTTCAGTCAAAGAGTGATCGAATGACGGCAATACGCGAGTGGCACTGAGGTAGGTAGTGAAATGTGGGCGTTAATTACGCCCCTGCCTACCCTCTTTATATACGCCTGATTGTATGAACTCGTATGAGTTTCACAGTTTTGATTGAAAACAATTAATTTTCTTATCTTGGCTACATTATATGCATATCAGAAAAAGGTCTAAACGATTAAATAAAATTGAAGTGTATATAAACTAACATATGATTGTTTGTGTACTAAAGTTGAATACAATACAACTACAACCAAACAACATACAATACATTTTAACTATGTTGTCTTACTGCTGTTTGTATGTTTTGTTTTATTTCAGTATATTTCCATTCTATGCCGTAAACTAGTTGATTGAACTTAAAAAAAAGTAATTACTTTTTTATTAATTTTTCTTCACAAAAAGGTCTCATCTGTCTCCAACAAAGTGTAGTGTCATGTTCAACGATTTAGTTTTTTTTTACAAGCTGTATGTGGCTCTACTTTACAGACACGTAAACGGCTAGGATCAATTTTACTTTAAAATTATTTTTCAATAATTTCTGATTATTAAAAATATATTTCCATTAAATAATTATATTCAATAGGTATGCTTATTATGCTATTATAAAAAATATACAAAGTGCACATGTAAGCCCTTATTTAAGGTCTTCTAATTCTCTACATATTTTTTTTTCTTTATATGTTAAAATCATTTAAAGTAAAGTAACACAGCCTATTATCTGTTACAGTAAAAAGCTTTTTCTATGACTTCTTATTTTTTCGTAGACACGAAACAACACCACAAAATATTTTCACTTCCCTAAGAAGTTGTTGTGAGACCGTCTCAAAACCAAAACATACTACTCTGAATATGTTTCGCAATTACACTGTAGTACAGTTAGTTAAGTAATATATGGCTCATGTTAACTTCCTCACAACCACTCTAAATAGCACTTCTAACAAACGAATAGTAGAAAACCAAAAGGAACTGCCTAAAATACAAAACAAGGAAGAACAAAATACCTTCTATTATTCGAAACCTAGCTTAGTCCCCAGGTGATCGTTGAGTGGATGGTTGAATGAGTGAGGACGAATGAATGGTCTGGAGTAGCTAATGGGCCACGTCAAGACTGTTTTGTACAATAAAACAAAAAGCAACCATTACAAGGCTGAGTACTTATTAATCTTGGACCCTTTCTTCTTGGAATTATAGTGGAAATGAAAACAGTACATCAACTATGTTTGAATTTATTGAAAGATTCAAGTGCTCGACGGAAGAAAACCATGAAGGTGGACTTACTAATTAATATTATTATATTTTCATGTGAGATATAGATTATCGTCTTATAACAATACACTTCTTGTACCTTCACACAAAGTACAGTTCTTCAGAATTAGATACAGCGTTTGTGTAAACAAAAATTAAAAATTGAAAAATATTCCCAACTTGAAATCTCCTTTAGCCAGGTAGCTATAAAAGAGCTAATGGTTGTCAAACACCATAACTGTTTTGATATTACTCAGATTCAGATTCAGTGTAACATATACATCCTTCTGTTTGCGTTGGGGGGGTTGAAATATAACATTTGTTATTGTAAACTTAAAGGCTGATTAAATAGTAGAGAAAAAACCAGATAGACAGATAGATAGAAAGAATACTCTTTATTTGTACACCATTCTTACAGTTAAATACAATACATACAGTACAAGTGTCAACTATATAATGCACAAATGGCGGCAATAAGGCCTATATGCAATCTCTTCCAGGCAACCTTAGAATGGATTATAATCATTCGGAGAGACAGATGTAGTTGGAGGATCACTTCAATATATTAATGAATACTATACTAACTTATGTTCAAATATAAAACTTATATAAAAAACTAAACATATTTATGTACAACATATAACATAGAAACTAATACAAATACAGATAAACATACATACATACTAACACACATAAAAATACATACATATGCATATAAATATATACAACAATACATACATACCATTAATATGGAAACAATAGATACTAGATAACAGAACTAAATTGATAAATAATAGTCATGAACAATTTTCTTAAAAATATTTAATGATTCTGCTAGCCTAATGTTCTTTGGCAACGCATTCCACAAGCGTACAGCTTCAACAGTGAAAGATTTGTCATAAAACCTTGTGGAATGCAATGGCATCTCCAGTCTCAAATTTTCCGATGACCTCAGATATTTGTCATGTGTGTCATGAAGGAACTTGAACCGTTCTTTGAGATAAAAAGGGTCTTTAGGATTGAATAAGATGATATAAAGAAAGGACGATACTATAACTGTCTGACGAAAAATTGTTTAATGTTAAAATACCATTCTTTTTTGCGCTTAGATATATATGTATATATACATAGTTCCACTTTACGAGTTAGAGGTTGGACTGTAAACTGAACTGTGTTTAAAATGCAGGCCTTAGACTAATAAGTGGTTTATTGATCTAAGGTGCAGGCTCAAACTGCAATGAGGAAAAGATGTTTTTTTTTTTAATACAATTTTCAGAGGTGAAACTATTGCAAATACATAAATAAAACATAATGAGTGTTAATATAAGGCTTTCTTATTTACTAAAATAATATAGAATTTCACACCTTCGTTCATAAACTGAAATAACTCAATATTTACATTTTCAACATTACTGTTTTTTTATAATATAGGGGACTGACGAATAAACAGGTCCCCTGATGGTAAGTGACAACCTCCGTCCATGGATACCTGCAACTCAAGATTCGTTAATGCGCTTCGTGGAGGGGAAAATGAAAGGGGGGATGAGGAGATGGGAAAGAGGAGAGGGAGGATGAAATAAGAGGAAAGAGGGAAGGTGGGGAGTTGTGTCTTCACTCATTTCGGGGAAATGCAACGCAAGAGTTACTTCACAAGCGATTTTCTGTGAAGCCGTGGTATCGCACCGGTCGAGCCGACCATTCCTGAAAGAGCATGGCTATTACTTTGGTCATAAACTGAAATAACTTCGTGAGGAGAATACTTACACTCTAACAGCCGACTCTATTATGATGTAAATAACATAGAAGCATCATCGTCGTTCTCTTTTTGATTAACGCCCTTGAGTACCAGAAAGTAGAAAGAGAAGTTCAGATAGTAGTATAATAAACCATTATCTGAATTACAGTAGTTTATTTTACTCTCCTAAAATAATTTAAAAAGTCTTAACTGATATGACGCCGGCTTTAGCGGTCTCGACTTGTTCACGCGCGTTAATAAAAAAGAACAACGATTATGTTTCTCTGTTATTTACATTATTATAAAGTCAGCTGTTTAGTAACAGGTTATTATTTTATATGCTTTATATTACTCAATCGCCGCGATAAATCTAAATATTGCACGTACTAACAAAATTATAATATTTAGATGAAAAACTACAACATTTTCAATTGCACCGTTTGCATCACAATTATTTAATTATGTGATTTATTTAAAATATGAGATGTGTACAAACTTTTAAATAGTTTGTAGTGTAACTATTTTCTATCAAAATATATAAATTTAATACCTCTCTAATACTTTATTAAAAAGGTACACATATATATGTATCTACATATTTTGATTAATTATCCAAAATCGTCTCCTTATTTATTCAAAATGCATTTTTTTTACCCAAAATAGTTTTTTTCAATTCAGTTATTTCAGTTTATGAATAAAGGGCCGGTATACTGCAACTCACCCAATGGAAAATGACGGTGTAGACGACATCATATCTTAATTTTCTGTTCCAAGGAATTAGAAATAGTATTTAAATATAATTTTCCATCTGATCTGTCATTACACATTCTTTTATTTTTTTAAAACATCTTTTCCAGTCATACATCTGCTGTATACTAAATAAAACACAATCGAAACTGCCTGTTCTAACGTATAAATTTTATAATCATGCTATCTCATTCCAGCGTGATTTTGACCGTTTCTCCCACACGCTGATCAAACCTCCGCTTTTTCGCTTTTCCTATACTTTAATAATAAGTTCATTGTACTACAGATTTGGTTTACAGTTACACTTCTGCTAGTATTGTTTTCATGGTCACAAATACTATATAAATAAAACAATCCGCGTAACAATAATGTGACGTTGATATAACTGAAGTCAGAATATTCTTTGTAGGGCCAAGGTGAGTTCAGGGAAGTACCAAGCATTTTGTATTCGGTATATAAGGAATCCTCTTACCGAAAAGCCTTGAACATAATGTGATAACAGTTTTCACGTAATCTAAAGAAAAGAAATATTAGGAGATTGGATAATCTGTCAAATGATTGTTTGGTTAAGCTTGCAAAGTTTTTTCTGACGTAAAAAATACTAGTCACTGGAATTTAGCATGCTTTTTCATAAACTATAATTAGATACAGCAGATTATATACGATTAAGAACCATTAGGTTAGCACGTCAAAAAGAATGACCGTTACTGCCTTTGGCGCTGCCTCCACCCTATTTGGGCTGCCCGCTCTTATTTTGCATTTACATATAATCGATTTACAAAAATATCGAATTAAATTAAACAATATAACAATCATGAATAATAATCTTATTGACTAATAATTAATCTGTATAAATAATCCAGATACATTATTCTAAATTTCAAGCCTACAAATTAGTGAGCAAAAGCTAGTTATAACACATGGATCAATAAGTCCCGAGACTAACAATAAAAACAACATCTTTTTTGCAAATTTTTTTTTTATTTATCAACATAATCACCTTTTAGGGTGATACAATCGTTCCAACGCTTTTCCAATTTTTTAATACCATGTTTATAAAAAAAAATATCTTTCGCTTCAAAATAAGCTTCAGTTTCAGCGATGACCTCCTCATTTGAGCCAAATCTTTTTCCCTGGAGCATTTTTTTAAGATCCATTACTCCAACCTCGATAACTCAGCTATTTCTGGTCCGATCGACTTAAAATTTTGACACGTTTCAAGCAAAGGTTAGTACTCTAGAAAGACGTGGTTACTGGTTTACTACGAGCGCCATCTCTGGGTTAGTCTCGCAACTTATTGATCCATGTGTTATATAACAACCCATACACAACAATGACGGTGCTAGTCACTATTATGTGTCCTGAGTGGGAATCGAACCCATGACCTCTGTTTTAGTATTCGGGGTTTATACCCGACTGCACAAGTAGGAGCAAATTTTTTTTATAGTTGGTGAGCCGTTGCCCACTGCTTATGTAAACTCAACTAAAAAATATGCAACGTATATCTTTACTAGAAAAAAAGTGCACTGTAAATATCAGTCCTAAAATACTTTGTTGTTTAAATGAAACACGATTTATCAAGATTTATTTACCCCTTTTGGAGTGATTGAGAAACAAACATACATTTCAAACTTAGCTTTTGCATATAATGAATTTGATCTACCTAATCGTTGATAAACACACTAGTTGTTAGTATTTCTTTTAATAAGGAACATTTGGACGTGTGTCGTTATTAAACTTTCGTATTTGTGACCGCCAGTGATGGATGACAGTACAATCAATATAGATTCCATCACTCCTTTCTATACTAATTTGACGTTTCTTTGACAGTGATGAATGGTGTGAGCGACTTTTCCAATTTTTCCTCAGTTCTCGAATTTTTGTGCACCTAATTCAGTTCTGAGATTTATTCTGTTCTGTTTCAGTGTAAAAATATAAACTATACAAAGATAATATGATCAAAAAGGTTGAGTAAAGAAATTAAGTGAAAATTAAAAACTGTATTTATATAAAAGTTGAAGTACACAATAAAGAGAAGGAATCTAGAGGATAACTTTCATATTTTTCTAAGGGGTAATCTCTGATAACCTCACTCACTTACTGTAACCAGACGCAAGCATTACTTAACCACAGAATTTATATGAGGCCGTGGTAATATCACGGTTAAGATGACTGATACATCCCTAATCATTTCTCCCCAAAGTCCATTCCTTTTTTTCTTAATTCTATTTTCTCACTTATGTCTTCTCACTTATGTTTTTGCACAGATCTGCCCAATGAAGTATATTTTTTATTATATATGTGTGTGAGTATGTCCACTTTACACTGGGTATATTATTAGTTAAAAAAATGCAATATAGATGTTGTATGGCTGCCACTTTTAATTAACAGAGTGGTAGTGATTCTGTTTTTAAACAAGTATTTTTTTTTTGTATGAAACATTCGTATAGGTGGTAAATAAGGGTGTTTGATATGCCTCTGCGATATTCAAAACAACTTAATATACCTCCTGCATTTGTTGACACACCTAAAACAATATATCTAAAATACATTAATACATCACGACAGACGCAATCTCCAATCTCATCTTGCTTTACGATACAAACACAATGACTATAAAATCTGTTAAAGTGAGTGATTCTATTTTGCAATTCATTTGTGGCTGAGAGTCTGCTATTGATAAAAGTATTCTGGTAAGGTAATTTGACAAATTTTGATGTAGTTTTGTCACCTTCCATTAAATTTTATTGATAAGATCATAAGACCATATTTTTTTAAATATACCGCACAACCAGCTTATGGAACAAAATGTCGCCTGTCGTATTTCCGAACCGATACGACCTTCAAACCTTCAAGAAAAGAGCGTACTCCTACCTAAAAGGCCGGCAACGCACTTGTGACTCTTGAGTTGTACGTGGGCGGCGGTAGTCACTTATCATCAGGTGACCTGTCTGCTCGTTTGCCCCCTATCGCATAAAAAACATATATATATGTGTTAATTATACATTTACTTTGAAAAGTTTACACTTAAAATGTCAAAAATTGCATAGGTGCTTACTATGTTAATAACTTCGCTAATATTGGAGTTATGTATTTTTTAAAATGATTCTACTCTATATGGTTGGGTTTAACATAATTTAAGTAACGTTTTAAAGCATCACATGTTTGTAATCTCCATCAGATTAGAATATACCTTATGAGGGGTTGCAAAATATTTGTCACAAAAAGTTAGCCAAATATCAATAAGTCTTTAATTGCACTTCCAACTATGTTTGTTTACGCGTTAATGTTTCTGTTGTGGATTGCATTGCATTACCTAGTAATTTAGAGATATCATTGAATAGTGTATATCGTGTTATTAATTAGATGACCTGGTTTTAACTGTTTGTATTAGAATTAAATCAAAATTAGCTGTTTACAAATTGGTACAGAATCACTAAAATAGGTTTAGCTTATCTCATTGGCATATGGCTTATCTCATAGGAAATGTTACTGTATCCTGTATGTGTATAAATATGTTTTTCAGTTAAGTTGTCAAAAATAATTTCTAGGCCCTGACTGGATCAGGTATTGAAGTAAAAAATTACTCTACTCCAAACGTTTCTATTTCACTATTAAGTCCATTAACAATTTTCTCACATAGAAAATGTTTCAAACAAGAAGAAAAAAAAACTAGTTTTTTAAAAGCATTCCCCTTCAATTCCGACGTATACATAAACGTTAGTTCATAAAAATTAAAAACTTACATTATTTAAACACGCTCACATCAATCAAAAATTATTATTTAAATAATTGACTAATCAAAGTTGAAAAAACATCTCTAAAGAAGTTACAGTCAAAAGAAAATTAGCGTGGCCACCTTCTTACAATTTCAAATGGAAAAACTTTTACAGAACCAATTTTCCAGTCGCGAGGGACACACTTGGATTAATTAGAACTACGGAGTTAGTTCTGCTTCTACCCTCATGACTTGACCTTGTTGAGAGACGCGATTCTGACTTCAATAAAGAATAGAGATTTTACGACAAGACATGTCCCTGGAGATACAAGTAGGGTGGGGTAGGTACATTTCCCTATGGGTTTAGTGGTTAGATACCCCTACGAGCTAGAGGTCGTGAGTCAACACACATTTCTGTGACCTATTAATAGTTTTGGTTACTCTTTGAGTCCGTTGTTTAAATGTTTGTTAAGTCCCGTGTGACGAAAAAAGAAATATATATTCGTGCACGGTATGACGAGGTACACAGAAACGCAAATAACGTCCAGTTAGTATGGCTCAGTCATTCTTTGATAGATAACACCCCATCATACCATATCTGAGGTAGAAAAAGGGAAAGCTCTGGGAAGCTTCTACATACGAGTAGCTTAGAGCATAAACTCGGTCACTCCGCTTGTTCAAATATTGCCCAATAGTAAACATTATCCAATAAGATTTTTTTTTATGTTCCCTCCGTTTGCATACCCCTCAAGAAGTTGTTTTGACTTTAAAGCCATGCTAATGTTAAATTATCAGTGCGTCTCTTATAGGTTGCAAGTCCTAAATCATCTCTTAAAATACGTGACATGGTTTTAGGTGCTATATTCGTTTCCCGAGATAAAATCTTTTACTTTCGGACAGGATTTCTTTCTTTTCTTTTCTTGACTGTTTTGGTCGTCTTTATTGTGCGAATACTGTATGGATGGCCAAATTTATTTCTTTCACAACAGAGGTTTTATTCTACTTATTAATAGCCCGGTACACCACAGACAAAATAAGTATATATGTATGTATATACACGGTGATTTTATAGGCGTTTTAATTTGAAATCATCTATAGTACCAATAAAAATGGATAAATCAATTGTGACTAAAAGAAATTTCAGTTTTAATATTAATTTTTACTCGATCAACTTGGAAAGTAGTAATGCACTGATCATTCGTTCATTATGTTATATGAATGAAACACGTCCGTGCGCGTTTCGGCGGCTGCCGCGCCCCGCTGACGCTAACAGCAGCTGATTAAAGTATACCTAGGCGAGCTAGCGAGTACTTACGTAGATAGACTACAGTTTGTCCTTCATACTTTACACGGGCTTAGGAGCGTCGGAAATACCTATTTTATTTAAACTTCTTTTCGATTTTTAACCACGATTGTTCTTTTCACAACAAATCAATTTATCTACGGACTGTAGGTATAAATATTTCAGGCGTATTTAAAAAATCGGAGCTATCTGCAGAATAATAATAGAAGTAAAGAAGGCTAAAATTTATATGTCATATGTCTTAGATATTAAAAGAAAACGTTAAACGCGCAAAACTAAACTGCTAGCTTAAGATACACGAGTTCTGTATGTATGCACATATGTATGCAAATAATACTATATGATATGCAAATCTATACATCATCTATAATATAAACATAAAGTTCAATAATAGAATACAGATGCTGTTTGTCTTCCGTTCAACCGAAAAATTAATTGACGTGACGTAAACTTCTTTTCGATTTTTAACCACGATTGTTCTTTTCACAACAAATCAATTTATCTACGGACTGTAGGTATAAATATTTCAGGCGTATTTAAAAAATCGGAGCTATCTGCAGAATAATAATAGAAGTAAAGAAGGCTAAAATTTATATGTCATATGTCTTAGATATTAAAAGAAAACGTTAAACGCGCAAAACTAAACTGCTAGCTTAAGATACACGAGTTCTGTATGTATGCACATATGTATGCAAATAATACTATATGATATGCAAATCTATACATCATCTATAATATAAACATAAAGTTCAATAATAGAATACAGATGCTGTTTGTCTTCCGTTCAACCGAAAAATTAATTGACGTGTGAAATTGATGCTTGGCTTTTCTCAATATCAAAATGGCGATGAGAGAAACTGTCTTTACTAGCATACACATTGCACGTTTATAATCGTCGTAACTTGAAATTGTATGAAATTCAAAGTGTCATCGTTCATTTATGTATGTTTGGTGAGCAGGAGTCGGGAGTAAGTGGAGTATAATAGGGCCACCCTATCGCTTCCCACTAATGGATTGGACTGTCATCTGTCTCTGGTTGAGTGCACTATGCGTGACCCTTAATAAGTAAATGGATGGCAAAACGTGACTGTTTAATAGCCTCTGCCTTCCTCTTTGGGGATACAGGTGTGAGAATTGGAAATACTTCAGCCTGTTACGTTTTTCCTTTAATGATAATGATGTAGCCTAGACTTCAGACTCCAAGAAAATATTTTCTTATTTTTTTTGCCTTGCAATTCAAGAGTCACAAGAGTTGTGTCCACCTTTTGGGGGAGAAACTGGGGAAGCAAATAGGGAATAGGCAAATAGAGGGTAAAGAGGAGAAGGGAAAAGGGACAGTATGTTGGGAATCCGGTAACCTAACTCACTTTGTGACACAATGCAATCATTGTTTAACAGCCGGTTTTCTGTGAGGACGTGGTAATACTCCGGTCGAGTGGCCCATACGTGCCGAAGCATGGCTCTCCCACGTCTATACGTGATGGACCAGATGTCCCAGATGGACTCTATAGTCCATCTGGGAGACTCTCTGAGAACTTGGTTGTAAGTGCTGTGCTATTCTGATTAGCGAAGCCTTCTTTTACTTTTTTGGTAAGTCATTCCGACATAACAATTGTTTACCGCAAAAAAAAAAAACTACACTCTCTGTAGAAGAATTCTAATTTTAAATAATATGAATATATATTGGTTTTATAAATAAACCAATATTGTAACTCAAAACAAACTCCGCGACAGCGGGAACAACCAATCAACAGACCAAGAATATCTTTGGAAATGCCCCTCTGGTAACTGTTGAAGTAAACTGTAGTCTTGTGTCCCAGAAACGTATAACGAGTTGAATGAAAGCAACGTACCAGTTCGGATAAGTTTTTGTTGGTTACTTGTCGCATGCGCTCTTGCAGCAATAACTTGCATATTGAACTTTAAAAGTTCTTCGTTTATTTATTTAGGTGCGCTGTGTTGTTTGCTGTAGGATAATATTGTTTATTGCACATTTTTTGTTGTTAATCTTTCAATCTTTTGATTAAATTATAAAATGTTTTTATTATGTAAATTTTTAAATTTTCTACTTTGTGAGTGCGAGGTCTCACCAACACTTCCGGTTTTTTTTTGAGAAGAGAAGAATTTTCTCTCATGCCTTTTATTTTTGTTATTTATAAATTATTCTTGGCTTTAAAAATATTTAGTGCTTTCTGGAATCTTTATCACTTTAATCTAAAATTAGTGAAAGAACACCACGATTGGCTTTCTTAACACAGTATTTTATTAAAAAACTTAGAAAGAAGCGTATTTGCGACGATTTTGTTCAAATATTTGATCAAAGACTACACTAAAACAAAAAACAACAATTACATCTTGTACAACACCATTTACATATTAAAAACTAAAACAACTAAAATCTAGGTAATAACTAACCCCATCGGACAAATAACAAAGTTTGACGAAGACAACATACAATTACCGCCAAACTGACACAGGGCCAACTCTAGTCGGTGGACGGAATACGAGATTTATTGATTCCCAAACGTACAAAATGCGAGACATGCCTGTTCGTACCCAATACGTTTCCAATTACTGCAACTTCTGAAAGCGTTCGACTTGGATTTCGCCAAGTTACGACTTGCTCTAGTAGTTTTGTTTTTAACGACTGTTCAGCTTAAGGGGATAATGAACTCTAATTTTATGAAGTAGAAGTTGATGTGACGTGACGTGACATTGTCCAATCTAATCTCAATAAATTTGTTAGCGCTCGTTTAAATTTCAAACAAAACACTTACTTACACTTACTTTTTTTCTTTGTACTATTTTAGACATTTCAAATTAAAAAGTATACATAATTTCGTTTTAATTATTTTTTTAGAATCGCCATGATTTGAATGTCTGGAAGACTATGAATTCGTACTGGTAACTTCCAAAAATATTGTTTTCCATGTTACAAGAAATTAAGAGGCGACTTGGATATGCACACACTTTAAAAGTGCTTGACAATGGCCTGAACGACAAAAATAAAATATGGTCGTAACGTCAGTAATTCTAAAGGTTTTAAATACCTGAACGATCTCGTTAATTCCGATTTATTTAGCAAATAATTGCGAGTGTTTCTATTCAGGGGCAACCGCTAATAATTGAGCGAATTGCAAAAACAAAACATATTACACACCAAAAACATTTCATGCATCAACTTTGGCTTCTATTACAATAAGCTTAACATAAAAAAAAAGTGTTCAAGACCTGTTTCTCACCCATTTCATATCTATCAACAAAATCCATTAGAACAGAAACTTGACACCAAATATAATATAAAGGTTTTTCCGCTGACCTGAGGATAGTGACGTCACAGGAAATCTCCACTCCCCCACCCCAGCCTGGTCCGGACAAACTTCCGGTATGAGCGACGCCCGGAAACCGGATGTAGTATCCTATTCGGAAAAACTCGACGCTAAGTCTTACACTATTAGATAGTCTTTGTAGAGGGTTGTTTGAGCCCTACGTGATTAAATGTTATCGTATTAACATGTAAGAGTGAAAGTTTGTAAGGAGAAATGAAAATATGTTTTTTACTCTTTCACGAAAAAAATACTGAATTGATTATAAAGAAATTGTCCCTCGTATTGATTAGGACTTGAATTAACACTTCAGATTTCCTTCCTAGTAGCAGAGGCCCACGCTTGCGGAGTTATCTGTCCCCTATGTCATAAAAAATGTCCAAATAGATCATATTATATACCCACACAAAATTACTCAAAACAAATTTATGTTTGCCTGAAGCACGTGGTGGAAGGTGGTTATATTTACCCACCAATCTGGTACAACAATTTAATTTATAAATTCTCAACTAAAGTCAATTGAATATTTATTGAAATTAAATGACAAATAATAATCATATATCTGACGTTCTGTAATTAAATTGTTGACGAACCTAGATATAATATGAATTAAATTGAATGATAGAATTACGTTGAATGGATTTGTGTGTGTGTCTAATATTGGATTTGAAAATATAAATTACAGTTAAATGGAACTATTCATCAACACCTTTTGTGATATACATGTTCAGAAATATTATGTAACATTTTAGGAGCCTTATGTGTACAAGTAGTTTATTTTGTTTTTTTTTTTTTTTTACTAAAATGTTTTTCTTGGTATGAGCAATCATTTCTTTACAACATGACGTTATGAGGTGGTTTGTAATGGATGGATGCGTTCTACCCAAAAGCCCTTTTATGCAAACCTTTTCTTAAACATCTGCATATGCTAGCAACATCGTTGGTATTAAATCTATCTTACGAATTGTTTGATTTATAAATCAATTTAAAGTTTATTTGTCGATTAGAAAACATGCAGTAGCAGCTTATAAAACTGTTAGTAGTACATGTTACTCTCACGGCCGTTACAATACATAATGTACTGTTAACTTACACTACATTTATTCATAATTTATACTTAACACAAATACCTATTCGGTACTGATGTTAAGTATTTAAATAATATTTTTACATTCACTCATTCAGTCTTATCAGGCTATAAAATGGCAACACAGTTTTCGCAGCCGTTATTCGTTTTTGATCTAACAAGTGTGTTGTAACCGCTGTACAGTGCGGATTAAAACTGTTAAAACGTATGCGTTCTAGTAGCGACACCAGCCATCGTAGGCACTACCGGTTGCGCTGCAGGAGTTCGAGCAGCGACAACAGTCGTCGTGGTCACCACCGGCGCCACTACAGGAGTCCCGTTAGTAACGGCAGTCGTTATGAACAGCACGGGCGGCGCCGTAGAAGTTCCAGTCGCGATAACAGCGACCGCGAGCATCACAAGCGACATCGAACAACAGCCGAACAAGCCGGATCGACGTAAACAGAGATCGATTTTCTAGGATTTCAAATAAGTGGTCAGGGTATCAGACCAGGGTCGCGTAAAACTTTAGCTGTGTTCAATTTTCCTGTACCAGGTAACGTTCATGACGTAAGACGTTTTTTAGGACTAGCCAGTTTTTTCAGACGATTTGTTAAAGATTTTGCACTTATTGCTCGTCCCTTAACCGACCTTTTAAAAGTTAATTTTGTATGGACATTTCCATACAAAATTAACTTTTAAAAGGATACTACTATAATGATCATTATGTAGCATTTGACATATTAAAACGTAAACTTACCAAGCGTCCCATTCTCGCTTTGTATGACGCGAGCCTAGAAACCGAATTGCATACTGATGCTTCGAAGTTAGGGGCGGGTATTTTAATGCAAAAACACGGTGACTTACTTAAACCAGTCTCCTATTATAGCCGGAAGACAACAAAAGACGAACAGAACTTACATAGACACTTCACATAACTTTGAATTAGAAACATTAGCCGTTATAGCATCCTTAAAACGATTTCGCGTGTACCTGTTGGGTTTAAAATTCAGAATAGTAACGGATTGTAATGCGCTGCGTACAACTCTAACAAAACGAGATCTTATCCCTAGAATATCTCGATAGTGGATACAGTTTCAGGAGTACGATTGTGAAATCGAGTATAGAGCTGGAATGCGTATGGCACACGTATACGCCCTCAGCCGTGCCCCTGTGACTGAGCCTATCGCGGGGGATGATGAAACCCATGTACTTGACGTACTGAATATTAACATGAAAGATTGGATTGCAACGGTTCAAAGTAGTGATGAAGAGATAGCAAGAATCAAAGATATTTTACGCGACAATAATACGAACTGCATAGCTGACATTTATAAAAATTATCAGCTGAGAGGGGATCACGTTTTCCGGAAAGTTGGTGATAGCATAAAGTGGGTAGTTCCAAGGGCTGTTAGGTGGCAGGTTTTGAGGATGAATCACGATGATGTAGGGCATTTTGGATTTGAGAAAACCTTAAGTCGAATTCGTGAAACCTTTTGGTTCGCTAAGATGCGACGATTTACCAAAAATGTCAGCATGCCTCGAGTGCGCTCATCATAAGACTCCGGGTGGTAGCAAAGAGGGTATGCTTCACCCAATACCGAAAGTAGACAAACCATTTCATACCCTTCATGCAGATCATTTAGACCCGTTTGAACGCTCTAGGCATGGTAATACATATATTCTCGCAATAATAGATTCTTTTACGAAATTTATAAGCATAATGGCTGTACGCGACACCAAAAGTTCAACAGCAATTAGAGTTTTCAAAGAATATTTCAGTTTTTTGGCACCCCATCACGTATAATAACTGATCAGGGTACATGCTTCACGAGCAAAACCTTTAAAGCTTATATTGAGAGATCTAATGTTAAACATATTCTAAATGCAGTCGCCACCCCTAGAGCAAACGGACAAATAGACCGCTATAATAGGACTATACTAGACGCATTAAGTACAAAAACTCACGGTAAAAAGGATAATACGTGGGATGATTACATTTGTGACATTCAGCTAGGTATGAACACAACCATGAATAAAGCTACAGGAAGAGTCCATCTGAGCTTTTGTTTGGATTTAAGGTTCTTAACTCTTCGGAAAATATAATTCATGAAGTTTTGACCGAAGTTATATCTCGCATAAGTGGTAAGGAGCTTATAGATATGAGGTCAGCAGCTAAAGCTAGTATTGATAAACAACAGCAAAAATCAAAAACAGAGTACGATAAACACCGTAAAAAGATTAGGTCTTACAAAGTAGGTGATCTTATTAGAGTTGAAAGAACAATCTTAGATAAGGAACGTGTCGGGAAATCTAAGAAACTTATATCCAAGTTCCATGGCCCATATCGTATTAAGAAGATTTTCGAAAATGACAGATTTTTGATTGAGGACACTCCGTTGACTAGGCGAGGTAAAAGGAAATATGAAAATGTCATGGCAATTGATAAAATTCATCCCTGGTTGAACTATAAAAATATATCGAGCGAGGAAAGCTAGAGCGACAGTAACGACAGTAACTAACCATTTAATAACTCTTGCATGATTTGCAGTATGATTATATTAATTAAGAAGTTTAATTATTAAAACTAAACAAATTAAAATTAAGTGTAACCTTTGCTTTTGACAAAATAACTATGACTGCGCATAGGCTACAAGCAATCAATGCAGATACGAAAGGTATCGGAAGTCGATATCGCACAGATGATTGCAGATTGTAGCAGATCATGCGAGACGTGGACTTGACAAAAATATCGCATAGACTATGAGCAACACGTGCAGAATATGAAAGGTATCAAAGTGATATCGCACAGACGATTGCAGATCATAGCGGATCATGCTTGACTCAGAGTAACTTAGTTGGTGCAGAAAGTGAATGATGTCAAGTATCTGACATCGCACAGATGACCGCAGATAAGCAAAGCATATCAGATTATTTCTCTTTGATGAGTTTGATGAGTTGTGATTAGTTGTTAGCAAATCGCATTATGTATTTTAATTTAGTATATTTGATGTATTTAAAACAAATATCGACTGTTAAATGCTATATATAATGAATTTTTATAGAATAATTTAAAAGAAAACTAAGTGAGAGGACTCACTTTATGAAGGATGGCCGAGCTGTTAACTTACACTACATTTATTCATAATTTATACTTAACACAAATACCTATTCGGTTCTGATGTTAAGTATTTAAATAATATTTTTACATTCACTCATTCATTCTTATCAGGCTACAAAATGGCAACACAGTTTTCGCAGTCGTTATTCGTTTTTGATTTAACAGTTGTTGTAACCGCTGTACAGTGCGGATTAAAACTGTTAAAACGTATACAATCGTTTATTATTTCAAAGATCCTGACTCGATTCCTTCAGTACATACTATTTATAAGATATAACATTTCATTAAAACCTTTTATAACAGTTATTATCTTGTGACGCTAACTAGTTTTCGCTGATTTCGGTATCCACATGCTTTTTTAATTTAGCGCATGAATGGGAACATCTTCTGGCTCGTATGAAAAATATGTAAAAAGTGGAATCAAATGTGTCAATATGAATTAAAATGTTGTTATTGATTTTAACTTAAATACTTACTGCACCATTGTGAAAGGATTGTACGCTATAGTTAAATTATTTAAAAAGTTAATTTTGTGTTAGTCGTTATATAAAAAAAAATGGTAGTTATTCTTAATGTGAGAACTGTCAATTATTTAGGTTTATTATGTATGTCACCTGGCAGATCAAACTATGCATGCTCACCTAGAAGACCCGCCAATAGTGGCGTGTCAGGACGTGAGGAGTGCCATTGATTAGATTATCAGATTATTTTAACTAGCATACAAAAATTTAAAAAAAAATGTGAGTAATTTAAAAAATATTGAATCAACAGCAGGAAAATGGAAAAGATAACTGTAACTAACTAAAATATAATACCTGATATATAACTGTGTAACTAACTAAAATGTATTGTTTCATGAGTATGTTATTTTGTTTAGATAAATTAGAAAGTTGATTAGTATATTAAAAATATGGATCAAGATATCAGTTTTGCTATAAATCAGAAAGGGAAATGTACACTTATTCATGGTACGCACGGATATAATAAGCATAGGACTAACAATAGTCGCGGTGTATGTAAACAATAATGTATTGATTCGATATCACTCGACAAAACAAGGAAAATTGTGACTACGTTAACTAAACAATCAAGTGAAAAGTATAGTGTTAAGAATATGATTCGTGAATATGGCGTTTATCAAAAAAATTAGTGTGCAGAGATTTTAGAACTGTATAGCAAATTTTCGAAGAAAATAAATCAAGATTGGGTGAAGAGATATTTTTATTCGATCATGATTTGTTACCCACATTTAATGCCTCCAAAGTTATCTTATACAGAACACGAAAAGCATATCTTAATACGGATAGATTGTATTATACAAATACAGCCACCGTAAGTGTGCCAGAAGAATTTCTAGTTCGTGAAGATGGTGTGATTGAAAAAAATATAAGGCACCCAGGATCATACTCCGCAAACGGTTTTGAACCAACGCTACCTTCGTTTTATATAATTTATGATATATATTTAGATACACGTTCGAAAGGCTAATTATAAGTGGTAAATGTTTGAATATTTTACTGGTAATTTAGAGTTTCTTGCCAAATTAATCACAGGATATAGATTATAATAGAAATATTGGATATTCACGATTAATGTAAATATTAGGTCTTCCGGTTACTTTTGAGGAAACGTTTCAATTAGCTGTCGCGACACGTCGGTACAAGTTACTTAGATATTCGATGCGACGTGTTTTAGCTTGCACTTTAATTATTTGAAGTGACTCACTAACAGTAAACGCACCAAAGTTTTTAGTGTGATTAAATATGGAACACGATAAATATAATTTTTGTCACTGAGTGGTGAGTTGGCTGAAGAATTAAATGTAGGTAAATCAACAATTTCTGATCGTTTGCACGCAATGGGTAAAATTCAAAAACAAGGAAAATGGGTTCCACATGTTTTATCAGAATTAGCGATGCCAAATCGCTTCACTACTGTCTCGTCACAAAAAGAAATCTTTTTCGTATCAAATAGTTACCGGCGATTAAAAATCTACTAGGTATGATAATCCAAAACGTAGGAAATCATGGGTAGATCCTGGTCAACCGTCCACATCGACTCCGAAGCGTAACATTCACGTTATGTTACGCTTCGGTGTCGATGTGTATATATAATAAGATAAGGTATATAATAAAGTATTAATATGCATTTGGTGGGATATGAAAGGTGTTATTTATTATAAATTGTTAAAACCAAATGAAACTATCACAGCAGAGCGTTATCAACATCAATTAATCGAACTGAGTCATGCATTGAACCAATTGCACATAGAAAACAAAAAGACATTTTACTGCATGACAATGCTCGCCCACACATTGCACAAGCTGTAAGAAATACACTGTCAGATCTTCAGTGGGAAGTTTTACCGCATCCAGCATATTCACCAGATTGTGCTCCTTCTGATTACCACCTATTTCGATCTATGCAACACAGCCTTGCATATCAGCACTTCAAATCTTATCAAAAATAAAAAAATAGATCGATGAATGGATCGCTTCAAAAGATGATCAGTTTCTATATGATCGAATTCTATTGTTGCCCACAAAATGGCAAAAGGTTGTAGCCAGTAATGGAGCATATTTAAATTAAAATATAAATTATTATTTTTATAATACAAGAGTTAGGAAGACCTAATAATATTTTGTTGTGTCCGTTATATAAGTTAAACTTAGAACAAATAATGACTATTAATTAATAATTAGAATGAAATAAGTTTTATTTCTGGATGTAAAATTTGTGATTTTCTTTAGCAATTTCTTAAAATTCCAAGGTGTGTGTAAATATACCTTCTGCTTAGCAATATTTTTAATTTTATTTTAATTTGAACAGATGAGCACGAGTAAGAAGAAATGATTTAGTCTGACCTTAATATACTTTAAATTATGATTTTTATTATGATTTAGATTTTTGCTGAAAGCTTAGCCATGTAGGTAAATATTGTGTAATTACTTAAATATGTTTATAACAGGCGTGCTTGTTCTATGCTCCAAAGTAATAGCTATCTTTGGTATTAAAACACTTTGTGCACAAAGCATTATTTGAATATATTTAAAATAGTTAGGTAATCGAGAAGACATGTTATGATATGTTTTTTATATTGCTGTTTCTCGTTTCTTTCTATGTTGTTTTTTATTCATTGTGTGTGCCTAGAAATAATATACAATATAAAGAAATAATATGAGATATATATATATCTAACCCGATTGCTTAAGAAGGTTAGGTAGGTATGTTAGATATTTTTCGAGGTTATGATTGTCACACCTCAGAGAAACATGATCAACATGTGAGGTGTCATTTTAATAATAATAGTGACGAAGAAAATAAAGTACAACCGACTAATGCCGTAGGGTTACTTAGTTTTTTTTAGTTTAGTTAGTTTTTTCATCTATACGTCTATTGGAAAAACCATACAAACCATACGATCACGTTTTTTTTTATACTATAGGAGGACAGACGAACAGACGGGTCACCTGATGGTAAGTGACACCGCCGTCCATGGACACTTGCAACTCAAAAGTCGCAAGTGCGCTGCCCGCCTTTGAGGGTGATGAGGGATGGGGGATGCAGGGAGCGGAAAGAAGAGAGGAGGGATGAGGAGATGGAAAAAAAGAGAAAGGAGATGAGGGGAGAGAAAAGGGGGAGGGGGAATTGGGCCTCCGGAAACCTCACTCAATTTCGGAAATGCAACGCAAGCGTTACAACCGGTTTTCTGTGAGGCCATGGTATCGCACCGGTCGAGCCGGCCTATTCGTGCCTAAGCATGGCTCTACCACTGAAAAAAAAAAACAAATGTATATAAACAAATGTGATATGGTGAAGATTTATCTTAGTTATCAGCGATGTTCAATTTTATTATTTACTATTGTGTTAGCGTATACTTTATTTTTGTATCTATTTATGTACATAATTAAAAACAAGTTATTTAAAAGTATATAGTTTGTCTTTACAATAAGCGGAAAAACAGACAATGACCCCCTTGTATTATGTTTGTGACGGCGACGGTACACAACGATATCTGTCCTACTATCTGTTATACTCACTGTATCGCTTATGACCAAAGCGCGGTTTAATAGTGCAGGGGACGTGGGTTGGGTGAGGTCAGGTAGAAAAACTACTTTAAGATATTTTTTCTGTTTAGTTAACTACTTGACTTTACACCTTCAAAAGAACGATACATTATGTATATGACATTTTATTATTAATCAAGTTGAGAACTACCACCATTTTAGTGACTACTTAATGTTCACTTTAAATATATTCGCTATGCAATATGCAATATTTATGTTGACATGCCTTGTAATTTTCACAATGTTCAACGGCCAATGCATCTGGCGTCGGTAATAGCTTCCCTCAGGGAGCCATTTACGATAACTCTGTATTACCATATTTATCGAGAAGTTTAAAAAATGTGTGAAAATTGTTATTATGGCATAATCGGTTAATGGTGTTCATGGTAATTTACCTTATTCCTCTTTGATTTATGTTGAAAAATAGCGGTACCTGCTTATATTACATAACAAACAACCCTGCAGAGTTTATTTTCTAAAATTCTGCCTTTAGCTAAAGTGTATTTTATATAACATTTGACACTTGTCTAGGATTTCTTTAAATATTAAATATTCCTTTGTATTTATGAATTATTGATGGCTAGCAATAGCCATTAATCCGGTTTATGATCTTGCCTACCGCCTGAACTGCTCGACCGATTATCAGGTAATTTTGCATATATGTATTTACGTTGTGATATCTGTATCACTCTCACGACATCTATTTACCCAAAAGTAAAACCATTTTGTTTTTCATATTATAGGTGTACAGTCGGACAGATGGTTCACCTGGTGGTAAGTGACAACCGCCGTTCATAGACAACTGCAACTCAAGAAGCATTAGTGCGCTGCCCACCTTTGAGGTTGATAAGGAATGCGGGGAGGGGAAAGAAGAGAGGGGGCGAGGAGGTGAGATGATGATGAGGGCCTCCGAAAATCCCCACTAAATTCTAATGCAACACAAGCGTAGCTTCACAACTAGTTTCCTGTGAGGCCGTGGTATCGCACCGAGTATATAAGAATAAAGTAAATAACATCCGAGTGCATTATTAACTTAACTCCTTCTCATTTTTGCTGACGTTATTTCTATGTTATATCACAAGTCGTCTAAACTTGATCGACTTGACACCTTGGCGTTGCGTAGAGATGTAGCTTCACTCTGCATCCATCATGGGGAGTGTTCAGAGGAATTGTTCGGACTTATACCGGATGCTGGTTTCCCCCATCGTCCTACGCAACAAAATATCCATCCCCATCTATAAACTTCAACCAAGAAACATTAGACATATATACTCGTATATATACATATTTCCATGTTGTCGAAAACCATAACCTTCCCTCTTGCAAAGGCCGTTATTAAAATATTATTTCAAAGAAAAACCTGAATTAGACAAAATCGATACACCTATATTGTAGTCAAAAAATAATATCAAATGAATCATCTATTCTTTGGTATACAAATCTCATGTGCATATGATTTGAAAAAAAAAAAAACAGTATTAAACAGGTCCCGATACCTGTTCAATAATGGGTATATATAAATTATAGTAAGGTAATCCAGTCTAGCGATCCTTTTTACACAAAAAGGTGGAATTTACTTGTCTTGTTAGTTGTCTGATTACAACACGTATTGGAGATATATTCTTGTTAAAGGGCCCGTATATGGCGTGAATGTATTAAAGATGGAAGATAAATTTATTTCTGTTTGGCATTAAGATTATCTGGAATGTTTTGATGGCTTATTTAGCAACATTGTTCGTGGGAATAACATGTGACTTCCTTTGAAGTTCAGAATATGCTCAGTAGCAGAAAACAACAGTACAATTACTTTAGCTTCTTAAAACTAGATGGAACTGAATCAGTCGATCAATTTGTCTACCGCAGTCCACTGATAGACAAACATTGACCTCTTTTTTTTTTTTTTTTTTTTTTAATGTATTAAAGATGGAAGATAAATTTATTTCTGTTTGGCATTAAGATTATCTGGAATGTTTGGATGGCTTATTTAGCAACATTGTTCGTGGGAATAACATGTGACTTCCTTTGAAGATCAGAATATGCTCAGTAGCAGAAAACAACAGTACAATTACTTTAGCTTCTTAAAACTAGATGGAACTGAATCAGTCGATCAATTTGTCTACCGCAGTCCACTGATAGACAAACATTGACCTTTTTTTTTTTTTACTTGGGGAAATCCTCATGGACTATCCTCCGCCGGGGGCATCAGCGGAGGGGTGTGCCGGACTTGACCGGCTAAAACCACCACGGTGTTCCTTCCTCGCACCTGCTGCCGAGGGCCGCGGGAACACGACATTCTTCCGGCCCCAATGTGTGCCATAATTTAGGATCCTCTATCCTTCACGACCAGTTTATCCCAGTTACCTCTGTGAAAGGTTCCGTAGATACTTACACATATCAAAAAAAAATATAAACCGTCTATTTTCCGTTACTTAATGACATGCAAGTCATAAACAAATGCACTTTAACAATAATTCTTAGGCAGTAATATGTTATGTGGATATTATTATATACTATAAAATAATACAAGCCGACATCTGACCTAATAATCTTTATAACCACATCATAATACCACCACCATGCAAGTGTGGGGTTTACGCCATAGCGGGCGGAATAACTGTTATTATGCAAATTACTGTCGATTGAGACACCATGGTGACTGCTTTATTGTTATAGGAAAGTATTAACCAATTTCTTTTACCTGCAAATTTGACTCAATTTGACGACCCACAACCTCGTGGGTTCGATTCCCACACGGCACAAATAACTTGTGTAATCCACAAATAGTTATCCCGAAGGATTGTGTTCTTTGTAGATTTAATATTTGTAAAGCCCCCTGTAACACAGAAATAATTACAAGTGCGGGAGTTTCCTTAAAAAAAAAGGAGTAAAGATATATGATAAGACCAATCAGACTCAAGAACACAATTTTGATGATTTTCAGCGATGTTTACTGCTCGGTTTGTAATCCTTATGATTTTGATGCTTATATAAATAATAATATATATAAATAATGCAAGGTCAGAACTAAATTTACTTTAACGTTCATGTTTCAATTTATTGTAAGATAGAAGTCTACAGCTACATATCGAAGAGTGTCGATGGTACTCTAACGAGTTTCGTGGAGAAAGAAGCTCGAAGATGCATCTTTATATGCCTTTACTATCAGCGTAAGCAGTGTTAAGAGCCATATTGTTAACAAACTACGTACTATACGTGTTGAAGATTTGATATAGCGTCGCAAGACCAAGCGGCTTAGTTTGTAAGGGGCTTATTTTCGAAATATATAATTTCTTATGAATAAAAATCTTTTATTTAATTTAACTTAGTCGGGAATTCTCAAATCCTCCCTTTATGATGAAGAGACTTCTTATCTCGTTTCTCAACACTAATTTGAAACATTATGTACAAGGTTACCACAACATGACGATTGTACCAAAACCCATTTATTAATATTTACCTCCGCATTTTTATCTGGGTTTATCTTCAGTGTTTTGCTTCTAATAGTCGCATTGATGTTGAAACCTATAGTATTTCTTAGTCAATAATTAATCCATAAAAAACTGGGAGATTACCTTAATTAAATTTACAATCAAACAAACTGATAAAAAATCTCTTCTGCTTTATTAATATAGATTTAAACAATTCAGAATACGCAATAGGATTAAGAGTTATAACAAAAATGTGTTACGAACTCACCCTGAACTTTTTATATAATTATTATACGAATCTTAATGTTGTTAAAATACTGAAAATATTTATAACTAGAGTTTCATTCATTTTATAGCTCGTGTTCGTTTTATAGGTATAATTACCTGTGTGTAATAAAAAAAACCATACTTGTGTGATAACCATATTACGTATGGTTATCAGCAGTCTGGTTACAATAGTATAAGCTCTGCTTGATTTAAAATCAGACGGCCGTGTTTTAGTCGTTGTCTAAAGGCACCGGAATACACTAATTATGTTTACAAATATATATAACAAGTCATTTAAACTATGCTAAAAACGACTAATAGCCTTCATGAAATTATATTAGATACATCTTATCTAATTTAATTTATGGCTAGGCATGGAAGCATTTAAAATATTTATTTATAAGCATGAATCTGGAAATAATGCATTCTTTTAAAGAACTGTGTCGTCCGCTGTTAAAGACCTTAACACAATTTAATTCGTGACCCTGAAGAGTAATAGACAGAAATTATAACTTTTGAAATAATCGGGACATTTAAAGAGGTATCTTTATTGGAATTAATTTCAATATTACACAAATGATTCCTCAATTCAGATATTAAAATCAAACTTGTACTGTTAAAAATCAATAGAACGCTCCAATATTCTCCCAGATATATTATTATCACAGTAAACTCCAATTGAACTCAACAGATATAACAAGAGATCAATCGGTACACAAACCGTACATCGAGAAAAACCGTACCGGAGTAATTCCAGTTTCATATATTCGGTATCATAACTCTGGCGGCAATATACAAAGATGAAATCCATAGCTCTGCTGAACTGTAACTCATTTCCAATTGGTAGTAAAAAGCGAGCTATACTTAGATTAATGTAAAGGATGGATATGCATCATCATTTTCAAGCTAAACTTGCTCGCAATAATTTTTTAAATTTTGAATACTTATCTATTTATTCATTTGTGCATTTAACAGTACACTAGGCTAATGCTTTATATACCGCTCAACCCTTGGGTAGTGCAGACAAAAATATACGTGTACATATTACATATACATGCACATGAAAACCATTGTACAAGGCTTCCTATAATGTTAAAATAATAAATAATTGTCAAATTGATGGTTGTTAAATATCAGTAATAGATTGGTACTTGTACATTCTTTTAAAGAGTAGTAAGGGCAAGACAATACAATTATGACTGGCTACATAATGAATTGGGTTGCTCATGCAAATTTTCATGTCAACTGATAATATTACATAACATAACATAATATTGACTTTCATGGCAATGTGTTGCAAAAAAATGTATTTTACGCTACAAGTCTACTTTAAGGAAAACCACTTCCCTCTTGTCTCTTTAATAAACAGGTAACAGCGCGCGCTAAAGATAGTCCTTCCACTTACAAATGAGTTTACGGACAATTTATTTTTGGCGCTCTTAGAGACGTTGGAAGTGGCAACCCTAATTTCGTGTAGATTTACCTTCATTTTTACATAGGTATGTATTAGTCGCAAATTCTTGTAATGCTGGATTACTTATATCACTTGAACTTACATGGACCTGTAGTAAATTTGACCCAAATAAATAATGAACAGACTGACAGACAGACAATAATCATAACAATGTATTCCAATTATTTTTTATGACCAGGACTAAATTTGAACAATAGTTTAAAAAAAAAAAAACAGAAAATTTATATATTTATTTTAGTATTTCAGTTAGAGGTAAAATAGTTAGATTTTTTAATGAACAAGATAGTTCTCATCCAAATTAACACATTCGAAGTCACACCGTTCACTGGGGGTGCATAAAATAATACTCTTACAATGAAAAGAAAACTGTTCGGATAAATCGAAGGAAAGCAATGAATTTTTATGTACCCATTCGTAATACAAGAGATTTATAGTGGATGTGCTCGCTCTGCAACCTATCAGTTAGTCGAGTTGTTTATTTTAAAAATATGAGGTAAATATATATTATTTGTACATACTAGCTTCGATATATGAAAGTTAGCCTTCCCCAGGGTTTGAAATATCCACAAACCAAATTTAATCAAAATCGTTTCAGACGTTTAGTTTAAAATTAACGGATATATATATATATATATATATATATATATATATATAGATACTTTCATATTTACAATATTATTATTGATTTATGTAAATATACGCGAATGTGGTATTTTTATTGTTATTTATCTGTGTACATAGAGGCAATGACATCCAAATTTTTTTTTATGTAAACCATAAATACGCAAACCATTGTCCGTGTTAGTAGTGTTAGTTATCTAATGATTTTTTTATAGACTAGTAGCGAGGATAGGCAGCTTTGGTTGCATTTGGTACATTTTCCATTTTGATTGCAACTCTTGCGTTGCAATTGCCTGTAGACAGCAGATGTCAATTACCATCAGGTGATCAGTCTGTTTGTCTGTCCTCATATATCACAGAAATAAACACAAATATGTCATAAAAAGTAAGTATAACGAATTGTTACAAACCGATACGACCTTCAAACCTTCAAGAAAAGAGCGTACTCCTACCTAAAAGGCCGGCAACGCACTTGTGACCCTTGAGTTGCGGGTGTCCATGGGCGGCGGTAGTCACTTACCATCATGTGACCCGTCTGCTCGTTTGCCCCCTATCGCATAAAAAAAAAAGTAAAAATGAAAGTTTCGGTGAAGATAAAGGTGGTACACGCCAAAACCTATTCACTCTACCATTGAAGGTTCTTGTTATAACTTCTAAGTGACTATGTTTATATAACTTTTAAAATTATATTCAATATATTTATAACTTAAGTTTAACGGTGGTTAAACTTAAGTTATAAATGTATTGACTATTAAAAGTTATATTAACATAGTTAGAGGTGGTAGAGCCATGCATCTTTCCCATATCCTCATCCCTCCCCTCTTTTTCCCCTCCCCGCAACCCCCACCCCTTATCACCTTCAAAGGCGGGAAGCGCACGGTATAGGTAAAAAAAACTTGTAAACCATAAAGCTTTCTTTCGAGGCGTAAATTTCAATCTCATTAGTTTCAGGCTTGCGGTGTGATAACAATCATCTCGTAATATTTAGAACTTAGAACATGAATATGATAAACAGGGCCGTTTACAATCTTCTCTTCCTCTCAATCTTATTATTCCCATGTCTATTGGGGCTTTTAGTCTAACCAGTTATTGCTTGAGTATCAGTTTTTCCACGAAGCGAGTAGTTGTTAGAATATTTGAGAGCATTGACTTACCAATATCGACTATCATAGGTGTTCATGACAACCGAAACCGACGGCTTAACGTGCTCTTCGAGGCACGGGAGTGTAAAACCCCAAATTTTCAAATTTCGGGCTGTTACTGACAATTTCCTATTAGGAAAAACGAATAGAACTTTAAGTCCGACCCTGGAATCGAACCCCAAGCCTCTTGATTGGCAGTCGCATGCCCTAACCAGTTTATCTCTTGTACGCAAGTTGTATAGAAGTAGGATAGTTAAGTAAGTAACTCTTTGTTCTCACCGACTCCCTCACAAAAATACAAAACAGAAACCCTGCCAACAAAACTAAACAAACCAAACAATCGATATACTGTTTTTTTTTTTATTACAGCCGATGCTACTCGGGATGATGTAATGATTCTAACAATGCAGCCAAATCCTTCCAGACATTCAAAAGTAATCGTTGAATAAAGCAATTCACACACATACTCGTACATGAACTCTACGGGCATTACACTTCTATTAGGTAGTCGTATAAAAATCAAAAATAATTATATGTGTAAAGGAACAAAAAACTGTTTATTTATTTATTTGTGGAGCGTAGATTAATACACGTATAACATATACACTACGTCGTACTATAAAAAGCTAAAGAACATGAATGCAAATGAATCTGAAGTGGAATCATTAGTACAATGAATACAAATGGTATACAAAAAAAAAAAACATTCTATGAACATATAAGTGAACGACACAAGCCTGTGGCTGACTGGTGAGCTAGTAGTGGTCGTGGGATTGACACGCGACAAAATTTTTGTGTTTGTGAAATACGCAAATAGTTGTCAGTCATCTGGGTGTTCTTTGTGGCCAATCCGAATCAATGGTACGGGAGTAGTGTCAATACTCTTAAGATATATGTATATCCTATTAGTCTTTCTATCATTTTTTATTTATTTATTTTTTTATTTTAAAAAGACATTTCCCGCATTAGGATTAATTCCTGTGTCGCGGAGGACTTTACAAACATTCAAGCAACGGACACAAAGAAAGAAAGCAAAGAACAACCAAACTTAGAACAACAATTTGAGGATTACACAAAGTGACGTGCGCGCGTTCCGCGGCAGCGTGGTAGCGAGGTGACCATTTAAACCGCTACGCCATCCGTGCAGACAGTCATCAGTTACCTTGTGTGTACTCTTATCTGTAATATGTATGTACATACTAAGACCATTGTACAATTCTTAAAGTAACTGAACACAAAAGTAAGAACCAAATAGAATCCATTATTCAATTTCCCTTATCCCATTTTCACGAAAAAAGATTCCCTAGGATCCCTAAAAAGCTCTTGAAGCAAAAAATGTTGCCCCTTGTGTATTGTTAAGAGCAAAACGTTTAATCTAATCTCATCTAAACTAAGAGGCAGGGAAGGGCTTATATTAGTATGAAAACATACGAGTCAATATTTTGAACAGGCCATTCGTAACTTAAAATAAATAATGAAAATTAAAGTACATGTAGCATAGTAACTGATGCGTTTGACTTGCGATCAAGATGTTATGGGTTTAGGTGTAGCCAGTATACTACCGGAACAAAACTACTCCTTGTACAAGCTTAATATTACTTTAGCTGGAGTATGGGAAAGGAGTTAAGAACGATTTACAAAACGTATATACATATATGTAGTGAAGTGACTGTGAGCGCAGGCGTAGACCGGGAAGAACATTTTTACGTGGTAGAGCCATGCTTAGGCACTAATGGGCCGGCTCAACCGGTGCGATACTACGGCCTCACAGAAAACTGGTTGTGAAGCAACGTTTGCCTTGCAATTCCCCGAAATTAGTGAGGTTTCCGGAGGCCCAACTCCCCCTCTCCGTTTTCCTCTCCCACCTCCTCATCCCCGGATACCCTCATAACCCTCATCACCCTCAAAGGCGGGTAGCTTACTTACGACTCTCGAGTTGCAGGTGTCCATGGACGGTGGTTGTGACTTACCATCAGGTGACCCGTCTGTTTGTCTGCCCCCCTATAATATAAAAAAGAAGCATACTCCGATCAAGCCGGTTTTGGAAAGAAGGTTAAAGCTATTCAAAACCAGATGGCTGATATGAGATATTTAAGTTAATGGCCGTCTGTTGCCTCTGTTTTCCCCGAAGTAAAAAGGGCCCCATTAACCTACATATTAACATAACGATTCACTTTCAGATTATAGGGATAGTGCTGAAGCAACAACCGAGTGCATTACTGCTAATCCCTCTCAGTATTAGTGATATGATTCATTCATATCAATAGTTCACAACCTTTTTACATCTTGTAGTCGGCACAGTCTGAAACGAATTCCCTTGTATTTGTAACCGTAGATCCCCAGGTGAGTGTTAAGCGAATGAGGTTCCCAAGTTAAGTGTAACGGACAGACGGACAAATGGCTCGCGTCTGTGGCCCTTTCCTTAATTTCCCTCAGACCCATCTTTTCTGTGTACTTTTCTTGTTTTCTATTTATGCTTTAGTGCCTGATTTGTGTTTGAAAATAAACAAAGTAGGGTCAGAAATCTTAAGTAACTTAGAATTTTATTTATTAAAATCAGTTTGAACATTTTTGTCAAATGTCTACGTGGCTTAATTTTGTGAGTAATGCTAACAGCCACTATGATTTCAATTAGCTCTTTTGAACATTTGAATATTTGTGTAACTACTTCACTTAAAACGTGAAAGTGTCAATATATTTTATGGGAGCCATTGTTTAATTTATCATAATACTACCATGACAGGTGGACTACGACGACGACTGCGGAAGGTAGCTAGATTAGCCTGAACTCTAACAGTAGTCAAGGATTGGGTTATGGAAATTGGTTATAAAGAAGAACTGTACATGTTATTGCTTTACCGAAAGTGATAACAGGTACTCTGAATGTTTCTATATTATAGCTTTATTAGATTGAATTTAGGAGGTTCCCAAGTTAAGTGTAACGGACAGACGGACAAATGGCTCGCGTCTGTGGCCCTTTCCTTAATTTCCCTCAGACCCATCTTTTCTGTGTACTTTTCTTGTTTTCTATTTATGCTTTAGTGCCTGATTTGTGTTTGAAAATAAACAAAGTAGGGTCAGAAATCTAAAGTAACTTTTTTATTTATTAAAATCAGTTTGAACATTTTTGTCCAATGTCTACGTGGCTTAATTTTGGAGGTTCTCAATTCGACTGTATTTTTCTTTTATGTGTTTGTTACCTCAGAACTGTCGACCGGGTGAACCGATTTTGATGATTTTTATTTGAAAGCTGGTGCTTTTCGTGTGGTCCCGTGTCTATTTAGTTTAGTTCTAACAATGGCATCCATGAGAAAACCATATGTCTTAAATTTTATGATAGACGCATTGAAGTCGGTTATCTACTTTTTAAAATTGAATTTGTATTACAACGAATAAGTTAAGAACTAGTTTGATGGTAGTCACATTATTATATTCAGCCTCGTAACCATAACTAACTCACGTGAACAAAGTGACTTTCCCTTCAAAGAAACACATACCTTTTGTCAGCCACTTAATTTTGTTCCGCATCTAAACATAAGGCGAGTCCATGCGATCTCCGAGTGGGTACATTTATCTTAGAGACCTAGGGGCGTAATTTCTATACATTGTAAGAGGGATGGCCCTAATGTCGGAACCTTATCGTTTCTTTTGTGTTTCGCTTTGCAGTAACTGGTGGGCGCACGCAAGCAACCACCAGTGGTTAAAGATGGATTCCAGAACTACGATTAGTCGCATATTTGGTTTAAAAATTATTTTTATACTACGATTATTCATGATAGGCCTTAAACCTCTTAAATTGACTTGACTGGATCTTTGTAAACCTTATATTAATTATTACTTAAAAAACTTAAAAAAATCATAAATACATACTTTTTTTATTCTATACTGGGGGGGGATAAACGAACGCCGTCCATGGTCACCGGCAACTCAAGAGTCGTAAGTGCTCTGCCCGCCTTTGAGGGTGATAAGGGATAGGGAGATGCGGGGATGGGAGAGAAGAGAGTTGGGATGAGGAGATGGGAAAGAGGAGAGAGGAGATGAGTTGATAGGAAAGAGGAGAGGTGACGTTGGACCTTCAGAAACCTCACTCATTTAAGGGAAAGGCAACGCAAGCAGTTTTCTGTGAGGCAGTGGTATCGTACCGGTCGAGCGGACCCATTCGTGCCTAAGCATAGCTCTACCACTGTTAAAAAAACTGTTAAAACATATATACACTAACTAGGGACAGGCAGAGGTGTCTCAAATTCCCATTCTTTGCCAAAATAAAACTAAAAACCCCTTGTAGTATTCTTTAAAAAAAAAAAAATTATAGTTTAGTCTTACGTCATCCGGGCACTGTATGAATATATATAACTGTCCGATAGATAACATTAAGATCCCTCAGTAGTCCTTTACGACACCAACGGGAAGAGATGAGGTAGCCAAATTCTACTCCACCGAGAACCACACGGCAATAAAAGCATTACGTCATACTTTAAACAAATGTGCTTTAAACAAATATGTTTTAAAGAAGTCACTATGCTTTGCCGGGGATGGGAAAGGGATTTGAACTGCTGACCTGAGACCAGTATTAACTTATTAAAATACAGATATCAAAAATGGGTCGGATAATAGTGCGCTAGTGACACTGATATCAAAAAAAGTACCCATTTGCTGTATCGTTTGCTCTTTTAATAACTTCCATTGTACGAAAAATACTATTTAAGAGAACCTTTACTCTTTTAACAGTTTGAACTCTTAGGATATGACTTTTTTCAAAGTGAGCTGATTATACCAATAAAAAACATATTCCTATATAAATTATATTACCTTCTAGGGTGATGAGGGATGAGGGTCCCTCATCACCCTAGAAGGCCGGCAGCGCACTTACGACTCTCAAGTTTCAGGCGTCTATGGACGGAGGCTGTCCCTTACCCTCAGGTGACCCGTCTGTTCGTTTGTACCCTTATAATGTAAAAAAAACGAGCAGACAGTTCACCTGATGATAAGTGATGAATACCCGCAACTCGTGAGTCACAAGTGCGTTGCCGGCCTTTTAGTTAGTAGAAAGCTCTTGTCTTGAAGGTTTGGAGGTCGTATCGGTCCGAAAATACTAGAAAACTAACTAATAGACCACCAGGCCAGTCTAAATTTCTGTCAACTGCATCGAATAATAGCCAATCACATTTGAATAACTCACGAACTGCATCTTAAATCGCATCACCGAGACCGGTCTTCCCTAATATAACCGGAGGTGACGCAGGCCACCGTCGGTTTTGCGCGGGCTAAGTAAACTTCCGCCGGTGCCTACATCCGGCGGAAGTGAATTCTCCCATTTGCCGGTAACGGAGAGAACATCCGCAATTATTTTGTGTATCGTTTCATACCATTCTCTTTGATACCCGAACGTTCTGCGGTAATTGAAAAATCTAATTTAATTCTTTATATTTGAAAATCGTTTGTAGTATGATCTAAAATACGTTTTTTTTTTTTTAAATCCATTTTGTTGTGCGCTGTTTGAGTTAGTACTGATTTTATTACGGCACAGTGAACTCTTAGATAATAAAACTTATTATTTGAATCTGATTCATTATTACAAATAAGTAATCACCTATTTTTTTTTAATTTACTATATGGCAGATATTATTACAGTATACAAATATAAAATCAAGCTCCATAGTATATTTTTTTTTTAGGATATTTAGATTTTAGTAAGTTATAGTCCAACAAATCTAAGAAACATCGTTTGGCAGTTCTGACAGATGGAAGAATAGGAATGAGGTCAAAGAAATTGATTACCACAATATCCGAATCTTAAGAGATATCGATATCATTTCTTTGTCGAGTTGAGACTGACCGACTACAGTTCAATAGATTTATGGATCTTACTGTAAAAAACCGTATATTGGTATATCTTAGGTTTGTCTGTTAGAACAGACAGAAATTTTTAAAGCTTTTGAGATCATTGAAAATCTACATTGAACATTTATTAATTTTGAGTTTCATAGAAGTGATTTGATTCTGGTATTAGCCGACAGTTGCTCTTACTTATTGTTTTGTTACCCGACTTTTATCCGAAAAAGTTCGTATATATGGTATGGTATATATGGTTTTACTTTAAAATCTTAGAATTCACTGAAAGTCGGGTGTACATATGTAAATAGTTATATATATATATATATATCACACTAGACAGGCGGGTGCGGTCAAAATATAAAGCGTGAAGTTGACGTAAGTACCTTTAAAAAGAAGTGACATATTTAATTTGACCTGAAATCATTCATTTTGATGAAGTATCATGTTAAAAACTTAAAAAATTTCCATTGATGTTAGTTCGCTCTTTTCTTTGATTTTGTATTATAAATATTATCATTGTTTATTTATTTTATTTATTTATTTAATGCTTTATGCACTAAATGTACATAGGTGGACTTAATGCCGAAGGCATTTTCTGCCAGTCTACATTAAGGTGGTGTGAAATAAGTGAGGTAGGTGCACTGAGAAGCATGAAAAAAGATATGCTTAGAAAAAAAGTTGTACAAAAGATAAATAGTTTATATAGGTCGCTGCTTTACGTTGTCTGTTAGGTATACAATTGTTTTAAGGGTAAATAAATATAAAAGAAAAGCGTTGTATACAAAATTGTTTATTCACGACGACTACTGGAAATATCATCGTTATCATCAATATTTAAATTAATCATTATTTAATTGTCCATGAAATTATCGAAATGAACATCTTCGTCAAAGTCGTCAATTTTTTTTTCCACTACTTTGACCATATTGAACCATCCTTTGTGACCTGGGAACATGTTTCTTTTAAAAACTTTCCATTTGATATACGTATTACTAACCACTATAGTACTTAAAGCGCCAGTTCGATTAGTCGTACATTTTAACTATTATTCGTATACAAGTGAATTTGAAGAGTCACAGTCCTACGGCAAAGGACTTAACTACGTGAATTTGAAACGAAGTCTAGAAAAAGCTGTGTATTGTATATATTTAATTGCTTTGTTGAAATATATAAATAGGTTATTGAAATTGTGTGAGTTAGCTTATACAAAGTTGTTTCGGCTTGAAAAGTATGAAAATCAAACAGTATTTACTTATGCAACGCTAGGTCCAGCTCAACTAGACTAATTAAACGGCCTCAAAGCAATGCTTACGTCGCTTGCGTCGTGTTACCTTCAGTCCCCTATTCCGTAAAAACCGTTCGAGTTACCTTCATTCAACGCCTTCGAACTACATTTTCGCTCCATGAGTATTTCGCTATATTTCTATATAAACGTCATTTAGTATTAGTTTATTAGTACAGAAATAAATGTAATATTTTGGCATTACTGTTTCTAAAGTAAAAACTGTACTGGTGCATTTCCAATAGATAAAACCTCATTTATATAATAAAGAATATAAGCAAAGCAATTAATTTATAATTGCCAAGGTCGGTAAGAACTGAAAAAGTCTAGTTAAAAGTTGGTTTCTCCTTTACAGCCTTCAACATCTTGTCTGACGCCAATTAGTTGTAATTAAGTCTAGTTGTAATGAAACCGATTCCGATATTCATCAATTCAGTTTGTACATCTGTTACTGACTTTTTTATTTTTTATTGAGAAAGGAATATTATCGACATTAAGACTAGTTTATAATGCACATAATAATGCTATTGCTATTCTCGGTGGAATAGACCCCATCTCTTAAAGTAGTTTTCGTAAAAGGCTACTAAGTGTTCGGACTGTTATCTGTCAGACAGTATATATATATATATTAACATACAGTGCCCAGATGGCAGCAATAGACTTGCTCTTATTACGTAAGTAAGACTCTTTTGTTTTTAAAAAGTAGGATGAAACGCCTTTGCCTACCCGGGCATACAGGCTTATAAGCGTGAGTGTTATTTTTGTATAAAATTATTATACTATTACATTTGCCGTGTGGTTCTCGATGCGGTAGCAACGGACCTCCCCACCTATTCCCACAGGTGTTGTAACATGCTACTTAGGGATCTGAGTGTTATCTATCAGAGAGTATGTATACAATTATAAATAGTCCGATTGATTGCAATGGGCTTGCCTCCTTTTGAGTTAGTTGGACCAAATTCTTATTTGCTAACTGTGTGTTTTATACACCTCAGTCTACGGCCCTTTTGGGGATACAGATGTAAACGTATGAATGATGAATGTTATTTCTGTTTGCGCGTAAATTAAGTTAAGAACAGTGACAGGGAAGAAATAATTCTTGGTTGAGTACGACTTTTATATCTTATTGAAGGTAATTGTGGTGATGAGTTTGAACTGTGATTACAGAAATTTTTGACCTGTGTGGGCAGTCAGGGTCTCTAACCACTACTTTATCTTTAATCTTTAAAAGTATGACGGTACTTCTTAGATTTGATGAACTGGCTACTATATAGGCGTTTTTGGGAGAACAATGCTTATGCACGTTTGGGCCAGCTCAACCGGACTAATTACATATTCTTTCAGCAAACTGGTTTCAAAGCAATGCTTGCGTCATGTTTCATCGAATGAGTGAGGTTATCAAAGGCTAGGAGTCCCTTCAGTTGTAGGTTTCCATTGGCCACATTCACTTTTTTTTTTTTATGCGATAGGGGGGCAAACGAGCAGACGGGTCACCTGATGGTAAATGACTACCGCCGCCCATGGACACACGCAACTCAAGAGTCACAAATGCGTTGCCGGCCTTTTAGGTAGGAGTACGCTCTTTTCTTGAAGGTTTGAAGTATCGGTTCGGAAATACGGCAGGCGACAATTTGTTCCGTAAGCTGGTTGTGCGAGGCAAAAAGCTTCTGGAGAAGCGCACAGTGGTGGAGTGCCAATCGTCCAGGTGATGGGGATGGAGGTGACTCGTTCTGCATTTTATTTTGCCAACGTCATGTAATTAAAGATTTTTATACATAAGAAAATTAAACCGGTTCTAAATGTACCTTAAATTTCAAAATCCATCAATCCGTATGCTCCAGGTTGTGACCATGAAACATTATACATACGTCAATCATATACTTGAATAACATAACCTTCCTCTTTGCTCATTCGCCTAATGACATGCACTCGAAACATATAACATTACTGCTCACACAGTTGTGTAAATAAGCACTTTAACAATTAATATAAGTTTCGGCACCATGTGCTTATAAATGCGTTATATTATATTTAAACATCATATAATTACATATCACAAGCAGCATAATATATAACATACCTGTGAAAATAAACCAACTAAAAGTATAAAAGGGCAAGATTGCCTGTCTGTAACCCTCGGCAGTCGAACTTCATTCGACAGGTCATCGCGTCCAATAACTGTCGCTGTGTTTCCAAGCGATTTGGTCTTGCCAACCTCTGTAGCCCGCACGACGGGCTAAAACAAATAGCAGGCTTTTATATTATGATTTTTTAAAACCTTTTATGTAAAACTGAAATAGGAAATAGTATTCATCATTAGTTTTTTTTTTCGTATTATAGATATATACTATTATATTTCTATTGTTACACTATGTTTGCTTTGGATATAGGCCCGTTTTATCGAGAAGCCGGTATGCTTCCTTGCTCGCAAAAGCTGTTTTATTTTAAATTAACTGACCTAGCGAACTTTGGAATCCCTCAGCTTCTATTTCCTAAAACAATATTTTTTTGGCGTTTTAATATTTATTCTGCTCTTCGGGATGGTGCCAAATCCACGAAAATAAAATAGAACGGCCCACACTTAGTTATAAATGCCTTTATGCGTAACTTACCCTAATTTATTTAATACATGCAAATCAAATACGTGTAATTCCAAAGTAAAATAATTCCCAAGTTTCACCGATATTAATCAAACCTGAATTTCCATGTGACTTGGTCTAACCGGCCCGGATAACCGCACAGAGGGTTAAAAGGAATACCTTCGATTTTGTACTCTTTTGACCTCTTTCTCCAATGTGTAGATAATTGGACAAGTGTTAAAACTATTGAGTTAAATAAGACTAGAGAAGCAAACCTAATTACCGCGCGTCAAATAAGTGTAAGCACATTTTGTTCGTGATGACGTGGCTTTGAATCAACTAATTTTAAATGTTAATGTAAACATACAACTGTCTCACTCATACAAATCTCAAGAACAATACCGTCGCGAAGATAAGACAAAGACGGATACATATGTATATAATATACATGCGATGATGTTAATGAAATAATTTTATATAAATTATGATTACAAAAGTGTCAAAATAACTTTTTGAATTTTTATTTTATTTGTGTTTTCGTGTGGGTACAGTTTTTAAGCGTTCCTGTTTTTTTTTTCTCATTTTTTGCTTTTGCGGTGTTTCAGTTATTTCATTTATCTCTACGGTTATATCTGTGTGGTTCGGTTTTCACAACAGAAAAAAAAAACTTCATAGTATAAAATGTGGTTGGTAACAATATTACAAAAGCTTTGATAATGTGAATTATCAACCCTACTTAAATATTTTCTTACAATAGGCATTGGCATTGCTTCGTTACAAATGTACATGACCACAATCAATCATTGCTCCTAGTTTGTCTTGATCGAGGAAATGCTTCGAACATTTGAGATATGAGATATGATTTTGTAGGCAACCAGTCAGTCTCTTTTCTCAGCAATCTAATTTTTTCCACCCACTTATCACCGCGGGCTGTATCTTTAGGTACCCTGCCTGATTAACTAGTATTTAACTGCATTATACAAATATTCACTACTTTTGTAACACTACACCTAATTTATATCAAGAATACTTATTAAAATATATTTTCCACCAAAATATTAACATTTAAGCAGCTGTTTAAATTTTAACATGCAATAATTACTATTGCCCCGGTATTTTTATGAAGATTAATAAAAATATATTGTCTATTTCCATAGATTATATAATTTGACCATAAATTTGAAATTCTGCTATTAATGTGGTTAAATTAAAACAATGTATTGCTACATTGTACATCTAAGGTAAGGTTAAATTAAGGTATTCTATATTTATATAGATTTTTTGTATTTTAATATGAAAAATAATTCCGCTTGATTTATTATGTTTTTGAGTCCTTGAATCAAATTTTTTCACTGAGCATTTACCCATTTTGGAGAGAGTTTTTGTTGTGTGTCGTTCTTTTAAACTCTGTTGGCGTCACACCGAACACTGAACTGACGTTAGCTTTAGCATATGACTTTAGCCATATATGCAGAAGCCTCGCTTCGGCTCTGTAATAACTAATCTAGTGTAATTTGTACATATATGATTAAAACCTGAGAATCACTGAAACAGTATATCCAGAAACTGATAGGATAATGCATATAAAACTTCTTTATCAAAAGTTTCAGATTGGGGTCGACTTAACCTAGTCCAGTTTAACCCCACGAAGACACAGGTTTGTGCGTTCACCGCTAAAAAGATGCCATTGGTCGCATCACCTCAATTTGAGAGCACTTCCCTAACTGCATCAGCCAGTATCGGAATTCTTGGCGTCGATATATCAAGCGAAGTCCAGTTTCGCGGTCACTTAGAGACTAAGGCCATATTAGCCTCGAAGAAGCTTGGTGTGCTAAATAGATCGAGACAGTATTTTACTCCGGCCCACCGCCTGCAACTTTATAAGGCGCAGGTTCGGCCGCACATGGAATACTGTTCTCATCTCTATGCAGGTGCACCCCAATACCAACTTCTCCCTCTTGACCGCATTCAACGGAGAGCGACTCGCATCATCGACTGCAAAGATATTTCTGATCGACTTGACACTTTGGCGTTGCGTAGAGATGTAGCTTCACTCTGCATCCTCTATCGCTTGTATCATGGGGAGTGTTCAGAGGAATTGTTCGGACTTATACCGGCTGCTGGTTTCCGCCATCGTTCTACGCGACAAAATATCCATCCCCATCACCTGGACGATTGGTACTCCACCACTGTGCGCTTCTCCAGAAGCTTTTTGCCTCGTACAACCAGCTTAGGGAACAAATTGTCGCCTGCCGTATTTCCGAACCGATACGACCTTCAAACCTTCAAGAAAAGAGCGTACTCCTACCTAAAAGGCCGGCAACGCACTTGTGACTCTTGAGTTGCGGGTGTCCATGGGCGGCGGTAGTCATTTACTATCAGGTGACCCGTCTGCTCGTTTGCCGACTGCATAAAAAAAAATGCATTATAATAATACCCATGCACAATGCCCTTAGGTATTTTTTTACCATTTATCCAAAAGTTTTGATTGTGTTGTTCATGAAACTCTCATCAACAAAATAATATCACGGTACATCTACGGTATTAGAGACACGGCGCTGGATCTTCTTACTTCTTATTTAAGTAATAGGATTTAGAAAGTCTACATTATGGGTAAGCTATCTACAGGTTCTGTTGTTAACACGAGAGTTCCACAGGGTTCTATATTAGGACCTTTTTTATTCTTATTTTATATTAACCATCTACCTCATTTTATATATATATATATAGAAATAAAAAATAAAAATATACATCTATAAAAACTTAATTTAAACGAGTGGCTATGAGCGAGGCAGGTATTTAATCATTTTATCATTTTAATATTAATTTCACTTTTGATAAGGCGACGTATAGTTGTGGTGACGCCGTGTGTGATCTATTAGAAAAAATTAAATAAGGTCAAATAATTATTGAGCAATTTTATGAAGTACAGAGTTTGAATTGGAACTATAATATGTATGTATGTGTGTTTGTTACGGCTTCTCACAAAATATGATAAACTAATTTGAATAAGTTTTCCTACAGATATAAAATTAAACCTTAAAAGTTCCAAAATAAACAATTAAAGTTTGTATGGGATACGATCAATTTGTAAAGTTTATTTTGCGTTTCTATGTCTACAATGCGATGAGAGATACACAAGCTACGCGGTTGCGAGCGTGGTTTTAAAACACACCTGTCTGATTAATTTGTCCTAAGTCATTGTTAACTATGATGTGTATTTTGTAATTGCTTTAACATTAAAACTTTACTGTCATATATTAAATTCTATTATCTGATCGACTAAAAAGTAGGTGGATTTATAAAATATTTCAAGTCTATGGTTAGAATGACTTTTAGTATGGATGTACATAAATCTATTTATATATGCTTTGATAATATTTAAGTCCACATACATATATATATAGTAACAATTTAAAAAAGCATGAGAGATCCATTCCTTGATAAGAGCAAAAGAATGTTTAGAAAATCCCAAACCAAAGTGGTAGAGCCATGCTTAGACACGAATGGGCCGGCTCGACCGCTGCGATACCACGGCCTCACAGAAAACCGGTTGCGGGTAGGGGATCCCTTTTCCTCTCCAATCATCCTGCACTCTTCTTTCTACCTCCTCATCCCCCTCTCTTCTTCCCGCTCAAGGCATTCCCCCGTCCCTCAGTCCTTCGAGCACTGTAAAGATCAGTCCTAAAATACTTTGTTGTTTAAATGAAACACGTAACTAAATCAAATTTCAAGAAGGCAACTATGTAGTTATGTTTTATAACGGTTTATTTTATTACATTAAATAACTTGAAAATTTCTGTATTTCGAAAATGTTGAATCACGGTAGTAATCTCAGAGTGAAAACATACACATAATATACATAAGTAAAAACATATACGAGGTTAAATGACTTATGGTTAGTATTTTATAGCTTAATTTTATTTAACTAAATTAGGCTTATTTTTCCCATCGGAAAGTAGCTTATTAGCTATAAAAGAGAAAAAAGGAAAGTTGATCTGTAGACACTTTCATGAAACAAAACATTTCTACACATTAATATCGTTAACATTTTAATTGCATAAACCACTCATCTGATTATCGAGTGGTTAAAATTCATTCTAAAGAAACAGAGCTAGTAATCTTTCTCAGGATTTTTTCAAAGTTTCGGAAGAGTTGATTACTCAAGTCTTCCGAAACTATGAAAAAATCCTGAATAAATTTCTGAAACTTTGGAAAGATTAACAGACAAACAAGATTAAGACAGTTAAGTTGATTTTATATCCTAGAATCTGTTCAGCTATAACAAGCTATGATACACACATTATCTTTTGCGTTTCAGGATAGGTGCTCCGCGACATATATATATATATATGTATATATATTTTATGCGATAGTTGGCAAACGAGCAGACGGGTCACCTGATGGTAAATGACTACCACCGCCCATGGACACCCGCAACTCAAGAGTCACAAGTGCGTTGCCGGCCTTTTAGGTAAGACTACGCTCTTTTTTTGAAGGTTTGAAGGTCGTATCGGTTTGGAAATACGGCAGGCGACAATTTGTTCCATAAGCTGGTTGTGCTACACAAAAAGCTTCTGGAGAAGCGCACAGTGGTGGAGTGCCAATCGCCCAGGTGACGGGGATGGATATTTTGTCGCGTAGGACGATGGCGGAAACCAGCAGCCGGTATAAGTCCGAACAATTCCTCTGAATACTCCCCATGATACAAGCGATAGAGGATGTAGAGTGAAGCTACATCTCTACGCAACGCCAAGGTGTCAAGTCGATCAGAAATATCTTGGCAGTCGATGATGCGAGTCGCTCTCCGTTGAATGCGGTCAAGAGGGAGAAGTTGGTACTGGGGTGCACCTGCATAGAGATGAGAACAGTATTCCATGTGCGGCCGAACCTGCGCCTTATAAAGTTGCAGGCGGTGGGCCGAAGTAAAATACTGTCTCGATCTGTTTAGCACACCAAGCTTCTTCGAGGCTAATATGGCCTTAGTCTCTAAGTGACCGCGAAACTGGACTTCGCTTGATATATCGACGCCAAGGATTCCGAAACTGGCTGATGCAGTTAGGGAAGTGCTCTCAAATTGAAGTGATACGACCAATGGCATCTTTTTAGAGGTGAACGCGCAAACCTGTGTCTTCGTGGGGTTAAACTGGACTACGTTAAGTTGACCCCAATCTGAAACTTTTGATAAAGAAGTTTCAATTTCAGACAGAAGTTTGGATCGGCTTTCGATGACGTTTACCCGAGAAATGTTAGCGCGGCCGGTGTAAAGGGCATCACTCATGCTATCGTCTGCATAGCAATGGATGCTGCTAATCTGCAGCATGTCATTGATATGCAGAAGAAACAGCTTGGGTGATAGCACACTGCCTTGTGCGTGCCACGGTGCATGCTCCGACTCCAAGTCTGTTAATTCTGGTGTCCCCAGAATTAACAGACTTGGAGTCCGAGCATGCACCGTCAACAACGACCTTGATGCTTCTGTCTGTAAGAAAACTGGTGAGCCAATTGCACAGTTTCTCGGGAAGCCCATAGGAAGGAAGCTTTGCAAGGAATATTGGTGTTTTCTTGTATAAACGCGAATTAAGTTGCGAGTGCAGCTGGTGTTGATATCTTTCTTCTGTATGTGGCGACCTCCACATATAGATGAAACATACCAACACCATCTAGCGAAGACGAGTCGAACTATGAGCCACTAAACTAATGACGTATTACGAAACTGAATCACGATAATAAAGTTCGCCGATTTGTATATATATGACTTCCCAACATAAACCGTTGATTCGCGGTACAACTCTTGAGTTCCAGGTGTCTATGTCTGCTCGTTCTCCCCCTTTAAATTCTAAAAGTAGAACAGAATAGGTTGTAGATAAAAAATAAATGCCATTGCGTATGACAATACTACGCTTACGCGTTGCCCTACTCGCCTTCAGGTTTTAACTTACTTTAAACAAAAGGAGGAGGTTCTATGTTCGACTGAATGTTTTTTATTTCTAAGTATGTTAAGCGATTTCTTCGCCAATTGTAGACCGATTTTCATTTTCTTTTTATTCAAAACGATATCAATATCTATATACTCCTGCGACGTACCGTCAGGAAATATATCATACTGCCTACGAATATTTCTAGAGTAGAAGATAGAACTAATATCTAACTATCTCGTTAAACATTAGGAACGGCCCTCGCAGTTTAAAAGAGTTAAAAAGTGTTTCCTTTTTCTTGTATCGCGTATAAAGGACGCCCGTTTTTACATCTAGGAAGTAATTATCTCTGTGAAGTTGTAAGGAATCAGAAGTGGAGGTACAGGAAGCGTATTTACGAAGTCTATAGGTTAAGAGATAAAACATAAAACTTAGTTAATTGTTCAACCTCCCCGGGTAACACCTCATTGAGTGAAACTTGGCGAAAACCACACGGTGTTACATTAAGGTATGACCTAGGAAGGATCTTCCTCGATCCCTGACAGTCATGACGAGGAATTTTGAAAGCACCTGTCCACAAAACAGGTGCTTTCAAAATGATTGGGAGCTGATGCTCACTGTAATCTGGCCTCCTTCAGGCAAGCGGTCATGGAGGCCATAGATCGTCTCTACGTTAGCCATCTACTATTCGCTTTCCGCCGCATCTTTGGCAAATATAACCTCCTCGCCATATGAGGCGCTGGAATCCCACACGCTCTTATTATCGCTTTTTATTATGGCTAGCACCGGCTTCCAACACCTATAGCTGTCTTGAGGACGGGTGTATCTAGTGAATCACGAGAGAGCCTCCGCAGTAATGGCACGCAGGCTATATACTTGCCGAAGCAGCCATGGCCAGTAAGCATCTGTGTCAGACGATAAGAGAGCCATAGCCGATGCACGTAGGGGACGTCTCGAACGGAGTATTACCACGGCTTCACAGAAAACTGACTGTTAAACAGTGCCTGAAATATGTGACCGAGTGATTGAGGTTACCTGAGGTAATAATTACACACCATAAGAGTACATACATATGTATATATATCTCGTATCTGTAAGTTTCTTACAATTTAGAAATTTACTTCTATGTATATATATATATATGTATATATATACATAGAAGTATATATATATGTATATAAAAGACACAATTTGATAAAAAAGTTTAACAAGGACCGATATCAATAATGACGAGTGTTTAATTAGTTATATATTCGGGTCGTTAACATTAATATCTCAGTACTGACACAGTACAGTTATATATAAACGACATACATACAGACACACATTCACGCCTATATTCCCGAAGGAGTAGGCAGATTAAATATTTACTAGTATTACTTTAAATTAAAAGGCTATAAATTCTGCTTTATTTAACTTCTGATTTATATTAGCAAAAACCCCTTGTACTTTGTAAATACGCAGCTCTGTTCGGCCGGAAGGAGTGTGATCATTTGACCAACTTTTTTCATTATCTCTAGCAACTCGAATACTTTTATAGCAGTCCTATTTCGTTTTAGTTGTGATTTTCTTTCTAAAAGTTATTTTTTCTCCTTGTTAACAACAGTCATTATTTTTTACTAGGCTATTTAGTTCTTTACACCGTCACCAATGAGCTCACTTAATGCTCTTTAGTTATATTGACTTAAATTATTTGTATTAATAGTGGCTTAGCAGACCGTTAAGGACATTTCACTGTATTTACATAGACTAACTTTAGGCGCAGTAAGCCTTGGAAAGAACTGCCTATATCTGTTTTTTTTTTTAGAGTAATATAATCCTGGAACCTGAAAGAGTGAATACCTCTGCTTACATTTTTAGGGCTACAGGGGTCAGAATTTTTATTTATGTGTATAATACCATGTAGCTTTATCTGCTACAATTCAAATGTACAGCCAAAGTTATTAAAATAGCTGTTTGGTGCCTATATTCAGAAAGGCCAATGTAACCTGCCTCAAGTATTAAGTGATATACTTCCTCACACCTGTATCCCCGAAGTGGTAGGCACATGCGTATTACAGACCTACATTTTGCGTACTATAATTTTCTTCCTATATACGTACGTAGTACGGACGTCGCCTCGTTGGCAGTATTCTATCGCTGTTAACATGACGAGTGTTCCAATGAGCTCTTTCAATTGTTCCCATCTTCTCCTTTCCTGCTCAAAACAACAAAAGGCGGTCTGAGGTGTCACCCCTATATAGTACACATACAACACTTTCTTACTTTGCCGTACCACTAAAATATGGAACTCATTACCAGCTTACGTATTCTTCTTGACACACAACTCCTGGTCCTCTAAGCAATGCTTGAAAAGACCTCTCTATCTCAACATGTATATATAATAATGGCTCTCAATCCTTGGACCTCAATTTATTTAACTATCAAGCAAGTTTAGGCCATACTGATGAGCTGCTCTAAAGGAAATAAGGGGCAAGGCGTTTGCCGTCAACCGGATCACCGTGGAAATTAGTGGCAATACACTAATTTCCAGGGTGATCCGGTGTCCGATCCGAAGTGAAAAGGAGAATATACGGAGAGGCAAGGGATGTTGCTTCTATGGATAACTTAAACTGGCTGATGCCTGCAAAGCCAAGCCCTCTAACCAATTAGGTGATACATATCTTTAAAATTTAAATGTTTTATTCATCCTTTTAGTCGGCATATTCCACTAGGGTCTCCCAGGTGATAATTCCTGAGTGACCAAATTCCACATTTTTGTAAAATCACCTACCATCAAATCATGTGGGTGAACAACATCTATATGATTTTAATTTATTTATATTGATTCTTCAAATCACCTGGGTGATCTAAGTACACCTCAGTTCAATTCATTTATTTTGTTTTTTCAAATTACCTGGGTGGTCTGAATATACCTCATTTCAATTCATTTAATTTGTTTTTTCAAATTACCTGAGTGGTCTAAATATACCTCATTTCAATTCATTTAATTTGTTTTTTCAAATTACCTGGGTGGTCTAAATATACCTCATTTCAATTCATTTATTTTGTTTTTTCAAATTACCTGGGTGGTCTAAATATATCTCATTTCAATTCATTTATTTTGTTTTTTCAAATTACCTGGGTGGTCTAAATATACCTCATTTCAATTCATTTAATTTGTTTTTTCAAATTACCTGGGTGGTCTAAATATACCTCATTTCAATTCATTTAATTTGTTTTTTCAAATTACCTGGGTGGTCTAAATATACCTCATTTCAATTCATTTATTTTGGTTATTCAACTCACCTTCGGCTAACTCTCAATTAGGCATCGTCCAGACACACCAGGACGTCGCTTCCTCGCGATTGACCACTATAGCGGGTGGAGTGGAAAACCCGTCCCTGTCCCGTTCAGTAAAATTACCCAGGTGATTTGAAAAAATAAAATAAATATATTTAAATCATGTGGATCTTATTCACCCTGGTGATTTGTTGGTATCTGATATTTGGACAGAAAAATGTGGAATTTGATCAATCTCTCATAAGTTGTTTGTCAATTTCTTATATCAAAAATATAGAAAGATAGATAACACTTTATTTATACAGTAAAAGTATAATACATCCATGTTGTGTGACACAGATAGTTAACAAATGACAACGTTATTGTATTCTCTACCAGCCAGAATTAGAATGGAACAAAATGATTTGGAGGGATAGCGGTAGTTACGGTGAATTACAATTTAAAAACTATAATTACGTAACATATACATAAAGTATACAGTGATTCTGTATATTTAGTCTACTTTATACTTAATCGAACTTCATACCTACACTTATAAATCCATGCAATTGTATATACAGAAACGAATGTACTTTAAACAAATATACCTAATAAAAAAATACAATGTAACCAAAACATCGTTCCAATAAGATGAATGGACAAGAATAACAAGATCTTATAATACCCGGACGTTCAAATATAAACGCTAACGAACACAAAACAACAGTAACTGAACAAAACATTCACTGAATCTGTAATCTATGAAGTAGGGAAGGTCTGTAGAGCGCAATATTGCTTTGCTTTGTAGCCAACCCGACTGCTCTTTCCGGTGCACGGAACCTTTCCGGAAGTTTACTTAAAAGAGGTGGAGAGCGCTCAGAAATATCGGTATTGGAGAGTATTCTGACTAACGGTAATTTATTAAGTGGTAACATTAGACAGGAAAACTGTAAATTAGTTAATTTTGCTATATTTGCATTTTTGCAAGTCTGATGACCATTTCGTTTCGAGCACCTGAAAAATATAATTTATCATTTCAGTTACATACATACATACATACACATACACACTCACGCCTCTATCCCCGGTGGGGTGGGTATTGCCAACCATAATTTAGTCCAACTTACGTAATTGGCACTGCTTGACTGTATATATACTGTCTGATAGAAGACAGTCCAATCCCTTTTATGAAACCTGCGGGAAAAGATGGGTTCGCCCTATTCTACTCGAAGAACACGGCTTCATTTACCAATTCGGAATGGATACTTAGATAAATAGATAACAATTTATTTGTACAACATTAGTTTAATAATAATTATACATAGAAGTTTAACATACATATTGTACAAAGGGCGGCCTTATTGCTATATGTAATCTCTTCCAGACAACCTTAGGATGAAACAAAATGATTCGGAGAGCCGTTGGTAGTTTGAAGTCCATTTCAAAGGAAATCTAGGGTTACCTAATAAATATAAAAATATACAGATATTCGGTAAATTCAGAACTTTAGTAACTTCAATACATACATATATTTAAGTATACTAAAATGTGTGTTAAACTTCTATGTATATATTTAATACTCTACCATATATACAAAACATTTTTTAACAATATAAAAATATGCATATATCAACTTAAATATATTAAATAAAATATATACATACATATATATACATATACATACAACTATATATATAAATACATATAGATATATATATATACGACCTACGGAAAGTATCAAACTAATGGTTCTTTATCTAAATGGGAATAAGTACTTTATTAGGAAAATATATTTCAACATCATCTAGACTAGACGAGCTAAACTACGAAGTAGCTCCTGATCCTGGATTACGCTAAAAGTTATTTTTTTTTTCTTTTTTTTATGCGAAACGAGCAGACGGGTCACCTGATGGTAAGTGACTACCGCCGCCCATGGACACCCGCAACTCAAGAGTCACAAGTGCGTTACCGGCCTTAAAATTATCTCATTGATTAGTATATATATGTAAAACATCATAGCATCAGCAGACAATTGACTATAAAGAACGTAGGCTGCTGCAGATTTCTTCTCGTATTTTAGGTAGTAATTCAAGCCAATAGAACAGCGATAGATATATGGATTTTTAAGTACCGGCCACTGTTTTTTCTAGTAAGTACTGTCACCACAATTCCTGAAATGTATTTGCAAAGATTGGTGCCACATGGTTCTACTTTTTGATAGTGATGACACTGTAGTAGTGAGTGTTTATAGATCGGCAACTGATCATTGATAAACCGTGTACTTTATTAAGCTAACCGAGTTAAATTGTGCATAATATAACAAATAAGTATATAAACACTGTATTATTTACATATATCGATGGAGATCTCTTGTATTTTGATGAAAATTGCTATAAATGACCATGTTTAAGCTTGAACGTTGAGTTTTTTTCAGAAAATCGAACTTATTATTTTTATTATTAATTTTTTTATAGAGAACTATAGCACTAAGTGTGATTCCTGTATCGGTGGGGACTTTAAAAACATTTAAGTAACGGACACAAATAACAGACATACTCAGTACAACAATTTTATGGATTACACAGTGTTTTCCTATTTGAGGATCGAACCTGATCGAATTGAATTTAAGTAATGATTTCTTATCTATAACTAAGTGTTCAGTGTAATGATTAAGTCCTACAGTGCCCCGATGATGACAAATAGGCTTGCTCCCTATTAAGAAGATTTGTCTAACTTATTATTGGCAAAGAGGGGGCGTTTGAGACACCCACTTTTTGAAAAATATAGATTTGAGTGTGTGTAAGTATTACGTCCAGAAATCAAAGAGAATTTCTAATCAGAAATCAAGTAAAACTTTTTAGTAATATTCTACTCAATCGTGATGAGTATACCATACCCCATATCTTCCCGATGGTCTCGTAAAAGGCGACTAAGAGATTCGATTGTATTGTGATCATATATCAGATTGTATGTATACAGTGCCTTGTTTAACCTATTACGTTAGTGCGACCAAATTCCAATTGGTACAATGTGGGCGTTAATACAGCTCTGCCTACCCCTTAGGGGATACACGCGTGAGTACACATGTATATATGGATTGAGTAAACTTGTCAATATTACCGTTTAAGAATCGTTACTCAGCATGAGCACAAATTTCAAGTCGTCGAAACACGGCACGGACGTCCCACGATATATATATCCACGGGAACGGGACAGCGTCACATCACGCGACATGTCGAAACTTGTTACGAACCGGAACACATGCTAAAGGTATTCGAGCATGTAAGTGGTATGTGAATCGCTGTGGGTAAGGATGGGCTTAGTAATTTCCCTTGTGTTACGAAATTGACGAAACACGTTCGGATTTAACCACGAATGAACCTTTGATACATTTAATTTTAGAATTCGAATACTGCATGTAACTAACTAATAAAACGTTAAAAACCTAAAAAAGAGCATACTCCTACAATTCACTAAGATTTTTAAAAAATTCAAAAACTACATCAAGGTACGAGTAACAAAACCTACTGTTTATGTGCCTGGATGAAATTGATGTTAGCGAAAAGGACGCCCATTGTTCATTTTCTTGGTTATGTATACTTGTTCTGTTATTTTCTTTTTTGTTGCATTATAAAGAGTATTTATTTATTTATTATTTACTTTACACTAGCTTGTAGCTAGTAGTAGATAATATTTATTTACAACACTACAACACTCACAAGCTATCGTGTACTATATATTACATATCCTGCCGGCTCCCATAAAACTAACGATTTTTTTTGGTGTTTTTATAGATAATGGTACGGAACCCTTCGTGCGCAAGTCCGACTCGCACTTGGCCGGTTTTTTTAAATTATGGTATGTGGTTTTCAGTGGAGTAGAGTAGAGCCACTCCATCTGTCGTAAAAGGCGACTGATGAATCAGACGTACATAATATATGTACCTTTACAGTCCTAATAATGACCGCATGCCGGCAATCGGCAAGCGCCCTATTGCAAAAGTTGTACTAAATAATTATTGACAGAAAGAGTCTTTCAAAAACTAAATAGTCTTTGTACGGAATCTAACTTTTTAAAAGAATCTTTTTGAGTGCTTCTTACGTTTTCAGAATAGCATTTAAATATCAAAAGATTCAAAAGCACGCTTCCTTGCAACACTACTTAGCAAATGGCAGTTATATCAAAGTGTCAATTACTTCAATAGTACTTCCCTGATGTAGAGAGCTAAAAGTGTATTTAAATTAAATAATACTGAAAAGTGACTTTATATTGCAATGAAGTAAGCAGAAATAGCTTGCGTCCGATCTAGGCGCGTTAGTACAATGAAAAACACTTTTGGAACTTCGATTAATTGGCCGTTTTAGCTTAAACTTTATTTCTAGTAAGCCTGCGTTGGTCACATGGTATAGACGTCATCATGGCTCGTAAAATTACACAAAAAAAAATACATTAGTATTTGAGATACTGATATCTTAAATATCGAAACACGCTTTTATTGTTGGCATTGTTAAAATGGATTTCGATTAAGGGTCGACACTAGTTACGAAAATAAGCAGAGTGTAGAAGACAAGTGTCATGTGCATTTTTTCATATTAAATGGGGATAGACGAACAGACGGATCACCCGATGGCAAGTGACAACCGCACTCAAGAGTCGTAAGTGCGCCGCCCTCCTCTGAGGGTGATGAGAAAGAGGAGAGAGGGTGAGGAGATGAGAAAGAGGAGTTAAGCCTCCATAAACATTACTAATTTCGAGAAAATACAACGCTAGGTTTCTTCGCAATGGATTTTCTGTAAGGTACCGCATCGGTCGAGTCGGCCCACAATATACTGTTTATTTTCTATAGAATTCATTAATGACATATATTCACAAAATAAAATAACCAGAAAAGATATAGACAAAAAGGTTATTCATTTCAAAATTTGAAATACACAACTGCCCTACCAAGAAAACTAAGTCTAAGTCATACAGCATTAACGAATGTTCATCAAGAAAATGTCACTCGATATAGTCACTCGATATGATTACATCCTGAATATCTAAATTTATTAACGCATTAAGGATAAATTGTCGAATAAAAAAGCCACAAACATACACACATCACCTTAACAGCATTACATTTTTTTTCTGACAATATGCCTCCTTGTTGATTGTCTATAGATACTGAAAAATAGTTATTAAATATACAAAATTTTTGCGTAACTACAAAACGACTAATTAAAGATTAATAATAAGAAATTTTGTAAATCTAGCTAAGATAAAATATAAAAAAACTATACAGCAATATAATATGTAACAAAAATACCCACGGTCTAATCAAGGTTTTTACTTTTTAAGGAAAAACGAGGACACTTCTATTGTTTGAACTGTACAAAATATAATTATTATATAATTCCATAAAATGTTTTATAACTGTAACAATTAAAGATGTAACTTGAAGGACTTTCAAAGCAATTCAACTCCTTCTTTTTGTGTAACATTTTAATTGGTTTTTCAAAGTTTTGCATAAATCTTTTCGAATCACATTTTCTTCCCCGTCTCTTTAGAGTTAAAATTATACTTTTTTTTTAGTAAATGTTGACGTTCGTATATTTTAATAATTTAACATCAACTTATTTTTTTCAACGTAAGGAGTCTTTTATACTTTGTATCGTTCTCGGTGGAGGAGAAAAGGGCCACCCTATCACTTTCCCTGGATGTCTCAAAACGAAACTAAAGGATTGGACTGTTATCTACCATAGGCTTGACAGTATTACGTAGGTGTTGACAAAAATGCCAACTCCTATATAAACCTAATTAAGTGTTCGTATATTTATGATTTCATTGACTACAAAAGTTTGTAACTTTAATACATACCAACCCTCATTGTAGTGAATATACATATATGTAGGTTGATAATATAAAACTCGTAATATTGTGCTACGATTTATTCAATTTAACTAACATTAAGTATACCTATTCAGTTGTGGCTTACACGTTTACAAACGGGGTTGCGTGTGGCCTGATACGCGTCCGATTCAATTTGATTGGACGCAATTAGGGCGGAGTGTAGAATAAAAGAAAATTCAATGGTGAAGTTTATTTTTGTTGTGTTTTGTAAAATATTGAGGCTTTTGTTTAACTAAAAACGCACATACACGTCCACACTGGTGTTGTACTGCATTGATTTTTTTAAGGTGACATTTCTGTTCACCCGTTCAACAGTTTTGAATAATATAGAAAATATCTAAAAATATCCAGAATTAATCTTTCTTCAACTCTGTTGATAGGTTCACCGCTTGAAGGCTTCTTTATGAATAAATTACTGCTAAAAGCCTTGAAAGTTTCTTAACAGTTCCAATTCCATTTTTTATAATTTGCCATTTTATCCCGAATTATTTTTTTTAGTCAACTCCTGTACTGACTAGTACAGGAGTTGACTACTGTACTAGTCACTAATAACCCAGACTTTACAAACACACAAGGTAAAACGGAAACAAAAAATTTCCAAATTCGGTACAACTATTTATGGATGACACAAATTTATGTTCAGTGTCGGAATCGACCCCAGACTCAGCAGCAACTGAAAATTAAATTGAAAATCAATATGCACTTCTAAAATTTTAATATGTCATTTATATTAGCTATGTCATTTATAATAGCAAAATAGAAAAGCTCGTTTTTTAATTTATATCCTTCTGCGAAAAGAGCATTATAATGTTTTATGTTCAAGTTTTCTGTCACAATTGTTTAATGAACTTCAGAACTTTACTCATATTATGCGTTTTGGAAGAATTATTATTTTAATTTAACTGAATAAATGAGTTTGTAATTTAAATTTCAAATACAGGTGTTATACTCTCTGCTAACTTTGTAGAAAGAGCTGCCTGAGGGGATATCAATATTGCTCTAACTTACTGTTCTGACGTCTACAAGATTATTTCAACATTATCACTTTAAAAATTATGGTCATTTCAAGAGAATGTTTTTTTAGTTATATTGATACTTGTTGAATTAATAAGGTGAATTAATAATTGAACTTTACCTAAATACTAAAATATACATAATGGCTGTGGGGTGGGGTGCATTAACCATGGTGTCTTAGGATAGGATAGGAATCAGAGAGGAGGTGATAAGCAGATAAAAAAGATTAAAGACATAGTCCAACAGATCAGCAAGTTGAAGTGGCAGTGGGCACAAAAAATATGTCCTATGGGACTGAAAGGTTCTAGAATAGGGGCGTCTATAAACAATAAGGAGATGACCTTATAGACTCTGGTCGTCTTAGAGCTAAAATATTTTCAAGGGTTGTCTTCTCTAGGGTATACAAAAAGGACACCAGCTATAAAACGTGATGACGTATATTGTGTTTTTCTATTCAGTTCGCGTTTGAAATAACACCTTCCTACTTGGCTCCAGTAAAGTGACGATCCGTACGCATTTCATATTTCACATTTGCCGATTATAATTTAGCCAGGGGGGCAAGTGTGTTGCACTTTTGGGAACTTTTGGTTGCATTCCTATAACTTGAACTTTTCCAAAATTTATATAACTCAAGTTCGAGTTTTTTAATTTAATATTTCAGTTTAAAAAAGTAGACAACCGACTTCAATGCGTATATCATAAAATTTAAGACTTATATGATTTTTTTCATGGATGCCAGTGTCAGATCTGGACAAAACTCTCATCTAACTACTTGAAGTACATCCTTTCCAATAAAAAAAGAATAATCGAAATCGGTTGGCGTGACATAGAGTTGTTCGTCCATTTGTCGCGCACATGCTTAATGCAAATTTAAGACGTATATTGTTTTCTCATGGATGCCACTATCAGAACTGGACCAAATTGAAATGGAACCACACGAAAGCACCAGCTTTCAAATAAAAAAAAAACTCTCAACATCAGTTCACCCAGTCTAAAGTTCTGAGGTAACAATGGTAAATAAAAAAAATACAGTCGAATTGAGAACCTCCTCCTTTTTTGAAGTCAGATGAAAATAGACTGGAATGGTGAAAAATAAGAATTAGTAAGAAAAGAATTGGCAAAAAAATATTATCCTTTCAAGTACTTGAGTGGTAACGTTGAATTCAATGCGAACACGTACCAAATGTAGTACAAACAGTCTTTATACAAAAAACAATCAAACCGATTCATTACCCACAACGCATACATTTCACAGTTCAAACTCATGAATTCTAACCACAAAAGTCAACATAAACAAGCGCTGCCATGGTGCTCATTAAAACTTGTCTTTCTTGGCTAATAACTTGTATACCTGAGTCTCTTAATACTGGTATAAAGTTTCTCTTAAGTTGTGCTATGGGTAAACTTCTCTATTTGTGCATATGAGTTGTTTGTAGTTTTGTGCGAATTTAAATGGCAGTTGGTATTAACTTGACGTAAATATTTAATAAACAGCATCTCAGTAGACTAACAGATTTAGTCTACTGAGATGCTGTTTAAGTCAAGTCAGGTTAAGTCTCTATCTTACTAAAGTTACTAGGTTAAATTACTAATACGCCTAATTATTTACTTCACTATCACTGTGGATTGCAGATAGTGCTGCCTTTATAACGTAATATTTTTGGGGGACAAACGATCACCTGATGGTAAGTCACTTCCGTCGCCCATGAACACTTGCAACTCAAGAGTCACAAGAGTGCTGTCCGCCTTTTCAGGTAGGGGATAGGCAGGAGGGAACGAGGTGAAGGGAAAGAGAGGAAGGGAAAGTTGGTTGGGCATCCGGAACCTCACCCACTCGGTCACACAATGCAATCATTGTTTAACAACCGGTTTTCTGGTCGAGCCAGACCATACGTGCCGAAGCATGGCTCTCCCTCTTTAAAAAGATAAAGCTTATTTATTTTAGATGAATTTACCTTAAATCTAATAAACTATTCTTATTAAAAAGGTTTGCAAATGAACTAGCCTACATTTGACGGTCTTAATGTTAGCGATTTAAATTCGATAAAAATTTGAATAATTACTCAAACGACTGCCCTAAAAAATATTGGAATATTGTTAGGGTTCACGTGTATAATAGAATATTTATGTGCGTATTACTGCTTAGGGTATACAGGCGTGAGCATATGAACGTAACTTCTAAATGACTGAACAGATTTATATTAACTAGCATCCTTACATCATCCCATGTGAAACCGGCGACACATTTAAAAAAAAAAGTTGGCGGCTGTTATGCCATTATTTTATTGGTTGGGTAGTTGTTCTATATTTTTACAACTGAGCACTCATTTATATTCTTTTGAGAATTAATTTATTACCAAAAACCTGATTAGTTTTATATATTAGCTTTGTTCTCAATGCTTTTAGTAAAGTCTACTTCTTTTATCACTACGTGACGTATCATAAAGAAAGTGTAAAAATAAAAAATCCTTTACAAGTCCATTTCAAGTTTTCTTATCTCTAATTACGGAAGCCCGTTACTCAAAGCTACCCCTAACACAAAATTATGACACTTATACACTGCTTAATTCACCCTTCAAATGAGTGTCAAGTCAGAACCTTCCAATTAAGTGCGCAAGTGCCGTAGTTTCTAAAGCGTAAAAACTGCTTCGAGTGAGCGGGGAATCAAATTAATATCTGTGGTTATCCATAACACGCTGTGTGTACTGATAGAAGTCAACTTTAACCGTCCATCGTTAATTAGCAGTATTTAATACTGCCTGAAGCACAATAGTCCAATCGATTAGTCACCTAAATGCATAAATAAATACATGTTTGTGTAAACAAAAAGTGATTTAAATAACACAAAGAGAAATAACAATCCACTTTTTAACATAGAAGCTCAGTGGAGATACTAACAAATATAAGTAATTCAGTACCGCTTCGCATTGAGTTCATCATATTACAAATTTTCATAATATATATGATACATGTACTGAGGATTTTTCCGTAATATACGTAAGCCGGGTAATCCAATATTAATCCCAACGCTGAGTCACATAATTGAATTTTAAATATAGTATTTTGGTTACGAGCAAGAAAAATTCTGTTTGTGCTTGCTATAAACATCAAATATTCAGCTGTAGACATTTCTCTCATCAATATATATCATAGACTTACAATTTTTTCCTTTACTACTAATATTAACTTATAAACTTTCACGTTCCACTAAATATAATTAAAGGAATGACTGGACTTTCATGGACATGTACCGGTCTTAGCTGTTGCAGCTAACCGGTGACAACGGCCCACTGGCTGTAGTCACAGATTGCTTGAAACAACCTGGTTGAAACATCAGGCATATTAAAAGGTATTACACACCTATATAGTATATCGTGTTAATTGCCGGTATCGTAAGTGTCGTATGTTATATAGGGAAGCTCATAATTATATTATATAATCTTCGACTTCGACTTAACGCAAACTAAAATAACAGAAAATATTTTCTCGACTAAAGAAAATGGCTGCTGGCTGAATTCTAGGTCTACGCTTAAACTAAGAGTAGGTTGGCCATAAAATACAACACAAAACGGGTCTTTTTTTACAATATAGGGGGATCGACGAACAGACTGGTCATATGATAGTAAGTCACCATCGCTGTCCATGGGGACACCTGCAACTCAAGAGTCGTAAGTGCAATGCCCGCCTTCGAGGGGTATGACGTATGAGCAGATGGCTCTTCCATTGTGAAAGCATAAAGTTAAGACTATATTCCGTCTTATGTGCAATCACTATTGGAAATAAAACAAGTAGCTTGAAAGTATGTTGAAATCCATACTTATTTATTATTTTGGAAACATGTCAAATATTCTAGATTTTACATTATCCTTAAATTTAACCAACACTAACACTATTCCTACTTCATCTAAAAAATCTTGGCCGTATGAGCCTAAGCTCATTGGTGCGATTAGGCTTATGTTGCCGTTTACATATCATTTATTGGATATATAAATAAATATATATATATATATATATAAATAAATATATATTTATATATATATAAATATATATTTATATATACATATATATTTATTTATATATCCAATGCTCTAATCATACGGCTATGCGCAGTATTTGCTTGACGCCCTCGATCGGTTGCAGTGGCGCCAGGTCCGCATTATCGACTGTCCTGAGGTCACCTAGTCTCTTGAGGCTCTGCAGAGATATCGCCTTTATGGCAGTCCTCTATCGCCTACATAACGGAGACTGTTCTGACGAGCTCTTCCAATTGTTCCCACCTTCTCCCTTCCTCTACACGAATACACGTGGTGGCCTGAGGAGTCACCATTTGACAGTTAAAAATATACGATCCCGAACAAAACGGTTCGGCTCTTCTTTCCTGTGCCGATCTGCGCTCTCTCTCCTGTGATGTGGTGAAAGCCTGGAATTCCCTTCCAGCGCACGTGTTTCCTTCCCACTTTCATTTTTTAAGCGAGGCGTGAAAAAGCATCTCACCAGGCCGCCATAGTATGGGTTACCATGACTACATTGACTAGACATGCAAAGAGTATGGTGACCACTACTTTTGGACTCCACTTTTTGCTTTCCATCAGGCAAAATGGAGTCACTAGGTTTTCTTTTACAACCTTGTCCCTGGCAACGCCTCTGTTTGTCCCTCTTCGTCATATAGTGACCAATATTATCAAACCTGACAGGTTGTAAAAGGCGTTCTGATGTACCTGGTGTAGGTTTGCTTGCCTTGCCTTTCGATTTTTTCATCCAAGAATAAAAACCAGGAATAATATTTTGAAAGATTACCACAAGTTTTTAAATTATGTTTTCATTTTTATATATTTGGTAAAGGTCTAAGAATCTATTTTATGTAAATTGTAATAGAGTTGGCAAGTTTCTTTACATTATAGTATATAAAATCAGGATATGATGCTTCTTTTTGAGGCAACAAAAATGATATTTTGAAAAAATTACATTAAAATTACGGATACACTTTTTGCATAAAAAAATATATCAGAAAAACAGTGCAAGCATACAAATTTTGTCAGAAACAATAAAAATAAACAACCTAACATGTAAAAAAAATGTTGAATATAGTGTCCTAAAATAGGACAGTGGGGAGGAATGGGTTAATTGGTTGTTTTGATTTCAGGAATATACGACTTTAAAACAAATGCGTGGTTTACATACTCATATAAGAAAAAAACATTGCGTGCTCTGAATAATAGAATTTTTTTATTCGTAGCTGCTTAATTTTATTGGGTGTCCAATTATATTCACAAAGTTTTATCTAGAATGTTTAGCATGTTGGTTTTGATTTCGTTACTTATGTACCAATCGATCAGAGTAATCTGATTTCAAGCTTTTCACAAAACAATCTAGAACAAATTCCTCCTCCTGTGTAAGACACCTCATGAACATCATGTTCATGAGGTGTCTTACACAGTTTATGAATGATTTTTTTATTAAAATAAAAATAAAGGAATATAGAATATAATTTTTTTTTTATACCTCGGTGTTGGTTAAAGACTAGAATCACTAGATATAATATGTGATAATATTTTATTTGAATATTTTATATGCGAGTTGGTTTCTTTTACAGGCTACAATGTGACGATTTTAGTGGTAAGGCTTAAATTATTAATATAACATTATTAATACTTGTTAAAAACTTTTTTTTGAGTTTAAGATTTAAGTCGTGGTAGAGCCATGCTTACGCACGAATGGGCAGGCACGACCGGTGTGGAACCACAGCCTCAAAGAAAACCACCGGTGAAGCAAGCATTGCGTTGCGTTGCGTTGCAATTCCCTGAAATTAGTGAGGTTTCCGGAAGCCCTCTATTTTTCCCCTCGTCTCTGTCCTCTTTCCCATCTCCTCTTTTCTATCTCCTCATCCCACCACTCCTTCTTCTTCCCCTCCAAGCCCCCCACCCCTCATCACCCTCAAAGGCGGGCAGGTACTTACGACTCGTGAGTTACAGTCCATGGAAGGCTGTTGTCACTTACCATCAGTGGACCCATCTGTTCATCTGTCCCCTATATAATAAATAAAAAAAATCGGCTTTGCCTAACCTCTCTATCAAAACATTAAGAAACATTTGTGGTTGTGTGTGGTGTGGTAATTATAGCAGCCTTTCTTGTTATATAGATTATAATTCAACTGACATAATAATTTAATAATAAGTCTAATTAGCTCACTTTGCGATAATCTGTATTTGAGATTTGCGCTTATTTTTCTGTGGATTGGTTAGCAAGTCTATGAAAATATTATATTCCTTTCTTGTAACTTTAAATTTGTATACTATATTTTATTGTCAGTATAACATTTTCTTTATCTAAGTTCTCATGTTTTTATTTTCGTTTCTGTAAGTAGATTTAAGCAACAGCCCTCTGCGATCATGTGTACACATAGAGACCTATTTGAAAGCATTACTGTTATATACATATATTATTATAAATGTCAATCTTATTGCACTTCGTTCTGGTCTATGCTCCTGATTATTTTTCTTTAAGAAATCCCTGAGTCGCCTTTTAAGACACATGTAGGAAGATGGGGTAGTCGCACACTTCACTTTACACAGAACCAGACTGCTGATAAATAAATACAATAATTACGGTTTAAGTATATAAAAAGGGGCATATAGAGCTTGCCTGGTTTATTTTCGAAGTAGAAAACTACTCTATTTCAACTACCAATTTATATGAAAATACATCTTACTCCTATAATTAAAGCTATGATAGCACAATATATATATGTATATATAAACTCATTCCTTTTACCCATCAGGGTAGGCAGACACAACATGCCGCCACCTGCTTCGATCCTTATACATCACAGTATCCTACTGTCATTATACCTTTCATACAAGCCCGTAGGTTTCGGGTACTTCGGGTACTACGATGCGTTATTTGATCCGCATTCAATCTTTCAAAGTGCCCAAACAACTTCAGTGTACTCGTTTTTTTCATCACTACGTCTTCTTTCAAGCTACACATTTTCCAAATATACACATTCCTCTTTATGTCAACAAGTCTTACCCTACACATACTTTGCAGGTATATAATCTCAGCATTTATACTACTTCCATAATTTTTCTGCAATACCCAACTCTCACTACCACACATTAATGAGAACGAAAAGGCAACAACAAACAGTTGGAGATTAGGATAATGATTATTTTTAAAAGCCTTGTAACTTCAATCCGACAATGAACTTTACCTAGCCCCTAATTTATGTAAGTATCAAAATACCTTTCAGGTATATACTTAAAGCTGAATTTTTCAAGATCATACATTCAAGTGCCTCTAACCCAAGTGATATTCTGACGAATACATTTAAGTGCTATAACAATATTTGGATCGCGTGCGTATGGCGTCGAATTAATACTAACAATTACAGCAGCAACACGCACAAAAAAAACCGTACAAATTGCTACTGTGCGTGTCGGTATTGAAGGTGATGTTTGTCATGAGAGCAGCGAGAGCGTATTTATTTCGTTACCATATAGAAATAATGTATAGCTTACTAAGTTATTGCAAATGTTTTTGTGTTTAACTTTAACAGTTCTTTTTTGTGAGCTTAAAGTATGTCCATTTTTGTACGCTTGACTAAATGTATCTTTGCAAAGACGTGAAAGCGTAACAATTAGACGCGATTTCGTACTCGTGGTAATTTTGAACCGTTTATTTTTCAAAATAAAAAGTAAGCCTGGACTCATATATGGTCAAAATGTGATCGTTTCGATATCCAATTAACTTTAGCATTTATAGACAAGAGGATCGAGCGACGGATTCGATTTCTGCTTTGTGGTAATGATAGACTTGAAGAAAAACTTCATTACAGAGTGTACCTCGAAGAACTTCTGATATGTTTAAGTGTCAATTGTATTTAAAAAATGGGGTCATATTTACTTTAAGCCTAAACTTGTTGTTAATTTAAAGTAGTAAAGCACTCTACATCCTATGCCATTTACTAAGCTTACCCCACTGACTTACTTTAATAGGGTATGTTAGGGGTGGTTTTACACATTACGAAAAATGCTTGAGAATACAATACAGTAATTCATAATATAAAAAAAACTATATTTGATACTTAAGTAGTTTTGTATCTTATTTTTAATCATTCAAATAAAATATATTATAGTATATATGTATATGCACTTTGTTTATTGAGGTGAACTTATCACCATTTTATTACAATAATAAATAATAATAACAATAAATAAATACATCTCAGAATCGGCCAGGCGGCCATCTGATTCCAAACTTAGCAGATATTGTACTATGGTAATCTAGCACCTAGCAATAGACGCTCTTGTGACGGAACACCGTGTGGTTTTAGTCGGTGCCTGTCGGACACACCACCTCACCGTCAACTCCGATGAGGTGACGACCAGTAAAAAAAAAAGTAATCTATCACACTATATGTTACAAAATATATACACTACCTACGATTTTCGCGTAACAGTCAGAATCACTAATCAGTCTATGCCATAGCTTCACCACGTACATAAAAAATTAAATCTTGTTATAAAAACCGCTATCTCCTGTGACACAATCATCTATACAACTTGACCTATCAATACCTATTGAATCAGACCTAAAAAGCTTTCGATTATATTAAAAGTTCAAGATAATTATCTTTTATCGTTATGTGTTATCTTACAAGTATATTTTCTGTGATCAGATTTCTGGCTTAGATTAAAAAGTTATCTTTCTTTTGTAAAATTAAAAAAATGTACCCGCTTATGGCTTTTCAACATCGCCATTTGCTCCAAAAACGTTCGTCCCAGGTCTTATTGTTGTCGAAACATATCTGTTATTAATGTCACAAGCATTCTGTTGGTCTTCTATGTCACTGCTAGATTAACAAATTCGTACATTTAATAAAATGTTATTCAATAGCTGCTAAGTATTTAAATGAATTTTAATGGTCCCCTTTTTCTTTTATTCTTGTGCAAGAGACATTACTATATTCAGTACTGTAGATACTATATTGAATAATATGTATTACATTCGTTCATATTCGATTTTTGTGGTACAAGGGAGCGAAGGAGTAGACGTGTACCCAAGAGTCGTAATGTATGGAAAGAGAGGAAGGGAAAGAGGAGAGAGGGTATTAGACCGACTTTTCCCTAATTCACTCGGTGAAATACAATGCGAGCATTGTTTCACAATTAGTTATCTGTGAGGGCTCGGCGTTACTTATATGTGGATATTTTATTATATTAACAATAGTACAAAGATCTTTTAAGGGGTACTATGTTAAAGTATGTAATATGTGCAATATTACATACTTTAACATATGCGTGTATGTGTATGTAATGTAACTGGGTAAAACTTGTTTTGATCTCTTTTTTGTCACCTGGCAGTTCTGAGTATGCCATGCTCGCCTAGAAGTCCTGCAAATGGTGGCGTATGTATCCGGACATTCGGCACCCTTCATTATGATTGAGGTGGACGTTGGCTGGCTCGGGGCTGCTCATCTCCGGACTGCTATTACTTAAAGTATACCCGGTAGCAATTATTAGAATGTATGTTTCAGAATGTTGATTTGCATTGTCCTCACATTTTATTATACAATTTTAAACTGTAACAATAAAATTGTATTAAATATATGAAAAAGAGTGTCTTTGGAGTTTCTTGCCTGTTGTTCTCCACAGGAAACAGGCAACTAGCTTCATGACTGACTTAGTCTGACCGACTTCTTCTCTTGACAATTCTAAAATGGCAATGATTCTTTTGATTGAAATAAATAGATAAATAGATTTTGATTTTGACTCTAGTCGATCTGTTCCATACGCAAGCACTCCCACAGAAATATTCATATAACTATATCTGATAAAGTGAACTAAAGTAGAGACTACTATTTTACCACTAACACAATGACGTGCATATTAAACGAATGAAGCCTGACACTTGTCAGCGTCAGCAGTCAAAGATGTAGATTATGTTGATTTACATTAATTTAATTGAAGTAATTTAATATATGTATACAACCTATGAATGTATATGTATAATTATGGATTGCTTTATTAAGTTTAATATATACTTCGTTTCACATAAAACAACTAATTTACGACATGCAGGCTAGGTTTGATATAATAAAGTATTACTGAATTAACGAGCAACTTATTAAAATATGAAATTATGGTATATATATAAAACCACTAGTCTACCATTTATATATAAATTTAGGCAACAGTTTATATATGTATAACATTTAGGAACTGGATGCACCCAAATTTCAATGACTACCCCCAGCAATATTATTATTTAAATTTAGCCTTTTGACTTTTTAGTTTTTTTGTGTATACGACTATAATTGAGATGTGTTGGTGTATTTAAGAATGCTAGTTGATTTTACAGACTTAGTAAACGTATTGTATTTAGCAATATGTAAGTACATGTATATAATTATGTATTGGCGATGACATTCATGCATGGAAAAACTCGAAAGAGTTTATGTCGCATCTTACAATGGTTTTATACCTTATTTTGTAACAATAAATGCATAAAAAATCACATGAGTCACTCACAAACACACATTGAAATATTTGTGGGTATTCTTATATCTATATATATATACGAGTAGTAATATATTGACATCTAAAACGATTATTGTGGAGCCATCATAGTTCAATTAAAAAGGCTTCAATCAATCAACTTTTTTTTGCTGGCTTGTACTCTTAATGAATAATTTTAACCTAGTCTTATGTGCGATAGTGATCAGCATTACCAGGTCTCGATTGAACTGTTTAAACAACAAACAAGTAATACTAATAAATTTTGCAATAACCATCACTCATAACTTGCCATGGTTTGCCACTGGTTGTTTGTTTTGCTTTTCTTGGCTGGTCATCTCCGGACTGCTGTTACTCAACATATAGTGGTAATTATTTGTTTTTTTTTTTATATTCTAATGTCCTCCCATTTAATTTGCGCTGAAAATGTGTAACTGGAAACTGTTAAAACTGTTAAACTGTTTTTTTTTTTTATGTATTATAGTTGGGCAGACGAAAAGACGGGTGTTACTCTTCAAAAGATCTCTTGAATCAGGCAGCTAGATTTAAGACTGATTTAGTCAGACTAATTCTTCTCTTAACAATTTAAAATACCGATAATTGGTTTAATTAACGATTTTGCTTTGATGGATTAGATTTATATATAAAAAAACTTGTAGACAATTTATTTTCTATACGTCCAGGGCAAGCGGAGATTGTATAATTAAAATTTGCCACAATACTATGATACAGGCATGCGGGAGCTATAATGCAACACAAGAATAACCTCTATTATACATTAATTAATACCTACAAGTGTTCGATATACTTCCATTTACCAGACATTTAACAAAATTCCAGATTGTACGATCTACCTACAACATGGTGTAGTCTAGTTATACCTATATCAGGTATGTTTGTATCAACGGAGTTCAATTAGACCTCACGATTCAGACCCTTGTCAACGGAAAAAATCTTCACTTGAATGTTAATAAATTTTTACCACGATTTTTCTGGTAAATCTCCTTTTTGCTCGAGTTCGATATATTTGGGAAACTAAAACAAGTGAGACCAGTATTGCTTTTTTAATTAAATATAAGTACATACTTAGGTTTTTATCGTTTTGGTTTTTACGTAATCTGTTTTAATACTGGATAAATGAGGCCTTTTTACTGTCAATTTTGTTTTCATTTTGTGGTTATTTTATATTTTAGTAGTCCATACTACATCCTTAAATACACTCACCCCTACCTGAAAGGGTTAGCAGAGGCGTCTCAATAGCAAACTTTAGCCAAACTTAATTTAGTCCCACTAACGTAAAAGCGGGCAAGCATGAGCGTAATTTTAGTAGTATTTTTGTTAGCCGTTTAAACAAGTATTATATATTCCATATTACACTCGGAAATGAACGTAAAAAACGCGATATTTAAAGTTACAGATAAATACAGTTTTTTTATTTAACGTTCAACGACTGTACTGATATTCATATACTTAACTATTAATGTATTGATGTTTCAAATAAGTAATAAATCTACCCCTATCTTTTTATTTTATAAATTAAAAGACATGTCATAATAAAATCACTTATTAGTGTAGCCCATCTATACTAGATGGCGACACTAGCTATGTCACGACTTTATTATCGGTAATGTATTCTGTGTTTAGATACGCAGTAAGAAACTACTGTTCTTATTTATCTGAGAGTAACAATATCGTAGAAAAACATTTGCAGAACAGATAATGAAATAACGTTCAAATACATACCAGATACAAAGGTACCGAAAATATTTTTCTCGTTACCATTAATCAGCTCAAACGAAGTTAGCTCACTAATTTATCTACGTCACGAATTTAACGAGGGACAAACAAACAAACTTATTGACACCGTGACTTCCAGATGATTGATTATCAGACAAACTTTGTTAGAATTTATTTTGATGTTTTGGCCGTTGCTTTCTATCTAAAAATCAATTTATCCAAAATCGTATTTTAATCCCATAATCGTTATTTTATCTATCGGTCTAGTGGTTAGTGACCCTAAGCCGTAGGTTGTGGGTTCAAAACTTGACTGATCAGTTAATATTTATACCGAGTCTGGGTGCTCTTCATGTCAATTCAATCCCCCCGAGAGACAGGAATCGTTCCTGATGGGGAAGTTGTCTATTTAAAGAAAAAGAAGAAAAAAATGTAGCTGTTAATTGACTGTTTACGATTTACAAGTTAAAACAAAAAATATGTTCGCTAAAATTGTCGTTGATATCATTTAACAAATTTGGAATATAATTTACCAATTTCGATAACTTATGATGTCTTTTTATTTTTTTTATTTTATGGATGTATTGATATTTAGTAAACTAGAAATAGAGATGATCCATCTATATCAAATTCAATAATCACCCTTAAAGGCGGGCAGCGTAGTACTAACGACTCTTGAATTACTGGTGTTGAATGCTAGCTAGTCGTAATCATTATTGCGCACATTTAAATTTGGCTGTCACACAAGACGTACCACTTTATTACGACACAAAAATGATACAAGACAAGAAAATAATACAACAAACGAGTATTCTTGATATACACACGTGAGTAAAACAGTTTATTGAACTAAATATGAATGTTACTCAGGAAAGTTTTTCATTCTAATAAAGCCTAACCGTGTTCTCCTATCTATCTAATGCTCTCTATCTATGCTCCTAAATCTAAGAGCCTGCTAGGTGTTTCAGCCTTTATTATGTCTAAAACAGCCGATGTTAACTAGGACTAAGATGTTAGTTGTTTTGTAAACTAGTGCTTAACTCTCGGTGTGTTCGCTGTAAAGTTTGTCAGACTACAGTGAAGCGTGTGCCAACTCGAGGCTCTTTCTCGGTTAGTTCCTTAAGTAACTGGGGATGTAAGTTTTCAAGCCTCGCTTTCTTTGTTGACCTTTTGTCTTTTATTTTGTTTATTGAATCAGATTCTGTGGTTGAAGTTTACAACTGTCTTCTGGTTGTCATGAGAGATGTATCTAATGAGTACTATCGTTCTTTAGCTCCCCTTTCTGATGTTAGGCTCTAGTAAAGAATAGCTACGAAAGTGAACTCTTTAGAAATTACTGATCCATCAAACATCGCTTAACAAAGTGTATCTATGCATTGATATATTACTTTTAGTACCAGTTACGTAATATGGGGCTAGCCTATTGCCGACGACCGGGCACAGCTCCACGGCTGTCGTCTATAGAACGGATAACAGTCCCATTACTAGTTGCCTTTTACGGTAAGAGGTGACTCTATTATACTGAACAAATCATTCGATTCCTTTCACTTTACTTGTTGCCAATACATCGAATAAAAATATATGTATTGTCCAATCGTCCAATCTACATATACCGATATAGGTATAAATATATATCTTAGTCACGTTGGTCAAGTTAACAACGAAATACGTATTTAAACAAACCTATCTAGCCAAGCTATCATGGTAGCTGGTAGCTACTTATGGGCCGGCTCGACCGGTGCGATACCACAGCCTCAAGAAAACCCGGTTTTGAAGCAACACTTACTTTGAATTTCCGTGAAATTCCCCTTTCCTCTTTCCCATTTTCTCTTCCCCCCTCTCCTCTGTGGGGATTGGAAAATCCCCACAACTGCTCCAATTTTATCACCCTCATTGGCTGTATAGCACACTTGCGACTCTTGACCTGCAGGTGTCCATGGATGGCAGTTGTCACTTACCATCGGTGACCCGTCTGGTCGTCTGTCCCATGTTATAAAATAATACATTATCACATATGAGCCTCTTTGACCGAACATCCTTCTTTTTAATGAAGACTGTAATAACAGGTTGTACTATTTCCTTAATTATTTATTACTACACCTGGTTCATTATTTATATGCCCTTAACCAAACAGAATCCTTTGTTAGTAGTACCCACTTACGCCACTAATCAATTTACCGGAATTGATTTGAGCCACCGATTTGTTAAATGCCATACCTATTTGTTTGTGTTTCGTTCCATTTAGGTTATTAGCACCGACCTTCGATTTCGACAAAATAGATTAATGAGTTAGACATGTAAACATGGGAATAGAAACAAACGTATACCTACATAGTTTTAAAAAGCTTTTACTATTTTAGTAGCAGAGACATTATAATTGAGCTTCACAAATCTTTTAAATATCAAGCTCAAAAAGGTAGTCTAAACCTGTAATAAATTAACAGGCCTATAATTTCTAGATATTAAAAAAAAACTAATATCAGGTGTAGTCAGTCTCGTGTAATGTAGTACAGATAATACATATAATGCATATGCATAATGCATATATATAATGCATATATCATGATCATTAAAAAAAGAAAAAAAATCTTTTCGTCGACGTAGTCATTCTTTGATTTTTCCATACGGCCATGCTTACAGGAAAAGATATTCTGTCTCTTTTTATCTAACAGCACTTTTTCGGTGATTTAAAATATGTCCTCATCTGTATCCTAACGTGTGTGCAAGGTATTATTGCTTTCCATCAGGCAACCCTTTGCCTGATGGAAAGCAATAATAGCTTGCTAACTAGTCACTATAGTAGGCTAATATAAAAAAAAGTTCACGATTATCGGTTTAATAGTTAAGAATTGAAAGTGTAATAAACAATTAAACAAACCTTTACCATTTATATACATATATATTTTAATTTATTTGTCTTTTCCCGTCCTGTTAGCGATTCATAAACACAAGGAATAATTTCATTTCATTCACAGTGCACTCGTGATCGCAAAACTATCTTAAATTTTAATAAGCTATACGTCACACCTTAACTTTTCAACCCTTGTGTGGAATATTTTTTTGAAATTAAATAGAAACCTAAAGTGTCAATTAAATAAGTAATTATTGAAACCGGTTCAGATTGTTGTCTATCAGACAGTATACAGTAATACATTCCCCAGTTGATGGCAAAGGACTTGCCCTCTCTTTCGTTAGTGGGACCAAATTCTTAGAGCAAAATATGGGTATTTAATAACAAAAAATAATAGCACGAAGATAAAGCCACATATGACTTGCTTGAGTTGTTGCTTATACTCCCAAATAAATCTGTGTAAGCAATATGTCTTCCCTTTCCTTTCTGTCCTCCCTTTCTTGTCAATATACTCCAAATTTTCCCATCCAATTTCTAAAAGTGTTCAAATGACGGTAATAGCCTTGCCCCTTATCATGTAAATGTGACTTAATTTAAGTCTACAATACGTCTGAGTTAATTACGGATACAAGCGTGACCGTACATAATACTTTTATATATTGTGTTGTGCCCTTTGATTTAACTGATTGACAAGGTAACGACTGATACAAATTGAATGTGATTCAATTGTTAAGACCAAGTAATGTGCTATATGGTCAGCAGCAAAACCACACTTTTTACTTTTTTTTACAAACTAGTAAAATTATTTTAAAAATTGATAATTCGACGCCATTAAGTATCGAGATGTTTTAGCCCATGTCACTCTCACTATAAAGACACTTGTCGAAATTCATAAAGCCTTCTAGATTCTAGGGCCTTATACAAGTCTATAAACAGTCGTAAAACAGAACCTTCCTTATTGCACAGACGGGTTTATAAACAGGTATTGTGAAGCGATCATAACTATAAATCAGACTCGATTCAGATTAGATTACAATCTTTACTGAGGGAGGCTATAGGTTATATAACATCACGTTGCCATCCTTAGGAGCGGAGTAGTGAGAATAAGTGCATGTAGAAAATGGATTCTAGAAGAAGGTAGGCGAAACCAATTACATTATTTAAACTTATTTACATAATATCATATTTATTACACATTATTAAATAAGAAGCATATAAGAAACCTTTTTGGTGATTGCTCCAGTGTTAAACACTTCAAAGTAATAATTATCGTTTTAAATTAAACACTTAATGTTACATTTCAAAACAAATTACGGAACGCTCAAAGCTACCAGTGTTATTTTAGCAATATAGAATATGGTAAGAGTTTTTTACTTACACGTCATTTTACTTTTCTCGCTTATATCAGAACTTCTGAAAGGTGAGGTTTGAAAAAACGAATGATCTCTAATGAGCTCTGACTATATTTGGCCAAAGATACGCTAGAACGGATAAGTGCTATTGTAAAAATCAACTTCGTACACATATTCTCAAATTAATTCTACGAAATTTTACATACATAAATAAAATCACGACTCTTTCCTTTCGGGTTTCGGTTGCTTCGAGAGATTCCAATTTTTATAACTTGCTTACGGCCTCGTTCGCCTTAGTGTCTTTTGTTCCAGGGGACCTGTGGTTTGATCCCATTCAAGACAAAACATATAGTTTCTCCGAATCTGGATTTTCTTCGTTGTTGTTAGGTGTTTTTATGTACTTGTCCCTGACAATATGGTTATGGCACAAAGTTAGTTATTTCATTCCCGAACCTAGTACAAATATTATTAATAAATAGTGTTACACATATTGGATTTTTTTTTAATACATTTACTTAATTTTTTATATTTACTTCATTTTATTTACTTCATTTTTACCTTTAAGCCATAATACGCTTTTTAAAGAAATCATGATAGTTCCAGTTTTAAAGTGTGGGACTAGACTTCCTGTAGTAATGAAGAGTCATCTCAAAAAATGTTACACGAAGAAAACCATAAACAGTAGCACAAAAATAAATAAGGTAGCAAAACCTTCTTACATAGAAATTCTATTAGAAGTAGAGTTTGAAATCGTTGATGATCGTTTTTTGTTTGTGAAAACCCCCCCGGTTTGTCACAGTACGGAAATGGTATGTCGGACTGGAACCGACTAAGACCACCCTTTAATGGAAATCTTTGATGAACGTCGACAGACTTGACTAACTGTTGAGCAAGGCGACCGCTATGGTGTGCTGAGGGTACCACCCTCACATTTATAGAATTAATAAAATACGTCCCGGCGGCGTCTCGGGCAACAGATAGATGGTTAGGTAGAAGCAAGCGTCCGTCACCGAAGGCTAAGGTCGATGACAATCTAAATACTTACTTTTAAGGCATATTATGTATCGAGACAAAAGGTTCTTATTTATGAAATGTAGAAATATTATCTAATTAAATATGAATAATTAATCATATGTTTCATTGGTAGCCCGTTTTTCCAACCGTACACATCTAAACAATAACGAATTGAATTACATATGTATAATACTGTACCTCCACCCGTGATGTTCCTGTCACAACGGCCGTCATCCAATGAATATTTATGCGCCACGCTCGTACCGAGTGTACCACTACTTCAGTGGGAGGCAAGTAATGTATGAGATCATTGCGTAACTGTTATTTATTAGTTATATTCATTAAGTGACAGAATATAAGTGAAAAAGGAGGTTAGTTTGTTTTAATTTCAATTTGTAAGATTATTTATACTTTAGCTAAGGTTTTTATACTAATAAATGTTATTTGTTATAGCATAACAGGTTGCATTGTATCATCGTTACAGATATATGTATCATCTACAGGATATAATATTTTGAAATAATGTCAGCAAAGGAAGTGAGGAAGATTTTTAACAATAAGAGTTGCGTTAGTGCGTGTCGTAAGATATGTAATAATAAGTTTTAATTTAGCTACCACTGTATTGTTAATTCCAGAATATATCTTCTTATAACAATATTATAGAAATTGGTTATGACAGTGGTAGAGCAATGCTTAGGCACGAATGGGCCGGCTCGATCGGTGATACCACGGCCATGAGTTGCTGGTATCCATGGACAGTGGTTGTTCTTACCATCAGATGACCCGTCTGTTCGTTGTCCCCCTATATTATAAAACAAACATAATTCAAGCTTTAGACAGCCAGATCTGTCTTCCTCCAATCCTAGCGGTATCAAACTCAAGGACTCTCCAATAAGTTGAGTGTAGGGCTGGCTCTGTTGAGTGATATTATTAAGATTATTATACCGACACCAAGTCAGTCAGTGACACCCTCGCGTCTTGAGTACAAGACTTGGTCAAAAGAAAAGGAGCTCTTACGTAGGGGAATTAAAAATATAATTGCTTACGCGATCCTCGACCGGTCATAGGCAAATGTTTTTCAAGTTGAGGTGGTTGGTACATTTTTTATGAACTAATTGGAATTTTTGAATATATCAGTAGTTTATTGAAGATGCTTACTATGAGTGTCATTTGTAAGTAGATATAAACATATATATATATATAAGAACGAAAAAGAACGAAAAAATTTTAAAACCAAAAAGATAAGAAAAATTAAAAAAATAAAAATAAATGATACAAGAATAAATAAGACACAAGAATATATATAATATACATATTTTCTTGTATCATTTATTTTTCTTTTTTTAATTTTTCTTATCTTTTTCGTTTTAAAATCAAGTCCCTCATTAGTAATAATTCCTGTGTTGCGGGGGGCTTTACAAACATTCAATCAATGGCAACAAAGAACACCCAGACTCGAGACAACTATTTGTTGAACACAATTTTTTTGTCCTGTGCGGGAATCGAACCCATGACCTGCGGTTCAGCAGTCAGGGTCACTAACCACTACACTAACAGGCCCTACATTCACATTTTTATTATCATATTATAATTAATTTATTTATGTTACTTACATTTATTTATTGTATACAATTTAAATAGAAAGTAATACATATGTACATGTAATGTTATAAGGACATGACCATCGGCGGTCTTCCCGCGCACGGTGATATTTTTCAGACAATCCTTTATCCGGATTTTGTAACATTTGGGTAGTCTGTGGTGTACTATACTATAACATTAAAAAAATACATAAAGTCAAAATAGAACACTTATACAATTATTAAACGATACTTTATACATAATTTAGGTGTTGTTATATATAGCTATAACATAATGTGTAAACATTTATAATTTTATGATAAACATACGTAAACAACTTGTATTTAATTTGTTACTTTCAAGTAAATATGTATGAAGTCAAATAAATCCGTTAGGGCAATTGGTCAGTGAAAGAAACACTGAATTTTAAGTCTGCGTTCATCGGCGTCTAGGGAAGGTGAACATAAGTAATATATATATTTATGTCTATATACGAACATACAATAGAACAATTACAACGCGTGGAAATCTAGAAAAGACTTTAGCTTAGTAATCAAGATCACAAATCACTAAAGTAACAGTCCAAAAAATATTCACTTTTGTTTTTAATGAAATCTACAATCGATATATTTGCTCGACACATCACATTGATGACTTCATGATATGGCCGACTATTTCATGAAGTGGTCAACAAGAACCCATCTGTGATCAGTGATCACCGTGTCTGGGTGTGATGTATGAATTTAGAAATATAAAAGTATGTTTTCAGAACTCTGGTAACCATAGTACGAGCTCTGATAGTTTAGGATTAGTCACAAATTGTACATACATACACAAGCTCACACCAGTGTCCCTGAAGGGGTAGGCCGAGGTATATTAAATACCCACTTTTGCCAATTTGAATTTGGTCACAAAAACGTATCAGGGGGTAACCATATTGCCGTCAACCAGGCACTGTTTGACTATATACATATATACTGTCTGATAGATAACAATCCGGTCCCGAAAAGATAGGGTGGATAAAAAGAAAAAAAAACTATAAAATCCCAAATATTCCAGCCACCCTATAGAGAACAATTATTATAATTCAACTGGTAATTCCGAAGTTAGCCCGTTAAAACAAAAAGCCAATTAAACACTTTTGTAACTTTTAGTATACATTATAAATAGTATATGATGACTTAGGTACTCCTTTGTCTGACTTATTTTCACCTCAAGTTTATCATCATCATCACTCACAAGCTGCAACACTACTTGTGACCCTTAAGCTGTGGGTGTATTGCAGCCACTTACCATCAGCCGACCCGCTCTTTTGCATGAATCGCATACAAAAGAAACCAAATATTTTATTCCAACGCAAAAATTTGGTCTAAACCTTCTTTGGTCTGAATCTAGTTGGCGAGGACAGGTGTATATAGAAGTTCGGCAACTCTTACTGCGGACTTTTGAAAACATTGGGAAGGTTTAAATCGCTTCGGGGACATTGATAGGGAATATCAGGTGTTCTGTCAAAAACTATTTCATTGTGGTACGTTCTCATGTGTAACTTGCAGTTAATCTTAAACAGCATTTTAACGCAACTGCGTTAGTAGGAGGGTTATGGTTTTCGAGTGTTTGTATATATATATATCCAAAAATATATAGTTACGTTTGTGTGATGTATTTTTGTCATGGAAATGAGAATTAATCAATTATTATATTCAAGGCGATTTAAATTAATGACACCATTGTGGGAGTGACATAGCAACAACACTGACCAAGGCTGACATTTTATAGTAGTATAGTACATATATATATATTTTTGATTGACAAACGTTATACACCAACCTGGTGAAAATAGATTAATTAAAGTGTCCTGGATGTCACCTTCTGTTCTGCCATCTTCAGTTTCTCAATATTGTGGTTCTATTACACTGCGGAAGGTTGCAGAAACGGGCATTTTCCAATTACCCTGCAAAACGCTTCCGGTTCATTAAAATCAGCTAGCTTAAAAACTTCATACCTATGTACTATACATATACTTACGCCTGTGTCCCCAAAAGAACAGACAGAGATGTTATTGTAATACCCACTTACTGAAATTTGGAGTATATTATATTTTAATAACGTTTTTTAAAAACACAACACATTTTTGCAGCCTTATAGTAGGAAACCGCACTTCCTAATCTTGAGATGCAATTGTCAGTGGCAACGGTAGTCACTTGCCATCAGCTGTAATGTATTTTTGATTATCCCCTACGAAATAAAAATTGAACATATCATATGATACCGTAATTGAGTATATTCATACTACTTCCTCATTTTTTATACGATATTTGCCCTAAATGATCCGGATCTAATGCGGTACAATTCAAGTTCAAAGGTCCGAACATACTAACAAATAAAATGTAAGATGTATGTCCTAAAACCGTTACGAAAACGATACGGTACAATGAAACAAAGAACAAGTCGCCCGCTATTTGAGTAACCGGAACTTTACGGAACCAGTTTCGGTACTAGAGCCCTATTCTCAACGGTTAATAATTTATAATCGATATTATTAGTTTTTCTCTGAATCGATATTATGATGATCGGTTCAAAGTTAAGGATTGTATCGAATCTAATAATTGGTAATTGCTCTTTTTATAGATTTGTCGATGCAATCATCGATTAAGGATTCTTTATAAGCTTATGATATCTAAAACGGTTATCAGATTTATAAATTCTTGTTTATTATCTCTACTTAACTCGATTTATAAATTGATTAGAATTTTTTTTTTATGAAATAAGTACATATATTACGAAGGGGTAAGCAGAGACGTATTTCATGTTTACATTTTGCTGATTATACCTAATTTGACCATTTATATGAATGGGGTTACCCTGTCAGTCAGAGTCGCATAACTATAACTCCAACTGGCTGATGCCGGGAAGTCAATTCCCCTTAGTTAACTTACTTTTGGAAGTGGAAGAGCCATGCTTATAGGCACGTATGGGCCGGCTCAAGCGGTGCGATACCACGGCCTCACAGAAAACCGGTTGTGAAGTAACGCTTACGTTGCATTTTCCCGAAATGAGTGTGGTTTCCGGAGGTCCGGAGGTGAGTTGCATCTACTGCTCTTGAGTTGCAGGTGTCCATGGACAGAGGATATCACTTACCATCAGGTGACCCGTCTGTTTGTCTGTCCTCCTATAGTATATAAAAAAGTTAACTTAATTTTATGAAAACTTTTACTCAAAATTGTTTCTGATTATGTGTGGCTACAATTTGTAATAATACCATCAAAGGTGGGCAGCGCTTACAATTCAAGTAGCAGGTATCTGTGGACGGTGGTTGTCACTTACAATAAGGTGACCCGTCTTCGTCTGTCCTAATGTACTATAAAAAAAATCTTTTAGTTAAGATCTGTGTATTGCATACTTTGAGGAAGCTAGAGGCCCAAAATGGACGAGGTGCTGTCGCGCTTGGATGATGCTATTCCATAAAAATTAGAATTTGCTATAGCTTATTCATAAAATGTTGTTTAAAAAAGTTATATAAGTTGGTAAAGATTTAAATTATTTATTATATAACATAAAAAAAGTTATAATACACATATTATGCAACATTGTCTAACATTATTCAACTGCTGTATGAATGCACCTTTTCCTACATGTTACATAAATATTCTATTTGGTCAATGCATTTTAATTTCCTTACTATAAAATGCCGAGATCTCCAGAATAAGCCTCCCAAAATGTTTAGACTACACATTTGTCTTTCTTACAATTTCTATAGGTCACGGTACCTAATGATAAATAGATAAAGTATTTGTATTAATGGTCGAGCTTTGACATAAATTATACAAGTTCAAATAATTTTAGAACAAGTATTGCGTATACACTTATTAGTATCAAATTCGTCTTTGGAATACTGATTCAAAGTTAAAACAAATGAATAAAAAGAACAATATTCTGATATTATAAATATACTTAGTTACAAACTTATAGTTATATCTTACTTAGTACTTCAACACTTTTTTAAATTTTATCTGTGAAAAGTACGTCTTTGTACCTTTTGTAGCGTTTTATAAGTTAGAATGCTCCGCCAGACTACACACTATGCCCTGATAGTTCTGCCGCTGTTTGGTCGGGGACAGCTTATTGGTTATTCGCAGCCAACCACCATATCTGGTGGACGGTTCCACTATCCGCCACCCTGTGGTTCCCTCCGGTAGCCTTCAGGCCAGAGAAGGGCATTCATAGACCAAGTAAAGGAGGAAGCAGGTGTCATGTCGTATAGGAAAGTCAAGGAATTGGCGGAAGATCGGGACAGATGGCGCATACTCCACAGACTAGAGCCTCGCTCTTAAATTTTTAATGAATGAATGAAATATTTTATGGCAACCAGTTGTGATAGAATAACATTTGTCCTTGGTACACAACTACCTTCTAATAACCCTTCTTCTTGCGCAATCGGCTTTAAAGGGTGACAAAACTAAATAACTTATATAGGTACACTATGTTCATACTTACCAAAATATTTGTTGTTAGAATGGTGTTTCTAAGATGTTCGCATAATGATAACAATAATTAAATATCGTTTTGTAGTTTGTATTCGTTGCTTATTGAAGACCTATCATGATAATGAGCGAATCGATAAATATGTCAACAGCAGCTAATGCCGCGCAAACAGTACCGATGCGGGCTGCTGTTGCGTTTTGTTCAAACGAAACAGACAAGTTTAGCAGATTAAACGCTGCAAGAGATCCGGTATTTGATCTTGCAGATAAACTAAGTTTTGTTTTATTAGCAAACTTCGGTTTGGCTGAGCCAGTTAACTCTTCCAAATTATGTAATAAAATATGTGCCTTTCAGGGATGCCCGTTTAATTTCAGTCCTGGCATCCCCGAAATACACACGTGAGTAAAACCGTATACTTAAATAAATATGAATGTAACTCACGAAAGTTTTTATCAGTTCTGCTTTACCCAGTGTAAGTAACTTTTAAGCCCCCCTCCTCCTCTCCTCTAAGTTTTCCCGTCATCCCCCCTTTTTTCTTTAGCCTCACCGTATCCCCATCCCTGATCACCCTTAGTTTTGAGTTCCAGGTGTCCGTGGACGGAAGTGGTCGCTCATCAGTCATCAGGTTTCCCGCCTACTCATCTCTCCCCTTATATTATAAAAAAAAGTAACCAAAGGCACTTAACAGATTATAGAAACTCGTTTTGTAACATGTAGTAGTAATGACTCATTGGTTCGCATGGCGGTCCATTAGTAGTTTCTGCAAGCACCACATCTCAAATACGTTAATCTTATTAGAGTTCCGACTTTTGATGCACCAAGTTTTGGCGTCATACAAAAATATGGAAAACAAACAGCGAATGCCTCGATTCTTCCAAACTCTATCAAGGTTCGTCGTAGCACTTTTCGCCATCCTGGCTCTACGGTAGTTTTTTTTTGGTGCAGCTGCTGTCGCTGGTAATATATTCATTCAGGCTAGGTAAATAAAGTGATTCACCTTTTCATAGCCACCAGTTAGTAATAATTGAAAAAGAGTATCCTTCAAGTATCTATTCTGTTCATCTCCATAGATATCACCACTGACTTAGTGCGGCTTCTACTGTTGATTTGTTTGAATTGAAATTAATTATTTTAATTTGATTTGATTAAACCTTCACTAACTTTAGGAATAAATGACTCAGCACACCCATGGTGACCATAATTTATTATGTAGGTCGCTTTTATATGCATATATAACTTTTTATCACACTTCACCTCTCTGAAATTTATCACAGAACTAAAACATTGATAGACACTCGTCAATCTATTTTATGTCGGCACATAAATAACTTATTTTATATCACTTTTACGTACAACAATAATTTTAATTGTATTGAAGAGGGTCTTAAAACTATCTATACCAAAACAATAAAGCTAAATATTTCTGATTTTTTTAACGTATACTATGGAACTTCCAGTCAGATTCGACTGATTATTTTGTATCGGACATATTGTTCACTGAGAAGTAATATAGGATTTATACAGTAAGACAGGCTTTATACATCACATGAAACTGCAATAAACGACTAGTAAGAATACAATGAATATATGAATATAATTATGTTTTAAATAAATTATAAACAAATATGCATTTAACTAATGTTTGGCGACTGCCTTATCGGCGTTCGTTAGTTCACATTATATGTATGTTTTAAAGTAGTTAATAGTTATAGAAATAGATTTGTTTATAAGCTCTCTGCTTAGATTATTATTATAGCTAGTTTTCGCTCCCTGTTCTTATCATAAAGATGAAATAAAATAAAAGTATATAATATATAATTTGCTTTAACATTATCATTATTTTAGCCGAGTGGTTTTGGGTGGAGCTGAACAGGGCCACCTAATGTGTTGTGTCGTTACAGACCACTAAGGGTATAGTCCATTCTATTATCTATCAGACAATATGCATATATTACATACAGTGCACGAATCGTCCGGCTTGCCTAAAAAACTACAAATCTTATTTTATTGATAATTTTTTTTACGTATTGTTTTTTTGATGATGTGGTCGAGATGTACCTTGTCTCAACGTTGGCACTCACAAACGTAATCGCGGCCTCCACGCGAAATGGATTCATTAAGAAATATTTCTTTGACCACTGGTAAAGTCACATTTGACGTATGGCTTGTTGCTCCAACATGTTGTATCCAACTCTTACTATTGTATCCTTCAAATTTATACAACTGTTAAAAACTCTTGCAAGATGTTAACATATTCCACTGAAGTTACGTTATTTCCTTGATTATTTTCAAAGAAATACGGATAAACGAAGAAATACGGCCCAAACTGTCCTTTTAGATGAATGAAGTGGCTTTTGGTGTTTAAGACTAGGGTTTTACCTTTCTGCAATATCGATAATTACGTGCCCATTGATCTAGAAATAGGCCTCCTCCTCCGTAAATAACCCATTCTCAATGCTAAAGAATCGTTCCACCTTTCTGTCAGCCAATAACTTACGTTGAATGTAATCGTTTGGTTTCATCTCCTGCACAATTTAAAGCTTATATGAGTGTAGTTTCGTCAAAATTTCTCTTGGTGTACGATTCTGGATCGTGCCGCACGGAAATTTCAACTTCCCGAATGGTCCCATCACTTTTTCTTCAACATATCCGCCCTGTTTGTTTAATATTATATATATAAAATATCACGAAGTGACGCATAATTTCCCGTCACGCGCACTTTCCTACCTCTAACGACTTTTATGATTTCCAGTCTGGCTGTTTTAAAAAAAGTTTAGCCATCCCTGTACTTATTTTTACACACCTGTGATGATGATATATAAATATATCAGCAGTAACACAAGCACTTGCTCAAACATTAATATTTGTAGTTATTTTATTATTATTATCATCACCATCAATCATTGAAAATCATCAAATCAATTCGTATCCTATGAGCCAAAGAAACAAAGGCCATAAAGAGCGCTCCTGGGTGTATCTTGCCATCATTAATTATTGTTTATAATCCGTCTGATTAGCGATTACATTTCCTGTCATCTTTATTTGTGCTGTAAACGCCAAGTTTAATAGAAAACGTAGTGGAAGTTCATAAAATTTTTATTAGTTAACATTGTTCGTCGGTCTCCGAAGGCTTGATTAACAAACATTTTCAGACTTTATCTAATTAAGGAGCTGGTTTTTATGATCAGCCTGAGAACATTACTTTCGAACAATGGTTATTTGGCTTTTACTATTACGAACTGAAACCAACTCCTGTCGTACTGCGTAACTATTCCGACATCCAATGCTAATATTTTAATGACACTTCAGAAAAAGATGTGTTTAAGACGTTCAGATGTAATTGATAATCGTAAACTTAATTTATAGCACTATAGAACAAATAAATAGAAAATATAAATAAGAAGAACTTTTTTTTTGTTTCACGACAGTGAGAGATTGAGGAGTATTTACTTTTTTTGTTTAACGACAGGGAGAGATTGAGGAGATAAATTAGAGAGCTTTAGTATGATCAATTAAAATATATTTTTGTTAAATAGGAATAAGTAACACCGTTCATTGATAGGGTCTTCTTCAAAATCTTCTAATGAATATAGTAACAATAATTTAATATGCCATTACACCAAAACAATGGACTGACAAAACACTTAAGTTTAAACCATCATTTTTATGGTACAAGTTAAGAATTGAAACACTAAAACTACAAAACTAAACAGTAATAATTTATTTAGCACGAATGTCCATGACACTTATCACACAAGTTTTCTCTCAACAAAATATTCTGAATTTCATTTCTTACTACTAGCTTTCTAATTGGATTCAATTTTCTCATAAATGGTAATAAGCTTTTAAGAAAATGAAGATCGTCATCTAGTTCTTCGTCATCTTCTGCTAACGATAATCTTTTACATTTGATTCCCTGTTGAGGCTCTTCTGAGGCCTTTCTTTTATGTCCAACTTCTTCATCTATTTCATCTTCTGAATATCTACTTTTGAGTTTTTCTGCACATGTTTCAAAAGGTAACAACTCTACTGTTTGTTGATGCAGGAAAGGGTTCTTTGAATTGAGACTATAGCTATCTTCTACTTCTATCAGCGGTTCTTCTTTGATTTCAATAAGCTCCTATTTTGAATCTTCTGGGATTTCTACTTCTTCTATATTACGGTTCTGTTTCACGTTGACGGCGTCTTTGAGGAATAGCAACTGTTCGAAGTATTTCCATTTTCCAGTGTAATAGTTAAGATGGGACTGCACTGATTCTCCAACAGGAATCTGTACTTTTCTGAGTTCTCTTTGAAATTGGTCTCCTAAGTTCTTCCATTTTTGTCTTCTGAAATTATGAACCAAAAAATGTATGTTATTTTTATGAGGCTGTTACGGACCTTTTATTTTATTGAATTGGATTCCTAACAAACCATATTTAAAACGCTTTTAATCAAATTATTTATACCGATTCTTAGATTTTTCTTAGTCGTTAATATATAGGGAGGTTAATAGTACAATAAAATCTGCTGTTGATACGATGAAAAAACTTTTCTATTAGGATGGATTCGATATAAGGAAGTCCTTATACTTTGCTGTTTGGTTGTTTATATGATGTTGTTAGTTTGTAGTAGTAGTTTAATATTTGGTAGCTCAGTAATAAATCATTCAGTTCTTAACTTAAGAAAAGATGTTACCTATTTAACACTTCTGGTACTGCACTAAGTAGTATTTAAGTACATGGTATGGTAGTAGTATATACAGTTCACGTCTGAAAAAATATAAGATTAGGATACTTACTGCTTTTATTCATTACAGAGGATAAACTAAGCCATTCCCGATCGGTAGCCAAACGATTGTTATGGAGATCATTGTATCTGTCCCATAATAAAGGTCTGTTTTGTACTTCATGGATCAATTTTTCTATTATATTGCGGGGTTCGCATTCATTCATTTTAATAAATTTTTAAACATACTACAAGGAAACGATAAAATTCTCAAACAAAACTCACTGTTATATTGCTAAACTAATAAATAAATATGAATATAAAATTCCATGAATGAAATGGTTGAAACGTGAGATGCGATGCGACCGACGCGACAGAGTCGAACGGTGTACTAAAAGTAGAAGTCTGACGTTGTCAGCTCGGGCAATGCGAGCGACGCGGCAGCGCAGTTGAGATCGGGGTTCGTCCGCGACAATCGCGATAACATGAATGTGGAATTATAGTCTATGCGAGACTATACATAAATGAATGTTACTGACCAAATCTGCGAGCTGACACTAACGATTGATACCCAAGCTTAAGTAGGTTGTTCGTTCCACTACAGATAATTGTAACTAGTAGAACTGTGAGCCGTTTGTGTTATTTTATGTTTATTGAATAGTAGTAGTAGTAGTAGTAGTAGTATTTAGTGTATATCGACCTAAACGGCTACAAGTATTTAAATATGTAATATTTGAACCCCCAGCAAAAAAATATTGTAGTATGGTTTTATAAAATCAGTTATTAAAATTAATTATTTTACTTGTATCAAATTTATTTGAGCTCTAGCTCAGACTGCCTGACACCAGCCAGTTCGAGTTATAGGTATGTGACCCTGACTTGCTTGAGCTATCCCCTCAATATACTCTAAATTTTGCCATCTTATTCCCAAAAGTGTCCGGATGACGGCAAAACAATGAGACAACCGTAAAAAATATGGGCGTTATTAACGCCTCTGCCTACCTTTTCATGGATAAAGACGGGACTGTACATAATATGTATCTCTAGTACATCTTTTTTTGATAGTTCGATAAAAATATGTAATATTTAAACTACAAATTTCCTTATTTAATACTATTGTAAATGAGATAGTTATCTCCTTAGGTTTTAATTTAAAATATGTGCTCATACTGAAGTATGCAGGTACATATTAACGTATTTATAAGTCGAAGATGTTAGAAGTGTAAAGTGTGTATCTATTTACCTATCTGTCTGTGACATAATAGCTCTTCAACGGATGCACAGATTTAGATATTTTTTGTCTTGCAATGTGAATTGAACCCTTAGTAATAAATCGATCAATCTGTTTATTTGTCCGAATGTCATTAGTAATCTACTAAATAAAAAATGCTAAACTGGAGCGTTTAATATCTGCGTGACAACTCTTGAAAGAATTATATTATTTTGATATGTATAATTTTTTTTATGAGAATTTTTAACCCACTAATGCAGTGTCAGTGGGAATTTTGATGATAGAGATTCAGCCCGTCGATGTCGCTCGACGTCGATCCTGGTCGCCCTATTAGTAGTTTAGTAGTATATTAGTAGTTGCAACATAGCCGATGAACTGAGGATTGCCCACAAAACATTTTTTTTTAATCTGGCTACACAAAAAACTATAAACCATACAAAGAAACCTAATCAATCATGTCATTGCGATTCTCTATTAAAACTAAATGCGACAGAATCATTTTTGAAAAGATTAATCACTGATGATTATATATAGATATGTATGTATATGGAAAAAACTAAGACGGTTTCTTTTTAAATCAATTCTTTTCACCCTCACCCTTGCCGATAATCCCCATGAGAATAATCATATTGTATTGACATATTCTGATCACATATTATTTCACAAACAAAATCCATTTGCCTGTGAAATTATATACGAATAAAACACGTTAAAAAGCACCGATATTTTTCACAGAACTTTCGCAATCAGTCGGCGGGCTACGGTAGGGTTGACATGAGTCATTTTTATGGTCTATCTTTTTTACTCGAATCCTAGAAACTTTATTTTGTTTGGATAACTTTCGAATATATTTTTATATTAAAGTCAAAAACTTCCATTCTGAGTAAAATTTCCTATTTCTCGAAAAAAAAAAACAATTTAAAGATAAGGAATTTCATAGTAATGTTGCTGGTTTAGAAAAGGCAAAACAGTTTAGTAATTTGTTTTAACGAGTTCATTGATGAGCTTCAGTGTTATCAAATAAAATTTGAAAAGCAGAATTCGTTATTTGTCACTTTAAGCATTTGTTGGTCACAACTATCGAAATAACACATGTAAACTTTATAAAAAAGTTACGATTCCGTACTGTAAACATAAAAATATACCCCATGTCATTACTACTACTAAAGTCATTCAAAACGTCATATTCCATTAGCCGGTTCGGTTCTAAAACGTAACAAGGAAACATAATACACACGTACACACCTCAAACATATTCTATCTTGCGCAGTCGGTTAAAATACCTGCAAGCAACACCTATCGTCTCCCCGGTTTTTTTTTTATGCGATAGGGGGCAAACGAGCAGACGGGTCACCTGATGGTAGGTGACTACCGCCGCCCATGGACAAAATAACAATAAAAATAAAAATAACACCCGGTTTCACAAAACAATCTTTTGTTCAAAATAATATTAATTTAACTAGAGTTCCATTATTTTTTACTTTTTTATCATACCATCATCATTGGCTATCACCCCACTAAAACCGAGGGTGAAGTAGTAGTAGGTACTTTGTAAAACTTGAATCGACTAAAATTGTTTTGTGTGTTCCGTCATAAGTGAGTCTATTGCAAGTAACACGGAATATCTTAAGAAGGAAACATCCGGGAACTTCTGCAGACCTTCACCAGCTCTTCAACAAACGACTAAACAGTGAAGTACTACACTACCCCTTGGATCTGAGAGGCACGTGTAAAACACGTTGTATCACCATCTCTGGCCTGCTTTTAATAGTTCAACGGTAAGCTTGACCCGCTCGGAAAAATATCAATTAGTGTACAGGCCTTTTAAAAGGAATGTATGTTTTTTAACGTGGGAGAGCCATGCTTCAGCATACACGGGCCGGCTCGACCGAAGTATTACCACGGCAGAAAACCAGCTGGTAAACAATGCTTGCATTGTGTGACCGGGTGAGTGAGGTAACCTAGCCCTTTTCCTTCCAGTCTTTTCCCTTCCCCTTCTCCATTCCTCCTATCCTAAAAAGTGGATAGCACTCTTGTGCCTCTCGAGTTTCAAATAGTCATGGGCGGCTGAAGTCACTTCAAGACCCACCTGCTCGTTTGTCTGTCTATACCATAAAGAAGGAAAAATAAATGTCTTTAAATGTGCTTCTTTTTCCAGAGCTATAATATATTAAGGTTGTTGCAAGAATGGGTTCTTATAGAACATCCAAGTTTTCTTATTAACAAAATTTGCAACTTTTAATTTAATTATTATTACAAATGAAGTTGGGAGTCACCCCTAGACTGTAATTACAAATGTTTCAAGCTGAACTATGAGCGTTTCAGTTTTCACGAGTTGGTTGAAAACTGACGTTTATACCTGTAAATAATGAAACATTGTTGATTGAACTTTGTATAACACTTTGTTGCACTAAATATTTTTCCAATACACTATGATTCATAAAAATAATTTCTTATCATATGAAATTTTGTATTTTTAATGTTTATGCAATTTTTACATGACAAGTGTATTTGGATAAAAATATAATATGAGTTTTTGTATTTATATATAACAAATCTGCGACGTTTTAGGGTTTTAATCCCTCACCAAAGAGGCGCCGAAAAGGGTTCGGGAGAGGACTAGTATTCTCCCGTACCTTGAACACGCACCAGACGCCGGAGATAACAAGCTGATTTCCAGTCTCCATAAGCGCTTACCTAGTGGTGAGCGACATGGTTATCCACCGCCCTAGCAGAAGTAGGCCCAAGACGGCGGCGCCTCTTTAAATGGATTAGACGGCTAGGTCTGCCGGGAGAGAGCCGATCCCGAGCGAAGGAGACGTCGGCGATAAAAACCGTCGACGGGACCGCGGGTCGCCAGAGGATGGGGACCTCTGGAGGCAGATTGATTACTGCGGTCGGAATGGCGGCATGATTGCATAGATATGCAATCAGCCTACATAGCTGGGAACGAGGGGGGACAATAATACCCCCGGGACAGGGCATAATAAGGCACGGCGTCAATTCGGGGAGGACCTGAAATAACATGGTCCGGGTCCTCACCGAGTAGGGCGCCAGAGGCCGGCCGTCGGGGTGTTTTTTAGTGGAAACACCACATACTCCTGGCTCCTGTGTCCCCGAGGAGCTGGAGATCCGAAGGATTTTTCACCCCGTCAACAAAAAAAAAAAAAAAAAAAAAAAGTCTGCCGGGGTGCACAGGGTTTTCCTTTCGAGGGTACATCTGAGGCTCCAGCAATAAGACTCTGTGACGGAACACCGTGTGGTTTTTCACCGATTAAAGGGTTTGAATCCCACCAGGTGAACCAAAACTTTACAAGGACATTCAAATATTTTTAGAAAAAAAAAAAGTGTAAAAACGGCAATTAGTCCTGGTAATTTAAGATTAGCCGTAGATAAATGGTACTTCTCTTTATGAGCTTCTACACTTTTCTAATTCTCTTTTAATTCACAAAGAAGGTTCTAAAAATACCTGTCTAAATATGCATATAGTACACCCTGACTTCTCTGTTAACATAACTTATTTACCGAACTTCTTCGGCTCCAGTTAAAGAATAATTGGTTGAAAATTGCACTGGGTGCTGTGTTGATTTTAATTCAGAGTTGAGTATCGAATTCACTACGTATAATCAACTGCAAACTCTTTTCGATATCGGTAGCTACCAATGTATAAGCGATAGCGAAATAAAATATTATACATTTTTATATGCTTTCGAATTTATTTTTTTATTCGATTATATTAAGTCGATTAAAAGGAATTTATTTCAGTATAGTTTAAATTTTATCCGCGATAGTAGGTTAGATAGATAATAAAAATAAAAAAGTATAATGGCAATTGACTTAAATAGAGTGTATTTTATTGCACACCAAAATATAAGACACAAAAGAAACACATTTTAATTATGTACGTAATGGTACAATGGGCGGTCTTATCGCAGTCTCCGATCTCTTACAGACAACCGTTGATTGACTATACTGAATAGTGATGGGTAACTTGAGGTGCCCAATTAAACTGAAAACATTGTAACTATTCAATGAAAATGGGTAATATATAATTTGCATACATATATTTACCACAGACATAATACTGCAGTACTGTTATAAATATAATAGTAACACATATACCTTACTTAAGACCTCTCTTTCTATTCTTTCTCTTCTAGTGTCTGACTACCTTTAACCAATTCAGCCTTAAATAATAATAACAATCATAAATATTAGGAATCAAACATAGAAACTAAAAAAAATGGCAAATCTATCTATGTTAAGTTCGTATAAGAAGTTTTCAGTGGCTCCCAAATAATAAACAGACTCGGAAAGTCTATCAAAAGTATTAATATATTTCTATAACTATAAGTAGCTATAAGTCTTAGTAGCAAACCCGCTTCAGCTCATATCACTTACAGCGCAGCCTTAAACAAAAGCAGCGCTACAGCTCAGTAAGAGCTCTCCACTCGTTCCAGAGACTCTTTTTAAACATTTCCAGCTGCATTATTGGGAGTGCCGACTGCTCAATCGATTCCACCTGGATTAAAGACGTTGTGGAAAAGAGGAGTTTAATTCTTTCACTGTTTTTAAAGCGCTACTATTTTGTGGGGACAAAATACTTTGTTGCAAAGCTTTCAATTGGATACTTTAACTTAGATTGTAAATGGGTCACAGAACTGTCTTAGCGGGTAAGGGCTTAAGAGTAAGGTCGATTTAGTATCAGTAAATTAAACACACAAGAAATCTGCTATAAGATAATGTATACTTTTTGTTAATAAGTATTATCATTCTACATTATTTTTGCTGTTGTACATTTTGTTTTTGAAGTGTTTTGTGTGTGTCTTGAACTATTATATTATATATACATATTATTCTTTCTTACTTACTTAATTATATAGATTTGACGTGTATAACGTACCATACGAGACTGAGAGAGAGATTGACAATAAGGAATTTGACAGTCGTTACACTTGTCGTAAATTCATAAACTACCTTCGAACATGACCTTTTTGTTGTAATGTAGTAGATCTAGTCCTAAATCTCTATCAATCTTAAATTTATAATAATGGGCTCTCGAGAGGTCATACAGAATCAGAGGAGGTATACCTAATGTTACGATTTATGGTTGTTGCATAGAGCAATTTACGGAATGTCGCAACCTAGGAATAATTTTAATGGGTTACTACAGTTTGAAACCCATATAGTAGAGCTTCTACTATATGGGTTTCATACTGTCGTTTTACCGCCTGACACCGCTCTACAAAATCAAGAATTACATTTCTGTGCATATGCGTGTCACGCTTTGTGTATCGCTTGTTGTGCCATAATTGAATTAGGCTGAAACTGTGTATGGAGCGTGCCTGCTTAGTAGAACCGAGAGGCTTATACAACGAGTACAGAACGCATATGCCAAGTTCTGCTTACATGTTTCACCACGCTCACATATTGTACCATTCCTGAAAGATGGGAGCATAATGGAAATGTCTCCACGTTGGAACTTCCATTTTTTACACATTTTTTTTTTAATTTCACTGGACCATGTTACAAATACCTGAGTATATGTTACGTGGTCCAGTGATAATAACTAACATGTAACGCGGTTTTCCTATTCATCAATTATACCTATTGTTCACGCCAAGGCATCGGAGTTTTTTTATGCCATGTTTTGTGTCTCTGTTACATGCCTTTGTATGCGTGCAATATAAAAATAATTTCTTTCTCTCTTAATTTTTGTAGAAGTAAATTATTCTAAGATTTATTATAAGATTTATCTAATTAGTATCTATAATACACAATGTAAAAAAAATACTTTCAAATTTAAATTGAACCACATTACCACAACAGCTTGGCATGCAAGAACACTGCACGCTAAGCTGATGTGGTAATAATTTTTGACGATTTACTTCTACAGACGGTAGACTTAACTGTCTAGTAAAAAATCTGTCTGTGTTCAGATCTACTGAATATATTGTATATTAATTGATAAAAAAAATGTTTTTTTTAAACGTGTAATATTTAGCAAATACATTTTAGAGAGAACATTTGATTTCGATCCACGAATCTCTGACACCTTACGACACAAGTCGCTCATTACTTTATCCGTCGTTGTTATGATTTATTGATTATATTATTATTGTCAACATAATAAACAACTCACTAGATTTACATTTGATGTTTATTTTTATTTGTACAAAAAGCATGTGTTAGAAAATTTGTTATTTAAATAAGTACTTTTATTAGTGGTACTTTGTGATTGGGCGCGTGATTAAGTGGCTGTTTATCACTGAGGACAAACTTCGAAGTTGCAATCACATCCACTGTCTTTTGATGTCACAAAATATTCTTAGTACATGTTTTTTTATTACTTACTATTTTTACATATACCTTGTTATTATTTTATTTAAAAAAAGATAATATCGGATCATTTGTTTATCAAAATTTGTCAAGATTTTAGAAAACAAAGATTTTATATTCAAGAAAAAAAAATATTTGGACTATTTACTGTCGAATATAAGAGGACCACTCCAAAGTGGCCAAAATGAGGGTGTTTAATACACGTCTGCTTAACCTTTAGGGAAATTGGGCTAGCGTATGATTGTATGTAAAATTTCACTTTTGTTTGAAAAAAAAGAAAATATATAACTAAAAACTTAAAAACAAAGAAATTTAGGGATTTTTGATTTTTGAGTAATTGGACATGGTCTGCCAAAAGTGTTTAAATTATCATCACATGTATAAATATCATGGGCAAATCAAATTTGATTGATCTATCTCTCAAGCTTAAGAGATAAGAATCTTAAATATATATATATTTTTTTTTTTTTTATGCGATAGGGGGCAAACGAGCAGACGGGTCACCTGATGGTAAGTGACTAAACATATATATAGATACATAAACTTCACTTGAAGATAACCAGAAACAACAACCCGTCACGTGCTTTTATTACACCTCTTGGTCGAATTTTCGGGACAGAACAGCCATGGCCCAGTCAGTATGGTATTCCTCATAGACTAAGAAAGCACAACAACGTGTCTAACTGTACTTTTTAATAGCTTACTTGACTTGTGCTTCAGTATTTAATAACAGTTTTACCCTGATTTATATGCTGATCAATTTTGTATGATTGATTGCTAGGGCCATTCGAGCTCTTGTCGTAAACGGCGGCTAAGGAATATGACGTTATCTATCAGACAGTGTATATACGGTACAATATGCTTGACCCCTGTTACGATAGTGGGATCAAATTCTACTTGGCAAAATGTGGATGTTTAATACACTTCGGGGATACAGGCGTGGACGAATGTATGTATGTTTTTATGAGATTCCTTAATAAATAACTGTTAACAAGTCATTCTAAAAGTAAATGGTAACAAAGTACTTAGTTAGTTCGTAAGTATCTACACATGTCATCTTAGTTTTATTCGCTAATAAAATGTTGTTTGACAATTTTAGGCGCGTGCTCGAGACAAGCCCCACGTTTGTATTATGTATTTTAATGTTGTAAAAGGTATAAGCTTTAGCGATTTATAGTAAAATATCCAAGTATTGTCAAAACCGCCGTTCCCCCACGTTTATGCTCACTGTTGCGCTCCTAAGCGATTGGAATTTCCAGAACTATTTAAACAAACCAAAGAAGGTTACTTTTTCATTTCATGCATATTGCTCAACTCCCATGCTTGATAATATAAAATATTATATTGATGTAAAATCATTTTTTACTCTTAGATTGCTTGAAAAAAACAAAAAAAGCAAGAAACTTAAAACAAATATGTACTGAAACTATTATAATAGCTATAATATTTATTACAAGACTCTTTTTTAAAATACTTGGTTGATATTCATCGTTTATAGCGTGATAAAAAATAGAGGAGTCGTTTAACAAAGGGCTTGAAATGCTTACATGAAACCACATCTTTCAAGTCACATTAAGGCCAAAATAACATTTATTTAAAATCCTGTTTCTATATAAGTAATTGGCAACTTAAATGCAGAATGGTAGAAAAGATTGACTACTACTGACATTAAAATATGTTCATGTACAAGTATAATCAGCTAATATTACAAAACTAATTTTAAAAGTTAATCGTTTCAAAATGTAAATCAGTTTTCGCTTTCGTCGCCGCCTTGTGACCGAACGGAATCAACTTTTTACGACATGAAATTATTACAATCGCTGCGAGTAACAGGTGACAATTCAAACAAGGTATTAACCATTTAATACGCTATTAACTAATGCGATATTTTTATTGTTTATTGTCGATCTCTATCTGTGTGGTTCAACTTTCTAAATGGATGATGCCAAAGTAGGTTAATTAAAAAGCTGTTTGTAAACATTTACATTTAAATTAATTAGATTTAGCTGAAACGTGTCAAACAACTGTTTCTAATTGTTAAAGTTTATAATCTTAATGGAAAATATAATATTTTTCTAATACATATTTTCAAAAATGTTGTTCTTGTTTTTTTTTAGACTACGGTACCCATATTGTAAGTTCTACAGTTTATTACACCTGTTGTCAAATCTTTTCAATATTAAATTTGAGTAAGGCACAGTGATTCTTAATAAGGAACTCAGGTGGGGGAGGGAACTCAAACTCAAATCAGGATTGCAATAAGTATTCGGGTAAGTTCAAACCTGGTTGCTATTAACATGACATAACAATTAAACCTAATGTGTACGGCATACATTGTGAACTGGCAATTCTTTTAGTATGTTTTTATGAAATATGATTGGAGGGATTTAAGTTAACATGCAATGATTGTGGTCCGATATGTAATGAGAGTCACAGTTGATACGGAGCACGAATCTTAACCTTCAGCCACTCACCTTAGCTGAAGGTTAAAAAGCTGAATACCATGTTATGCTATCTTCTTAGTTAAAAAAAATGTTTCGTTCGCTACCCTATACAACAATTTTCATGAAAATCAGGATATTCACATAACAGGTACAGGTTAATGTTTCCTCTACGAACAATTTCCTAACATCGAACCTTAAACTTTGAAGATGACGTAAGCCAACAGAACCGCTGTTACAAAATTCAGTACGCTAAGTTCTAAACATTCCGAATAAGGCTCGATTCCCTGGAGACTATCTGACAGCTTCGTAATTAAACTTCAACAACGTTTGTTTCATTCACCGCCATTTATAGCGCTATTATAACGCCATTATAGCGCTACTTCAGTATTGCTGTGCAGCTAGCTTGTGTTAAGAAATTATCTATTATCTGGGGTGTACCTGATAGACAATTATTATGACATTATATAGTGGGATAGACTGGGTATGGAATTCGGAGGACTGGTTGCTATGGTGCATATGGGGGAAGGAATGTGTCCAGCCGTTGACTGCAGTAGATTATTTATACCAAAATAAATGTAATATATGGTCCTACCCCATGAAGATGCCATGCCATGCTCAATTACTTATATTCTAAGTTGCTTGCTCACGGTGCACAATATAGCCAAGATTATTTTAAAAGCGGCAACATTCCATGAAATTTCTCTTTTTTATGGGCAATATGCTTTCAGGGTTTTTAGAGTTTATTTTTACTACGCGCCCCGCTTTGCCCCTCGCCAATTTGGTGACTCTTAAATTGGCGAGGGGCAAAGCCCTCTACGATGTGGCCAAGATCTGCATGGTTCCTTAACGCATCCCTCCTAGAGTCCACGTCCCTTGCAATTAACCCACTGTTGACGGAACACCGTGTAGTTTTAGTTGATTCGAGTCAGACATAATTCTGACTATAAATTATAAATTCACCGTCAGCTCCCGTGGGGGATGACCCGTGAGAGTTTCCACATGACAAAAAAAAGCTAAAACTTTTTTAGTATTTTCTGTTCTCATCTCTATGCAGGTGCACCAGTACCAATTTCTCCCTCTTGACCGCATTCAACGGAGAGCGACTCACATAATCAATTGCCAAGATATTTCTGATCGGCTTGACACCTTGGTGTTCCGTAGAGATGTAGCTTCACTTTGCATTCTCTATCGCTTGTATCATGGGGAGTGTTGTGTTGTTGAATTGCGGGTGTCCATGGGCAGCGGTAATCGCTAACCATCAGGTGACCAGGCTGCTCGTTAACCCCCTATCGAATAAAAAAATGCATAAATTTCTAAAACTCTAAACATAATGTACCCCTTATTTTCAATCGCGTCAACATAAACAACATTACTGCCACATTCTACTTCTTGTATGACATTTAAATGTCTATAAAGGCAGGTGATTCCTTTATTTACCTTAATGTATTTAACATGAAAATATTTATCTTATCCCAGCACCCTATAACAGGCGGTAGGCGTCAAGTTGAATATTATTTTTACCGTAAAAAGCTCTTTACTAGTAACAAATTAAGATTCAAATTAATTTGACAATGTAACTAAAAACTTTTCACATGTTTTATCGTATAATTAATTTTAGTTTATGATGTTTACATAACGTTTTAATATAGACCAGATGCCAGTAGAAAGGTAGATTATAGACATTGCTGTTTTTTTCGTACCTATTAATAACAAACTGAAGAAATTATAACCTGGCTCTGCCTTATGGCCAGCAATAACCTGTCTTAAGATCTGATAATAATTCTGTTATACTAAGAATATTATCTGAACTACGTATTGTATGTACATATATCATATTAGTTTTTAGTCCCCATCTCTTTGTCTGTCTGTGGTATCTTCGTCAGCCGTTTAATTAATTATGCTCAGCTCTTGAGTGATTTTTAGGTCAGGTTTTTTTTTTTACTTTTAATATAGGTACATTAATAATATTATTAAACAATAATTTTTCAGAGTATTTAGAACCTTTTAGATCTTATTCACAAAGGCAATGCAGATAGCGTCGCCATCTTTACTCCCAGATCCAAACAGACATGTAAAACAGATATCTAAAGGCTTTATTACATCCAAGAGTTGCCGTCAGCTGGCCTATCCTTCATCCTTCAGCATAAACAAAGGGGATGCTCCTAATTTTGATAGAGGACAGTAAATTCTCTATGAAATTGATAGGATGGAGCACGTTTGCTTACGTAAATGACTTCTATAACCCGAGATAGGTCGATCAAAATGTTAATTTATCACAAGAGATCTTTATAGTTACTGTGGAAACGCGAATTTTGTTAACAAAGTGGCCCTCGAGGAGACCCTTTTTGGGTTATCGATTCGGGTATTTGTTTGGTTAAGAATTTTTATGGTTCAAGTTTCAGAGGATTTTATAGATTATTCAAATTAAGAATGTTACGCTTCATGACATGATGTCTGAAGTCTTATGTTGGTCGCGTCAGTATATTTTGAAAAAAAAAAATGATAAAGATAAGCTGTCATTTATTAATATACTATAATAGGAACAGTAGATTACAACATAACAGATACTGGTGAGTTTTATAGGAATTGGTATCCACTAGGCAGACAATAGGTATACATCTGAGCCCAATAATCGAAATAAAATACACTGTTTAAACGAATACAAAACCGAAAATCAAAACTATTTACTTCAATTAAAAAAAAATCGAATTGTCAAGAGAAAAAGTCAGTCAGACTTAGTCAGTCGTGAAGCTAGTTGCCTAATCCAATACGTAGATCCTATGAAAAAAAAACTCAAAGCATACTCAACCAGCCGGCATTATTAACCTTCCATTTTTTTAGCTTACATTATCGACATTTTAAAGCTTATGTCTCTCTCACTATGAGGTCTTCTATCAAACCAAAGAAACTATAAATATACACACAAATACTCAAAAAATATAATATGTTCTAGATGCAATTGCACTAACTATGGTTAGCTGCTGATTGAATTGTAGAACAGATTTCTTAATTCATAGATAAATTATGGTTCATAACAACTTATAAAACCTAAACATTTAATTTAATAATTATTTTATTACCTTACTGCTAAATAAACATGCTTATTGAATAATAAGTTATTTTTGTGTCATATCTACTATTACTCTAACAATCTTTTTATGAAATATCTGTTTGAAAAACCCGATGATTTGGAAACCATTATTTGTTAATTCATTGAACTTTAAATAGAGATTCCACTTAGTTTCATGTTTAATTAACTACTAAATTTCTGTAATCATCTTTGATGCAAAAGCGTTGATAATAAAAGTAAAAGACGCTTTAAAAATATATAGATTTGTAGTAAAATCTATCTAAAACATAACTCTAAATTCAAGAATAAAGGCAAAAACAAATACACTGATTTTCATATGATCATAAATTAACTATCTCTTAAGACTAAAACATATTAGTAATCTATATGTACAACAATACAAACTGACCGTTACATCTATTTCTAATAAATCAAGACCCAATTTATATTGTACCATAAAACATCTCTATGCTACAATGTTAAAATAATTAATTATATATAGTTTTATTTTATTGAACAATTTATCTTTACTATAAATTACTTAAATACATCTTATTTGTGGCCATTAAAATAGCTGTCTTATGGTTTTGTGTAGGAAAGAAGTTCACATCGCTCTATTTATTCATGATGATCATGAAATTATTGCTATTAAAAAACAGACTTTAATCAGTCTATTTTTGAAAGCAGCATGAAGAAGTCAATTACCATAATATTTTTTTTTTTTTTTTTTTTTTTTTTTATACTATAGGGCGACAGACGAACAGACGGGTCACCTGATGGTAAGTGACACCGCCGTCCATGGACCCTTGCAACTCAAGTGCGCTGCCCGCCTTTGAGGGTGATGAGGGATGGGGAATGCAGGGAGTGGAAAGAAGAGAGGAGGGATGAGGAGATGGTAAAAAGGAGAAAGGAGAAGAGGGAGAGAAAAGGGGGGAGGGGGAATTGGGCCTCCGGAAACCTCACTCAATTCGTGGAAATGCAACGCAAGCGTTACTTCACAACCGGTTTTCTGTGAGGCCGTGGTATCGCACCGGTCGAGCCGGCCCATTCGTGCATGTAAGCATGGCTCTACCACTGTTAAATATAGATGAGACAGGTGAATGAAAAGCTAAATTAGACCAAGGGTAATTAAAATCTATTTGAAATTGAGAAAAAAATTCTTATCTAAACTATATTTAAAGACACCTGCGACATGACCGACCTGAATAATGAATGCTTGAGTTACGGGGGACTTGACAACATACAAATAAATGACAGAAAGAACACCCAGACTCGGACAGCTATTTGTGGATAGCAAATTTTTTTGTCCCGTGTGGGATCGAACCAACGACCTCTCGCTCAGCAGACAGGATCACTCACCACTACAATAACAGGGTAGTCAAATTAGCAATTAGCTATTTTATGTACTTAAAATAGATAGTATTTACATATAATGCTATAAAACATTCCAAATATATGTCTATTAATTTGGTAGACAATGATTGAATCATGATTGTTCTTTTCACGCTTGTTTTATAGCCACAATCATTCACACAAACAATCTCAAACATTAATAAAAGGATTAGAAATAACATGCACCATTGCATTCCCATCATTTGTAAACAAATGTGGACGGAAATTTCATGTAAGCCTTAATTTATCTATGATTATGGGATTTTAATTTCACTTCACGCTTATTACGTTTGTAATTGGACAGGTTGGTGATCAGGGATGCTGTAACTAATGGACCGATGATTTGGTTTCTAAATTATTTTTATCGCATTTAACAGAAATTAGTCCAGAATTAAGTGATGTATTTAAGTAACTACGCATTGAAAATTGAAACTGTCGAAAATGTAATAGTGCTCAGCCGTATCGGTGAAACAGATTAGGCCCACCTCATCTCTTCAGTGGTGTCGTAAATAGAATATCACTATTATCTATCAAGTAGTATATATACAGTATGTATGTCTTGGCTAACGGTAATAGGACTAAATGATATTATGGGTTGATACCCTTCGAGTTTACAGGCGTTTATAAAAAAAACTCCCGCACTAGGATTAATTCTTGTGTCGCGGGGGACTTTACAAACATTCAAGCAACGGACACAAAGAACAGCCAGACTCAGAACAACAATTTGATAATTGCACAAAGTGTTGTCCCGTGCGGGGATCGAACCCACTCGGCGCGGCAGCGTAATGGCGAGGTGACCACTTACACCGCTAAGCCATCCGTGCAGTCATGTATATGTATGTTTGTTTGTATGTATTTAGGTATATATTGTGTACATGTGTTAATTTTATACTTATAACAGTAGTATAGTATTGTATGTATCGTGGTAAGTAACAATATATATTCAAGTTTCATATTACCGCATTTTAGGGAAGCGAAAAGCAGGAGGGGAAGAGAGAAGCAGGAGGGAAAAGAGGAGAAAGGAAAGGGGGTTGGGCATCCGGTAACCTTACTCACTCAGTCACATAATGGAAGCATTGTTTAACAGCCGGTTTTCTGTGAGGCCGTGATAATACTCAGGTCGAGACTGCTCTTCACCGTTAACGTTCGGTTCACCTTTCTTAAGTAATTCATCCAGGTTTAGTCTTTGGCTTGGTTAATATCCGGGAGCCATCCGTGAGTATTTTCTCTACCCAATTATTGAATAAACTTAAATGAAACTCATAAACGGTAGTTGGTTTCACACAAAACTGGATCACTTTGCTAAAAAGACCTATCAGTTTACTGTATCTAGTGTAGTATTGCTTGTGGTATCGCGAGGAGTTTGGACTGTGATTAAATAGGTATGTTTTTATTCTATATAATTCCGTAGTATTATTTTAGTACGTTTTAAAGTTAGTCTAAGGGATAATTTTTGAATCATTTTGAAGATAATCGTATATGCCGTGCCAAGCAATCTCTTCCCGTGGGTGTGGTTAAAGGTGACTAAGGGATCGGACTGTTCTGATATATCTTCCAGTATATATACAATCTTGTAGTACCCAAATGACGGCAATGGTCTCTCCTTCTAAACCTATGTAGGACTAACTTATGCTTGGTGAAAAGTTGGCGTTAGAAACGACTCTGCCTACACCTTCTAGGATGTAAGCGTTATTGTATGTATGCATGTCTACACATAAGGAAAAGAACTTTTGGAAAATATATATTCGTTGCAGGAAAGCGTCACGCAACGTGCATGTTTCTCAATGCTTAGAGTACATTTTAGATATCTTAACATCGAGACTAATATACAAATTTCTTCGCCACGAATAAAGATCTTTGAATGTCATATAGGTTACAAATTACTTAAGGAGAGACATGCTTAAGCACGATTAAGCTGGCTCGAACGGAGTGATACCAAGAACCCTCAGAAAAGTGGTAGACAAAGAATGATGAATGCTTGTATTGTATTGCCGAATGAGTGTCTGTACTGAAAACCCAACTCCACTCCCTCCCTCCTCCCCCCCCCTATATTATATAGAAACAACACAAGTCTTCAAATTATTATTAAGTCCAACAAAAATATTATCTTTTCAGTAATAGTAGCTGGCTGTGATTTAACAGACTGATTACTAAAACAATTAATTAATTTTAACGGAAGCATAATAATTGGGGACGATAAAATCGTAATAATTAAGTTACTAACTTACACTTCCGTTTTAGATACGAATTTGAAACTAATATTCCATAACTTGATTGAAATAAACTATTGTTGCCTTAATAGTACAAATAATAAATTAAAGCTGAAATATAAGAACATCCGCAGAAATCTATATTTACTGTCCTTTCAGTATCCCCTTCCCATCTTCCATTATTCGATAGCAAACTCCATAAGTATACAAACTGTGTTACTTATTCTACACGTTCATTTACAATCATAACAATTCTGTGATGTGTCAACTTTCGTCTTACCTGGCATTTACATTCATACCTTTATCTTTATACATAAAGCCTCCTTCATGCTTATCACTATTATTTGTTAGTTGTATCCATGAATACAAATCCTTGTCTGGCTCCTTTTGAAATATCAAAACAGTCCGTGTACGCACCATTAATTCTAACACAGGCTCTGGAGTCCTACATAAAGATTTCAGAGACCGTATTAAGTAATTGTCCACCCCATTCATGGATAGTACCTATTAAAACTTATTCCTGTTCACCTTATTATAAGCCTTTTCCTGATCTACGAAAGCACAAAACACCTTCTAATTTTTGGCCAGGCACCTTTCCACCACGCACTGTAAGGAATTTATTCATACATATCATATGTTTCACTTATTACCCTGGCAATCAGAATCTTTGCATACAGTTTCCCAAGGAAACTTAGAAGGCTGATTCTTCGATAGTTCTGGAAGTCTTGCTGCGATCCTTCACTTTTATAGATTGGTACAATTACGGCAACTGTCCAGTCAGTTGGTACTTGGCCTTAGTTCAAACAAAGGTTAAAGAGACGGTGCAACAGTCCTGCCACTACTCCCTTATTATCATCATCTCATTTCACACTCTATTATAGCCAGCTGATTTACTATGAATAATATAGACTATTAGGATCGGAAGAAGAATTATAAACGGAGGATGTTAGCTGCAGAGAACAGCTGGTCCTGGATACGGGAATTCTTTATTCTTTGCTCTCTTCTTTATTGGTGGGGTAGATATTTGCCTGATAACGTCGTATTGTGATATGCTTCTTCTCCGTTGTTTGCGACACATGGTATAGCAAACCTGTTCTATCATATTTATCACCAACATTTCATACGCACAAGTCGTCTAATTAATTGTTTGCAACGTAGTGTAGTATTTCGTACGTAGTCTCTTGAGCTGCTTCGCATGCAAAAATCAATGGAAAGGGTCATTATCCTGTTACTTGTTCACTATTATGAATATAAGAATTATAAAAGGACATTTTAAATCACAACCATATTTCTTTTTTCATAATTAATGTTTATTTAATGACATTTAATGTGTGTTTCAATTCTCACAATGTTAGAATAATAACAATAAATGTATCATGATATTTAGCTTATTACCGTCCACAGTGGGATGAAGACCTCCCGTAAGGAGCGCCAACTATCCTAGTCTTTACAGTCCGCATCTAAACGTTGCCTGCCACCTTCGTTAAGTCGCCCTGATGGTCCCTGAGTCCAACATGTGTTTAAGTGGAGACCGCAATTAGGCAAACGTAGTGCAGGGTGCCCCTGGACAAAAAACATATGTTTAAAATAAAATTATTAACCCAAAACGAATGTGGTCTATTTAGAGAACATAAAGGAAACGTATGAGGATGTGTCCGTGCACCTCAAGGTCAATTAATTTGTTATCAATCACTTTATTCTTGAATAAAATTTACATCAAACATGCACTGATGTCTGTGTAATTTAGTTCCATTTACATAATAGAAAGCAAGCCTAGCTAGCAAATTTGGGGTGTATTGACAGGAAAGGGAGGATAGAAAGGGAAGAAAAGGGATAGTGTTAAGTCAGGGTCTCTCTAACTGGCTGGTGCCGGGAAGTCTGAGTCCGGGAACAAAAAAATACGACGAACTTGTAAATTTACTACGAAGGTTCGGTAGTAAATTTACAATACAAACTCAACTGTTGTGATGAACATATTTGTTTTGACGTTTAAATAAAAAATCTTCCCATTATCGCTTTTAACGATGCCATAAAAGTGTTTCCTATAGAAATGTTAGTAAATTACTTTGATCATAAATTGGTTACATATTGTACACTACGGGGGTCGCTATAAAAATGTTTGTCTGTTCTGATACTTTTCTATGACGTGTATAAAGTTCAGCAGGGCTGTGCTAAAATACATTTTCTGTATTTTTTTTTTCTGTTTAATTCGTACCGTGCTCTATTCTGTCAAAATTATTGAGAAAGAATCATGAGTGTATTTTGTTGAAGTATAAGGAATAATGTAATACAAATAGTAAATTGTTGGCAAATTAAATTACGTCAGTGACAATTATAGTAATAAAATGATAATTGCAAAAAATAAAAAAAACAAAGTGTGGATATAATTATGTATTGGTGTTATTAAAATTCTTACAGCAACCCTAATAACAGCAGCTGTGATTCTTTTAAAAATAATAAGGCAGATATGTGGCGTGGAATTAGTTTTTATTTCTTTTTTAGTTGTTTATTTTAGTATTATTTTTTATTTGTGTTTGATAAATAGCTTTTTTAAACCAGATTTATTTAAGTATGTATTTATTTTATAGATATGAAAGTTCAAACCAGTGTAATTACCGCTCCATAAAAACAAATTGACAACCCTAGAGCATCCAATTGAAATCCAAAGCAACTACTAAAGTGTACGAATTACTATCAAATTATATGTCATTTCAGTATAGACCTTATTTCCTGTACAATAAAGCGCTTCAAATGAGTCATTCCTTCGATAATTCAATTATAAATCGAGCTTGTAAATTGTAATGTAACCGTTTCCGCTCTTATTTGTAAATCTAATTCCGTTCAAATTTAATACATTTCCATGTTTACTTTATGCCCCATAAAATAATATTTGATAGAAATATATATTTTTCTCTATTAGATATTTTTTGGACTTTCACTCAAATCTTCAATTTACGATTCAGCATCAGATTTGCTATCCTTAAATCTTTATTATTTTATATCTTGTAGTGTCTGTTTGTGGCATTGTAGCTCGTAACTGAATGGACTGATGTTGATGCAGTTTTTTTGTTTCAAATCTGACGGGATCCAAAGTGTTCTTAGCTATGTTTCAAAAAGCTCTACTTTCAAAATCATCAGTATTTTCAAATCGTTTGAAATCTTCATTATTTAATATTAATATGAGCTAGGGCTAGAGGCTACCAATTTTTTTAATATGGCATATAGGGTACGGAGCGAAATACTGGGTATACACCTTAAAGATATTACCTCACACGTCCAGTACGATACGAACCATGATCACAAACTACACGCTTTTAGTTACCCGATAGCTCACGGACGGACCCGAAGCCTACTACACTTCGGCTACCTTTCGGTTAGTCGTATCGCAGGTATGTTCTAGGGTCTTTCAACTCAATTACAAAATTTCAATACCCAAAGTACACCCTTATGTATGTTACAGTTAAAGAATATTATAGTGTGTAGGTATGAATGCTTTTATGATTTAAGGTGTTTTGTGTACCACTTAGGTTGACAATGTTTTGATTTTTTACGTCAGTTGTGATTTCAAATTTCACCCATTTATATTTTCATAAAAAACTAATAGAGTCCTTATGTAAGTATGGGTATACATAGCTGTAGAATGTAAATTATTAATATTTTTTAGTGAACGACTATTTTTCGTTTCGGGAAACATATTGACAAACAGGAGATCGCAACTTGGCAGTCGAAGAGTGCAACGACTGCTATTTATGCAACTAAATAAAATGCCTAAGATCGCTTAAAAAATACAAATTAGAAATAAATTACGAATGTAAATAAAGCGATTTGAAAGTGACTTGAAACATAATTAATTTTATGCATAGAACCTAAGATATCCAACTCTTAGCCGACAGTCCCAAGCTGGGAAAGTAGAAAAGAAAGATTTCACGTCTCGTGTACTGGAAGCGTCGTATTGGAGAGGCATACTTAATGTGTAAGTACGTTTACTTATGATAGATAAAAGTATCTACTCGTATACTTAGAAGTATTTCGAAACCTGGTTTCTGTACCGGGTATTTAACGATACCCATACCTTGAAAGCCGGGTACAGAAGTTTGTAAGTATGTCTCATCCCTAGTTGTAAGTATTCTGCCCGCCAATCAGGAGAGGGAAAAAACAAGAGGGGGGTTTTGGTCTTCGGTAACTCACTCACTCACTCAACGCAAGCATCGTTTAACGACCGGTTTTCTGTGAGGGCGTGGTACTACTCCAAATGAACAATAAGATTTATAGTCAGTTATTAGTAATGGATAAATGGCTAAACTTACAGTTAACTATAATAATTTTATAATAAGTTAAGTAGGTACTATAGTATCTTGTACTTGTACGATACATGAAACAGATTATGTATAAAGTCAAATAAATGTTTGTTATGAATTTCGCTAGTGTTAATTTAGTTTGTAACTTTTTTTAAACTCCGACTCAAAAAGAGGGGTTTTTTAAGTTTGTCGTCGATGTCTGTCTGCCTGTGTGTGTGTCTATCTGTGGTGTCGTAGCCCTCAAACAGATGGTCCGATTTCGATGCATTGTTTTCATTTAAAAGCCAGTTTCTTTGCGGTGGTTCTTAGGTATGTTTTCTTTTTTTTTTTTTTTTCAAATTATGTAAGGCATTTTTGGCGTATGATTACTCGATTAAGTGCTTCATGCGTACCATATGCGTATTATACATCATTAAATGACAATTAATTGATAAATTTGACCTGATGCTGCAACCAGAATGCTCTCCAGAGAACTCTTCGAAAACTCAAAGCAGATACATATTTTTTACTTTTTGAGGGTTGTTCCTTAAACTATTAGTATCTTTAGTGAAGGAGTTTTTGATTTTTTTTATATCATTTTACATTTTAATTTTTTTTTTTCGTTATAAACTTAGAAAAATTATGCACACAAATATTATTTGTCATCTATTAAGTTTTCAGAAAGCAAATCAAATAAAAATAAGTACAAAGGCAGATAACAGATATTCTATCATATCATATTATATTATTCTACCGTAAATTCAGTTTTGCTATCGAAGAGAAATTAAATTTTATACAAAAATGAAAAAAGTATTCCCCGTTGTATGTTTGTGTAATAAAAGTATAAACCTTGATACATCTGTTTGTTTCGTTGATAGCGTCGCTCAACAACATTGTGTTATTTTTTGTGTTTCATGCAATTTTTAATTGGTTAGGCATTTTTCCGAATCGGTTATCAACTTTTTGTTACAATATATGTACATACGTGGATTTAATATAAAATACCAAGGCGCAAGGGATGGAATAATCTAAATAATAATATAAAATAAAATAAACTTTTAACATACAAGTCATATACGGTAGGATATGAAGCGATTGTACTTACTTTATATATTACACAAATACAAGAACTAAGCAATAATAAATTTAAATCATTTATAAAAAAAAAACTAAGTAAAAAGCTTTTTACACAATTAAAGATTACATTGAAGATAAAAAGGCTTGGGAATGAGCTGCTTCATTAATGTACATGAGCCTTTGTTTTTCGTTTAAATTTTTTTTTTTTTTTTATACACATTGACATATTATATTTTACTTTTTGACATGAATACTTACTTTGTTAAGTATTATATTGTATTTTTTTATTGTTTAAATCTTTGTACCTTTTGACATGAATACTTTGTTAAGTATAAAATATTATATATTTGTTTCTTTTTTTTAAATTTATAAATTTAATTATTGTAAATGTGAGGACTATGTAGGTTATTTATTTTTTATTTTTTTTCTCTTTTCTTCTGTAGTTTGTTTTATAACGATGTCTGACTGTTTGAGTACTTTTGCGGCCTACCCAAATGTCCTTGCTTTGGTACTGTTCGTCGGTCCGTTGAGCTCCTTAAAGTTCTAAGTTGAGCTACACGATAACTGACAAATGCTTGCACTGTTTGGACGGGTCCACTCAAATGTGCTTTCTTCAAAAGCTCATCTCAGACGTTAGCGTGCATGGTTCTCATATGTTTTTGACCAGTACATCTGTATGGACTTTGACCTCTGAGTTTGTTTCGGTGTTTCTTCTCAGGGTAGTTAGCTAGGAAACACCGGCCTCATCTAGCATAAACTAACAGAAAAAATAATATATTGACGTGTAAAAGTGTTGTTGTAACCTATTTACAAAATAAAGATCATTTATCATTTATCATTTATCATTTATCATTAATGTTACATGGGTGCAAACGAGTAAATGGGTTTCCTGATGGTAAGCGTCTATAGTTTCGCAGCTCATGCACACTTCAACCTAGTTTTTCGAGTGTATGAGTGTAATTATTATTTTTATATTGCGTGGCACTTTACAAACATTTACATAACGGAAACAAAGAACACCAAGACGAAGTCAACACAATTTTATATGGATTACACAAAGTCTTGTCCCGTGTGGAGTCGAATCCACAAAACTCGACGCGGTAGCATAACCACTTAAACCACTACGCCATCCAAGCAGTCGAATTGTTTGTGTGTATGAAAGTATATGTGTGATGTTTTATTGCAAGTAAAAACGCCCCAATTTTGTCAAGTGCTAGATTTCTATTTGCCTTGATATTCATTCCAGCTTATCGACGAAAAACTGCAACCGACATCCAGTTTGTTCCACGCCCCGTTGTTCCAATGTTCCTTTGGAGCACTAAAATGGCTGCATCCGCCTTATTGAGCAATTCTGTTGACTGTCGAGTTTATGGTGCCTTTGGTATCCGAGCATCTTCGATACAGGATATAAAATCGTATAAATGTTTTATTTCTATAGTTATCTAGAACTGCTGCACATTGTTATAAAGCTTTGTTTTCGTTTAGAATGTTTTAAATATATCTATTTTATTTTTAAACCTCTTCTTTTGGTGTGAAGCAAATTTAAAATTAAAAAAATTACTACATTGGTTACATACCGTAATCGTAAAGTGTTTAAGAAAAAGTACATACACACATACACTCGTCTGTATCCTCGAAGTGGTAAGCAGAGGCTTATGAAAAGTCATAAAGTAGTGAAGTATAATTTAGTCTTCCTTACGTAATAAGGAGCAGGTTTATTCCCGTCAACCAGCCATTTGAGAGATTTAAGATGGGAATTTTATAAGAAAATTGAGAGGGAAAAGCTGGAACAAGGAAAGACCATGGGTGGAAAATGACTTTGCTTATACGGATGGACTGGGAAGTGTAAGCAACAGTTTGAGAGCACCAAGGTCACATACCTACATGTATCTTGAACTGGCTGCTGTCTGGGGGTCCGAGCCCCTCTACTCATCTACGAGCCTATACGTATATTCTGTAAATAATGTTTTAGCAGATCTCTCGTAAATCCACTAGATGTAATTTATACGATGAACAATATATCGCTAAAGTCATGATGAATGTGATGAATATAATTGACCTGAAACCATCATACGCAAATAAAACAACAGACTTGATAAATGCTTGACATTGTATTTATTTGGAAACATTTACAAGAAACAATGTTTTTAACAATAATCAAAGTCTCATACTTAGTATGAGGTCGGCAATTGACGTTAACCTATTTTTATAATTAATAATAATTATTAATTTACAGTACTTAGCACCGTTAGTACTAAATTAGACTAGATTTTATAATTTCATTACTTATGTCTATTATTTACAATTTTACATAATTACAATACCTATTGTTTATATAACATAAATGTAGCATTACTGTAAAAGAATATTTTTTTTTTACCTTTTGACGTCTGTTGCCTACTGTAAAGTAATAGCGTACTACAAAGGAATGCATTTAGAGTCAACGAATGATTTATAATTCAGAAAAATAATGTAAATCGAATAGCAGACCTGTAAGTCCAGGGGTTAGCGTTTCTGCCGCTTGAGCAGGAGGTAATGATATTGATTCCTACAGGGATGTAGTTGTCCCGAATCTGGGTGTTGTCTGTATGTTTGTAAAAAAAACCGCAATACAGGAGTAATTCCTAGCATTTTTTCATTGAAAAGAAAAAAGAAGAAGAAGACCTATAGAGATAGAAACAGATTGTTATAAAATAGAGTTTGGGTTTCTACCAAAAACAAAAATAAATGCAAAATACATTTTATTTGACATTGATGACTGAACGACTCTTAAAACAACGTACTGGATTACGAAAACATATCAAATCATCAGTCCATCTTCATCGCGTTGTATCAGTAAACGTCATAAAACAAATACATATAATAAATTATTGTGTATGATCATTTTAAAATCACGATTCAAGTCCAAGATACTAACTTGTAAAGAAGTATATGCAACACTATAGTAATTTCTAATACGATATAGTTATTATCTAATCAGTTGTTCATCAGTTCGTAACAATTATTAAAAGATAAGAGGCTGACTTTCGGAAAAGCTTCTAACACATTTGCTACATTGTAAGAAAGAGATGCGATTACCATGATAAGCTACTTGTACAGGTAAAATAGACGGAAAACGACCCCGTCAGATGTTCCATATGATTGTCACATCAGATTAGCTGGACTCGTGTCACCACAGTCCACAATGTCATCCAGGCTTCCCAGAATGGAACAAGATGGAGGAAAATAGTCAAAAGGGACATATTGCAGCGGGGTCATGACTTTTAGCATTGCGGCAATACGCAGGACCACGTAACATTGAATATTGAATTGTAGACATTACAACTGCAAGCTTCCCTTGTTTTGAATACATATAACGCAATATCACCGATAAGATGATGTTTCCTAAGCTGCCGACGTTAAACAACATTTAAACGTATTTAAATCACATGTCAACACTAAAGCAGTGGTACAATTTGTTAAGTTGTCACACGACAATGTTCACTACATAATTCCACCATGTTATAATGGCTGTGAGTAATTGAGAACGACTTTACGGAATTAAGTAACTGTTTGTACATCGAATGTGGTCAAATGTTGTCATTTGAGTTAACGATGTCGCGCGTGTGGTCTGACGTTGTGAGGCCTTGGGAACGGCGTGTTGAGGAGCTGTAGCGATTGAAAACATGATTGAAATAATATTTTAAAACCCTATAACATTTTTTGAAAACTCTTTAATTGAAATATGTCCAATGACATTATATTTTGTTATTGTAAATAGAACGTTACGTTTAAAGTAAGTAAGTCTATTTGCTTATCATACCAGGACCTTGGAATATCTCTAGGATTTTTTTTTAAATATCAAGCCTGGAGACCCGGATCTACGGTGCATATTGGAAGAGGAGTCTGTCAAAAAGTGTATTCTACTGTTTGTCAGTATTGCTGTGTGTTTTGAACATTCAATTAATACCACACATGTTTTCTTCCGTCATACGGTTTGGACGGGACAAAATGCAAAAAGAGTTTTGCACTTACAAGTAGTGTGAGCTCAATCTACTTGCTGAAATCTTTCAAATCGCTCTTTTTATAGCCACTTGTTTGAGTTGATAGATTTTAGCTCAACGCTTAATGTGTTTGTAAAACTATTTGTTTTAACTGTACCTTAAAACAAATACCTTTTGTAAGATATCTTTGCAGTACGGTACCATTACTTTTAAAACCACTTACGTGTTTTGAATGTTAGTATAAATATGTTATATTAGAGAAACAACACTCAAATAGTAATAAAAAGTTCCAAATAATATAGAATCTTGTTTTAAGTCTTATAAGTTCATAAACACTGTCTTTAACAGTTTTATGTTATGTAGTCGAACAATAGGAAAAAAAAAATATAATGAGCAAATAGTTTTATGAGGAAAAGTGTCTCCCGCCGCCCAGTGAAGGTTCGAAAGTGAGCAGCCCGCCTAAGACAGGAATTGAAAGAGGATTATCTCACTCACTCGGTGAATTATAATACAAGCATTGCTTGTTTAACAACTAGTTGTCTGTGCAGAAATGGTAATACTCCGGACTCTCCCACGTTCAAAATGTTTATTTGTAAAATAATACTGAAGTTTCCTATAGAACAAATCGCACTATACAGCAATAAAACCGTACAACAGTCACATCAATGTCAACCTTATAAATTTTAATTCGATAAGTTATGTGTATAAAATAAAGTCATATTTGTTTAGTCTTTATAACTCTTTGCATATGAAAATGTAAACATTAATCATTCGAAACCCACTGTTTGCTTTTTCATGTTCACAGAATAATAACGGTAATAAACATAGTAACGTATTGACTATTTAGTTATATAATTAAAAAAAAATTGAAGATATCATAAATTGATGATTAAATTCGTTATAATCAACTATATAGAGAATAAGTCAGTAAAGGCAGATATTACATATTTCAAAAATTTCAAATTTTATTCAGTCACTCTCTTGTACTTGTATATGATAGTCGCTTATCTCTTATCCCTATTGTATACTAGATAGGTCTTGGAAATCCCCGTCCAAATAACCTACCATAACCGCTCTTAACTAAGCTCGGTCCCTGTAGGTTAAGCGGTACTCAGGTGTGACAGATCCTATTACACCTGCCTGATTTCCTTAAATATGTACTGTCTGCCTTTCAGAGGCTTTCTAACTAAAATATAACTCTGCACTAGTCTTGAGTGAGTACTTAACGTACACACGAGGCGGTACCGACATGGTTCCGGTGCGGTGACGATGACGGTACGATTCGCTGTCAATGTGTTGTCAGCGAATTTGACTCTGTCTATGAGCAGCCTTATAGAAATAAATCTTAATCAGAAGGAAAATATGACAATTCATTATAGACTTTTATTATTTTACCTAAGTATTATAAATATTATATACAACAACAACCGACTGCAACACGTCCATAGCAAGCGTATCACACACAAACAATGTTATAGATGAAATTCATAAAATCTTACAAAAATCTTTTTTTTTTCTTCTTTAGACTTTAAAGGAACACAGTTAATACTTATAATACAGGTTATTTACAAAGGATGGGTACACGATATTACTTATGAATATATCACGAGAATTAGGCAGAAGATACATCACTCTTCACCCGATCGCCGGTTATATAGCGCATTAATGTGGTTCAAATCTTAGACCCGAAAAGCCTTTTTACAGGTAATAAATCTAATGATTGATCCACGAAGTAAACTATATACGTATGTTAAGAATAATACTTTCATTAACATTGATTTCAGCTCTTTAATTTCTGATAAAACATTCGAAAGTTTTTTTTTTTTTTTTTAATATCGGTACCGTGGGGGTGTTTGTGTTATAAATACTGCTTAATTCTAGTGTTGCGATAGCACTTATATACAAGACTCTTGGACTCGGTGTGATGTCGTCACGACCTCGGGCCGTAGTCGATGGGCTGTGAGTGAGGACGTCACGCCTGTTGCAGAACTAGGGCTACACGCGTTTACACCCTTGTTCACGCGTCCTAAACTATGATAAGACTGAAACAATGGAAAATATTGAATATAAATTTAATTAATTTGCGTAAATCATCTCAAATTTTAAAGTTATAATCTAGTTTATTTACACATCAGTTTTAGTTGAAATTTACTTATTAACAACTATATACTTTTCATAACAACTGCAATCTCACAGCTTATTGAATTCTGTTAGGATTCATAAATGTTGACGGGCCTGTTGGTCTAGTGGTTAGTGATCCTGACTGCTGAACCAGAACTGCAGCTGCAGAACTAGGGTTCGATTACCACACGGGACAATAATTTTGTGTGATCCTCAAATAGTTGTTCGGAGTCTGGGTGTTCTTTGTGTCCGTTGACCTTATGTTTGTAAAGTCCCTCACGATACAAGAATTATTTCTAATGCGGGAGTTGTCTTTAAAAAAAAAGAAAAAAAAGAACAAGCATTAATTAAATTATTATATTCAGCCGATCGTGAACCGCAGACCATTTTTAATTATACAGGTTGTATGAGAACCTTTATTTTGCGATGCAGGTTTAGTAGTTTCTACTTTAGATTTATTTTCAACAGATGTCACTGAGATATATTTTGCTGTTTATGAGGCAGTACATCCAAAAGAATAAGTATAATTGAGTTTTTTGGATTTTCTATACGAGAACTAATATGATTAGTATATAACTCTTATTTAAATAATACTCACACTAGTTAAAGGTATTCTATAGTCCTTTTTTCTATAGTCTGTGTAGTAAGCGCCGCCGTCCGGCTCGGAGCGGACTTCGTCACCGTTAAGCTTAGTGATCTTGCCAGTAGATGGCGGCCGCTGCAGGCTCATGTACCCGTTAGATACTGGCCTTCGTTCTATCATAAGAAAAAATAATAATCTGAATTCTATAAAATTGAGATATATTATTTAAGAAAATAATTAAGCCTACATTGAAGGCTTCTGTCTGATTATAATGGAATATATAAAAATTAGAAATTGCAAAGTACAATTAATAGAACTTGAGAGGGGAAACGGTTGGCAACCCATAAGTGACAGTATTAGAGTTACAAATGTAAATAGGCGCTTGCAATGTTCAAAGATTTTATGAACTTACAGTTTCTAATTATCTGTAATTATTAGTGCGTAAGTATTTACCATACAAAGAAGGAATTATGTCAGGGTCTGCATCATCTTCTCTCGAATCTGTAGTATGCAGCAGTGCCCCTCTCGCAGTGCGCTCTCCACGCTCTCTGGGTTCGGTACTACTAGCCCTGGATTCCACCTCTTGCTTCACTGGAGTCGGACAGTGCGGAGCACGTTCTACGTACATGGCCTCACTGTTGGCATAAATGATTTTTTTTAAATCTAAGTCGATTACAATACATATTTTTTTCTTAACCCGCTGAAACACCCTCGGGCCGTATTCCCATCAGTGTTGGAATCGGACCGACTAAAGCCACACGGTGTGCCATAGTCGGTCCGATTCAACGTGGCCCATTATAGATGATAATCTCAAGTGTGCTTAGTTCTGTCCTTTTAAAACAAGCATTGAGTGTAAATTATCTTAGAGATGTCAATACTCCTATAATTAGCTAAGTGTTACCGTTATTATCTCAGTTTAATTATGGTATGATGATGAGAACTACCTACCTCAGTGGTGCATGTTTTGCTGGTAAATGTCGGTGTCGAGCCGTATGCCGTCGATACAGCACTGCCAATACACCACACACAGCTGTTGCTAAAAGTGCAGACATTGCAGCTATTGAAGCTAAGACCGGTGACATACCAAGAGTATTCCCTTCACCTGTTGAGGAAATTTTATTTTATAGAAGAAACAAACAAAATAGATATTGTTTTAATATTTTTATATTGATTTTAAACGTATTGAAGAATGATCTACAGGTACGTATAACATTATTGTTTTTGTACTGTTGTTCCGTAGAGAATTTATATTTACATACTCACTAGCGACTATATAGGCCTAAAGGGTTTTTAATACTATATGATACAGACGAACAGACGGGTCACCTGATGGTAAGTGACAATCGCCGTCCATGGACACCTGCAGCTCAAGTCGCAAGTGCACTGCCCGCCTTTGAAGGTGACGAGGGATGTGGGTTGCGCGGAGCAAAGGGCAGGGCAAATAGGAGAGGAGGGATAAGGAGATGGGAAAGAGGAAAGAGGAGAGGAGTTGTGCCTTCGGAAACCTCCCTCATTTCGGGGAAATGCATCGCAAGTGTTACTTCACAACCGGTTTTCTGTGAGGCCGTGGTATCGCACCACCGCTTATGTAATGGGGGGCAAATCTATTGCCGTCAACCAGGCACGCACTGTCTGATAGTAGCTAAACAGTTTAGTCCCTTACTCGCTTGTCAGAGATGGAAAGGTTCTGTTCTAATGCACCGAGAACCACAAAGCAACGCAATTTCAATTTATCAAAAAGCGATAAAAGCAATTGTTTTTTTTAAACGGTTTTTATTAATATGCTTTTCACGAATCGTATTTAATAATAAATCAAACGATTTCGCCACTTTTCTAATGTCTGCGGTTATTATTCGTTCTTTATTAAGGTTCAATTCATTTAATAATATGTAAATTGATTTGCTTACGTAGTATCATATAGAAGTGTAATAGTGCTTGTGAATGAAGTAATGTTTTTATTTCTAACAAAATATTTCTTTTATTCTAAATGATTTTAATTAATTTTTTGTAAGCTTTTTTATAATATCTCGGCTTCGAACACTAGGCTTTTTATAGAATCACATTTATTTATGGCAATGAACTAATTTATACAAAATATAAGAAAATGTAAAATTTACTAGCGTTTCTAAAATGCTCGACGATAAAGCAGTTAATTTGTACTAAACAACGAATTTCACCAACCACGTCGTTTGTGTTTGTAACTACTTAAATTAGAATTGCTTTCCACTGGGCGAAACGTTCATAAACAATGTACCTATATTTATTTTCCAATGTTTTATATTGAAGACTATTTCATTTGAGCATTATCAAGGTAAACTAAAACTATAGCTAATTATGCATTAGCTGCAGCGCGCAAGTTAAGCATCTCCACTAACAGCAGCATAACTCGCTTCTATTAATCTCTGGTACATTATCTGTAATAGCTTTCCTTTTTTTTATTAAAAACTGTGAAATTTTGTGAGTTAGTTCTTGTAATTTATCTCTGATAATTAGTTTGTCTGGCCTTCCCTTTCATGCTTGGAAGATTGTTATATACAAAATATTCACATACTTACAAATATAAATTATATAATTGCCATAAAGTTAAAATAATCCTTTTTCTATAAGTTATTTGGACGCACTGTTATCGAACAAGTCAAGATTGGTACGGGAAGTGTTTTAGATTTTGACAACTATAATAAATACTACGATTCATAGTAGCTTTAATATTATAACAGTAATAACGGGGCTTATACACGTGTTATCTAAAATACAGTTGCTGTTTATTGGAAAAAAAAAACTTGAAATTTGAACTAATGGGACTAAAATTGGTGTACCCCATAAATAGTTTTGCCTAGATGTGCCTGGGTTTTTTATTTTGTTTAATACGTTAGTATGTTTGTAAAACCCCCGCGACACAGTAATGTTTCCTTGTGCGGGAGTTTATTTTTTAAATAATAATTAAGTTTTTCGACAGTCCTGAGGTCACCGAGTCCCTTGAGCCTCTGCAATTGCGAGGAGTTGTCTCCTCCGCCTCTACGGCAGTCCTCTATCGCCGATATCACGAAGAGTGTTCTGACAAACTCTTCCAATTGGACCCACCTTCTCCCTTTCTCGACACGACAATACGTGTTCGCCTGTTCCTTCCTATGCATGTGTGTTAAATCCTGGAATTCACTACCAGCGCACGTGTTTTCCACCCACTTTGATCCCGAGTCTTTTAAGCGGGGCGTGAAAAAATCACCAGACCATAAGCCATAGTGTGGGTCACCGTGCTGCATTGACTACACTTGCAATGAGGATGGTGACCACCACTGACTCCACTTGTTGCTTTCTATCAGGCAGAGTGGAGTCATTATGGTAGGCTTATATATAAAAAAAATACTAATATTCTTGATGGAGCACATTTCGATAGGGGGAGGTGGTGGTGTTATATGTTACATACCGAATCCTATCTTTATCCACAGAGCCTTTAATCTGTATTCCTACATTCGTGCATTAAATTTACATGTTAACATTCATACAAACCCACTCATCAAATCAAAGCCTCGTGTAACGACATAAAAATTAAAACTTCAGTACATATTTCTCTACTTCCCACTTGCATATTTGGTCGAAGAACTAATAAGAAAATCAAAATATAGTCATTTAGATGGCGTGACTAGCCAGCTTATTACCTTTCAGCTTTGCGGAATTAAATCATTAAGAACAAACCATAGCCTAGTGGCTTACATCATAGTGTTCGCTTCGTGATTGGTGGTGTAGCCTTTAATGCCTTTGAATTCAAAGCTATTTATTACGGGTCTTTACTTCAGAACCAACCTACTTACAGAATATGTAAGGTTGTTGTCAAGGAGAAAATTATAGGTGGACTTTAAGACGTATACCTGTGTTGAGCTTTGGTGGTAGACGTAGGATTACTATTGCATTTGTCGAAATAACCTTTGTTTGGGTCAACGTAAATGAGTTATAGTAGTATATGTTACTTAATATAACATATTTTTGACATTATGATCTTTCTGACCTTTTCGAGTCTAGTGGTTTATGATCCTAAGTGTTGAGCTAGTGGGTTCAATTCCGGTTATTTAAAAGAAAAAAATAACTTACAAAGTAATTGCTACAAACTGCTCACAAATATATTAAAAAATAATTTATTAATTGTTGGTACTTTTAGCCGTTCAATGTAATTTTATTTGTATTTAGCAAAGACAAAAAACGAATAACAAAAGAAAAACAATACAAGATTGATAACATATTAATATAAACAGTACTAAGGAAATACACAACAGGGTTGTCACAAAAATGTGGCGAACGGTAACAAAAATGAAACAAAGCTACAGCAGAGATAAAAATGTAATAAAACATACTCAAAAGTAACGGAATTCTTCTACTAAAGATGCGTCATGTTATGTTGCTTGTAGTTATTTACATAGGTCTAAACGATTATTGAATAATAATCTTGTTTCTATGTTAATAATATTTAGAAAATAAGAAAAAAAAACATTCTCAGTCATGCAATTTATTTACTAAACATCAAAAAATGATAGCAACCAAATAACTTATTCAAGAGCAAACTTCAAAGCAACTATGTATTTCCCACTAGTGTTCACAATAAAAGGTGTTAACGCTAGAAATAAAATAGTGTAAGAGCTCTAAATAGAACACAAATAAATAAATAGGTTCAGTACTTCTTACGGCATCGTGTAGGTGTTATTATAAAGCGTGAGAAATTCTTATTTCTAGTACATAGTAGCTAAATAAGTAAATATTTTGTGTAGGTAATGTGTATGATACTAGAGAAAAGGTCAAGTCATATCATCGTATAATAAATTCAGTGAACATCGTAAAGCACTAACAGTCTTAAAATATTTTAAATGTTGAAACTAACAATTAAAACATTTTTTTTTATAAATAATATACAAAATGAGCAAACGGGTCATGTGATGGTAAGTTACTACCACCATCCATGGACATCTGTAACTTACACCTTCAGTAAAAACCACACCCAGTAGCGAGCTAACTGTGCTACTACATAATTCTGTACTACATTGTACATGATTGAAGTTAAATGGAATATATATACACGTCTTAAATATTTTAGTAAATTCATAAAAATAAATTGGCAGTCATATATTCAAAGTGAAATTTGATAAAAATCGATAGAATTAATAAATTAAATTACACTGATACATACATATATACCTTCACACCTGTATCCCTTGAGGGGTAGGCAGAGGTGTTTTAAAGACCTACATTTTGTCAACTAGAATTTGTTCCTACTATCGTAACAGTGGGTAGGTTTTTTGAAGTTATCCGGGCACTATATGACTGTATGTATACAATCTGATAGATGACAGTCCGATCTCTTAGTCTTAGCTTTTTACGACACCCTCGGGAAGAGAAGGACAATTAAAAGATAATTTTATTTTAACTTTCGCATTAGTTAGTATACTCACCAGTAAACTTCGCTTGTCCTTTCAATGTCACAGTTTCAATAGTAGAAACGTCACTCCTTCCCTTAGCGTTCACGGCGTACAAGTCAATCCTGTAACTGACACCCGGTGGCAAGCCTCGGATTTCGAAGTATGGAGGAGTTCTATTCGTAGATACATTGTAGCGGACCTTAAAATGTAATGGTAATTTTATTTAACTGAACATGTTCACCAATGTATGAAAATACAAGTTAGGGACACTTTTATTACATCAGAAACGTTCGTTAATTTAAATCATATTTATCAAGAAGATGGGCAAAGACTATAAAAAGTGACAATGTCAATATAAAAGGTACTTACAGTAAGCGAGGGTAATTCTAAGAGCTCCATGAGGAAGGTCTGGGGCAATCCACCATCAAAGTTCTCCACGCATTCCACATTCAATGAATCTATGCTTTGGTTGGCCACAGAGCAGTTCTGTAGATGAAAGGGACGACCTGCAGACATATCAAAACTATTAATATTTATTTTTACTTCTCTTAAGGTTGTTTCGAAGTTTTCATAGTTTTTACGGTGTCTAAGTCTTATTAAAATATAACAACATAAATTAGATTCTGAACGCATCTGCTTACAAATAAAATGTTATCATAGAGCTATCACTTGTAATCTTTTTATTAAAATTATAGTGCGTTATGCCCTTTTATCTTAGTGATCTTTATGATATAAAGAATTTGCCCGTTGATGTTTCATTGTTTCCAGTGGTTTCATAAATATTTTACTTACCAGCCGCTACGAGTTGAAACAAACATGGCACTTTCTGTTGTCCGACAGCATTTTCACCATAGCAAGCTAGAGTGCCATACTCCATATCAGTTGTAGGGGTGTAGTTTAGAGTCGAAGTGTGTCCGTGGCTACTATATAGTCTGGATATAAAAATACATATCCGTATTAAAATTTGATAGAAGCAGTTTTGGTACATTAAATTACTAAGCCAAAATATTAAATTATATTTGATAAACAAGGACAATGCATTTTAGAACTTTAAATTCAAAAAGTTCTTAAGGCCAAACATATTCAATATACACTAGTATTGCATTACAATTTGTAGAAAAAAAAAATAGAAAGGCAGAATAAACTCAAATTCTTATAATGTTTTTCACACTAATCAAAAGACAAACCTTGGCGGTAACTCTGTTTGCTCCCCAGAGTTGTTAAAGGTCCAATGGAAAGAAACTAAGGCAGGGTTGGCGTCCACGGAGCAGTGCAGCGACACTGTCTCCTGTTTGAGAGCCCCAAATAGCTCACTATCTCTTCTCTCAGCGCAAACAGGAGCGTCTAAGACAATAAAATATGTCTTATTATTTTATTTACAAGCTGTACCATGAAGGACATTTATTAATGTTTAAATTCGAGACGTTTTTTAAAAGTAAAACATGAGTAGTAACCCAAACAGGTCGAATACAAGGACCAGTCTATTAGTCGTTAGAGGCCTGAAGATTGATACGTCTTGACTATATTTCGTGTCGCCGAATTTCGTTTCTGCATTAGGCCCTTGACCCATCTACCTAACGCGAGCCTCTTGAAATATTTGTCGCAGCTCTTGGCAGTAAGTCCGCTGACCAATAATACTTTTGGTTTAATACGAGCCGAATCGACATTTCAGAAGATATACATAATTTTGTGGGTCAAGGACTTTGTTAAGTTTTAGGTCATCTGAAAATCTTATCGAATTTGTTAGGTATTTGAGGTGATACCTTGCTAAAATGAATAGAACTTTAATATAATAAAAATAAAATCTGACAAAAGAAGATGACGGCTTCTCAAAAAATGATAGCATTCATGTTGAAATCTCAAGCCATATCAATGTGTCACTAATATCAATAACCAAACCAATGAACCTAATAATTATGTTAGAGAAAAATACAGAAACAACTAAATACTCGTACACGTCCCATACCTATAGTATGATTTAAATCAAATGATAAATGATAAATGATAAATGATAAATGATGTTTATTTTGTAAATAGGTTACAACAACACTTTTACACGTCAATATATTATTTTTTTTCTGTTAGTTTATGCTAGATGAGGCCGGTGTTTCCTAGCTGACTACCCTGAGAAGAAACACCGAAACAAACTCAGAGGTCAAAGTCTGTTTTAAAGTCCATACAGATGTAAAAACATATGAGAACCATGCACGCTAACGTCTGAGATGAGCTTTTGAAGAAAGCACCACGCTCATTTGAGTGGACCCGTCCAAACAGTGCAAGCATTTGTCAGTTATCGTGTAGCTCAACTTAGAACTTTAAGGAGCTCAACGGACCGACGAACAGTACCAAAGCAAGGACATTTGGGTAGGCCGCAAAAGTACTCAAACTGTCAGACATCGTTATAAAACAAACTACAGGAGAAAAGAGAAAAAAATAAATAAATAAATAACCTACATAGTCCTCACATTTACAATAATTAAATTTATAAATTAAAAAAAAGAAACAAATATATAATATATTATACTTAACAAAGTATTCATGTCAAAAGGTACAAAGATTAAACAATAAAAAAAAACAATATAATACTTAACAAAGTAAGTATTCATGTCAAAAAGTAAAATATAAAATGTCAATGTGTATAAAAAAAAAAAATTATAAACGAAAAACAAAGGCTCATGTACATTAATGAAGCAGCTCATTCCCAAGCCTTTTTATCTTCAATATAATCTTTAATTGTGTAAAAAGCTTTTTGACTTAGTTTTTTTTTTATAAATGATTTAAATTTATTATTGCTTAGTTCTTGTATTTGGCTAGGAAGCTTATTATAGAAATGTATACACTGGCATCTAAACGAACCACCTATTTTCTTGAGCCTGGTTTTAGGAACAACAAATTTGTTTTTGTTCCTAGTATTTACACTATGGATATCACTGTATTTTTTAAACAGATTAATATTTTTATGTGCGTACATGAGATTTTCATAAATATACTGAGAGGGCACAGTCATAATATTAATCTCTTTAAATTTATCTCTGAGGGAGTGTCTGGGACTTAATTTATAAATTGCACGTATAGCTCTTTTTTGTAAAACGAAAATAGATTGAATATCGGCGGCATTTCCCCACAACAGAATACCGTACGACATTACACTATGAAAATAGCTAAAGTATACTAAACGGGCTGTCTCTAAATCTGTTAAACCACGAATTTTCCTAACGGCGTACGCTGCAGAACTAAGCTTTTTGGACAGTTTATCTATATGGGGGCTCCACTGAAGCTTTGCATCTAAAGTTAAGCCTAAGAACACTGTGGAATCTTCGGGTTTTAACACTTCGCCCTTTATTGACACACTAGTGTTCACCTGTGTTACATTAGGCAATGTAAACTTTATACATTTAGTTTTTTTCTCGTTAAGGAGAAGATTATTGATATTAAACCAGTTAACTACTGTTGAAAGGGCACTATTTACGTCATCAATAACCACCTGCTGACGTTTGAGTTTAAATACAAGTGAAGTGTCATCTGCAAACAACACTATATCATGTTTATCCTTTATGAGGTACGGCAGGTCATTAATATAAATTATAAATAAAAAGGGACCTAGAATAGAGCCTTGGGGAACCCCCATTCTGACTACAGATCCGGGAGATCTTTTACCGTTCACATCAACTCTCTGAATCCTATTACTTAAATATGAAGTAAGAAGATCCAGAGAGGTGCCCCGGATTCCATAGTAGCGCAGCTTCCTGATCAATGTATCATGGAGAACGCAATCAAAAGCCTTAGACAAATCGCAAAAAATGCCTAACGCATCGCATTTATCTTCCCATGCATTATAAATGTGCCCTAAAAGTTCAACACCAGCATCAGTTGTTGAACGACCCTTTGTGAAACCAAACTGTTTGCTATGTAATAATTTATGTTTAGTAAAATATCTGTGCATTTGATCAAAACATTCTATTAAAACTGTATACTACACAAATAACACAAGTTTCAGTAAAATTTTACACAGAGCTAAGAACTTGGCCATCGTTATAAAACTGCAACACAAAGAACACTTCTCAAGTACTTTTAATGATTAACGTCCAACAAGTCCAACTAGTGTAAAGTAAAAGAAGACGAACTTTAGCGATCTTGATACCGTTGGAGGAATCAGTTTGTTTTCAAATTTAGCGTTACCCTTGGGTGAGGAACTTTGTACTTAATTTCTGTTTTGATTAAGCTGAAAAATGTAATACCAGTAAGGTTCTTATTTTATATTGTATTTAAAACTTGTCTGTAACTGAAATTTGTAACGTAACGTAACTGGATTTTAGGCCACCCAAATACCGTGTTCTGATAAAAAAATCTCATAACAATTTTAAATATTTGACAGCTAACAAACGTATAACCTTACTTGGATTATGTAGCTAATAATTGTTTATACTAGACTCTATTAATGATGGAATATTACCTGAAGCAACAGCCGGAATCACTAATCACTAGTCAAACAGGCCAGTCAAAGTTTAACAGGCAAGGCAGACTCAATGGAAACTAAACATACACAAGGCACAAATTGGAGCCTTGAAATTGGATTGAATGTCTTGCGAAAAATAACTAGGTAGATGTTTTTGACCAATTATCTCTCATATAACTTTATGAAACCTCCAATGTTTATTCGTTTTGAATTATATTATTTTTTAATCGAAAATTGTTAGAAACATTATAATTTAAACAAAAAAATATACAATTATAATGATGTAAACCTATCCGGCTGGAGAGATCAGGCTGTTCAGATACGGTTAAAAAAAACCGTGTTATTTTCAGGAAAGCAAATATCATTATCAAAATTGTGAACTTAAAACTGCCAACTCATTCTAAGATTATCTTTAATATTTTGTTTAAAATGATACAAAGGCAATCTAACGCACTACACCACTGAAATCTTAATTTTCTCCATTGAATACAATATAAATGTGTAAGAATCGTAATCCCAGCTTAACAATACCCTAAGCCACAATCTCCTGGATATTAGAATACTTTAATAAAATTCTTTGAGGCTTATTTTCATCCTCAGACAACTTTTACCCATCTGGAGGCCATTAGACAGACTCCTATTTATATAAGGGGACAATTTCGGGGTACTACGTGCAACCCCTCATCCATTTTGCAAGTAAATTGCATTTTCTCAGGTTTTTACGTTACTTCCGTGGTTGACGGAAACTGCGACGACTTTACGGGACCCCGGGAGAATTTTAAGGCCCTCTTTGTTTAGCGACGACGCAACAAATTTTGATTTAATTTTGTTGAGTTTAAATGGTAATATCTCGGGGATTTTCTATTTTATAGAAGATTTAGTTGAACATTTTATTTTTTATATTCTTCCGTGTTTTGAATTTAACAAACTTAAAATGAGTCTAGTGATTTTGACTCAGCACTAATTTACAGGAAATATTCTGCTTATAAAAAGATGTGGTGCCATACACATCTTATCAATCTTATCAATGACGGGCCTGTTGGTTTAGTGGTTAGTGACCCTGACTATTGAACCGGAGGTCATGGGTTCGATTCCCATATAGGACAAAAATTTGTGTGATCCACAAATAGTTGGCCGAGTCTGGGTGTTCTTTGTGTTCTTTAATTGAATGTTAGCAAATCCCCCGCGACACAGGTTTTATTCCTAATGCAGGAGGTGTCTTAAAGAAAGAAAGAAAGAAAGAAAAAAGAATCAATAAATTATTGTAGTTTGGATAATGACTGTAATGAAATCATGCCTGTAATAATGTTGGAGTGAGTTTCTTTAAATAATTCCAAGATATAATTATATTTTGAATAAATTCCCATTTTTTAATGCCGTGTTGGGCAAACGAACTGACTTGAAGGTAAGTGACTACTACCGTACATTGAAGCCTCACATGTAAACAAGCGTTGCAAGTGCGCTGTCCACCAATGGGGGTGCCCCCTTGGAAGGGAAAAGGGAGAGGAGGAGGGTAGGATAAAGACGAGAGAAGAAAGAGAAGAAAGACGGGGAGGGACATTTAGCCTCCGATAACCTCACTCAGTTGATGAACATAACGAAGCATTGCTTCCAAACCGGTTTGCTGTAAGTTCATAGTACTCTTTATATTTTGTCTTTATAAAGTCCTTAGTACAAGTCCGTAGGTGAGATGGACTTTAAAATAGTAACGCCAGACTACTTCTGTACTAATTCTACAGCTGTGATGTAGTTTCTGGTAGCAACAATTTGGTATTTTAAATATATAAAATATAATTAATGTATTTTAAAGATAAATTTTATGTAACAATTCTGTTTTATTATCAAAATCAATAGCAACCCAAACAACTTACAATTTGGGATTAATTATATTTTACGAATAACTAAGTATAATACTAGGTACACTATACAAGCCTTGAATAGGCTTATACACACTTGTATAAAACAAATAATTATACGATAACTAAACTCAAGTTGTGCAACCAAGTAAATAATAATAGGAATGTATTCATGTTTGTGAATATCAAGCAATGCACGAGATAGCTACCCCACTTATCATATAGTTCAAGCTCACTACTTTGGACTTAAAAATTTAATATTCATTTCATCCACAACTTTTTCGGTTGAACTCCATGTGAATAAAAATATTTATTTTTTGTTTTTCTCATTCATTTTATTATTCAATTACACTCGAAATTTTATTGTGCAAGTGAGAAGTTGCTCCTTTATCCGTTGTAAAACATTCAGGTCTTATTTAAATTACTATTATGGTATCGTTGTCCTTATGTTTCTTTATTTAGTAGTTTTATTTTCTATAATATTAAATTAATAAAAACTCTTTCGTTACAAACGAATAGCTCCATACTGAAACATTAGACTCCTATGCTAATGTATGATTAGTTAATACCTCAAGGGTCTCACTGGGACAGCGACAATAAGGGCGATAAAAGATGTATTGTTCAAACTACACAATGTAAAGCTTTAAACATACCAGAATTACGTTAGTAATTTTAGTCACATAAACATATACATATACTCAAATATATGTATACATAGAAACATATTTAGTTGTTAGTTGATAGACATTCCACAAACACGCTGCTTCAACTGTAAAAGATTTATCAGCAAATTTTGTCTAACCTATTAGAAATTAGAATTTAAAGATTTTTTATAATCGTATCAACCTCCATTATGTGTATAAAAAAGGTTAGTTAGGTAACTATAAACTAAAAACGTGTCATAAGTAGCATTAAATTTAGCCCCGGAGTTAGTTGGACTTACTGAGTTTCTTATAAGGAAAGTATATCAAGAATGATATTTTATAAATGAATTCAAAAAAAAGTTAAATATGTTGTTGTAGGTGAGAACACGGTTTTTATGAGCTTTAGATGTAGGACAGGTTCTAGTGACAGTGAACAAAATCAGCCATCATCGTGTGTATACTTACATCTGACTAACAGACTGACAGGATTACTAGTGCCTTTCCCTTCGCTGTTGGCTGCCATGCACGTGTAGTCCCCTGCAGCTGCTCTGGTGACGCTTTGTAGTACCAGGCTTTGAGCACTCAAAATGATGCCAGCAGCATCGTTATGGAATATTTCTGTATTCTATTTTTAAATAGAAAAATTCAATCTGGTTAGTAGATTGTATATACATAATATAGACAGGTTTTTGTAGAAACGTGTGGCCATATTAGAGGGTAGCATAGTAAAAACTTGTAATAAGGTAAAACGAATAAAACAAAATCGAAAATTTCGATTTAAAATATAGAAATCCTATTTTGAAACTGTAAATTGAACCTAAAAATCAACTACATATTTGACTACACATAATACATCCAAAATTTGACTTAACCTTTTTGAAACACCGGATAATAATTATTTTCAAAAAACGCGTATTCGCATGATAAATTTAACAAACTCTTAAAACGATAGCCATAAATAAGGGCGCACAAAAATACTTACATCGTGAAACCACACTAGGCGATGTGTTTTTGGGTTGGCTTTCACAGTGCATTCGAAATAAACATCATCACCTTCTTTGATTTCATCTGGATTGAGATTTGAGCCCATTTTCAAGTCTACTATTGGTATATCTGTAAATACATAACACAGTATAGAGATTAAGAATAAAAGATTTTATGGGATACGGGGCAAAACGTTAGTGACTACCGCCGCCTATGGACACCCGCAACACAAAAGTCACAAGTGAGTACCCTCTTTTCTTGAAAGTTTGAAGGTCGTATCGGTCCGGAAATACGGCAGGCGACAATTTGTTCCACAGGCTGGTTGTGCGAGGCAAAGAGCTTCTGAAGAAGCACACAGTGGTGGAGTGCATATCATTCAGGTGTTGGGGATGGAAATTTTGCCGCGTAGGACGATGGCAGAAACTTGCGGCCGGTATAAGTCCGAGCAATTCCTCTGAACACTCCTCATGACATAAGCGATAGAGAATGCAGAGAAATGCCAACAATAAAAAATAAATTAATTAGGTATAGGTTATAGTTATTTAATAGAAGTGTTAATTCTGCTTTTTTATTTACTTTATTATATATTTTTTTATTTTTTTTCTAGCAAACAGTAAAAAATATGAAAAAGTTGTCAGGTTGAACTGTTGTTTCTGAGAAAATGTAAATATCCAGTTTATGCTATCAAAGTTTACGTCATCAAAGGTTTACATATGACCGATGCGAAAAAACCCTCATACAATTTATACACTACATATAACAGCCGAACACCGCTAGTTAAAATTTATAAGCAGTATACATGCGACGACTGAGGCTTTCATGTCCAGTTATAAAAATATTACACGATGCAATATGACGAGCAAACTGTGAGTATTGGACTACCTTTCGATATTGCATACAATGATAATATATTGATTTACTGGCTGACTGATTTATTAAATAGGAATGACAAAATTTTATGTTTTCTTCAATTGAAACTCGACCAACTTTAATTACAAACAATTAAATAAAAGAAAGAATAGGTACATAATATATATATATAACAACGAAATATTTTATTCACATTATTATGCTAACACTTTGAAAAGTTACTTTATGTCAATCAATAAATGACGAAGTTATCGAGTAACATACTAAAATAAAATTAGAACTGAGGACCTCATTATACCTTTTGCTGTCATTATAAAAAAAAAATCATAACAACTCTTTAAAAAAAAAGTCTAGTTTATCTAAACTGTAAGGTGTTCCTTACAGTTGTATACTTTAACGTATATTAAGTCGACTTGTGTAAAATGTTATGATACCTCTGCTGTGTTATTGGAGATACTTGAAGTAAAGAAAAACAATGTTATCGAAACTTCTCGCATTTAGAAGTAATCTCGTCACAATTACAAAAATCACCATTTTTGGTAAATTGAATATTATGTCCTGTTTCTCCCTCGAAAGTTAAAACACAAGAAAACTATTTTCAATTTGGTAATGACATAAGTTTTGACGAGACATAATGAGATTTGACTTCTATTTATGTGATATATTCTATTCATGTTATATTATTATTACTATACAAACATTTTGACAATGTTCGTTTTTCCAACAATTGATGCTGCAAATATTCAGAAATTTCAATTATTTCGATACAAAAAAATATCTTTATTTAAAGATAAATAAAATATGTTTTATCTAAAAAAAAATACCTTTATATAAAAAAATACAATAACTGCATCGTTTTTATTTTATAATGTGTTAAATTACATCTTGATAACACCCACGCTCAGCGTAGAATTAGGTTTTTTCTAACTTTTAGACATCATGGGAGTTTTCAATAAAGTAAAAGACATCATTGATGTTCGACTACGTTTTTGAACATGAACATTTAACACACAAAATACTGAACTAAACAACTTACCGAAAAGTTAAAATCTGTTTATGTAGATACTGAAAGTTACTAAAAACTTGGTTATTTTCAAAAAATGAAGTTGCTATCATCCTCCACATTCTAAAGACTTTTAGAAAATCAACTTAATAGTTAGAAAATCTAAAATAAATAGTGCACAACAAAACAGGACTGTAATACATTTCAATAAAGATTGTTAAACTATCTGGTGATTTGAAAGAAGGCCATGACTTTTTTATTCTCACGAGGATCAACTATTTGTAAACGGTCGGTAATATATCGACACATGGACAGTGTCGATATATTACCGACCGACATCGACACATTTTTTTAAAGAATACTAGCAACGCGGGTCATACATTACTAGTATTCTTGTTAATCCCCCCAACTAAGCAAAATGCTTGTGTTAGGGGTGTTATAATGTTATTTTACTAACATACATGTATGATGAGTAAAAAAAGAGGAGGATTTCAAGTATTTTAATAGATACTCTGAAATAAAGAAATTAAAGAAATTGGACTAGATGTCGTTATTGCATTCGTGTCAACAATTTCAATTTCGTGACAAATTTCTTTTAATTGGATTAGTAATTCCTGCGATTAAAGAAAAAAACAAAATCTATATATTCATAATACTATTAGTATAGATATATGTAAACCCCATATCAACGGTTGCTTCTTCCCTTTCAAACAAATTTGGAATCTAATTGTTGACATCTCATTTAGAATCATTATCTTACCAAAAAGTGTCAGCAGAGTTAACGTGTTTCATCCAATCAAATACTACGCATACCTAACAATCAATATAACTAAAACTCTTCGAAATATCGGTATTCCAACTGCATCAAATACCTAAAGCTATCACTTTTAAACCCCCTCAATACTCACAATGCACATTCAGCCGCCATTTATCCTCAATAGCCGAGTCCTGTATATGTTTGTTCTCAGCTCTGCACGTCAAATATTTGCTGTCATCCTCCACACTCGGGACTAAGCTTAGCACACTCAGAGTTTCGTTGTTCTCGGAAAACTGCGGAAAGATGCGCTTTAGATAAAGTTGTATTGGATATTGTTTAGTTTGAAATTATTGAAGCGATTGCATCAACTAAATTAAGGTTTATAATTAATATTGATTGTTTTGACTGCACGAATGGCGGGGACGTAGCGATTTGACTAGTGTTGTGGAATCAGTGATATATTGGTGTTTTTTGTGTCCGTTATTTGAAGGATAATCAATACATGAATTAATCCAACTTGCCTTTAAAATAGTTATCTGCTAAAGGAACAGCAGTATATACTATTTATATTCCATAACAAACGCAATATAAATATTTATTATCAGTACTAGAATAATTAGAATAGTTTTAATAAAATACGTTTTATTACCAAGTACTATTATACTTCTATTACATTTATTAAATTTTTACTCTATAAATAAACCAAGCGAGCTCAAGTGTGTTGAGCCCATGTGTTTACTAGTGAGTTCTTGTATTCAAGTCCTGTCTCTCTCACTAGATCAGCTCCAAGACGCTAAATAAGACTATTAATTTCTAAACTATATACATATGTATGCAAACTGCGACTTCAATGCAACTAGAAGAAGCAGGTCGGACAAAACTAAAACATGTTTATGAGAAAAATTACAATCTAGATGAAAAGATTATGAGGAAAGTAAGTGTCTAGAGAGCCGAACTTTATTAGTACGTATGTACGTACGTACGGGTCTTGTTTTTATTCAGAATTCCCGTAAAGCATTATATACGTTTAAGCTTTTGTTAATGAAAGACCAACTGAGCAGACAAATGAACTTATTAGAAAAAATATCCTAACATACATTTTTCGCCATCCTCTTTAACTGTCGATTATTTTTCCACCACGTAACGTACGCCTCTGGCCTCGATCCGGTTGTCTTGCATTCCACCTCGTACCTTTTGTCTGCTGATACTTGCTTTTCTTTTGTCAGTATGTTTACTGTTATTGGTTTTACTGTAAGAATTCAAATTTGGTCTATACTATTTAAATTGGAAGCTTTGACGCTAATGGATTTTTAAGAATATTCCGATTCTTTTTCCTTCTTAAAAGAGAATAAGAAACAAATCTAACTGCTGATTCATGAAAATTTACTTAGGCTTCTCTGTTAATCTTGCTTATTACACTTCTTAAAATATTTAACTAAACTCTTAAATAAGTTTTTTCGACACAAACGTTGCAGACGTAAATATTATTATGAAAGTAAAACAAGTGTTTAGAGAGCCCAAAACTTAGTGGATCTCATTTTTATTCTAAAATCCTGTTATGTTTTTACTTACAATTAATGTCCAAAATGAGAACTTTAGTTTCTGGTTGTGCAAGATTTGTATTGCTGGCTTGGCATAGAAGTCTCTGATTAAGATGCTGTCTCCCAACATTAGGAAAGGTGAGCGTATTGACTGTGATGCCGTCTGGTCGCTGCTCATACGAGTCATCTACGAGGTCATTTTCAAGGTACCAGATGACTTTGGGTCGGGGTCGACCTGTAGGAAAGAAAAATATATAATAAAAAATGTTAGTCTTCTTTCATCTTGCATGACAATCTATACCAATCAGATGGGTACAATCTATCATACTCTTGGAGGTTGGTTTTCTCTCACTATAGAACGGTGTACGGCATAATCCACCAGCACATCTATTTGCAACTTTCTGTGTTCTTTTACAGTATAACATATGTATATACAGTATAAAGAGCGAGAAACATATAGATAAGGGAATTGTATTATGAATATTATATGTGTTTTAATTATTGACTGCGTTATTTTAATCTATAAAAAATAATCCATGCTTATTATCTGTATTTTTGAAAAGTTTAATACTCATAGTCTAAGTTAAAATTCTAATGATATGAAATTAAAAATTACAGCAGACAGTTCACCTGATAGTAAGTGACTATCACCGCCAACGGACACCCTAGAACTCAAGATTCGTAAGTGCATTGCTCGCCTTTGAGGGGAGGGGTTTCTACTGAGCATTGATTTACATATATCTTTTTGCTGCATTATCTAGACCTCAGATGTGCAGTCGAAACCGTACCCATAACCGTAGATGTGGTCGTACAACCAGCTTACAGGTTTCCCATCTTCGCGATATCCTATCAGACAGTCTTCATACTGTGTTAATTAATAGACGTTCTAAATATTATTAAAAACGCAACCTATATATAAAAAAGCATTATTTTGAATTCAATTAACAAGGTAAAAACAAATGATGACTGACCAAAATTGGAGATAACCTGGCGCCAAATTTAAAATTACTTTTAAATACATAATGATCCAAAAACAACTATACAACATAACAAATCTTTAAATCGACCGACCAATTAAGAACAATAATCGTTGCTCATAGTGTTAAACAATAAAACATTCGAGACCCATACAATTTGGGAAACAATAGCCCCATAAATGATAAACAAACAGAAATCGTAGGCGTTAATGATGGGAAATAGATAAGGGAACGGTTTTGTAACTTCGATTACGTTAAACCTCATTAAAAGGGTACGTTGATCGTTACACGACACCATTGTGATCAGCATTCATTCGTAGTATTTGAGAATATTTTATAGAGATATAATCGCTAATAGTATTCCCACCGCAATTGTTATTTGAAAATGATATCACTTTTGCACGAATATACATATATAGCTGGGAAAATTTTGTAACCCTGAACCGATATTCATTATATGATGCAATTAGAATATAAATTATTCGTGTTCAATATTTCATTTTTTTTCCATTTGATAAATATGTTAGGAAATAAAAATGCTTTTAAAGTAATAGCATTGAATAGCGATAGGCTTATGATGTCGATAATGATGATGAATAGAAATATATAGTACTGAAATAGTTTCTGGGTTTATTAACAGTAGCAGTGCTCCTAAATGTTATACTGCACCTTCCATTAATACGAAAACAAGAGTATTTTAAAATTCATTACTTATTGATCGAAGCCACGACCGAAAGAAAAATTAAGCTATTATGATCGCGGTTACGATTTGTCAGTAAGAATAATGGTGCAACTTCAAATTAACACTTACAATATTTTACAGCAAAACTTTTTATGGGACATTATTTGAAGGAAACCGTTTAATGTCGCGAGTAGTCAAGTGATTGCTAAAAATCATGAGTCATCTAGAACTCTTATGCAATTACAAGCATGATCAATTTAATTTAATTTTGTTAAGTGTTTCTGAAAGCACAAAATACTTTATATATGAACATATATGTATATCTTTACACAAAATTTTATTCAAGCAACGAATTAAAGTATTACCTCCTTCAACTTCACAAATGAGAAGCACGTTGGACCCCTCGTTGTAAGGTTCTACTAATTTTGTTCTGTCTCTTCTTTTTGCATCAAATATTGTTGGACGATTTGGTGGAACTAAGTGGAATAATAATAATATTAGTATTTATTTATCACACTGTATAAGAATACAAAAATAACTCTACTTACTTATAACCGTAAAATTAACTTTTAAGTTTCTAGTAGGACTATTTTTGAAGTCAACCCTGCATCTATACACGCCAGCGTCACTGGCTATTACGTTATCCACCATGAGGACGGCAGGAGTGGCACTGCCACGAAAAAAGGCTCTGTTCCCGAACACTGAGGGAGAAGACCAGAGCTTCGGTTGGTTCATGGAGCGGCCTCTGATGTCGTAACTGTACAAACATTAATAAGTTATATTAAAAATTCGGTCAGTTCAATAATCCTACGATCATTGCACATTGTTAGATTTTTCTGGTTTCTATAAACCCATACAGTCCATACTTAGAATTAATATTTCGACACTTTTGTATGTAGATATTGCTATCGATTTTATATATATGTATGTATATACATATATGTAGGTAAAGGTAAATCTACACACCTCAGATGCTTCTGGTGGTAGAAAATTATTAATTTTCAAAATAAATACGTTAAAATTATTGTAACATTTTTAGAAAATAAATCCTTAAGGCAAAAAAATCCTTAGCAGAATTAAATTAGTAATAAGTGTCGTGGTGCGACTAAACAGCATTTAAAGAAGACATAATGAAGAATTCTGCACCAAAAAAACCTCGTTCTTTCAAATTTATGTCAGCTATTTAAATATCAATGGGCGACCTTAATGGGCTAGTTATATTTTACAATAAATGTAGTATTCGTGTGGTTTACTTCGTTTCTGTGAATATATATATTAATTGATGTTAATTATGACACTACAATGATTGTGTAAAATCAAACTAAACAACATGCAATAGTCTCAAGCAGTTAGTTGAATTTATTGTACTCCCTTTTAATTGCCATGTAAATTAACTGATTGGTTTTACTTTTAAGCAAGTCACTTTTAATCTTTATTGACACTTGATTTAGTAAAAATCAACAATTGTTTTGTAGGAAAAGAGATAGGCCATCTACGCACGCCTCTAATATTCTTAGAAATATTAGCAAAAGTACCAAGTACAAATTACCTTTATGCTATAAAAGGACTGACTTGCAAAAGTAGTGTACTTATCTTCGGTTCTACGACCCACACAAAAAGTTTAACACGACGTATGTGTTATTAAATAACATTTTTAATGTAATAATGTTTTATAATTCATGTAATATGTTATATAGGTTTAGTGAATTAATAAACAACTCTATAGTCACGGATGAATGGGCCATTGGCCTTATGCGTTCGTTTTGTTATTGTAATTAATATCCTTTAAATATGTACCATTTCAATTTTAAATAAAATCTTATATAGAAGTTAAAAACAGGTATACCTGTACAAAGGCTGGTCTCCATCAGATTCTTTGAACCACAACACCATGACGACATCGTCGTCTGAATGTAATGGTTGGATATCGCATGGCAGTGAAGCTTTTTTGCCCAACACGCCTTCGACGTCTGATGTTGGCACTGTCAACAAGGAAAACAATATTAGCACTTACACTGCACTAACACTCACGACATATTAAACAGGCGATAACGATAATTTCACTAATATAATGGCATCAGACTTTCACCTCTTCTACATCCATCAGATCGCGACAGAGAGTATTAGGATTTTTCAAAATGTACAGGTTAACAATGAGTTAATTTTAAATATTTGTTTTAATTTTTATTCAACAAGCAATAGTTTTTTGAATGACTTATTACACGAAAAAAAAATCTATAGGTACTTTATATTCATTTGATTATGTTTAAGAGTGGTAGAGCCATGCTTAGGCACGAATGGGCCGGCTCGACCGGTACGATACCACGGCCTCACAGAAAACAGGTTGTGAGCAGTTTCCGGAGGCCCAACCCCCCCTCTCCTTTTCATCATCTCTCTCAAAGATGGGCAGCGCACTTACGACTGTTGAGTTGCAGGTGTCTATGGCGGCGGTTTTCACTAACTAACATATCAGGTGACCCGTCTCTTCGTATAGCATAAAAAAAAAAAAAAAATGTAATGAAGTCCTGATATTGCTGGGTTTATTTTAATTTCAAATTACAGTCCAACAAGGTAAAAGAAGATATGGCACTTTTGAAATTTCGCACACCCAATAACTAACAACTTTTTAATATGATTCACGAAACCAACACGAAATGAAAACACGCCACGCAACCTTCAATCTTACAACACAAATCATAACATCCATCATTGCTTGTAACCATTCCTAGAATTAAGTATAGCATCGTCACGCTAGTTGTCGGTCGCGGGGAAAATAAGTTGCAACATGAACATCGCCCATAAACATGCTAGTTTAGTGTTCAAGATATGATTACTTTCTTAAACAAAAGTTGGCTTTTATTCATGTGTAGTTTCTTTTTTTACGTTAGCCTTATTAAATTGTAATAATACTTAAGTATTGTTAAATTTTTTTATTTAAAATTACTCCTTTGCGATATTTTTAACATGATAAAAATTAAAATAAATCAATTTGTTGTGACAACAATAAGCGCCGAAGCGCGCTTTTTGTAGTCAAAACAAAATGAGAAAGAACTAAATAAAAAAAAAACATTTATAAGTAATGTAACCCTTAAAATTTTATGAATTATTTAGAATAACCTACTCCATGTTACAGTCTCAATACTTTTATTATTAATACACATGTTTTACGGATTATCATGGATCGCCAAGATATTTCTGATCAGCTTGACACCTTGGCGTTGCATAGAGATGTAGTTTCACTCTGCATTCTCTATCGCTTCACGGGGAGTATTCAGAGGAATTTTTCGGAATACCGGCTGCAGGTTTTCACCATTGTCCTACGAGACAAAATATCCATCCCTCTGTGTTTTGACTCGCGCAACCAGCCTGAAGAATAAATTGTCGCCGGAAATACATCCGGACCGATATGATCTTCAAGAAAAGAGCGTAATTCTGGGTGGCGATAGTCTCTTACCATCATTTGACCCGTTTGTTCGTTTGCCCCATATGGTATAAAAAAAAATTACATAAACATTGGTATTAATTTGGATTTTTAATAATTTTACTTCCTATATCGCAAGTACAGTTTTAGTACTTGAGGATACTCTGGAATAGCTCAAAACAGGAATTAGAGCTCAAAAATTTGCCTGGTGCCTAAACGAGCTCATTTCAAACTTTAATATCAGAGCATTTTATTATACATGGATACACTGGATTACAATAAAATTCCATAGAATCCTATCCAATATTCATAAGATTCTCATAAAACGGCGTAAATCTTCAGATCAATAAAGAATGCTATTCTAAGAAGGGTTACAATGTTTTAGTATTACATTGTGTTAGCATAACAAAAGGTTATAGCGTAGCTAAGACAGATCATTCATCTTTAATCACTGATTTTATCTTTTCATTACATCGATTGATCGTCCGATTTTATACACGTTCCTGAAATATTAGTTTATTAGATTTTTGCTTTCGATTTAAGTAAACGCAAATATATTAACCGTAATATGATAAATGGTGATGTTAGAAGAAAGAATGGTTCTGTAATACCCGAAACTGGCGGTATTGTTTAAGTAGCCTAATTGACAGTGAAGGAAGGTCACGAGGTATGTAAAGATAGAAGAAAACGATAGGCTGCTGTCTCTTTCTACCGAATAGAAAAAGGCATGATTTTTTTAAATTTAATTTGAGCTTTTGTTTAAGATATTTTACATTTAAGAACTAATTATTTTACCTCCTTGATGTTTTTTCTTGTTAATAAAATGGCTGGATGACAAAGAAAAGTATTTCGTTAATAAGTGGAGTCAGCCTGAAACCACGGCTTAAATTTAGTAATTTTCTTAATGTAATTATATAACGAAAGACTATTAGACTCGCATTTACTATTAGTCCGGTTAATGTTTTCGTTTAAATTGAACACGAATTCTTAGGCACTCGTATAAGTTAACAGTATTTTATTTATTTGTTTTTTTAAATAATACAACTCTGTAGGTTACTAACTATGTAGTTGTGCATTTAATATTTATGACTTTATATTTTATAAATTTATTGTGTTTTATCGCTAACACATAAATATGATTGATACACCTGCCACACCCGTCTCCGTATCACCCAAAAGTTGACTGTTAGAGAATGCATACGGCATTAAGTCCGCCACATTCTGTATATCTGCAAAATGTTATAATAAATATTATAAATAAATAAAATCTACCGGATGACGGCGACGACCAAAACAAATGTTATAAACCAACAGGCGAGTAAAATATCAGTAAAATGTATTTTGACGTAACTCCATTCATCATAATCAGTGTGATGAAGCAAAAGGGGAATGTGTGATTGCATATACAGCATTCGAGTCTACGTCGTCATACTTTTCAAGGATTGAGCAGCACCAATCCAAACGAGGGCGTTTTAGAGCTTCCGACAAATCATGAGGTGTCCATCTAGTGCAAAGCTTTCCCATACCTAAATGTTCATGTAATACTTTTTGTACTGACTCATACCAATAAAGCTACCCGAATAAGAATTAGAATTAGAATTACCCTTCTATCAGCTTCTATGATTAGCTTTACAACATTCACATTATCTTCAATAATCGTCGTAAAATGACTTCCTTTTTGAGAATCATCAACAATTATCATCTTTATATAATTCATAGCAATGAAGATCGTAATAAATCATTGACCTAACCTTTTCAGTAGTCAAATCCATTTCGATAAACGACAGAGACTGAACTGAATGAAGTATGAATTGGGAACCTGTAGATGTGTAGGGAACATCTACAGGTTCCCAAATAGTTCCTAATTCGAAATTTTAATAAAATTTCTTACTGGCCTATTCTAAAAATGTTCAGTGTGTGATAGAACTTACTCTATCATGTCTACAGTCTTTAAAATCATAAGACTATACGGTCTGTAACAATGTTGGGACTTCATCTTAAAATTATAATTTCTTTACAAAATCAAGCTTTAACGTATCGGCAGTGGACTAAGAAGTTTTCGTGTAAGCAGCCGCGATCCGGGCGTGTTGACCCACTTCGTACGAGTGACGTCGATACACACTACATCATTATCGTATTTTATTTATTTTAGAACAGCTAACGCCATCTATCTATCGGTTTATTACGTTATCACGACTAAACAGGTACACCAATTCTTGTAAAATGTTTTATGTGGATAGTATGAACCCTGGTGATGGACATATACTATTTAGGCTATTATTAGTAAGATATTTAAATACTCTCATTACCATCTGTGACAGAGAGGACTAACGAAGCACGTGTATGAATATCTTCAAAATAAGAGTATCTATATATAATAAGAGTATCTGATCTATTTTAAAGCTGTGTAAAGGTACTTTGAACGATTTAACTCAGGAGCTATCGATTCTTCCGACGGAGCAACACAAGCATAACATTTTCTACATCATCCCAGATTATAAAAACAGCCGAATATGAAAGCAGATAAAACCTTAAGGTTCGATAAAATAGAATAATTTAAAGGTAATAAAAGCCGGATATTGGGTAACGTAACGTTACCGAAATCACTGATTCGACAACCAAGCACGTACGGCTCAGTCCTTACTGAATTTCCATACCGTTTATTTTATATTAAAACTTATTTTACTAAAGCTTTCTATTTACGGATGTTTTTTTTATGAATATGAACTGATATTATTGGGTTGCTAAGATAAAATAAAATAGAATATGAAACTAAATGACGTTTTGTATCGCTTTTATTTTGTCATGAGCCGCGTTACTTCGTGAGATACAAAGCTGTATTCAAAAGTATGGAATTGGACAATATATGTTTGTTTTATACATACATATACTCATGCCTGTATCCTAGAGCAGGTAGGCAGAGGTATATGAAACACCCAAATTGGGCCAATTACAATTTTTTCTCATAACGTGAAAGGGCAATTTGTTTTTTTGGAAAATAGCTATAAGATTTTCGTACTCATATTTGCCAGTTCTGAGCATCGCATTAAATAGTTTTAACCCAAAAAATGTACAGGCAGCCATATATCTAAAACTATACAGAAATAATTAAATATACAACAGACTTGGATAAATTGTAACTCACTAAAACTCGGTTCACAAACGGTGTAAGTCTCACGTAACAGACACATAAAAAAATCTGAAGTCTTACATCAGTTAAAATGAAAGCGCAAAACAATTTGTCCATCGTTTTTTTATACAAAATCACATAATCACCTTGTGTGGTTCGACGACACGTCGTAGGAAATGAGCAGTGAAGAAAATTACCCCCCCTTAAGTTTCGGTCCTCATGTAACAGTAGGCTGAACATTATTTATTGCACGAACGCCTTATCGCACACTTATTTTATAATTTGATGTTTATTATAGAAAGTAATTCACGCGATCTTTCTTTTTCGAAATGATGAATTGTGCTACAGGGTATGTTTAAAGAATTTAGTATAAAAATAATACATATTTCTTTTTGTCCTAGAGTGAATATACTTTTTGTTTCAGGATTGGTTGAAATTGTTTCAAAAATACTTAAAAATAAAAAAAATAATTATGTTATAAATTTATAACAATATATAACATAAATTTCGCCAGTTATTCGTTCTTTCGGCAACCAGTATTTGTTATTGTTATTTAATAGTTAATTTTAAAGCAATATAAAAAACAGTTTGTTTGATTAGCTGAACTACTTAATTCTTACAGTATGTTTTTGGTTATTTAATATTTTATAGACAAATTTACTCTAGCGGAGGAATGTAATTAATTCGTTAAATGATTATAAGCAAGCAGAGGATAAAAAAAACGCCTATAGTATAAAAAAAAAAAAAAAAAGAGGAACTCCGGATTGGTTTTTAGTCGGTAAGAGACCAAAACCAAAAAAAAAATACAAACTTACTAACGTATCTTGCACCGCGCAAGAAAAGCGTTCCCTCTTTACCTTAATTTATATGAATATAACATTTCTTGAAATGTATAAATTGTTTCTATGCAGACTGCCAGTTGATCACCCTGCCTGAATGGAGAACGCTCTTTTACTGATAGAGAAATATAGACTGGAAAAAAACAATTCATTTTTTTTTTGCTTTAACACTAACTTTTTAATTGAAAAGCATAACGGGCTGTAACAACTTTTTGCTTTCATTGTTGAAACCAAATTGAATTGAAGAATGAGTCTGAACAGAATTTTAAAACGATTGTAATGTGACCTCGAATCGCCAAAGGGTTTACCAGCGTTCAACCGTTTCTTGTTAAATTTTCTTTAATTTAATTCCACTAAGTTTCTGTAAATCTTTGAGAAGCTGCTCGCCATTGGAGTTTACTTACGATTTGAGAATTCATTAACAACTTGTTGGCAAAGATGTCCACTGTTGATTCAAATATAACTGAAAGTAACTAACATGGAAATGATAAATGGTTATTTTACTAACTTACTGTAGTAACCTACGTACATCAGAAAGATCAGATATCCATCCCAAATGGAGCAGCATGACTGACACATTCGTGTTATTACTTGTGTTTATTAAGCAATTTCCCCGGAATAGCAGACAGAGCTGGCAAAGAATTGTAAAATCCGAAAATGTACCTAAACAAACCATTTTATTTTAAAAATATGCGTATATCCAAAAACGCTATTAAATAATATGTATGTATTACTTATTATAAATTAAAAGCATCATATTGGTTTTATTTTTTTGTATTCCTTTTTAAAGTAATTTTGTCACTTAAGGCGTGAAATCACTGTGTGGCTACAACCCCGTTCGTCATCATATTCTCAAAACTTTATTAAGTGTACCCACCATTTACCGGCCTATCTGCATAAGTCCGTAAAAATATACTATAGCCATACCTAGTTGTCCAATAGCCCGCAAATGTTGAACTAGAAATATTGTTAGCAATAACACAACATTATTTGTATTCACATTTTTGCTGCCTTTCACTAAGTATCACTCTAAAATCCATGTTATACACGACAACGATTGTGTACTGTTAAGTAAACACCTACTTATCTAAAAAAAATAATCTCGTGTGGGTAGCTCCACTTCCTACCTACTAATCTTACCTATATTCGCCTACGTCCTCATTTTCTGTAACATTGACAGCATTGTGTGGTGATTTATATACAATTATATCGTACGTGTATATTAACGGCAGTCTGATGTAACATTGTGCCCACACTACCAATTGTTTTGTTGTTTTGGTTTTTATACTCTACTGCGAGATGTGACTGTATCCTCGATGTTCATTTGTCATTCTTCTCTATTTATACAGAAGAAGATATGACATAAATATGACGTCATTCGATGCCCTTTATTAATTTTTTAACGTATTTTCTTTCAAAAGGGATGTGCGGTTGAGACTATATACATGGGCTTGCTTCCTATTCTGTAAGTGAAACTATATTATCATTAGCAAAAGGTGATATCGTTGACCATTGCAGACCCAACAGAGGTCCCTTGTCATAAGGTGTAGCAGCCTGTCGCAAAAAAAAAACTGTAATGGTTTTATTTGTGAGTTCAACTTTAGTAATATTATTAATTTATCTTTATTTATAAACCAGCGTAACTATTGTTGTATCGAGATTAGTAGAAAAGCTGTTTTTATATTGTCACTCGTAGAATTACTCTGACAGAATCTGGCTTTAATACTTTCAGTTTTCTAGCTCAGCAATGTTATCTTAAATACAACAAAAATAAAAAAATGCATAAACATACATAATTTTAAAAGCAAATTTTATCCATTTGAAATTCGCAAATTCTAGAACTCTAGTAACCCTTACATTAGATGCAATAGCCAAGTAGTGACCCAGTTCGGTACAAATCTCTTATAGTTGTGATTCGTTTAACAAATCGAAATGGATAGGAGACGGTACTAGCCATTCATGGCACAGGGATTATTGGCGATCTGAGCTCATTGCTGATTGAAATCTTAGCACTTCAATTTGAGCTTCGATTTTCTGGGGAACTAAGAAATGTAAATAGATTTGTAGTTTTCCATTCTATTCTGATCGTAATGTGAAGGTGTCCATCGATTTTGCCTTGTAATTTATTCAATCAGACGTTACGTGATGCAAAGAAATTATTAAATATTATTTGAGGAGGAAAAAACCTTCGGCAAATCAGCAAATTGAAATGACTTAAAGAACAGGTGGCCTATGGAGCCGAAAAGTTCTAGAATTCTGACCAAGGATTGGAAAGCGCAGTCCATCAACAAGGGGGACTTATAACCTCGTAAAGATCGCAGTCCGACAGCGGATGCAGACCGCTTCCAACTGGTTTTCTTGGAACTCATTAAAGGAGGCCAATGTCTTGTCCAGATGTTCTATGGCAGAGATGTTAAGAGAGAGATGTTAATAATCATACAAGTATATTTATGCACAAAAACAGTACGTAGTTTACTTTTTACTTAGATACAATTTCTACTAAGCAATTTACACACGTCTGTCGAAACCAAAAAAGAAAAGCTTGTAGCAGTGTGACTTCTGATAAACATACTTATATATTTCTAAATACTTATATAATATATATTTAGAGAGATTAATAATATTCTAGTAACGAACTGCCTAGTTTCGATTTCTTACAGGCAAACTGAACATGAGTCCACGGGTATGGGATATGGACAGTGAACAAGCAACACTAACATAGCGTAATAAATTATTAAAATTTTGCAAATGAAAAAGAAAATAAATACATAATTATAAAATATATTCTCTATTTCCTAAGGGTAATTGTTTACGTGTTTATACATCGTTAGTATTCAAGTTTATTTCTCTATTAAACATAAATGCTTGTATTAAGAATAAGTTCACAGCAGTTGTCCATTTTATGATTTCCGTGACATGCTGAATTAAAAGGCTATCCGAGCATCTTAAAAAAAAAAATATTCACTAGATATCGTGACCTGCAGAGCGGAAAACTTTTAAAATAATTATATAATTTCGTTTTCAAAACTTAATAATTCTATTCTGTTTGAAATGTCGAGTGCCTACTGATTGTAATGGAATTTAGCAATCGCAATAAAAGACAAAGTACTCAGTGATAAAGAAAATTAGTTGAGAAAAGTTTTTTATTGCATGGTCCGCGTTGATCTGAAAAGTTTTTTTGATGGTTTATTTCTGTCAACGAGAATTTGATTTGCGTTTAACATTGTGACATAACTTTACTTTTAGATGAAGTTGTTGTTTTTGTTTTAACTGTTTTCGCATTTACTGTTACAACTGTATTCATATAACTTTACATTACATTGTGCTCGTATACATAAACAAAAGGTTTCTCATTCCTTGTGTTTCGAGCTCCTCCACTCAAGGATCATATTAAATTTCATATATTTGCTTTTACTGTTGAGTAATATATGTATATGTGATATGAAATGAAAGTATATTTTTTTTATTAAAATAGTACCTATTTTTGTTTCTTGACCCAGCCAGATGAGCTGAAGTTCTGAATAAGATAAAGGTAAATACTCGATGTGGAAAGTAAAGGAACGAGTGCTATCGTGCACATTGGGCCTATCACCAACCAACAATGCACATCAGTGGGCTACTAAGATGTTATCAAATAAGGTTTAGAGCTACATAATAATGAAAAATTGTTATCGTGGGAGAGCTATGCTTAGGCACGAAAGGGCCGGCTCAACAGGTGCGATACTACGGCCACGCAGAAAACCGGTTGTGAAGCAACGCTTCCGTTTCATTTCATTAATGGGGTTTCTGAAGTAACAACTCCCTCTCTACTCTATACCATTTCCTCATACCACTTTTCTTCTTTCCCCTCCCCTCATCACCCTCAAAGAAGGGCAGCGCACTTACGACTCTTGAGTTGCAGATGTCCATGGATGGAGGGTGGCCCATGCCATCAGGTGACGCGTCCGTTTATCTGCTCCTAAATATCATAATAAGAAAATAAACCTACTTAGCAAGGATTTTTTTTTATTAATTATTACAACATGTCGGTGGTTGCTGATAATCTTTCTTTCTCATGTAGGTATTATTTAACAATTAATTTCTGTGTTGTATAGCTGAACACACATTACACGGTAAGTTGCTTAGTAAAAAACCCGAACGCCGTTGTTATTTATATTTAAATTACAATAACCACTTTTTAACCCTGACTGACTAAAAACTTAACAAATTACATAAATACTATAATATTGAACTAAAAAACTAGGAGACTCGTCGTTAAATTACATGTTAAAAGTTTTTGTCATACAACTCACCAATTTAAGGTTCTTTAGGTGGCAGGGATTAAAATGAACCGGATCTGAACGCTGATGTTATCAAGACATAAATGTTCAAGCAGCTTGAAGTCGACATAACTGTCTACTTAATGCTGAATAATCATGACGTAACGATAGAGAATGCCTGATGTGACGGTGAGAATCGACAGGTATATTAATCGAACAATGTTGCTGTTTAAGTCTTCAAAGGTTAAGTGTTTGACCTTGTTCAGTGGATTTTTAACCTCAGTAATAGGAACCAGCTACCGTCTAGCAGTTTTTTTTTTTTTATACTATAGGGGGACAGACGAACAGACGGGTCACCTGATGGTAAGTGACAACCGCCGTCCATGGACACCCGCTTCTCAAGAGTCGCAAGTGCGCTACTCGCCTTTGAGGGTGATGAGGGATGGGGGATGCAGGGAGCGGAGAGAAGAGAGCGGGATGAGGAGAAAGGAGATGAGGGGAGAAGAAAGGGGAGAGGGGGAGTTGGGCCTCCGGAAACCTCACTTATTACGGGGAAATGCAACACACCCGTTACTTCACAACCGGCTTTCTGTGAGGCCGTGGTATCGCACCGGTCGAACCGACCCATTCGTGCCTAAGTATGGCTCTACCACTCTTAAAGTTTACCCTACCAATTGTTAGGAAGGACAATAGCTAGTTTATCCCGAATCAGTTTTTTACATTCTATGTCAATCAGGAGCATAAGAAAAATATTAGAAACCCGTCTTGAGACTCCACGTAATCTATTTTATTTAACAGGTTTGTATGGTGGTGTCGTATCTCTCTGTCGTTTATTAAACTTTTTTTTTTATTAAATTTTTTCAGTGGTAGAGCCATGCTTAGGCACGAATGGGCCGGCTCGACCGGTGCGATACCACGGCCTCACAGAAAACCGGTTGTGAAGTAACGCTTGCGTTGCATTTTCCCGAATTGAGTGAGGTTTCCGGAGGCCTAATTCCCCCTCCCCCCTTTTCTCTCCCCTCATCTCCTTTCTCCTTTTTTCCATCTCCTCATCCCTCCTCTCTTCTTTCCGCTCCCTGCATCCCCCATCCCTCATCACCCTCAAAGGCGGGCAGCGCACTTGCGACTCTTGGGTTGCAAGTGTCCATGGACGGCGGTGTCACTTACCATCAGGTGACCCGTCTGTTCGTCTGTGCCCCTATAGTATAAAAAAAAAAAAAACTTTTAAACGTTCAACAACTGTTGAACGTTTTATTTTATGTGAAATTTTTTTCAATTAAATTTCCTTTCCATTTAAAAAAATACTTCAGAACTAAGGTGCAATTAAGAGATAAAAGTACAGTCACTACACATACGTGTAGTGTTTAGTATAGTGCCCGAAGGATGGCAATAGGTTACGTAATAATAAGTACCTTGAAGTTATGTACTTTATTTCAAAGCTAATTTTTGTCTTAATATCAAACCTAATATCTTACCATACATCATTATTTTGAAGCTTTTAAAGCTATCTTGTCTAAACTGTTGTAATGATAAAATATATATTAACATTCAGATATTCCAAGAGTTATCTACTGTCGATTACCACTATGTTAAAAAACTCATGTCTTTGATAGCCAGATAATGAGTCAGAGTATTAGTTTGAACAACACTCCTCGACAGGTCATTTGATTAGTTTATTACATCGAATGATGTTTTTGTGACCTGACTCAGCAAGTTTTATTATCTGCTTATACTCGTGTAACAGTTATTAGGTTGGCCGCAGTTGCTAGATTATTCGTCTTGCTCTTTATCCATACTACAAACGTGTAGTAATATTGATGATATTTAATAGTTAAAGCTAACAATAAAATAAAATTAATATTATTAAATGTCATAAACTAAACATTTATTCTATGGATAATTATGAACAAATATAAAAAAATATTGGATCCACGTCTTTGTTAAGAGAATGAGGTGGATATTAAATAAGGCTGTTACTACATACATACATACATTCACTCACCCTCATATCCCCAAAGGGGTAGGCAAAGGCGTCTCAAAAATACTTTTGCCAACTATAATATAGTCCTTGTTATTACGTAAGTGGGACTATGACTGTAAATATTCAGTGGGAGATGATAGTGTGATCTCTTAGTCGCTTTTAACGACACCCACGGGAAGAGATGGGGTGGCCTATTATATACCATCGGGAAGAGATGGGGTGGCTCTATTCTACACCACCGGGAAGAGATGGGGTGGCCCTATTATACACCACCGAGAAGAGATGGGGTGGCTCTATTCTACACCACCGGGAAGAGATGGGGTGGCCCTATTATACACCACCGAGGAGAGATGGGGTGGCTCTATTATACACCACCGGGAAGAGACGAGGTGGTCCTATTCTACACCACAGGTAATAGATGGGGTGGCCCTATTCTACTCAACTGTAAACCAAACGGTTATAACTATCATTGGAAATTTACTGAAGGCTGTATATACGTCAAAACATACCATTTTAATTACTATACCGACAATTAGGACGACTGATTATTTGCAGACCAGTTATAGTCATATTTTGTAACATTTAATTTACATACGGATTACAAGACCTAAATGACGCTACAGTACTGAATCCTTGTTAGCATTTTGTTCATGAAATTGTAATTGAATACACAAGTACAGAACAGTTTGTTAAGTAATTAATGGGCTCCTTGGCACACAACTTCAATTGGGGGTTTACTTTGTTGATAGCGTAACTAAACAAATATATATATATATTATGAATGTATATGAATTTTATAATATATTTTTCTAATTAAATGCCATGACTTTTAGCGAAAACGTTATTGTAGATTTGAATAGAAACTCTTCACAAGTTACTCTCATATTTTGACAACTACAATTCTATTTCATTCGCGCAATAAATTTGTATTTAAGACTATTGTTGTCCACCTGACACTTAGCGAATTGAAGATCTTGCTATAGCTATGATATCACATACATTAATATGTATCAAGTGGATAAATTCCGGAATGCAAGCAATATATTTCGAGCTGGTCATGGTTTTATACCTATAACTTCAAGTGGATGATGACGAGAAGTCTCTCTTCTCTCCTATCTCTAGTTATCATACCTCTTAATTAATAAAATTATTTTAAAATATATAAAACCCCCTATGAAGACTATTAAGCCAATTCGAAGTTAACACATATCGAAATCTAGCTGTTTAGACTGTAGAGTGGCAAAAACATTATACTCGAACATGCACTCAAAAAAATGTATAATAAAAGGGAAGCATTTGTGTTGGTCAGTTTTCATTTATCTAAACCTTATCCAATTCAAGAAACCGTTAACATTCTTGAAGTCTGTACTTTTAAATCTTTGTGTGTATCTCTAATAGACAGAATACTCCTCATCCCCTTATCCTCTTTTCCCTCCCTTCATCCTCCCCCCTCATTACCCTCAAAGGCCGGCAGCGCACTTACGACTCTTGAGTTGCAGGTATCCATGGGCGGCGGTTGTCATTAACAATCAGGTGATCCGTTTGACTGAATCATAAAAAGTATAAACAACGTTTTGCAAATATTTTACCTATATCCTTTGATAAGTGAGATTGCAATCTTGTCCAGAAATTAGATACATTTATCAAAGTCCCATATCGTGATGGGCAGTTGCCGTGCCACAGATCATATTTCAAACTTTACAAATAACGGAATTGTAATTACACACTTGTAAGCAGCCTAAATTATGCTTTCGGTAGTGAATCATTGCGGTATTTCCTGTCGGTAATGACTCAATTCTTATTATAATAATGACCAGTTAAACTAACCCGTTTGAAGATGATCAAATCCGTTTTATTGCTAGTTTTATAAGTAGGTGAGAAAATAGGTAATTCCTATACAGAAAAAAAAACACTGCTTCCAAGGGATACCTGAATTATTTGTTAATCAAGCGCAGATTATTGTACAGTCAATCGAGTGCATCTAAGCGAATAATCTTCGTACTATGAAATCATTATCAAATTTTAAATACACGTTATCAGGTTTACATAAAAATACATAGGTACCTTTTATCGAGAAAAGATGTTTTCGAGAATGAACTGATTGACAAAATCTATATAAGCGACGCCGTTGCCAAGGGTAATTATGTTTACGTAGTGCTAATGCTGCCTCGTCAATGTACTATGTAACATTGCGCAAGTTTATAAAAGTGTTGTTTAATACATTTCGAGTTTCCTAAGATTTCCCGCATTTTTAACATCCGACAAAAGATAGGGTGTTACAGGTCTGTATTGTGTATCGGTATGTCTACCTGTGACATACTAATAAAAATATTAAGAATTTATTTCGGTATCTAAAAGCTTGTATTATGTGTTAGTTTATAAAGAAAAAAAAAATATTTATAGTAAGGAGGCAATTGTTACTCCTTGACTGTGTGCAGCCGGATCATAGACCATAGATAGATCGACCATAGCTATTGAACTTTGAGGTTTTCTTTGTATAAAATGTGTCTGATGAGTGTTCTTAGATGTGTTTCAAGAACATCTGCGTTTAAAGATAATCTGCTCCTTTATAATGTATAAATATATGTTTTTTATTTATGTTTGTATTAATTAATTTTTTCTATTAGTCTAACATAAAATAATGTTTGGGAATATTAATAATTTCAGGTATCTTAGACACCATCCATCTAATCCCAAAACAAAGCAATCTATCTAAACAGACTGTTGATAAACATACTTATTAATGTTTTAAAACAAACATGAGAAATAGATTCCGCCTTAAAAAGAACAAATAATAATGCTCATCACACAATTTATTGTTTGTCACGGGTGGGACTCGAATCCACGACTTCTGGTTTAGCAGCCAGGATCACTAACCGCTACACCAAAAGGCCACCGTTACGACACCTACTATACTCTATAATCAATTACTCATTATCTTAAAAGGATGTAAAAACCTATCGTGAAGTATGGATGTTAAATTTGAAATTGAGAAGCTGCAGTTTAAAAGCAAAAAGCTATGTAATTATCTGTTCACTGAGTAGTAATATAATCTATAAGAACATGAGTAATATGTCTATAATATACTGGTATTGGAGAAGCGCGGCGTGGCTCTCGACTTGCGCTCACGACATAGTAAAAAAAATGAGTAGACAATGATTATTAAAACTCATTTTACACATTAATTTAAATAAAATAAGTTGCAGCACTGTATCACTTAAGGGGTAAGCAGATGTGTATTAACCACACACACTTTGTCAGTTAGATTAGATTAGAATATTCTTTATTGTACACTTTAGGAATTACAATAGATCTTACTTAAACATTAACGTACAATGGGCGGTTTTATTGCTAGAAGCGATCTCTACCAGACAACCTTAGTATGGTTAGATACTCTTAGTTAGACACTCGGGCACAGTATGAAAGTATATACACTTTTTGATACATATAAAGGCTTAATAGAATGTATGTGTGATTATTTATATATCCTTGACTTGTGTAAAGGTTGACCGCAGTCACACCAAGACTTCCCAAAAAACCGTTTGTGAAGGAATGCTTGCATAGTGTTTCATCGAGTAAGCTAGTAAGCTAGTATAGATCGAGTAAGTAAAGCACAAACCCCTCATCAGATGACCCATTTGCTTGTTTGCCACTCAACCATAACTATTTACCTATATAAATATTAACTTGAAGGCTTGAATGAATTGTTCTAGCATTACAAAGTTCTACTAAACATACACAATAACGTCTATTCTCCCTTTCTTGTTAATAAATTCTATCCTCCTTTCCCGTGAATATACTCGAAACTTTCCAATCTAATTCCGAAAAGTGCTCGGCAAAAAGTAATCGGCAAAATGTGGGCGTTAGTTACATCTCTACCTACCCCTTCAGGGATACACGCGTGATTATATGTATATATATGTATAATGTCTATCAAAAAGAAATTTATTAAGAACCATGGCAATTCAAACAAGACTAGTGTAAAGGCACGATATAGCAAATAGTGAGATCTATTGCGATATTATTTTCCCTAACATTTATACTAACTTGTTCACATGCAAACAACACTTTCTTGAACAATGTGGAACTATTCAAGTTGTATCGAGGATCGGACTTTGTCGGTCTATGACATAGCTTTAAGCCTCAGGTCGGGGCTCAAACAGTTCTTACTGAGGCTTTTCAATATACCTGGTTTGGTTTTAGGAAATGTTTTACAACTGTAGCAGGTGTTCGGTATTTAGCTTGTTATAAATGTCTCTGAGAGTTTTCTATTTTAATTTGTTTTCTGCTTACTATTTCCGTGGGAAAGCGTTGCTTTTGCACGTATGGGCTGTCTCAGCTATAGGATTAAAACGGCCTTACAGAAAACCGGCTGTTAAACAATTGTGTGACCGGGTGAGTGAGGTTGCCGGGAGCCCAACCCCCTTTCCCTTCAACTCTTTCCCCTTCTCCCTTATCCTTCCCCTCTTTACCCTACTCCTTTTCCCTACCCTAAAAGACAGACCTCACTCTTGTGACTCTTGAGTTACAAGTGCTCATGGGCGTCGGAAGTCACGTTACCACCAGGTGACCCGACTGCTAGTTCCTATACTATAATAAAAAAAAACACCATTCATTTATAATAGGTATTATTTACTAAGTATGTCTGATGGCATTGTAAAGTCTATATTAACATAAGTTAAACAGTTAAAGTTAAAGTTTGGGCTCGACCGGTGCACGGGGTTATGAGGGGTGGGAGGATGCCTTGAGAGGAAAGAAGTTTAAGGGGGTTTAGGGGGAGCTGGGCCTTCGGAAACCTAACTCATTTCAGGGAAATGCCACGCAAGGGTTACTTCACAACCGGTTTTCTGTAAGGCCTCGGTATCGCACCGGTCGAACCGGCCCATTCGTGACTAAGCATGGCTCTAACACTGTTAACTTAGAAAAATGTTTTATGTTTGAAATTTAAATTAATCATAAATTACTGCCCTTTCATCATCATCATAGTCACCATCATTAATCTACCTATCGTCATCCACTGCAGGGACAAAGGCCTCCCCCAACTATGTTTCTTTGTCAATAATTATTTGCGAATTAATATAGTGGTTTGTAGGCTATCCTCTTATTTGAAACGCATATATGTATATATATTTATGAACGGGTGTAGTAGCCTTTTCTTGATTGCCAACTTTACAACCAACATGTTTATTTTTAACTTGAAGTGATTCTTTCCTAAAGAGCACCAGCTACCCACTCGGTATCGCCTACTCATTTACATGTCATAATTAACACATCAATTTATCATGAACACATATTAATATAATACATTACCTACCTTTTTTAAAATAAGAAATATGTAACATGACATAACTTACAACAAAAAATGATAAGCGCGCGATAATAACAGCGATGGGCGTGGTGTGGTTTGGTTGGTGTTTTATGGATGATTTTGGTACTGAATTAAGTTTCCACCATAGGTGTGTTCTCCCGCTAGGTGTGTCACTAAACAGTTGGCCTTTTCCAGGGTAAGTATCACCCTATCAAATTTTATCAAAATCAGGGCAACAGTTTTCAAAAGATAACAGACAGATAAATGGTTTTACCTCATTCTAAAGAATTTTGTCTACTCTACAGTCGTCAAACGGAAAGGTCTAGACAGAGCTATCGTGCTGGGTAAGCGGAACTAGAAAGGCGAGGTAGCCAGCCCCCGGTGCCCACTCACTAAGGGATACCCACTCGCTATCGCCTACTCATTTACATGTCATAATTAACACATCAATTTATCATGAACACATATTAATATAATACATTACCTACCTTTTTTAAAATAAGAAATATGTAAGACATAACTTATCACAAAAAATGATTATCGCGCGATAATAACAGCGATGGGCGTGGTGGGGTTTGGTTAATGTTTTATGGATGATTTTGGTACTGAATTAAGTTTCCACCATAGGTGTGTTCTCTTGCTAGGTGTGTCACTAAACAGTTGGCCTTTTCCAGGGTAAGTATCACCCTATCAAATTTCATCAAAATCAGGGCAACAGTTTTCAAAAGATAACAGACAGATGAATGGTTTTACCTCATTCTAAAGAATTTTGTCTACCCTACAGTCGTCAAACGGAAAGGTCTAGACAGAGCTATCGTGCTGGGTAAGCGGAACGAGAAAGGCGAGGTTGCCAGCCCCCGGTGCTATACACTCACTAAGGGCTTCATTAAGGGCTGACGTATTTCTAATCACTTTTTTAGTTTTAAAATAAAAGTTACTGTTTATAAAACATATAATTGTCGCTTGAGAGTTTGGAATTTAATTATCATCGGCATACGGAAGAAAGGTAAGTGAAAATTAAATGATAAAAATATATTTAGCTATTTTGTTCAAGTATGATAAAAAATTTTGAGACATTAAAATGGCGGACGTTTACAACGATGTGACTATCAGGTAAATTTAATACAAAACCATCTTTCTTGATATTCGCTTTTCATAAGGATATTATTAGGATAACGTCACTTCGACGGTCGAAGCTTTCTACTACGTTAATATATAAGATGGCGAACATAAATTTAGAAATAAAAATGTTTTCAAATGTGCTGATTAGGAATACGACATTTATTTCGAGATCCAAGATGGCGGACGTGATTTTGTAAATAAAATCAGTATAGGCTGTATCATTTTCGAGATATTCGAATATTAGGTACATTTATTTCGAGATCGAATTTAGTTGACACGAATTTGGAATAAAATCAATATTATATGGTACCGTTTGGGTGTTGATTACGAATGTGTCATACATTTTGCTTGCTTGCGATCATAAATGGCGGACTTTAAATTTTCAATAAAGTTAATATGGGAATATTTTTCGAGGTTAATTAATAATAATAATTTATAAATAATATTTTTTTAATAATTATTTATTGTTATAATACCTATATTTATATATTTTTTTAATAAATTTTCATTCCGTTAATCGTTAATTAGTTATTTTCCTATGCTTTAAATAATTTATTTAACATAGCTTATTAAATAAAGAATTGTAATAGAGCGGTAAAAGTCACGTCCATTTTTATTTCATCGTACTTTTTACTTTTAAACGCCCATCCAACCACTATTCGTGAATTATTTTATAGTAAAATAAAAACACAAATTAAATTAAAAATAAAAGAATTATGACCACTCTGCAACAGTTAGGGATATATGTCATTTGATGTCACACAAAAGACTCGGTAATGTATATATGCAGTCATACACAGCTTGCCCTCTAATACTTATGTACGACTTAATTATGGTTTTCAAAAAGAGAACTTCTGAGAGAGTTTGATACAAATCCGACCTTTTAGTCGCCTTTTACGACAACCACAGATAGAGATGTGATGGCTCTTTTCTACTCATACCATCACATACTTTTCTTGTTCTTGTCTCGGGTCAAGTATACCCGAGACTAGTATAAGAAAAGTATGCATGCACATCTATTATTTAAATGCTGGGTGCAAAATTTGAAATTAATAATTTTATTCACATTGTCAGTGTTAATGACCCTTCACTTTAATGGTAAGAATATGCTCTTAAATAACGAGTTTATTGTTCAGCATAAAACAATGTTGCTTACTTGATATCTGTAGTACTTTGTATGGCATCAATCAGAACGCCCACACAGTAGGTTACGGAACTTACGACATGATTCAACTGATTGAAACATGAGTATCAATCAACTGAACAATTATTAACCATTATATTATGTACATGTATACTCTAAGGTTATTATTGTTTGGTGTTTTTCACTTTGTTTACAAACATCGGAGTTTTCTAGTAGCCTCTAAACTTCGTCTTAAATTATAGGTTTCCGTCTAAAGTACATAAATTCTTCTCAGCTTTATAATTAGAAATTAACACTCAGTTCCGTTCAGTCAGGTAAGGAGGAGGCAATTTATAAAATTGGTACCAAATTAATTATCGTCGTGTCCGTATATACATACATATATAGCAACCGTAATCTAGTGTCTTTTCTATAATATATCTACGCAACTGAATTAACTATAATATATATTTATAAAAATAAAAAAAAAATCTCTGAGGGCATAGTTCATTTGGTGTGTTTTGCAGGATCGGCTGTCGTCGGTCAAAAAGTTTAATGATTGAAATATATATTAATATCATATCCACAATTTTGGTGATTTAAAAGAAGAGAAGAGGGTGAAAGTAACGTCATACATCCATACATACAATCGAAAACTAAACTAAACTGAAACAATCAAAGAAATAAGATACATACATTGTTTATGAATGTGAGATAAGATCCAACATTACAATACTAATTGAAATGTAACATTACGTATCATATTGACTAATATACTTAAAGTTTCAATGAATAAGCAATACACATATACTGTCGTTTAGTTTATGATTAATCAAACATCTTAGGTGTAATATTTGATTAAATATAACTATATAACATACCATACTACCATAGCCTAAATACGTTTCTATATGTATTATACTGATCTTGTATCGATCGATCGAATATTGTACTTCAGTAACCTTGTGATCCGCTACAAAAGATTTGCAATTTGATAGACGTAGTCTCAGTCTTGACTTTAATATATTATTTTCTACCCCAAGACTAGTTTAGTTGAAGAGTACTTTTGTATTTGTAGCACCACTTGATGTCAGAGTACTTTAAGGGCTGTCTGTAATGACTATTATGTAACGAATTTTGTAGTTTACTGTTGAAATATTTGATGTTATATATTATTATATAATGATATTGTATTATACTTAACAGACTTCAAAAAAGAAGGAGGTTCTATGTTCGACTGCATATATTTTTTTATGTATGTTAATATTAATGAAAGGAAGGACTAAATTCAAAATTGAATAATGTAGCTGAGTGGTTCTCGGTGGAGAATAGGGTCACCCCATGTGTGGTTGTGGGTGGCGTAGAATAGGGTCACCCCATGTGTGGTTCAGGGTGGCGTAGAATAGGGTCACCCCATGTGTGGTTCTGGGTGGATTAGAATAGGGTCACCTCATGTGTGGTTCTCGGTGGAGAAGAATAGGGTCCTCCATCTATTCCAGCAGGTGTCGTAAAAGGCGACTTAGAGATGTAACTGTAATTTATCTTATTTATGTATACAGTTTGTACAGTGTGCAGTTAACGGCAATAGACTCGTCCCTTTTGACGTAATTGGGACTAAATTATATTATGGTTGGCAAAATAAAATAAAAACTAATGCGCTTCTGTCTATCGCTTCTGGGTCAATAATATATTTGATAGTCATGAAACCTATTTATTAGTACGGGGAATAAATATTTTTTTTAAAAATCTTGAAGAAAACTAGATTTTTCAAAAAACTTCTTTTGATTTTATACACAAAATCCTACAAGTGAGCATCAATCCGTGTGCCGCTTAAAAGTAACACGGTGGCAAAAAAACACAACAGTGTAGAAGCAAAAATAAAATTTACTAATTATTTCTTTAAATAAGAATAAAAAGTTTCGTAAGTTACATTCATATTTATTTAAATATATGGCTTTACTCGTGTATATTTCGGGGATGCCCAACTTGTTGCGGTCTCGACAGGAGACCTATCTCAAGGAGTAAGTCGTCCAGCCGTGACGGTACCGGACGACACACCTTGAAAGAGGTCTCATGTCGACCGAAACTAATACACACGTGAGGAAAACCGTATATTTAAATAAGTATTTTTTAAAAGCTTCATCATCATCATCATTTCACCACTTCATTTCAAATGTAGGTGTGTGTGTGTTACTTCATGTCTTTCTTTAATCTCATAGCCATCTTAGTTCATTGATTACTACGGGCACATCCCTAGCTACATAATAGACATCAGTATAATATTTAACAGGCATGTAATTGATAGTCGAAGCATAGGACGTGAGTGGCTGGTTGCAATTACTAACCTCCATTCTAAGTTGAAATATTGATTCAATTATTTACTATTTAAACGTGGTAAAGTTATGCTTACAAGTTTCGGGATTACATGTGTTCATTTTAGGAGCTGTAAAAAATACTCTACAATATTGTGATGTAATAAGGTTATTTTCTTAATGCAATAATGTAGATTGCAAAAGCCTATCAACTCAAAGCGATACATTTACGATAATTGAAATTTAGACAGTTCAAGTTATTGCTCTAATAATAAAATAACATTAAAAGGTGGTCTCTTCTTGCAATGTCATAAAAGGCTACTAAGAGATCGGACTACTGCATATCAAACAGTATGTTACATGTGAGTGACATACTGTTTTTTTTTTCCCCCTACAATGGGACCATCGTTTACCGATGATTTTGCCAACGTCAAGGTGGAAAGTTGATTTATTAGTAATATAGGTTAAAATTTTATGATAGAAAATAAAATGCATGCTTAGGCACGAATGGGCCGGCTCGACCGGTGCGATACCACGGCCTCACAGAAAACCGGTTGTGAAGTAACGCTTGCGTTGCATTTCCCCGAATTGAGTGAGGTGTCCGGAGGCCCAATTCCCCCTCCCCCCTTTTCTCTCCCCTCTTCTCCTCATCCTTCCTCTCTTCTTTCCACTCCCTGCATTCCCCATCCCTCATCACCCTCAAAGGCGGGCAGCGCACTTGAGTTGCAAGTGTCCATGGACGGCGGTGTCACTTACCATCAGGTGACCCGTCTGTTCGTCTGTCCCCCTATAGTATATAAAAAAAAAAAATAATAATAATAATAACTGTTTGTGCTTGTGGATCTGTGGGAGAACAAAAGATGGTTAGGGCATCATTGAACAAGAAAAAACTATAAATGGATTTTATTTAAAGAAATGAATTTGTAAAGAATTCTGACATATTGTTTGAGCCGGGCACTCAAACAGTATGTCACATGTGAATAACATACTGTTTGCTAACGGTAATATGCTTGTCCCATATAACGTTAGTGGGACTAAATTCCAATTGGGAAACTTGGTTGTTAAATACAGTTCTTCCTACCCTTTAGGGCCTACAGACGTGAGCGCATGTATGTACATATTTATTACAAGCTAAGAGAAGAAATAAATAATTATCTACACTAATACATTAGTGGTTGAATGTTTCGTTTGTTTCTTTCAACGTAGCCGTATGTCGTATTTGAATAAATGTTTTTGTGTTTGAAAGAGTATTTGTTGTGGAAAAATATATACGCGTCTTAATAATCATAAATATCTCACATTAAATATATGACATTAAAGTTAAGATTTTATATCATAATAATAATAATACAAAATCTAAACTTTATTATGTTTAGTCTTATTAAGTTATTACTGTATGTTGATGTGCGGCTGGAGAAATTTAATGGTTAGAATGTGGATTATGTTGAAGTTTTAATTCTACATTGTACAATAATGCACTTGGTAATAGTGGGCTATTATCCTAAACGTAGTGAACGCTTTCTGCTTCGGTTTGCTAAAATCGAACCTCACTTTACGTGACCAATTTAACTTCACTACAAAAAGAATTTGAGCCCACTCGATCTCCTGGACAATATTTATGTGCTATACTGGGTCACGTACTAAAGTGGCGAAGGTTAATGATACCCACTCGGTATCGGCCAGACATAACAGAAATTAATTGAACTGGAGAATTTATATAAAGCGATGCTTCTTCCCAAGTGACAGGCATTAGTCTGACAAGGAAATTTCAGTTAGAAGAGACTGCGATTTATAGTTATTTTTGATATAATAATTAATTCTTCTCGTGTATGACTAAACGTCCCATGACATGTACGACACATAAACTGGATACTTATAATTTAATATAGCCGTTTACACAATTTTTTTAAATTTATAACATATATTTACCTATACAAAATTTCACGATAACAAGCCAAAGACTTTTTCTTAAAAATGCAGGTATCATGGTTTTCCTTAAAAATTATAGGGTTTAACTAAATGCGAGTGTAAATAAATACTTTTTTTCTCATAGTCATAAAGTTTTGAAAGCATTTTGATTACCTGTGGTTTATTTAACTCCATTAATTCTAAGTCTTACATATATCATACTTTTCTCTTGTACCTAAACAATTTATTTAATATTTATAACTCAGTAACACACTCCTAACTAAAATATATTAAACAATATTATTGTTTATAAATTGTAAAACGCTTCAGGACTTAACTTAAGCCACACATAAAGATATTGAACGCCAAAACCTTCTGTCAGCGATACGATAGAGCTAAGAATAATGTGCTGATGAACGGGTGGGCGCAACTAGATCGATGCCGAGCTTTAATGTTTGAAAAATTGCGCCCCAACAGATAAATATCACACCTATTTATTTTATAAAAGGCTTAAAATTGGCTCCTAAAAGAGAGATTTATGACCTTTTTGTAGTTTAATTTGAATTAAGAAATAGTCGCGCGCGACTTCGCCCGAGGCGTTGGTTGGTAGTTTATCTCAATTATTTAAAAACGGACGGAGTATGTTGATGTATACTGAAATATATTTTTAAAGACAGCATCTAGCATGCTTTATGAAATCTTTATTCGATATGATATAATTATATATATTGATATAAGTTGATGAGTTTACTTACGCCCATCAAATCTGCATTCCGACAAAATACAGTACTATCATACGTAACAAACTTAGTGGTTGAGAAATTTATATTTTATTTAATTAAAAAACAGACTATAACAAAGAACGTATAGTAAAAAAATTTGTATTATTTATTTCTAGAATGGTGTGAAAGAAAAAAAACGTTTTTTTTTTTAGCAATTCACATTTATTTATTCATTGAAAAGATGTGTATTGTCTTCTCTATTTTAATGAGTTATATTTTTATAGTCACTAATCGAATAAAGCAGAACGCGTTAGATATTTTAAGGGTATAATGTAAAATAAAAATAGCTACAAATATGTTTTTTAAAATTCTCTTTAACATGTTTCACACAATACGAAGATGGTAAAACGCCCAATAACTGTCACATCTGGTACTATACCAATTGAATTTATTTCAAACTCCATACAATTGGTAATTGTGGCCACCCAGAAAGTAACCTGAACTCTTGTAGTTTTTAGTGAGGAGCTTTGATACGATACGTGATATTATAGCGATGAGTGATTACAGAGTGATTTATATACTTCTTTGGAGTGTTTAGGAAGTATTTTATATTTTGGTTGCTGTGCTCAACATTCACCAACCTACTCAACTTACTCTTCAACGCCACTTGGACATGTGATGCCCTGACATGTAGTGTAATTTTATTACAGACAATAAAATAATTTATCCTGGATGCCATGTCTAGAAAGATCTATCTGATATATACGTATGTCACGGTCACGCTGCTTCCCATTAAGTGGATCTTAAATGATATGAGATAAATACACACATTTATAATTTCATGCCTTTCTTCTTTCATATTGGAACCCACAATTATATTTATGGTACATTTGCGAATGTGGTTCAGAATGCCACCGTCTCATTTGATGAGTTAGTAATGTGTAACATTAAGTTGGCGGAAACTTAGGTCCATCAGTAAAAGCTTCAGGTGCCAAAGCGTGTAATATTATGGTTTTATTTGGTCGGACCCAACTATTTGCCTCAGAGAGTAAACGATATAGTTCGAACTGTAATAACATTTCTGTCTTTGATATACAAAACACCCTTAACCATAAATCCCCTATAGAAGAACCATAAAAATTCCTTTTCGAACAAATGTATTAAAGTATGTTGACAACGCGTGTGTAAAATAAGAGATCCAGCTAGTGGAACTTTAGTGATGGTACTATATTTATGAAGGTACCGCGAGATGTACAGAGCAAGCAAACTAATAAGCGATAGCGAACAGTGAAATTGAACGTGGAGAACGTAGCAAAACATATGGCTAGTGCATAACAGTAAAATATATCTAAATAAATGTATTTATATCATTAGTGTGATCTGTATTATTTTAAATTAAAAATAATATTGTACGAATGTCGCTGTCAGAAACTTTGAAAAATGATTCTAAAAAAGGTATCGATTCACCTAATCAGGACCTACTTATTCAGTTACAGATCTGAACTACATTCTGAGTATAAAATACAGTATACAGTTCTGTGTGTATACGTTTGTAAACAAACGTTTTTAGAACTAATAAAAATTAGATAAATCTCTTAATAATAAGGTTGCGATCAAGTCATTCTTATATATGTGCCAATTTAACTAGCAGTTCAGTAATTTTTTTGCATTAGCGTTCTTCTCTATATTCTGCACAATGTCCTCACTACAAGCTAGAACAAAATTGAACGCATAACTTGTCTTTAGTCAAGACACAGGTGGGCGGCCTTCCATTCTCGAAGTTTAGAGGGCACGTATATTTGCTGGTCTAGCGATGCTGAAATACTGTCTCTGCTTATTGGAAAGTGCTCACAAATTATTATGATAAGGAATAACAATTTTGACTTTTTTTTAGAATTCCAATATTATTACTTATTTATATAAAGAAAGAGCAGGTCAGAAGTATCCAAAACTGGCAAACTTGTATGATAGGTTTTGTCACAGTAGATGAATCTGTGACGTAGTATGCATTCGACTGCTTTCTTGAGAGTTCAGCTGATTATGATTTAGGAAGTTTGTTTTCTTTTTATAATATAGTTGGACAGGCAAACAGACGGGTGACTTGATGCAAGAGACAACCGCCCATGGACACTTGCAACTCAAGAGTCTTAAGTGCGTTAAGAGAAGATGATAACGGAGCGGTTGGGCCTCAGTGCCCGGTAGTGACCTTAACTACCAAAACCATTAATTATCTTTGTCTATGCTTTATCTGCCTTTTTTATTTGTAAACAACAAAAAATCCACACATAAACAAAGTTTATGCATTCACATTATAGCCAATATGTTTCTACTATTACAGCTACTGTTTAATTGGAAAACATCCTATAAATATCATCACTATAGAGTATAATTTGGTTTAATATGAACAGTATGTTTTCTGTTGATGATTCCTATGAGGGGATGTAAAACAGATGAAGGAGGATGAGGGGAAAGGAAAGAGGAGAGGCTGAGTTGGGCCTCCGGGAACCCCACTCATTTTGGGGACATGCAACGCAAGCGTTACTTCATAATTCCTTCAAATCTTTCTATAAAGCCATTAGAATTTGGATACCTTGGACTGGATGGATGTACCAATTCCCCCCCCCCCTACTGAATTCCCACGTTGTAGCAGTGGGGGGGCTTGCGTGGGTCGATGATCCCTGGGGCTGTGCCGGTAGAGCAACTCATGCCGGATTGGCCCAGGGTGAGACTCCAGACAAAGCAGGATACCCTGTGAGACCCTTCCAAGGGTCACTCAGATATTTTTCGCTGACAAAGCGGAGGAACGAGTACGGGCTCGGCGTGCACTCTCACTGCCGCCGAGCAGGCAACGGAGATTTGGTCTCCCTGCCGCCGCCGACACATCGTAATCTCGAAAGGAGTGTCGTGGTTTAATCTCACGGCTCCGATCGGGGGCGGGGGTCTTGGCTTCGCCGCCCGGACTACGAGGAAGAAAACCTCTATAAAAAATTACCCCGAATCTCGTGTTCTAGTCTAGTGCGTGATCAGGAGGTGCATGGCTGATGGGTGGTTCAGTTCAAACAGAAAACAAACCAAAAAAAAATTGCGGGCTAAGAAGTGAGCAGCTGAAGTGCCGTCGACCGACGAAGAACTCGCATGTGGGACGACTCGTGCAGAGATGCTCCCGGAAGTCAATCGGACTCCTGGGGACATACCAAGGCCGGGACGCGCATATTCAAGGGTTGCGACGACAGCAACAGAATCGGCGGAAGAAATGGAGCTGGACCTCCGCGATGCAAGTCGTAAGCGTTGACGCTCCAAGGACTCGGATGGCAACACGTCGCAAGACATAACACAAGACACACGACAGACACAAGCCAACGAGGGAGGCCGCGTAGTCGGAATCTGGTCCCATCCAGCTCGGCCTTCTCCAGGGCGGATTCCTACGCCCGATCATGACTGGAAGGCAAAAGTACAGCGGAGGAGTAAATTGAGGATCTCCTAATGAAGATTAGGGAGTTGGTGGAAGGAGGTTCTGTCCCCCAGACACCGGTAACCATGCAGGAGAGAGCGAGGCTATTATAAACAAAGTGGCCACCAAGTCCAAGAATCTTAAGGACTCTTTTGTGAAAGGCCTTAAGGACTCTTCCGCTGCTGTTTCTGTGGTAGTCGAGGCCCTTATTGGAGACGTGGCACGGCTCCAAGCTGCAAATGACCACCTGACGGAGCGGGTAGAAGAGCTTGGCGCACAATTTTCCCAATTTCAGGCGAGGGCGGACTGCCATGAGCGACCGAACCCGGTTGCAAGCTGTTACCTCCCTGTCTCCCTCTGAAATCCCGAAATCGCGCCTGCGGCAAGTTATTGCCGTAGTGTGGGGAATAATGGACGTTGCTTCCAGCGCCCATCACTCGGCCATCGCTTGCACCGGATAAATCGAAATCGATGTCGACGCCTCTCCCCGCATCGGGTGGCCGGGTTACTTCTTCCTACGCGGCAATAGCGTCGGCACCTGCGCGGGCGCCCGGGGGTCGTTTGCCCGGCTAAGCCTGCGACGAGGGTAACTAAAAATTTGCCCTCGCCTATTGATATGTTACTCGCAGTTGGTGCCCGCATAGCGCGGGCAGGCGCTAAGAGGGGTCCGGATGACTTACTGAAGCCGTTCCCGGACCCCTCTTACTTCCGGCGCAGTACGGCACACCGTGTGGTTTTAGTCGGTTCGATTCCGACACACCGTTCCACCGAAAACCCCGGTGGGATGAAGGCCCGAGGGGGTTTCCACACGTAAAAAAAAAACTGAGAAACTGCAAAATTCATAAGAATTAAAGGGCATATTATCAGCCCTTATATTTTTATAATACATGAGTTGAAAACATTTTTTTTTAATATTAATTACTACTGAAACTGTTAATGATTTTACTTTCACAAGCTAAAAACCATTTTTAAAAAGAATCAGCAATTATCAAATAGTGATCGTTAGCAAATTTCAAGAAATCATGTGCTATCTTTTGAAAAGTAAGTACTGGGTTTCTTGTACGATAGCTCTCACAAAATTTACATTTTGATACTGTCTTAACAATCTCATCTTCCAAGCTTTTTAGGTAAGATACAGTTTTTACTCTGTATTTTCAACAGCATATAATATTTGACGATGTCTTGTACTTTAGTTTTTCAACTCACAAAGAACGATATCATTTGAAGTTTCTTTAATTATATTGTCTAACAGATTATTATTAATGTTAACAGTTTGTGCCATTTTGTGAAGAGATTAAGACAATGTTACATTATCTGCATTAATTATTTTTGAACCTGGAAGGTTCTAAACATTTAAATAATATATGTGAAGTTTTAGGAGTATCCTTAGACACTGATAATTTATGTAACTAATGTTTTTAAGCACAAGAGCTACTACTGGTTAATCTGGCCTGTATGAATGAGGTCTACCGTAAATGTAATAATTAAATTTACTTGCAAATGAAATGGCGAGAAGTGCGTTATCTATTGGACCATATTCACATTCAGTAAGTTGACATCAAAGTTTTGTAGAACAGGAGGGCAAACAAATAACCTTTTAGTATTATTTATACATTGTGTGTGAGTAAAATTCTAACAAAGTACACTGTATTTCTTTAATAATTTCCTTAGAGGGCTAAATATTTCTACTTTATTTAGAATAAAATCTCTTAAAGAATTGAGAAAACTCAAAAATCTCCGTAAACGATGTTTGTCACTTGGTATTTCATAATTATTAAGAGTCTTAATTTTGTTTCCGTCTGGCATTTATTTGCCATCCAATCCAAAGTATTTTTGTCTGTTTTAAATATTGAACCTTTTTTGCATTCAACTTTATACTTAATTTAGAAGCTCTCGACACCTCTTTCAAAATATTGTTGCGTTTTTCGTTTAAATTTTGCAAACATTAGAAAATCATCGATGTAAAGGTGTTTATACCGCCAATGCCTTGGAAATATTTAACACAAATTTCTTAATTCAAAGGGGAAAACATTTAAATAATAACAATATTGTAGAAAATGTGTAATATCTCTTAATGTCTCCCTTCTCCCTTCCTCTACAGGACTACACGTGCTGGCCTGAGGAGTCACCGTTTGCGAGTCGCACGTGTTTCCTTCCCAATTTGATCCCGGGTCTTTTAAGCGGGGCGTGAAAAAGCATCTCACCAGGCCGCCATAGTGTAGGTCACCATGCTGCATTGACTAGACATGCAGTGAGGATGGTGACCACCACTCTTGGACTCCATTTATTGCTTACCATCAGGCAAAGTGGAGTCATTATGTAGGCTTACAAATAAAAAAAAAATGTACTATCAGTTAATCCTATTTGCCAAAAATAATCTTTTAAATCTAATACTGAGATGTACTTGGCATGGATCGGGCTGCCCGCTACCCTAGCAGAAGCAGGCCTGAGACGGTAGCGCGTCGTGTTCTGCGTGCGCCTCTCTAAATTGGAGGGGGGCTAGGCTAAGGTCTGCAGGGGTTCTCGGAAGCATCCTTCTTAGGGTATACCCGGGTCCTCTGCAATAGACCTCGTGACGGAACACCGTGTGGTTTTAGTCGGTTCAAGTCCGACATACCACTTCACTGTTGACTCCAGTGAGATGATGACCCGTGGGGGTTTCCACACGAAAAAGAACCTAGGTCCTAGTTCAGATACAGGTCAAGCACCTTCGTTTTAAAGTATATCATATGCAGTTGAAAACATCTAATGCTATAGAAGACATGTTTATACTTTATTTATATAGTTTCTTTGCTCGACAAACTTCAATCTGAAATATTAGAAACTTTTCTTTCTACAAGATTCAACAAGACACATGTGTCTTTACCTAGAGTTGATTGATATTTATCGGCAGTAAGAATAATTTCAACATAAAAAGTTTTTTTCTTGTATCTCTCTAACAAAAGTACAAATAAAAAAAAAAAGATACACAATAATCTTGAAACCATTATACGACGACAACCTTATGTTAGTTCTTTCTCAATTTATATTAGTCAAAAAAAGAACTCAAGTTAACATTTGATCCTGTATCTAATTTAAATTTACACCTACAACAGTTTCCAAGATATAATATTTCTTCCCAATATATGTTACTTTCTTTTTTTTGTTGGATATACCTAAAAGCATCAGCACTATCTAATGTGTCAACTTGATCAACAACTTAAATGGTTTTTAGTGTCTTGGATTTGCCAACATTTGTAAAGTAGCTAAACGTATTACACTTTGAGCAGGGGTAGAGCTATTCTTAGGCACGAATGGGCAGGCTCGACCGGTGCGATACCACGGCCTCACAGAGAACCAGTTGTGAAGTAACACGCTTGCGTTGCATTTCCCCGAATTGAGTGAGGTTTCCGGAGGCCCAATTCCCAATCCCCCTTTTCTCTCCCCTCATCTCCTTTCTCCTTTTTTCCATCTCCTCATCCCTCCTCTCTTCTGTCCGCTCCCTGCATCCCCCATCCCTCATCACCCTCAAAGGCGGGCAGCGCACTTGCAACTCTTGAGTTGCAAGTGCGCTGCCCGCAACAATACAAATTTTTACTTGTATTCTAAAAAGTAGTAAAAATGTCATCTTTCTAACGTATCACTCTACCCCTACTTTAAAGACATTTAGACCTTAACGTTCTGAACAATACGTAATCATAAAAAAAACGTCGAAACTCTTTTGTAATAATACATGTGACAGAAAGGGTTTTTTCTAAACCTTTAATGATCAAAGTTTAATGTTTTGGTTTTAGTATTTAATCGTCTTACACGTACTCACAAATGAATCTCCGAAGAGGTGGTGAGAGATTCAGAGGCGTATTCAAAGCACACATTTTGCCAATCACAATCATCCCGTGACCTGGCACTTTTGGGTAATTTCTAATAGAAGGGCTTTGGAACATTTAGAGCATATTGATAGAAAGGGAGAATAGCATTGGCAGAAAAGTATATTGTTTCTACAGATTGATTGGGGAGTATATGCAATGCTACTGCACATGCAATTCAGGGCTCGTACAAACTTAACTGGCTAGTGCCGGGAAGTCCGAGCATTTTGAACATTTTGAATTAAATATATATATTTTTTTTTAATTAAGGATATTCTCTATGGTGGTTTGCATGTTATACACCCCGGATAGAGTACCTGATCCATGAAGGCCTCAGTGACATGATGCTTGGAATATTTAATTTTATTTTATTAGCATAAGTATGAGAGATCTCGCAAATGAAATTTAAATTAAATATATTTATTTCATAAAATTGCTCTACAATTATTGGAAATCGTTTTATTCGGCAGCTACTTTGTCATAAATGGGTTTCACTAATATTTCTTAACTAACATTTAAAATTAGAAGGCAATAACTTAGCTGCTAATAAAAATATATTCATTGATTGCAAAGTATCTTACTAGAAGAACATAACCTTGATACGCAACATAACCTCGAACATAAAACGAACTTAACTAATTTTTTTATCAAAATTCAAACACGTCTTCCATTCAACCGCTTTCTGCAAAATCTTTATGACTTTGAACGAAAAATGTCACGTCCTGGGAACTCGCAAAAACTGCATTCAATATCTGAATGTGTCTGCCATGTCTAACATGAGATTTGAAATGGTATCTTATTTGGAAATCAAAAAACGAGTACGACGTCGTTCAAAAAACGTCGGTGCAAACATTGTGTTACTACTAGTTTTCGAATTTTTTATGGTGATATGTCACGCACAAACAGTTTAACTGAGACCATTTTACTATATCTTGTTGTGTTACAACAATTTTGGTTTGTGCTATTTTATCACAGGAATAAAATATGGTTACGAAGCACCAGACTACAAAGCTATGGTTTATGAACCGAAATGACTTTTTATATATACATATGTACATGGAAAAGTGAAAATCTTCCTCAATGGATATTATTTAAGTATTATCTAATTTAATGAAAAGGGATAAAACTCTTTTATTATTAAATTTTTAACTATTAGATAAAGTATAGTAAATAGATATTACTTTGTATAGAAGTCTTAGAACAAATGTTATAAAATTAGTTAGTGGAATGACAGGGTTGAGAAAATTATGTGTGAATATAGAATTTCTAAAACTATGCAATTAACAAAATTGTTAAATAGTTAACAAAATTACTCATCCGTATGCAATCTCGTTCATACAAAAATTTCAAAGTAAAAAAGTGTTTAGATCAAATTCCGTATAAGAAGAACAAAAGTTGGAGGTTTCATAGTAGCGTCTGGTTAGTCAATCTTCTAAAGCCAGTTGTGTCACGAGTGAGCAAACGGAGCTCAATGTACCCACACTTGTCTTACAGTACTGGATATAAATCTTGTGCGCTGATTTAAGATGAATTCCTTGGCAGTAAACAACAGGCCTTGGTATAAATGAAGCGGTTGCTGAGAATACTTGTTTTTAAATGTATGGATACTTTTTGTTTTTTTTCTGGTGTGCACTAAATGTTTGTATAAAAATTTGCTGCTAATGCTTTGGTTTTTTATTATTATTATTACTTTATTTTTGATATACGATATATACACTATTATATATATTACGGATGGATTGGAAAATGTAAGGTATTATTTTAATAATAATATTGGCCAGCAGCCAGTAAACAAACCATAGCGCGATTCAGACGGACTGAACAACGCCATCTATCGAGCGCTTGTAAAGTCTTTAAATAAATATCATACACTACTAAACAGCGTACCTGAGTTGCTTGAGCCATTGTCTACCTTTACTCCCCAATTCATCTGTATACGCAATATCCAACCTTTTTTATCTTCCCTTGCTAATTGGCTAAATGTAGGCGTTAATTACAGGCGTGAGGGTATGTGTATTAATACAATCAAAGAGAAGTGTAATGGTGCCGTATGCTCTATTCGGGATAGGTCTATTCGGATGTTGAATGAAGTTCCCTGCAGAAGTAATATATTTTTTGTGTGTAGTTTGGCTGAATTGGCAAATGTGGTATTGTAGAATATTGGGAACTTCTATAACAGTAGTCTTTTAACTTTTTATATTAATAATGTTTTTTTTTATGTGTTTTATACCTGTATAACTTAAGTTTATACCAACCTATGAGGTTTTTGATTTTATATGTTTTTGTTTAATATGAGTATTTTAGATGTATACGTTTATAAAACAAAATTTGTGTGTGTAGGTTGAGATGATATTAATGTACCTCAATATTGAATTGAGCGTACTTGTAATGCCAGATGTAAAATAAAAAAAAAATTGAACTTTGAACATTGTTTTATAGAGCAACAAAAGATCACTTAATAAAACACTTTTTTTTTTCATGCGATAGGGGGCAAACGAGCAAACGGGTCACCTGATGGTAAATGACTACCACCACCCATGGCAACTCAAGAGTCAAATGCGTTGCCGGCCTTTTAGGTAGGAGTACGCTCTTTTCTTGAAGGTTTGAAGGTCGTATCGGTTTGGAAATACGGCAGGCGACAATTTGTTCCATAAGCTGGTTGTGCGAGGCAAAAAGCTTCTGGAGAAGCGCACAGTGGTGGAGTGCCAATCGTCCAGGTGACGGGGATGGATGGGGATGGATATTTTGTCGCGTCGGACGATGGCGGAAACCAGCAGCCGGTATAAGTCCGAACAGTTCTTCTGAACACTTCCCATGATACAAGCGATAGAGGATGCAGAGTGAAGCTACATCTCTACGCAACGCCAAGGTGTCAAGTCGATCAGAAATATCTTGGCAGTCGATGATGCGAGTCGCTCTCCGTTGAATGCGGTCAAGAGGGAGAAGTGGGTACTGGGGTGTACCTGCATAGAGATTGAATTTGATTGAGAACCTGCCCCTTATAAAGTTGCAGGCGGTGGGCCGGAGTAAAATACTGTCTCGATCTGTTTAGCACACCAAGCTTCTTCGAGGCTAATATGGCCTTACTCTCTAAGTGACCGCGAAACTGGACTTCGCTTGATATATCGACGCCAAGGATTCCGATACTTTCTGATGCAGTTAGGGAAGTGCTCTCAAATTAAGGTGATACGACCAATGGTATCTTTTTAGCGATGAACGCGTAAACCTGTGTCTTCGTGGGGTTAAACTGGACTAGGACTGGTGGACTGTCACTTCTAGTATAGAGCTGTATTTGTTACTGGTGAGCAGGCTCATAAACATGGCATTGTGAGGAGAAAAGCAGAGGCAGAGGTCTCACAAGGCCTTCCTAGTTGAACTCCATTCTTGATTTCTATGATACATTAAAAGAATGTTTTTTTTAATCTAGCTAGTAATTAAGTTGATTTTTTAAACACTGCAAATTAATTATTAGCTACATTAAAAACTGGCTTAAGAGAAGAAAAAGATAGGCAAAAGTTTAACCAGGTCTTTTTAGTTAAACTATCTGATTGATTTCTAAGATAAATTAAGAGCCTATTTTTTTAATCTAGCTAGAAGTTAATTTGCAGTTCTAAGAAAATCCAACTTTATCAAAAAAGTATATGTATCATTCCTTAAAAGAGTACTTAAAACTCTTTAAACAATTACATTTAAACTTAGAGTTAAAGTCTGCTTCTATCAAGCAAAAAAACTGCTTACTTCAATCTGATTGCTTCAAAAATTTCCGTCAGAACGGTCACAAGAGTATCTGTAATCAGATGTGCAAGGAGTCGCAATTTGTCTGGGGCTCGTTGCATTCACTTCGGAGTATACGGCTGACTATATAAGTAGGCATTGTAAGTGGATGAACGTGCTGGAAGGTACGCTTTCAGCTCGCTGCGGGGAAAACAGTAATGATCTGTGTCTAAGTTCAAAGTGGCTGATAATTTTTAAGAATGGAGCGTACTCCCACCTAAAATGCCGTCTACATCGTACATGTGCATTTGTAATTAGAAGTAGAAAAAATGTCTTTATAGTGTATTTTTGAAGATCAATATTTATATTTGTTATTTTAAAGATTATATTTGGGAGCTGTATACTTTTAAATTATTAATTTCTATCAACAACTTTTTAGTTATAATATTTATTAGGACAGGATAAATAAATCAATTACGAGTAGAGAATCATATTGCAATTTTTCAACCTTATACATACATAGATACGAACAGTTATACATATTTTTATTTTAAATATTTCAACTCTTTTGTAGATATTGACGTCGGTAGGCATAGGTGTTTGGCTATATTATATATTACGTCTTATACTAAAAATTAAGTGCATTATTAAATAATGTCAACTAAGCATGTTTGATAATAAACATTATACTAAATAGTTTTAGTTTTGGCAGTGTCTCTTGATATTGCCAATGCTTTCAACACTTTCCCTGAAGTTGCATTAGAGAGGCACTCGTCTATCACGCAGCGCCTCTCTGCCTCCGTCACTTTATATATGTACATTTCCAAAAGAGCCGTTATCTACCCGACTCGGGCATGATATGACCGGCAAATGCAGCGATGCCTCCTATAGGAGACTATACATATAGATTCACGGCCTTACACGGACCCCTAATTTGGGCGGAGACCTTGACGACCAGCAATGCTGCAATTTTGTGGCACCCACAGCGAGTTATGGCTATGAAGGCGATATAACAAGATCTCCTTTGAAGCGGCAAACCAAGTCTCTTAGCCGGAAATTCGCCATGGGTCCTGACGAAATCCCTTATAACACTATAGAGGTAGCATAAGGAGACGCAGGAGCTGGATTAGAGACCTCCCCACCGTAAAATCGAGGCACAACGGTCTTAGCTCCACTAGGTTTCAAGGCTCAGTGGAAATCTCCGGCCTCCATGAGCGCTGACCTGGGGATAACGACTTGCTTGACCGTTATCTCAGTACAAGCAGGCCTTTGACGGTTGCACGCCTTATATATGCTTTTAGTCAGTTCGAGTCCGACGTACCACCTCATCCTCAGCTACGGTGAGGTGATAACCCCTGGGTTTATCAAACGAAAAAAAAAGATATTAGAAAGTTCATGGTTTTTAGTTCATTTCTCGTATGAATGATTGAATAAAAGTTTGTAGCTTGGACTTAGTTCTTTTTATTTTCTCATACAATAACTTCTATAACTAAGCCAAAACACAACTCCTACACAAGATTCCAACATAAGCTGGAAAGTTAAAGCTTATTAAATTCCAGGAACCGTAAACTAATATTACACCGGAGTTAGCACAAAATCAACTGTGTTTGTTGTAAGCAATTTTGCAAAGCTGTAATACTTAAATTAACATCTCAGTTTGTTCGAACCATTATCAGAACATTTTGGGAACTCTAGTTCTGCCGTTTGCTACTACTGGTATTTATAAGATGGTTTGCATTCTATCAAAGGTATTCCTTTGTAGTTGCCTTGTGAGAATCTGACTGAGAAGAAACTAAATTGATATGCTATTGTCACTTTCAGTCAATATATGTATATACGAACTTTTTTGTTATAAAATAATAGAACAACTACCAAAAAGACTATTTATAGATATTTGAAGCCATAACCAGAACACATATTTCTTTCATATTCCTTTTTATTTATACTATAGGGGTACAGACGAACAGACGGGTCACCTGATGATATGTGACAACCGCCATCCATGGACACCTGCAACTCAGGAGTCGTAAGTGCACTGCCCACCTTTTGAGGGTGATGTGATGGGGAAAGTGGGAGGGGGTGAGGAGATGGAAAAGAAGAGAGGGGATGAGGGGAGAGCAAAGAGAAGACGGGGAGTTGGGCATCCGGAAACTTCACTCATGTCGGCGAATTGCAACGTAGCGTTACTTCACCACCGGTTTTCTGTGAGGCCGTGGTATCGCACAGTTCGAGCTGGCCCATTCGTGTCTAAGCATGGCTCTACCATTGTTAGAAGGTTGATTATTCGATACTCACACTTTAAAATAGAATTTCCTAAGTAGAACACAACCAAACCATCAAACATATTACGATGAATAAAAATGAAGAATGAAGAAGAATAAATATGAAACAAAACCAATTTACGCTGCCACTGCTGAATATTCTCCTATTTATATCACCCATAATCCCAAAAACCTGTTTCAATCCATAACCATTTTATCAACGGCATCAATGTTTCTGTTAAAACGTTAGTTAAGTTGAGTTTATGTTGATTCCGTGACGTGTAGCAACGTCTTTACCGTTAGTGCTTGTAGCACGTTTATCTGCACTATATATTTTGCCTAACTGTTCAGCTAAGCATGCAAGTTTAAGTTAGTATAAGATTATAATTAAAGGAAGTCGTAATTTCACTGTGTTATGTCATAGTGAAGATATCTGTTTATTTATTATTTAATATAATTTATTCTGAAAAAAAAACTCCGCAGAAATTGAAAACTGATTCTGTAGATTTTTTTTCTTTGATATACAACAAAATACTGCATATTACACGATCAATACTTTACTCACAAAATACTTTACGAAGACGTTGCAGTAACCCCGATGCAACTGAAGGGTTATGCAATTACTTGGACTTCGTTCCTTAATAAGTTATAACAAAATACCCAGGAAGCGGGACAGTGGTCAGGTACTCGTGATAGATAACAGGCCGCATCGCCATATGACACCTACAATGTTGATTTTTTTAAGCGGACTGCACAATAGAGGGTTGTGTTTTTCGAAGGTATGTATGTATGTAAAAGGTATGAAGGTATTAATATATCTTGGAATGTATGTACGTATGTTTGTTTGTCACGAGCAGGAACCAAGACCACTGGATGGACTTCGACACTTGAGGTGTGCTTTGAATCGGCTTACTACTTGGAGTGTGGTAGTGTATATAATATATATGTATACACATATAGGGTTATATAGTAAATAGTTATATAGTAGGGTATATAGTTGCCGTGTGGTTCTTGATAGAGTAGACAGTTGTAGAGCCATGCTTAGGCACGAATGGGCCGGCTCGAACGGTGTGATACCACGGCATCACAGAAAACCAGTTGTGAAGGCTTGCGTTGCATTTCCCCGAAATGAGTGAGGTTTCCGGTTGCCCAACTTCCAATCTCCTCATCCCCTCCTCGCAACCCCTTACCCCTCATCATGAGTTGTTGGACGGTGGTTGTCACTTACCATCAGGTGACCCGTCTGTTCGTCTGTCCCCCTATAGTATAAAAAAATAGAATGGAGTAATCCCCACTCTTTCCATGGGTGTCTAACTGGCAAAACGTCTGCCTACTCATTAAGGGATATATATAGGCGTGAACATACATATGTAGATAGATAGATAGATAGATAGAATACTCTTTATTTGTACACCATTCTTACAGTTAAATACAATAGATACAGTACAAGTGTCAACTATATAATGTACAAATGGCGGCCTTATTGCTATATGCAATCTCTTCCAGGCAACCTTAGAATGGATTATAATCATTCGGAGAGACAGAGGTAGTTGCAGGATCACTTCTTGTGTGTGTTATGTATGCACATATGTGAATATAATAATAACATTATGAGATAAAGTCAGTAGTATCAGTCTTCGCTTATACAAGTAAATGATTTTACTTGTATAAGCGAAGTGTGTAAGAACCAGGTGGACCGTCTGTATAGTTTGAAGCTTACTTTTTTTTAATAGACAACCGACTTCAATGAGTCTATCATAAAATTTCAGACTTATATGTTTTTCTCAAGGATGCGATTATAAGAACTGGACCAAATTGATTGAAAAAAGAAAAAAACATCAAAATCGGCTCACCCAGTCGAAAGTTCTGAGGTAGCAAACGTAAAAAAAAATAAGTCGAATTGAATACCATCTCCTTTTTTAAAGTCGGTTGAAAAAAAAGTTTTCTTAGTATCTAGTTTATCTTTTTTATGATATTGGGGTACAGAGTAACAGACGGGTCACCTGATGGTAAGTGACAACCGCCGGCCAACTCAAAACACGCCTTTTAGGCTTGCCCCTTGTTTTAGGAGTGAGTGTATGAATGTGTGTATGTGTATAATTAATACATCAAATTCTAATCATAAAAGTAATCAGCTTAAAGTTACAAATAGATCGTATTACCCACGTCAGATACCCAAAGTGACGTCAGAGCAAAGCAAATTTATCATCAATTAGTAGACCGATTAGTGTCACATACATTATCATTTGAGAGAAAACCCGCTTGGGAATCAGAGCGCCTCATTTTTTATATGATTATAACACAATATTATTGAGGCTTATTATCAACATGATTGATTTAATTGAATAAATTAAGATTATGTTTATCGTGGGAGAGCCAAATTTAGGCGCGAATGGGCCGGCTTGACTGAAGTAATACCACGGCCTTACAGTAACCGTCAACAATACTTACATTATTTTACCTAGTAATTACCAGGGCCCAACTCCCCCTCTGAGATCCATGGGCGGCGGTAGTCACTTACCATCAGATGATGTCATATATGCAATAGTTTTAAGAAGAGGGGATATTTACTTATAGTTTTATTGATTTTTTTACTTGGCTGCACAAGAACGCTGTTGTCTGATCCAATACGTAGATCCCATGAAGAAAAACAGGCAGGGAACTCCAAGGAAACTCTCTTTCAAATATTTTATACAATTTTCTTGTTACAGTTCATATATGTAAATAAAAGTGAGCGCAATGCAATACATCTGAAAACACGTTCTAAAATACAAATGAAAAACGACCCGACACGTCACCATTGGCAGGACTTCTGGGCGAGCATTACAAACTCAGAACAGCCTGGCAACATAGGAAATAAACCTAAACAAGTGATTACACAGTACTCATAAGTAGAAATCCAAAATTTACACATAAAACATATCATACAATCATATAATTCCTACATTCTAAACTTAATTTTTTTTATTTATGTTTCAAAAACTTGACTCGACGTTTGAACAGCATGACTCTTTGTATGATGTTTCTTTGTCGCGACTTGTCACAGCATAAGGTGACAGATGAACTGACGGGTCACCTGTAGGTAAGCGATAACCGCCATCTAAGGACACGGGATGGGGGGATGCGGGGAGGGAAAAGAATAGAGGGGGAGTTGGGTCTCCGGAAAACCCCACTAATTTTGAGAAAATGCAACGCAAGCCTAGCTTTACAACCTATTTTATGTAAGGCCGTGGTATCGCACCGGTCACACCGGCCCCTACGTGCCTAAGCATGGCTCTTCCACTGTTTAGAGTCTAGGGTGCCTAGGCTCCATAGGAAATATAATGCAGTAGGGTTTTATTTTTTTTATGCGATAGGCAAACGAGCAGACGGATCACCTGATGGTAAGTGACAATCGCCGTCCATGTACACATGCAACTCAACTACAACTACAACTCATGATGAGAGGTGAGGGGTTGCGAGGAGGGGATGAGGAGATTTGAAGTGACTACCACCGACACGGCGATGGCGAAAACCTACAGCCAGTATAAGTCCGAACAATTCCTCTGAACACGACCGATGATACAAGCGATAGAGGATGCAGAGTGAAGCTACATCTCTACGCAACGCCAAGGTGTCAAGCCGATCAGAAATATCTTGTCAGTGATGCGGGCCACTCTCAGTAGAATGCGGTCAAGAGGGAGAAGCTGGTACTGGGGTGCACCTGCATAGAGATGAGAACAGTATTCCATGTGCGCCCGGACCTGTGCCTTATAAAGTTGCAGGAGGTGGGCCGGAGTGAAATACTGTCTCCATCTGTTTAGCATACCGAGCTTCTTCGAGGCTAATTTGGCCTTACCCTCTAAGTGACTGCGAAATTGGACTTCACTTGATATATTTTTTGTTTTGCATATTTTTTAAATAGTTATATCTTTTTAACTGTTTTCCATCTGGTGTCTGATAAAATATCATTATAAACGGCCACTCGTATTATCACAATAAGTGTTTTAATTCTCATTACGGCGCGCAAATTGATGTTTACAGAATAATTAGCAATTAACCAAGTGCGAGTCTTTCCATGTAAAGTGTAAGGCACATATATTTTTTTAAATATTAATTCTGAATGAGTTTTCTTTGTTTCTTAGTGATTTATTAAGATAACGATACAGTATACGTATCTGTTTAAAACCAACCGACTAAAACCACACAGTGATCCGTCATTGAGTTTTCTGTCTGGGTCCCCAGGTGCACCCTAGTAAGGAAATTCCTGTGAACCTGTTACACAAGGTGACCCCACTATCCAAGGAGCGATCCAAGCTCTGAATTAGAGAGGCGCGCGGGGAACAGGTCAAGCTACCGTCTCGGGCCTGGTTCTGCTATGACGACGGTATCCTCGCTGCAGCCCCCGCAGTGGTGGCACACAGACTTTGGCACGTACCTGCGTCAATCAGTAGGAGAGAGCGCCATGTCACCTTTCTAGCCACCCCTCTATAACGGGTCTTACTGATTATTTTTAACCTACCTTTCATAAGAATAACAATGTCTGTATGTCTCACCTAAGTAAATTGAAATTTTGTATAATATAATGTATTTTTTTCCTTTGTAATTAAGTATATAATTGTTATATCGACAAGATAATTAAAAAGGTACTTTTAAACTTATAAGAATTGACTTAAATACTAAGTAATATTACTTTTTTATTTATGTATGTATATTGTAATTAAAATTATTGTATATAACATTTGGTATATGAAGATTATACGTATACAGATAAGTAGAAAATAATATATTTAGCAATCACAATTTTTGAAATTTTAACTTTTCAATCTGCGACGGAGTTGGCTGTGCAGATCATTTTGATCCCATCTCAGCCTTGTTCCGATTATATATTTTATACATATAGGTGTATGTTTGATATTTAAACTGTAACAATGGTGCTCAAATAAAGCGTTTTTTATCCAACTAGTGGACAGTAAAGTAAAAATTCCGTTTTGTTACATCAATTAGAGATAAAATAGAGTGTAATTTTCATCTACGGTCATATTTCATCGTCATATTTTCATCTGTAATGATACTCGTTCAAATTCATATTTATAGCTATGACTAATTAATAAGTTATTAATATTATATTTTCATTGAATTTTGTGTAATTGATAATAGTATTCGGTTCGTTAACAAATTTTATTGACATCAATTAATTTGCATCTTTCATGTCGACGTTAAATTATTAATTTCTAAAATATTCAGCAATAAATAAATGTTTGAGTAAATATTTTCTTTTATTTCTTTTAAAACAGACAACCTGCGATACAGAAAAAGTTCCTAGTACTTAATTTTTCCTGTGTCACAGGTGACAAACATACATATATGACGGACACAAAGAACATCCAGGTGTTCAAAATGCAGCTGACTCGAGTCTGGAGAACTATTTGGTGACTCATAGTTTTTTTTACCAGTGTGGGAATAGAATCCATGACCTCTGTAGCATGGAAGCCACGACTTCAGCAGTCAGGGTCACTAACTACGAGATCAATAGGCCCGTATGAATGTAATCCAGTATATTGTACCATATTAAAGAGCATACATTTCATACGATTCCATATTGTCGATTGAATGCATTGTTTTTTGTTTCAAGGTTTCTCGTTTCATTAAAGAACTCTAACAATAAAACGTGGAAATAGATAAATTCTTCGAACAAGAGTAAACGACATGAAAGATTGTAAACGTGTTTGCAGTTAATAAAAATACATTTAATTATTCTATGAAATACAATAAAATGTTTAGGAAATGGACAATAGTGTACTGTTTGGTGAGTCTATAGGTTTGACTTTAAAGTAAATTAATACTGCCTGAATATAAACAGTTACTTGCCATTCTACCCGCTTTGCCTGCATGGTATGTCAATCAAAAGCAGCCTATGTTCATTGTTCAAAGTATCCACATACCAAACTTAATTCAGCCTAACTGACGTGCCGCTTAAGACAACAGAGAATATTATCAGAACATAACATTTTTTTTTTTTTCGTGTGGAAACCCGCACGGGTCATCACCTTTCACCGGAGCTTACGGAGAGGTAGTATGTCGGACTCGAACCGACTAAAACCACACGGTGTTCCGTCACAAATAGTCTATTGCAAGGGACCCGGGAATACCCTAACAAGGAAGCCTCCGGGAACCCCTGCAGACCTTGGTCACCTCAACAGGTGGCCACACTGTGTAGGGGGGCCTGGCTCCCCCTTCAGTTTAGAGAGGTGAGACCCGCTTCTGCTAAGGTAACGGACAGCTCCCCCGTTACCCCCGGGCCAGCGCTCATGGAGGCCGGAGATCGTTCGGCGCTCTCCGACGCCTGGTGCGTCTTCTATCAGAACATAACATAGAAAATTTTAGATAATGTAAAAATTGATATAAAATTAGAGAATGGTTTTTAATTGAAATTGCGATTTAAACGAACAAATAATAGTTTTATTTTATTTAACTTTATTTAAATTTACTTTATATATTATCAAAGTTACTTAATTTTTTTTGACAAGTGGTTCACGGTGGATTAAAATAGGGCCAGCCCATCTCGTCACAGAAGCGTCGTAAAAGGTGACTAAGGGATCGGAATGTTATCTATCAGACAGTATGTAAACAGTCATACAGTAACAGGTTAATCGGCTATTACGTTAGTGGGACTAATTCTATTTGGCAAAGTGTTGATGTTTAATACACCTCTGCGAACCCTTTCAGGGAGACAGACATGAGTGTATTATTTATTTTTTATTTTTTTATTTAATGCAGTTTTATTGTATTGAGTTTATTTTTTTATTCTATTTTTTTTTTCTTTCTGATGGTTTTGATTGCTTTTCAAAGATGTTTCATTGAATACTCTACTGTATTCAATCATATATTGTAGAAATCCAAGTCTATTACCATATAATATATATAAGAGAATTTATAACAAATCATATGTAAACTTCATTTAAATACACTCCAAATTATTAATTACTTATACGATTTCTTCTGGATATTTAAAATTCTTCCCGAGAACTAAACAGAAAAATCCTCGCTACGAAGATATTCTTGGTAATTTATCATCAGTATTCAACTGCTTAGCCGTAAAAAGGTAATATACAAAAATCTAAATAGAATTTTTTAAGCTAAGAATATTCTTGCTTAAATCTATACTTAATATTATAAATGCAAAATATTAAGTATAGATTTGAGCAAGAATATTTTTGGACGGAACTTGGAAGGGCCGCACCATCTGGGTTTTGTGGTAGGAAGAATAGGTGCGCAAGAATCGAATTGACAAAAACTATACTCTGTGACACAAATAGGAGTTTCACTATTGCACTGGCAACAGTCAACGCCATACTCTCAGTTCAGCCGGAGCCACCTACAAGAGTTCCTAGCCCCATAAATGACGGTAGCCACGGCATGCCATGGAGGCATTGCAACTGGGGAAGGCACCTCTCTTGCTATCCCTTTTAACTAAGTAGGTAAGCCCTACTAAGTACGTGGTAGAGCCAGGCTTAGGCACGAATGGGCCGGCTCGACCGGTGCGATACTAGGGCCTCCCAGAAAACCGGTTGTGAAGCAACACTTACGTTGCATTTCCCCGAAATTAGTGAGGTTTAACCAACTTCCCCTCTCCTTTTTTCTCTCCCCTGACGTCCCACCCCTTTCCCATCTCGTAGTTGTCGGTGTCCATGGACGGCGGTTGTTACTTACCGTCAGGTGACCAGTTTGTTCATCTCTATACCCTATAGTATAAAAAAAAATCCAAAAAATAAATTCAGGTTTCCATTTCTTTCAGGTTGTTACCCAAATGTTCCATTTAGCGGTATCACAAATGGTGGTAACAAGGAATCAGCATGTTGCTGCGTGGAGTACTTTCATGGATCTATTTAGTACAATTGTTTCCCAAACCAAGTCCATAGTCTCGAAACTAGGAAATGTCGTAGAAACTAACTTTTACAAATCTGGACCAAACTCCCGGATGCTGTCTTGGGCAATCCGAGATGTGAAACCATCCAAATAAGTGGGATTGATAATTCATTCATGTTGGATTTTGTAAAATATTATACTGAAATAAAGTATTAATTTATTAATGTACAGTTTATTATCGTTAACGTTTAGAAATGTCGTTTTCGTCGTTTATCTTTAAACATGTATTAAAAATTAAAAAAATATTAAGTAATATTTTCCTGCTGGACATAACTTGACGCAAGTCGTATTTTTCTCTTGAACTATATAAATATAAATATTACTTATTAGTAATATAATTATTCTAAATCAAAATATCTTATCTTAAATGCGGTAGAAAGTAAATAACTTCATAACACCAAAGATAGAAGCAGGAAATTTACGTTGTTTAGAGAATGGTGTTACACATTACACATCATGTTTATATTTTCCCGGCTTTAGACAGAAATAACTCTAGTTTCTATGTTTATAAGATATTTCTTAACGATATGTACTAAATAAAATTTGTGGATAATACAAAATGTTGTAAGAGATATGACTTTTTATTGTTATAAATAAGACGTGTGTTCAAGACGTATGTATGTTGGTAAACATTGCAAACGTTTTTATAGACAGTCCAGATTTACTCAGCAAAATATCAATTTATACCAATTACGGCACACTTAAAAAACGTTACATAATTACAGGCGTAATACATCCTGCGTACGCAGTGTAATTGCATTCATCGGTCTTACTATCGCATCTGGAAATCTGCCTGCCTTAACACAAGCGCAGCGCATTAAGTTAATATTAAATAGATTATACTTCAGAAGCGCCACCGAGTAGCTAGGTACATACGAATCCTTAATTCACAACTGTATCGTCTTGGGGGAAGGCAGAGGCAGTTACGCCTCTTTTAACACCAGCATTTTTTCAATGACGTGATAGGGGCAAGCCTTACTTAAACAATATAAATATTTATTCATCACCATTGCTTCAAATTACAGTATTGTAAGTCACAACACGTATTTTTCTTGCTTTATGAGTTATACAGTGTCGTATTTTTTCAATTTAGTTTGTTATATTTATATTGTATTGATTGTTGTGTGACATAGGATTGAACATACATATGTATATAGAAATTTCATTAGCCCATGTTACCAATATATGATGATATTCAAATACATTTTAGTTAAAAGCAGGTTAATCTACCATCTGCTTTCGATTATTAAAATCTGAAGCATTAATGTAGATGTTAACAAATGCAGATTTTTATTCATTGGCCTGATGGTAAAGTAGACAGTAACCCTGCCTAGTGAAGCGAAGGTCGTAGTTTTGATTATTACATGGTTTCTCCTTTTTTCCATCTCCTCATCCCTCCTCTCTTCTTTCCGCTCCCTGCATCCCCCATCCCTCATCACCCTCAAAGGCGGGCTGCGCACTTGCGACTCTTGAGTTGCAAGTGTCCATGGACGGTGGTGTCACTTACCATCAGGTGACCCGTCTGTTCGTCTGTCCCCCTATAGTATAAAAAAAAAAAAAAAAAAAAAAATGGTTCAAAAATTGTGTGATCCACAAATCGGTACTTTGTGCCCGTTTTTTTTTTTGGTATTTTTGGTTATAAGAAAATGTGGTAGATAGTTGGTTTAAAAAAAAATGGAAAAGATTGATACCCGTCTCAAAGTTATTTTACTACTCTTGAATAGTATTTCGTTTGTTTTTTGAAGTTGGTTAAGTAACTAAGTCGTTAAAGCGTCCTAGATAAAAAAATAAGGCAAAGTTTGTATATTTGCTTGAACGCGCTTTACTCAGGAACTACTAATCCAATTTCAAAAAATATTCTTGCATTAGATAGCCCATTTATTGAGGAAGGCTATAGGCTATATTTACTATCAAGCTACGATCCTCAGGAGCTGAGCAATAAAAGTTAACGCTTGTGAAACTGCGGGTTACAAATTAATACGTTGTTATAACACAATATTAACAGAAATTTGTTAAAGAGCTTTGTTGAAAAATATTAAAAGTCAACATACTATTGTTTAAAAGGCGGCTTTCTGCATACTTGTGAAACGTTAGCACCGTTGCTTAATGTGGTAAAAGGTATTGGTCATTGTTGGACAAGACAACTCACAAAAGACTTTATTAAAGAATTGTTATTATGTTTTTACACAAAAGGCACTCAGTAGGTTTAGGCTTTTTACGTCAGTCACTGCGAACTACTGCAGTAGCAGTCTGATTTTTTCGGGTGTCAAGCTGGTAATTTCTTGAAGGCCTCCATTATTAAAAAATATACTGCCTTTTTTGTTCAAATAACACTGAATTTAATCATTGTACTACAACAATGTACAACACTCTAATGCAAATTTGTATAGAGTCCAATTTGCCAAAATGATGCTAAGAAAAAACATACTTGTTCAATATTGAGTAGTTGTAAAAGCACACAGTCAAAATACACGATCGAGTCGTGTATTTTGACTGTGTGCTTTTTCAACTATAAGTATATATATCATTTCTTTATATATTAACTGAAAATAATTCCAAATCAGTAACTAAATTATTTCAATATAAAAATAGCAAACGGCCAGTCCGTTTAAATTATTCCAAAGTTGACCTGTTTGCCCGCGCTAACCATTAATCAACATTTCATATATTATTTCAGGGCACTATACAAAAATATTCCCAAAATAAATGTGCCTTTTTCAAGTAGTACAAATGTTCTATTTATTATTGCCTTTATTATATAATTATGGCCAGTGAATAGTGAGAAATAGCATTAAAAAAAGTACACAAATAATTGAAACTTGAATAAGAACCATCGTGTTGCTTTGTTTATTATTTATCAGCATATTTGTAAAGAAATTCTGTTGTTAACACGTGTATGTTTTGAAATCGTCCGATTAGGCCCACATTCTTTTGACAGGTCATTTCGCAGCTTTATAAAGGGTAGGGCTTGAAGAAGTATATGTCAGCAATTAAATACAAATGACGTACACAAATACCTTTCACGAGATTAAGATGTTTTTTAGCTTTTATTTGTAGGTAGATGCCGTGTGGTTCACGGTGGACTCGGATAGGTTCAGCCGATCTCTTCCCGGTGGTGTCGTAAAAGGTGATTAAGGGATCAGACTGTTATGTCTCAGACAGTAACAGTATACAGTCACAGAGTGCCTGGTTGGTGGCAACAGGATTACCTCCTTCTACATTAGGGGGACCAAATTGTAATTGGAAAAATGTAGGTATTATGTGCACCTCTGCCTACTCCTTAGGGGATAGGGGCGTGAGCGTATGTAGGTATGTATGTACTTATCTTAATAGATTATTGTCAGTCACATAAGACAAAAAAGTTGGATAAAGTAAATTAGTTTTTCAAAACAAGCATAACTACCAAGATAAATATAAAAATACAGAAAACAATATCTCCAATTCGGGGAAAACATTATTTTCTGAAAGTAAAGCCTTATACTAATATACGGAATAGAAATACATTTACAAATATCACATATAATAATAATATTCAAAATGGCTTGGATAACGTTGCGCGTTGCTGGTACGTTCATAATTTGCGTTAAGCACGCGTTTAAAGGTAAGTCGCGAAGATAATTTTATAAAAATGTTTTTACTTCTCTGCGTGTCTGAAATGAACGCGGGTTACCTATAGAGCCCGACAGAATAGCAAGTTGCAGTGGCAGTTGGTAGCACACATAGCAAGTGAAACAGATGGCCCCATAGGCCACGAAAGGTTTTTGAATGAAGACGCGAGTAGGGCTTTCTGGAACAAATCAGATGGACGACCTTTTAGAGCTCGCATGTCCACAATTGATGCAGGTCACTTCCAGCTGGTCTAAGAGTCAGGTCTTAAAGTTAACGATCGAGGGAGCCAACTAGATGAACGTTTTTCTTATTTACACAATAGATTAGGTGGAACTTTTTCAGGTATTTTTTTTTATAGAAAGAACGCATTAAGAGTCGAGTCAATCAACTGACACAAAGAACACCTAAACTCGGGACAATTATTTGGTGTACATACTGTGTGGTTAACACAAATTTCTGTCCCGTGTGCAATCGAACCTCCGTTTCAGCAATCAGGGTCACTAACCACTATATCAGCAGGACCGTCAAAGTTCACCTGAAGGTAAACTGGACAATGTTGATAATTTTTAATATTGTTAATGATAATTAACAACAAAGGTCACAAAGTTGTATTAATTTTGAAAAGTGTCAATTTAACTATGAACTTTACATTTCGATGAATTCGTAAATAAATTTGATTTGATATTTTACACACGAACGTACACAACCCAAATCCCATACATAAAAACTGAACTGTCCCTTTATTAAAATCCCATTGAATCAACGTCCACACCGTAGTACCACTGCAGTGTACAAGTTGTGGCGACCACATTTACATTCTAACCTCCCAAGCCGTTACACCGGAGGCGAGATTATGACAAATTGCCATACCAAGGTTTATCCGATCGGTGCTTACGAAACCTGCGTAGGCTACAATGGGAAATAATCTGACCCCACGAGTCATAGTGTATGGGTTATGGCTACTATGAACATTATAGTTTAGTGGAGTTTTTGTCAAATAAAAATTGTAATGCATTCGTGTATTGGTACAGAAGTCGTTTCACAAGGTCAGGTTTTTGTTCGGTAACATAGAATTTAGGGTCTTTCGTTGTGGTTAAATTTCATAATCGTGGCAAGTAAAGCTTTAGAATTGGTTAGGATGATATTATGACAATCAATTTATGTAAGCCATTTCTAAAATGTATACGTGCAGTAATTTATGTATTAATAAGAAATATTATTCCGTCATTTAAAGCACTTACTTTTTATTAGATGATGCAAAATCATCGATTTAGGTAAATAATGTTGTTTTATCTTCATCTCTGCTCATCTTACTTTACTTTACTATTCTTTTATATTTTTTTCTCTGCTATTAACTTCAAGTATTATTTGTAGTTTCTTATTTACTTTTATTTTAAATATTGCTATCCTCTCACTGTTGTTGTTTTAAGTAAGTTTCACTCCAAAGGCGTTTATGAATCGTAAAAATAATACGAACTTACAAGTTATGGAGTCAAAGGACAGTAATAGAGAATTACATAAATAGCCGACCTACGATTGAACCTACCACGTTCAACACACAGATAGTTTTCGTAACGAAAATTAACCCATTTGTCTTCTCTATGATTACACCATTTTTTTTTTACTAAAATTTATTGTTGCTAGTAAACTTTTATTGAACTCAAGCGTGTTAAAATCAAAAGGAATAATTTATAAAAAAACATATTATGTTTTTAGATAAATTAATGTAGCGATATTTCACGAAAGAAGTTGATTACGTCACAACGTGCAACAAACTGCCTATAAGCCCGCGACCCGAAAATCAGCGATTTGTTTTTTGCCCAAACTCTAACAATTGGCGTTCGAAAACTTTATCGTTGAAAAAAAAAAAGAAAAACAGCATAATGGGCAATCGGGAAGTTTCAAATACACTCATTCCAAAGCACCGCTGAGATAAACGATTCAAAAGGTAGTAAAATGGGGGGAATCTCTCCCAACTTTACCGGTAACGGTCGACAGGTGTCCTCGAAGCTCGAGGGAAAGTTTCTGGAATTAGTAAAGTGAAGGTTAGATTTTTCGGAAATTATGCTACCTCTTCTTATGTTTCTTCCGAAATATAAGTGTTTTCTTAAATCACTTACTGGAAAAGTTTATTTAACCAGAATTTAAAAGTTAAAAGGTTTCGTTATGAGTGCCTATTTAGGATTTTGGCTGAGAGTGTTTTTTTTAAAATAGAGTGTCTTAAGTGAGTTTGTTGAAGATTGCTTGCTAGGGAAGACAATATAGCAAGGGTGGATATTTGGAAAAAGTAAACCTTTGATGTATTTTAAAACTTTCACCACTGTAAGTCTAGTATTACTACCTCGAACTGGTTTTGGTACCAGACTAATAATGATGAAAGTTTTAGCCAACGTAGTCAAAATGTTTCCTTGAAGGTTTAAGACCACTGTAGATACTATAGATACTATAGATTACTAATAATGAAATGAGTATATTATTAAGTTAGACTTGAAACAAACTTAACACACACACCCAGGGCATTTCCACACACACACATCGACACCTGTCTTCTTGGAAAAGAACGAATCGGAGATGTTTCAACCATCTCGAAAAGTAACCGTTTTCATTTGTTACCTTAAGAATCATAAATCTTTTTTTTATGTTGAAACACAAAATTTCAACAGAAATAGCAATTTCCGAAAACAATTTGCAGTAATTGCAACTCATAATAAAGTAAGATAATTAAAAAAAAAAAAAAAACTCTTACCAGCTACGCTTCCTAACAAGCCGCCTTAGATCCAAACGTTTTCCGTGATATAAAGTATGCTATGAGCCTCTCCAGACTATAATCTGTGTTTGTGCAAAATTTTAGATCCGTGCACCCACTACTAGTTTTCTCTTTTTATATAAAAAGACAACTCCCTCGTTAGAAATAATAATAATTACAAATAACAAGCATACTCGGGACCACTATTTGTTGATTACGCAATTTTTGACCAGTGTGGGAATCGAACCCACTCCTCCAGTTCAGCAGTCAGGGTCACTAAACCCTAAACTAACAGGCCCATCAGGTGTAACAAACATCAATCCATATCTTTGCATTTATAATAGAAATTAGATTCCATTTAATATTAAACCCAACCTCTTTTGTAACTGTTCTCAGATTATTATCAGTAAACGTGATGTCTTTACCGGTAGTTGAACAAAGTATGCACTGAGTGTAGTATTAGCAATTCGTTTCAGTTTAGACTGTTGAGCGAGCCACCGGTTCTTTGGACTTGTTAGTGAAGCAATAAGAGGAAATAAATGAAAAACATTGGTTGTGGTAAGTGGTTGGCGGTGGTGGTCTCTTAGAGGTAATTCACATTTCATTTAATCGTTAGCATAATTCTTGTAGGATTAAGAACTGCTTTCAATACGGATGGTTCTTGTGGGTAAACACAGACGAGGAATTATCATGCAATTAAATTGTAAAAACACGATGCAGTGCTCAGCTATAAAAATATTGAAAGGAGATTTAAAACATAACGATTTCTTAAAAGTATCAACATACACCAATACGCCTAAGTAATCATTAATTGTAATTAATTATAGGTATTGTCAATCTATTAATTTGATAAAATATAGCAAGTCGGTTAATACATAACAGAAAAAACATACAATCAGATTGAGAACCTCCATCTTTTTAAATGCGATTAAAATAAAGTGTTATTTGTTTTGTTATGATGTTGATAATTTGTAGTGGTGTTCTGTATTGTACCGTATTCATTCGTAAAAAAAAAATATCGCTATTGCATATTACTCGTGATAAGTAGCCATTCAGTAGTTTTTACTTAGCTTTTTGATATACGGATTAATTTTTTGATATAATCATTTTCATATGCTGGGAAAACCGTTCAAAAATTGTATTATTTGTTAACAATGTAATATATATAAATAACAGATTAATAAAATAACATAACACCCCCATCCAGCTTCAGTTTAAATAGAAATAACTCTATCAAACATTAAAAATTCTTCTGCATTCCAAACACTCGCCGTGGAGTTTAATAAAATTCATGTCAAAAGTTTTCCTAAAAGCCAAACCTAAAAAAAGGAATATAACAAAAAAAAAGTGCCTTGATTATATGTGCTCCCACGCCAAATTGAATTTCTGATTGGTAGAAATCAAAACAAAGCTCGAAGCGGTTCACTGGCCAACAACAAAAATAGGCCAGATTTGGCGTAGAGTTTACACAAACAGCGGCTACGGACAAAAAAATAAAACATAGGAGCTAGTGAGCCTGAGTCTGATGGTGTGTGTTTGCTGTTTTTGTAGCAGCTACGTATTTTTGTTAAATTATCATATGTCGGAAACGCAATAGACATCGTACTTGTGAGCAAGTACGATGTCTATTATACAAACAATACTACGATGTCTCTTATACAACAATACAAAAGAATTTCAGTTACATTTGTGTCAAACACAAGCATGTTTTTTTTTAATTATATACGGGGACAAACGAACAGACGGGTCAACTGATGGTAAGTGACAACCGCCGTCCATGGACACCTTTAATTCAAGAGTCGTTAGTGCGCTGCCCGCCTTTCAGGGTGATGAGGGATGGGGGATGCGGGGAGGGGAAAGAAGAGAGGTGGATGAGGAGATGGGGAAGAGGAGAGGGAGGATGAGGGGCGAGGAAAGAGAAGAGGGGAATTGGGCCTCCGGAAACCTCACTCATTTCAAGGAAATGCAACGCAAGTGTTGCTTCACAACCGGTTTTCTGGGAGGCGGTGGTATCGCACCGGTCGAGCCGGCCCATTCGTGCCTAAGCATGGCTCTACCACTGTAATGTGAATTTGTCTATAGATTCACCATTACAGTAGTAATTTTGTATTTTAATGAGTAAGTGAGGCTAGAGTCAAATAGGACTGGGTAGATGTTTTAAAAAAGGCCTTAAGCCTACATTTGGTAATTTAGTTATATCTAAAAATGTTTTAAGCAATTAAATTGCATACGAAGTGTAGCTAAAATCTTAAGTTGCGACTACGAAATAAACTTTCAATCCGAGCGTGCTAAACCTCGTAAGGCCAAAATCGAAACATGTATGCATAGCGATCCGAACCGCTACTGGCCGAGAATGAACGCAAAAAGTAGAGTGCACGTGTTAGTTTTTCCAAACTTCCGAGAGATAGATGTCAGACCGCTGAATACTTTAAGTTTTTGTGTATCCTCGCTTGCAAAATTGGAGATTGAAAGCGATTTTCGATGTGAAAACTAGCCAAACGATTTAGTTTATATTTATTTTAAGTTTAGTTTTGAATATTATTACGCAGGTCGATAGTACTGACGATAAAGAACGTGCCTCGTTTTTTTTGAAGGCAGTATTCATGAACATTTAATTTTAAAATATAACAGGAGGTGTATTATTTGTGTTCACGTTTGTACTAACAGGAATAATACATACATCAAATGTGAACAACATATTTATGTGTATGTATAGGGCAAATCTTCACAGTGGCAGAGCTATGCTTAGGCACGAATGGGCCAGCTCGACCGGTGCGATACCACAGCATCACGGAAAACCGATTGTGAAGCAACGCTTGCGTTGCATTTCCCCGAAATGAGTGAGGTTTCAAGAGGCCCAATTGGATTAAGCCTATAAGAGATGCCACTGTAAAAAACTTGTTTAACAAAACGGTCTCCCTATACAGAGAAGGAATTTTTCTCTAGTAGGTATATAATAATAATCAAAAAATAATAGTGAAAAGAGGTAAAGCTACGAAATGTGTTAATTTGGACCGCGCTCGGTCCGATTTCCAGTTTCTAGTGCGCTCACTAAAGTCTAGGAAATCACAAATTTTATAAACTCTCTTAAAACTTTCTAGGTAAAACTAATGATCGTACTACATGTGTATTTTATTTTTCATCAAACACTTAGTTTTTTGTGTCTGTTTGATGTTTGATTGTTACATCTTACGTTGTAAGGGTTGAAATATCAAAATAAGCAGAGTGAAGGAGCGACTGCAGGCATGCGCGCAGGCGGCTCTTGCTTTGTTTACTCAATTGTGTCCTTACTGAGAAAGGTTAAGATTGTTTATGTTACTGGTTGTTGGGCTCGGAGAATTGAATAAACTTGTTTAGTTTTTATACATGTGGTGAGAAGTACGAAGTGTCTAACGTCAGTCACTTATATTCAGTTAATTTCGTGTAAATCGGTAAAATACATTCACAGAGATTAAGAGGAAGGAATAGTAAGCTATATTTACCCGACTACGACAGAAGGAGGGTTATATTTTTCAAGTTTATGTATGTATGTATATATGATGTTTCTTAATCAAGCCAAGACACATTGATGGTTTACGACAAATAAGGTCTCGTTTAAATCTTCTTCATAGTGGGAGTGTCATAGAGTATAAAATTATGAAATAAAGGATTTTATACTTTTTACAGTTTTACTTGTATTTAAGAAATATTAAATTGTTATAAATCTGTACGTATAGTTCCTGCAAAGTTAATAGTCAGCTTTTATTCGATAGACTACACTGCAGGCTACAGAATAATATATCCACAAATAGTTGTTCCGAGTCGAGGTGTTCTTTTGTTCGTTGATTGAATGTTTGTAAATCCCCCGTAACACGAATTATTCCCAATACGCGAGTTGGATTTTAAAATAAAAACACAATACATCAGAACATCTGTAGTACCTACATATAATATAATTTTGGTAGTAATAGAATTTAATTATTTTAAATAATAGATTTTTGTATAGAGTTTGTGAATTAATTCAGGTATCCTTTTGGGACGGTATTTTTGTTCTGTATCGCCTGAAAATGTGTATGTAAAATTTTAAGCTGATAGATAACTGGTTTTCGTCGACTGAACTGTCTAGCAACAGATGGATGTGGACTGCCCAAGACCGTGATAGTTGGTGCTCCTTTGGAAAGGTCTTCGTTCAGCAGTGGACGGCAATAGGTTGATGATGATGGTGCGTAATGAATAAATACACACACATACGCATTTATTTTTCTGTATATATATTTAAATAGTATTAAAACAAATAATAAGGATATGGTAATTTTATCTTTATCATGTTGTAATTTATATATAAACACAAATAGGCCCACATTTTACCAACCATATTTTAATTTTAATTACTTAGTAAATGACAAGCGTATAGCCGTCATACGGCCACTATCTGATAGATAACTATTTGAATAGTCCATATTAATTATCTATAATATTAATATTTAGAAATATATCAATATGTTTATCATCAGATTGGTTATCATACAACAAGTTCTACTTAGTTTGGGATCAGGCGATGTGTGAGACGTGTTAAAGATCTCTGAATTTAGTTGGGATTGTGGCTAACGTGTTTCTGTGAGACACCGATCCTCGTAGGAACTAACCCTGCCATGTGCTTATTACTCCGTAAGATTACATATATTAGGTTGGCAACTAAGAAACCCGCCACTTTGTTTCGGGTTTTTTCTAAAACGTTATAGAACTATATCGAATTTTCTGGAGTAGTATATAAATAAAGCAAGAGTTGTATGTCAGATCAGTTGACAACTGGATCTCGAATAGTAAAACTGCAGTAAATTATGGATATTTCTCGTAGAGAACTTCGGCTGCTGTTACATCACGAAAATTCGCTTAGGTCGAAAAGCGACTGAAGCAGAGCGCAATATATGTGCAACGATGGGCGAAGGCGTGCTCTCTTACGATACCACCAAACATTGGTTCAGAAGATTTAAGGATGGAAATTATGACCTATCTGATGAACCTCATCCAGGATGACCTCCTACATAGATGTAGAAGAGTTAAAAAGACTCATAGAAATGAATTCCAGGTTCACTTCACGTTGTCTGGCAGAGCAGCTTCAGTATTCTCATACTGCAGTAGAAAAACAACTACACGCTTTAGAAAAGACCTGGAAATATTCAGTTTGGTTGCCAAATGAGTTGACGATGTTTCAACTTCAGAAGAGAGCTAACGTGTGCATGAGTGGCTGAAGGATTTAATGGGACGGGGGATGAAAAGTGGGTTATGTACATAAATATTTCGCGTAAACGCCAGTGGCTTGGACCTGTAGAAGCACTTGTACCGACGCCAAAATCTGACATGAGTAAAAAAGTTCTTTTAAGTGTGTGGTGGGGAACAAAGGGAATTATATACTGGGAGCTGTTGCCATGTAACACTACAATCACGGCCAATATTTAGTGTGACCAACTGGATAAAGTAGCAGCGAGATTACCGAGAAAATAAAAATAAAGTATACTTTTTGCACGATAAAGCTCGAATACTTTCGCTTGGCTGGGCTGTCCTTCCTCAACCACCGTACCCTCCAGACATTATGCCCACAGATTATCACCTATTTCGATCTCTTGTCCACTACTTAGCAGTTAAAAAAAATAAAAATGAAGACCAGCAAAAGTTACCTTACCATCTTTTTTGATCAAAAGCCTAAAAACTTCTACGAGGAAGGCATTATGTGTCTGCCAGCGCGTTGGCAACAGGTTATGAAAAACGACGGTGCTTATATAGTTGAGAAATAATTTGATATTGTATACTTAAAAACAAAAATTATTTTTTTTACAAAGAGAGCGGATTTATTAGTTGCCAACTTAATATTTTAAACCGTCTAGAGGTGAAAGATAGCTGAACTGCCACATAAAATTTTATCACATTTATACCCGTGTTCTGAATGCCTTGTCAGCTTACTTCTGCTTATTGTAAGTTAACACACAATCGTGTATGTAGCATTTATGCCTTTTGAACTTGTTGAATAGTTCCCAGAACCAACAGTTCAAGCGAATCGCGGAAGCAAATGTGTACTGTTGACTGTTTACTCAATGTTTTGATGTTAATGTTATTGATTAGACTTGTATAAATTTTGCAGAATTACGCTGTCTGTAGTGCGGATGTTTGCAGTTGATACTGAGAAAAGAATAGGGATGTTTTAACTTCTAGTATATTCTAAGAATGTTTAGAATAACAGTACAACATTTTGTATTGAATTTTTTATGTTCATGCCTAACTAGGCTTGACTGAGTGCCTTCTGCTTAACCGATAATAAATCACTGCGATGAATAATTGATGTTAAGCGTTCACTAAAATAACATACTTGAAGAAAAAAGGGCATTAAAGCATCTATCTATCTACATATCTAAAATCTAACATATTAAAATTTATGAATAGAAGCACATTTGTGATGATAATTAACAACCAACTTCAAATACTCTACAAAGTGACCGGCAGTATTTTGTAATTTTAAGTAAGTGTTTTAAGCCAACAAAGTGTTAGGTAACAGATAGTTCAGGTGCCAATTAATATTATGTGATGCAATAGGAATAGTAACGGCTAATAATAACGTTATTATTATTATTATTTGTATTACAGGGGGAGAGGTGAACAGACGGGTCACCTGATAGTAAGTCAACACCGCCGTACATGATCCCTGTAACTTGAGAGTTGTAAGAGGGCTGCCCGCCTTTGTGGGTGATGAGGGATGAGAGTATGCGGGGAGGGAAAAGAGAGGGGGATGAGGAGATGGGTAAAGGGGTGAGGATTAGGGGAAAGGAAAAAGGAGAGGAGGAGTTGGGCCTCAGGACACACCGTGGTATTAGACCGGTCAAACTAGACTCATTCGTGCCAAAGCATGCCTCTACAACGTAAATTTAACTTTACAGGAATAAACTTTATTTTAAGATAGCAATAATTCTGAATCTAAATGTATAAACGAACAGTAAGATATAACAAAAATAAATGCGGTTGCAAAGACTGCGTACGAAGCACAACAGAACACAAACAAAGACCACATGTTATACAATAAACAGATCTTTGTCTCTCGCAAGCGCATCCAAACATCTGAACACACGTTTTTTCTCTTCTCTTTCACTCATCCGGTATTTTTAATGTAACCGATACTTGTTAGTAACTGACTTTACTGTTTTTATTACGACTTTTTGTTGGTAATGAGTTTAATTAAATTTAAAAGTGTGCTGAGATCTTTATCGAAATTAATATTTGAACAGAGTTTTGAGTTACGTCGTTAGCTGATAACCATCGTAATGTTTAATATCATGTTCTTTGTTGTGGTGGAATGTTTTAAAAGCAAATAAATATTAAAACAAGGAGCTGATTTAATATTAAGATAGTATCACACACTGTTTATAATACTAATTTGATTGAAGTGAAGTGTTATGGGCAGTTGATAACAGTAATAACTATTGATAATTAACTTGTAGTTTATTTTTTTTTTCAACCATTGCTTTACTTTTAACTCAACTATGGTGGCGAGTCAGACAGCCGAGACCTTTGATGTTAGTATATAATTTAACCTGTGTGCCTAAGTTTGACGTCTATCATTTATAAGTAACAGAATTTTATATGAATTACAGAATATATAACAACTAAGTAATTTATATATATAAATATTTACATTTGTCTATAACTGAAAAATAAAATAAAATAAAAACAGGGACTATTTTGTAATAAGCATCTGAATATTCTTCCGCATCATTGCCTACTGGTAGATATTAGTTCGTTTAAAGATTTAATTAAATTGGATCTGGGTCTTAGTAGAGTAGAGATCGCGAAAGTAAGACAGGGGTCCAGCTTGATGGACTGACGACCTAAGAAATGTTTCTGGGGTAGACTGGATGCGGTGGTTGACCGGGTGGCATGACGCACGTTGGGAGAGGCCCATGCCGAGAGGACTTGGTGAAATTACGATAAATCAGACATTGTGAACATCCATCAACTTATGTTATCACAATTATCTAAAGGCTGCGATATTGTAATAATGCTAATTGTATGCATTTATATTTACAATAATACCTACAGCACTGTTTATATACATATGTACTATCGATTTAATAACATCTTTACTAGCACATAAGGCTAGCAATAGCCAGTTCACGAATAGATTACCTTCCAAATCAGCATTATAAGACTAATTTTGGAAAAGCGTTACCCTCTTTCAAGCGGAGTCAAGTCATAAAACATTAAGAGCTCCTATCTAAGGCATTTAGTACTAATAACGGTAAGACATTGATATCGTAACGGTAACAACCTTGGCTGAAACGTTATACCTTTAGCAGTAAATAGCTATAACGCTAAATAAGTTTCTGAATAACTGGTAATGTAGTCTATGTTATTAGCAGCTTAATTATATTATAGGCACTTTCCTAAAGTTTAGATCTTCCTGAAAAACATATGTACTTTTATTAAGGAAATACTATTAATAAATGGGTAGGTGAGAGATAGTACTATAGAAATCTTTCTAGAACGGATTCCTAGGTTGATAAAATACTTTTAAAATAATAAAAAAAAATTGTGGCTACGGTAACGTTGTGGCTTGTTTTTTTAGAGTCAAAGACTTTTGTAACAGGAGAACTTTGTTACCATAGGAGTAAGTTGTGCAGGCAACATTGTGCGGCATAAAATTCCTAACCATAGTGGTTTCTTTAGTTGCTATTAATTTTTACCTCCTAAAAGTGTCAATCTTCTGTTCATGGTTTTTCCTAATTCATTCTGATATTCAACTAAATGTTGTGTGTATTTATCGAGATGTCTAACTGTAATGTTACATAACATATAACTTTCATACATACTTACACATATAATTAACGAACACAATTTGGTTATTATAATTTAGACCTATTTACGTAATAGGGGCTAGCTTGTTGCCGTCATCCAGGAACTTTTGGGAATTAGATGGGAAAGTTTGGAGCATATGGGATAGAAAAGGAAGTAAAGGTATATAACTTATAGATTAGGGAGTTTAAGCAATAGCTAAGCAAGTTAGAGTCGCATATCGTGTAGTCCGAACTGGCTGATGCCGTAAAGCCCGAGTCCTCCAACTATAACAGTACTTTCCTTAGCTTAATATTGCTTTGGCTTGGTAATTCATAACGCATTGCACAGGTTCTTGTACTATACTAGACTATAAACTACCGGAATCAAATCACCAACTACCAAATTGTTTAAAATCCGCACTATAAAAGAATATAAATAAATTAATCAATTGACTATTTATTGCTGTCATAATCACAGTATGAAAACTCTCCACAATTTTAATATTATAATAGCTATTTACCTTCAGCATGAAACCGCCGTGCAACTTCGCGTCAATTCCAGTGCGGTGCAATTATACGGCAGACTGTGTTTGATGTACCGTGACTAAGAGCCACACTTCAATGAGTCATCAAAACAAGATACCTGCCTATTTCTCTTTCTCGTTGTCTGACGAGTTGTACAACTAACAAGAGTACCAAGGGACACAAAGTTATGAATTCATGTCTACGCGTTCTGCGTTTTCTTAGACAGTCATTAGGCGACCTATTGCAGATCTGAGTTAGCTAAAGTGATTTTAACGGCCACGAGTTCTATTCTCGGCTTATGTAAAAATAATTGTTCCTTTTGGTTTTTCCTGTGCTTATACTCTTGAGTATGTTAATGTTAGCAGAGATAAGTATTTTTATAAAAAGTATTTATGTATACTTATTTATTTATACAGAGTACAAGCTATGCTTCGTTTTTCTAGTTTATCTAGATCTGTATTGTGTCCCATCTGTATTGTAAGAAGTGTTGAAGAGATCAATATAATGCAAAAGACTTACACAGCAACATTGCCTAAACAGGCAAGCCTATATGATGTTACCCTTCAAAATTAACAGATATAATCAAAATACTACACTGCAAAAATATTCAAAATATTATTAACAAGTTAATCCAGTATGTTAAATCTCTTTATAATGGACCAAAAGGGTCAGAATTTTATGCTTAATCTAATCCAATTTTCGTTCAAAATATTCATACATTACAATGTCCTAATCTAATGGGATTTTTAAACCTGTTATATTTATTAACGTTCTCGTATAATTGAGGTCGCGGACCAGTACGAAGTAGATTAACACATATTTTACGTATTATAAGTATTAGAGTATTAGGTATTAAGCTCCCGGGTAAAGTCAGTACAGGTATGGGATCCCGACGTCCTCGAACAATTACTTACTTGCCCAATCCATCTGTATGAGGAATATACCTATAATATTCTTGCGTTCACTAGTTAACACCCAATTTTAAAATCTTTAATTCCTGACGTGTGTGCGTTCAATCAAAAATGCGCAACTTTTCAATAAACGTCTTATTATTTATGTAAACTTAATTTTAACTTTTTATCTAAATGAATAGGATTCTAGACTTATACCTGCGCTTACTTAACAATGGGGACTTAGGCCATTATTTTCTATTGTATTTTACACTGGATTTTGTTTATGTTTTTTGCAACATTTAGAGCACAACAAAATATCCCTGGATCAATCCAGATGATAAAGCGCCTTACGGATACTCTTCAATGCTAACATAGAAGACTTAGACTTCAGAATTATGTGTTACCATGATGTTAGCTAAAATATTTCTATACAGTACAAACACTCACTTCTAAAGTTCATCAAGCCGTCCAAGCTCTAGAGCGTGACAAAGAACATACATAAACATAACACCACTTCTTACACAGGCAGGTAAAATATCTATGATGTGCAACATAAAAGTTTAAGAACTCAAAATTAAACACTACTGTACATACCCACCGTGGCAGATCTTTATGCAAGTGCCGTTTTAATGAATGAATATAATTATAGTAAAGGAATTCAAACTTTAAAAGTTCAAACTTACGACATCAGTCTTAAAAACCAATTCAGAAACTATATGTATGATTAGATAAAGCAACAACTTTTGAAACATTATGTAGAGGTTTGGTACATAGTGGTTTTTAGGTACATTATTTTAAAATTTTGAGTCAGAATTAAATACTGATTCATTTCTTTGATCCCAATATTAAAAACACATAAAGTGACTTGGAAAACAAAATCCACAAAAGACACCTACCCTTACTGGGACAAAAACACAACTTAAGACGAATTGTAGTCAGCTAATGACAAAGTTCAAAAGAACAATGTGCTGTGGAATTCATTAAAAGAAATCCAATGGGACGACGGCGAGATCAAAGAAAGTCTTGTTTAGTTTTATTGTGCCCGCTCTAGTTAAAGCTCACAGACCTCATTGTTTCGATTCAAATATAATTGCAACAAGATTTAACCATATTTTTTAGATTAAAATAATTTTTGATGTACTATTTCCAGAAAAATATGTTACCATAACTACAAGTTTGTGTCTGAAATAACATCACTTGATGCGAGCACCGTGCAAGCAATCTCAGCATGAAATTCGGTTTAGACAGTAAAAGTACCCTTCGATATAGAAATATCCTCGTACACAAACTAGCATATAATTCAATTAAATAATTCTAGTAAAAATCTTAGGATGAGAATAGAGCATGAACTATGAAAGAATAATTGGATTCAGTGACATCTGCCCACGCTTATCAATCGCAACACTTAAGATCTAACTAAGTACGACACTAAAAATATACCAAGAAAGAAAACTTAACACACAAATATAAAAAAAATACCATTAGATTCACACTTACTTTTTACAAAACAACTTATGATAACGAGTCGAAGTTGAAGGAAATTCCCAGTAGGCAATATTTTTCTAGTTGACGATTCGTCACAAAAGATTCGCTGGCCTTGTTCGAGAATAGAGTGACTATACAACGAAGTATTTTCTAGGGATTTTCAAGCAGAATGGATACGAACTTTTCTCTGAATTTCTTTTAAATTAAAACTTTCTAAAATAAACTAACAAATAAATTTATTTATTATATTTATAAGATTATATATGCACCTCATTCTAAACAATAGGGAATTACCTGAAGTAGTTTATCGGAAGGTGAAGTCCGACCACCCTATCTAAATCTTCGGTCCATCGTGCCACATGGCACTCTACACTACACTTCCCTAATCGCGGTCTCCACACTAACACGTGTCGTCTCACGCGTCCATCAGATTAGAAAGAAAAACAAGGAGATGATATAAATAAATCAATAGTTAAAGAATATGTTCTGGCCTAATGAAGTATAATATTTCTCAAGATTCTGGTCTAATAAATAACATGATCATCATTAAGTATAGAAGTCTGTATATTCATTCACAAGTTATTCCTGATTATGACTATAAAAAGCATGACATAGGGTATGGCAGTTTCTTAATCATCCTTGCAACCAAATTTGAAGGCACTACCGCTGATTCCTAGCAGTACCAGCTTCTCCCTCTTGACCGCATTCAACGGAGAGCGACTCGCATCATCGACTGCCAAGCTATTTCTGATCGACTGGACACCTTGGCGTTGCGTAGAGATGTAGCTTCACTCTGCACCCTCTATCGCTTGTATGATGGGGAGTGTTCAGAGGAATTGTTCAGACTTATACCGGCTGCAGGTTTCCGTCATCGTCCTACGCGACAAAATATCCATCCCCACCACCTGGACGATTGGCACTCCACCACTGTGCTCTTCTCCAGAAGCTTTTTGCCTCGCAAGCAGCAAGCAGCTTATGGAACAAATTGTCCCCTGCCGTATTTCCGAACAGATACGATCTTCAAACCTTCAAGAAAAGAGCGTACTCCTACCTAAAAGGCCGGCAACGCACTTGTGACTCTTGAGTTGCGGGTATCCATGGGCGGCGGTAGTCACTTACCATCAGGTGACCCGTCTGCGCGTTTGCCCCCAATCGCATACTAAAAAAATGTTAATTTATCTGTTTATTAAATTGTGTTCCTGCAAGTTAGATAATATAATCCTTATATGAGAAATTAGGTCTAGAAAGTAAAAATATACTTCAATATAAAAATATCCAATATCCAATAATGGAAAATTTAAAGTCTGTATAAAATTGTAAGTTTTCCATTTTCAAGTATTTTATTTTTATCCGAAGTTTTGATTTGATGAAAGATGGTTACCCTATTTAGGGGTGGACCCTCCCCTTTGGGATGGAGGACACATTGTGAGTACTCATCCGCACGCGAGACGATGAGCCTTGATTAGCGATACAATTGTTGTACTTCGTAATTATACGGATGAGGAGACTTATTTATGTTCATTGTGTATTTTTTCTTATTTAGAAGCTCTTAACTGACTTCAAAACAGGAGTTTCTTTATTGAATTAAATTTACTGACAATATCGACCGACCCAACATAAACGTGTACCATGTGTCTTATGTGTGGTTATCTTTGATATAGCTAGCAGAAGCAAGCGAAGCTTCCTTCCTATGGACTCCTGTGATAGTGTGCAACAAGATCGCCTTCTCATAGACAAAACTATCAAGGTTATTGCTGACGGTGCATGCTCCGACTCCATGTCTGTCAATGCTGTTGTCCCATAAGGCTGTGCTATTATGCTGTTTCTTCTGCATATCAATGATATGCTGCAGATAATCAACATTTATTGCTATGCGGACGATAGCACGAGTGATGCCCTTTGCACTGGCACATAAACATAGGCATCTTGTGCTTAAAATAAATATTTTTCTTGGGAACAGTCACGAGTCCGTGATATATGGTACAATTCTCACTTGACAAAAACCTTGGCATTCAAGTAAAAATCAGAACTATTTTAAAAACCTCTTCTGACTTCCTCCACATAAATAAAGATAGGAAGACATGAATTCTAAAATTATTAAGTTCTACTTATAACTCACTACGTTCATATAGACTTAACAGACAACGCACATATAAAAATAACTTTAAACACAAGTAAATATTTCACACTATTTAAAAGAGCCACTTCATAGTTGGACTAAGTAGATGACAAAAGCTTTAAAAACAACTCATAGGCAACTCAACCAGCTCATTCATCTTATTCACAACAGCCAACAATTTCATAGCATTCTGTTTAGTCATGTCACTTGTAAATTTTATTCGTTCCGCCCCTAGCTTGGAAATATATGAGGAATTTAACGTTTGCTAGCTGCAGTGGAATGCTTTTGAAAACTATCAAAGAAGCTATGGTTTAACTGTGGACTAAAGTATATAACAGTATAGACCAAAGTTTGTAAAAAGTAGAAATAAAGGTAGTTTTAAATAGTGAAAAATATTTACTAATGGAAAAAAAGATAATAAAATGACATATATTTGTAACTAATAACACGGTAAAAGAAAAAGTCTAAAACATTCATAATGTTGTTATACACAATAAGAAATAAATTAAGAGTTCAAAAGGTTTAAATTTAGAACCCACACCAAAAAGCCTTAGCATAAATATACAAAAATTTAGTGCCTTTATTTTTAAGAGTTAATATTTCCTGCACTGATCAAATTGATAAGTTTATGTTCTAAAGAAAATTTCAGTCAGAAGTATTCAAAATCGGCGGTCTTGGAACAAAGCTCGTTAGGTATATCGGCAAGAATAAAAGCAAATTCTGCTGTCTCTGCCTACCCCGTAAGGAGAGGTGCAAGAGCATAGTGCTCTCATTTTATAAGACAGTTTTAATTTTATTATTTAAATATTAGGTTATTTTTTATACTGTAGGGGTACAGGCCAACAGACGGGTAACCTGATGGTAAGTGACAACCGCTGTCCATGGACACCTGCATTTTAAAAGTCGTAAGTACGATGCCCGCCTTTGAGAGGGATGACGGGAAAGAAGAGAGGGGGGTGAGGAGATGGGAAGAAGAAAGGGGGTAGTGGGAGAGGGGGAATTGGGCCTCCGTAAACGTCGCTCATTTAGGGGAAATGCAACACAAGTATTACTTCACAACCCTGATTTGCTTGAGCTATTGCTTATACTCCCCAATCCAACTGTATAAGCAATTTTCTTTTCTATCCTTCCCTTCCTGTCAACATACTCAAAATTTTCACAACTGATTCCCAAAAGTACCTATATGACGGCAATAGGCTTGCTCTCTATTACGTAAGTGGGACTGTTGGGTTGAATGACATATGACATTTATTAGTTAATAAAGTAAATAAACACCACTTATGTTTATAAATAAATGACATGCTCAAAGATAGAACAACTCTATCAAAGGCTCATTTATTAGGTATCTTAAATGGCTTGATCAGATTTTTATCTCGAATAACATAAATTACAAAAACAATAAAAATGTTCCATCTGCTGATTTAATTTTACATCTTGTGACAATATGAAGTATTCTTTGTCAGAAGTAAATCATTTTGCTCGTAAACGATGATCACGATCGGTTCACACCTACCCCGGAATCTCACGTCCTGATGTCTTTTTCACTGCTCACCCCCTTTTTTATGGCCTATGATAGTGTTTGGTACAAGTGAAAAGCTAACATCAAGTTTTATTTTTGTCGAATTCAAAAGTACAGATAATTAAAATTAGGAAAATATTCAAATTTACGTGTATGATTTCATTACTTTCATTTAAAAAGCAATATTTGTTAAATAATCTGAATAAAATAAAATAGCTCCCACTACACCTATACATTCAATGAATGTATGCAGCTCAAGAGTCGAATGGATTACAGATCAAATTGTTGTGCGAAAAAGTTTCTTAAGTTTCAATTATCCAATCCGTGGCATAGACGTTATGTTTATTATTAATATTAGGATTATGATATATGTACTTGTGGCGCACGTTGGGAGAGGTCTAGAGGAGTAGACTGCAATGGGCTTCAGCTTATGATGTTGATGATTATATAATAATTACTATATGATATAAAAATATATATACACGTATGGGCTTGATTTGGCCAACTAAAAAAACACATGTGTCTAAAATTTAATAAGGGCATATTTTTCGCGATCCGCTCATAAATTGTGCCATCGGTCAAAGATCGTAAAGATAATGTAGAAGTTACAGCTCTCATAACATTATAATACTTCTATGTAGCCAAAGGGATATTTGAGTGATAATAAAATTTAAATATGACGAACGGCCATTGGCCGCATGGAATTATAATAGGCATTGTGTGACTCGAACAAACATAATTATTTATTATGAACTTTAATATAGAATCCTGTGGTTTTAGTAGCTTTGTTATGCTTATAGATTTATATTAATATTGTTACAGTTCTGTTCTAATTTAATATTCCTAAAAATTCAATAGGGACATATATACAAATAGGGAGTTTCTCTTAAGGACGTCTTGTCGAAATTTGAAAAGTTTTTAAATCTACGAGCAGCTTTTTGCAATACATTGCAAACAAAAATGTAAACATGAAATAGGTAACACAAAATATCATGAAATCTACAAAGATTTCTTGGAAACTTTAATGGCAGGTGGTATTCTTTGTTTTTCCACACGAACTCAATATTTTTATGAATTATATCTAAATAGAAGAATTGACAAAAGGTAAAAATCTTCTAGACACATTTTATTGTTTACTTTCCCTGTTTACGTTCGAAGTAATTACTAAACGAAATAAGTAGAGGCTTTTATTATGTCTAATAAATATTTACTGGCGTATTTGAAGAATGTGATATGTGCGTTGAACTGGAGCTTGCTTATTCATATCGTTCTTCTATTTGTAAACTGAATTTGAATAAGAATGTTTGTAAATATATTTTTAAAATGAACTGTTTAATATATTATTATATAGAGTTAAAAAATAAACTCTTCTGAGAATTGTTTGTCTGTTTTTTTTAACATAGAGTTCGATTGAAAACATGTTCCCATTTTTATTACATATCTAACTGTCTATAATATGATGTTTTAAACAGTTAGATGATATATTTAAAGAATACATTTTTACCCGCCTGCGCTAGGGAAGGTATCGAGTGTATGTATGAATTTTTTAGCCAAGCCTTGCAGTCAAGACGGCTTGATAGATTTCGAAATGTATGGACACCATACATTTCGAAATAAGAAAAAAAATAATAGTATTAGTAAAATAGAGAAAACATTAAGAGATAAAACAGACAAAGTTATGATGTGGTAGGATTTATATATGTTTTTAAATTTTATTTGTTTATGTGTACTTTTATTCTAGATTATAAAAGCAATCTGTCAAGCATTATTACAAAATTCAAACGGTGTCTTCATCTCACTAGCCGTAATATCTAAACCAAAAAGAATAATATTTCTCATTCCACACTTACACGATTTTTTTTAAATAAATATATGGCTTTGAGGCCACAGGCGCCATATCTCACCTGTAACAAAAAAGAGGTTATTAATAGTTTAACCATAGATTAAATATAACATTATCTCAGCATGGTATGTTAATGGACCAATAACAGTCGATTATCGCTTTGTAAAGAGCCGATTTTACTTTTTTGGGTTCAGAGATTAGAATTGTAGGTTTGATCAAATAAAAAAAAACAGGTTCCTAACTGATGGTTGCATGAATGTATGTTATTGGGAATACATTTTAACTTAAAGCCACGTGATTCTCTCTTGAATAGAATAGGTCCACCTCAATTCATCCCGTCGGTTTTTTTTTTTTTTATGTGATAGGGGGCAAACGAGCAGACGGGTCACCTGATGGTAAGTGACTACCGCCGCCCATGGACACCCGCAACTCAAGAGTCACAAGTGCGTTGCCGGCCTTTTAGGGTTTAGCAAAAGGCGTCTAAAGGATAGGACTGTCTGTCCATTGGACAGTGCTTACGTATACAGTCATAAAATGTCCAGATGACAGCAATAGACTTGGCTCCTATTAAGTAAATGTTGCTAAATTACAGTTGGTTAAATGTCGGCCTTTGCAACGCCTCTTTCGCCCTCTCTTTGTGTTTGTATTTTGACTATAATTTATATCTTGTTAAGGGTTTTATGCATCAAAAGATCGTCTTGTTAAACTGTGAATAGTTGTCAGTAATACTTACCAAATAATTTTTCATCATCGCTTACATTTATCATACCTAAAGGACGATGAAAAATATTAATGATCCACTTAGTAATTAATTGGTTAACGTAATATGTGTTTATTCATGTAATTAGTGACTTAAAAGAGTGGACATGAGTTTGTTTGCCCTTTTTCTTCTCATTAACCACTTAGAAACAGGCGGTTATAGATTAACACAGGCAGATAATTAATTATTTCATGTTTTTTATATTCATTTCACATTTGACAAAGCAACCTACAATTGCAATGACGCAGTGTGTATTGATCTTGAACTTCAAATATTTATTAAATAAGACAATTTCAAATAATTGTTCAACAATTTTATAAAATAAAGATATTTAACTTTCTTTTTGTCTCTCCCTTTTTTTTCTCCCTTTACATTTCAATATACCTCCAAATCCTTTCCTATATTATTGGCCCTATTACAATATGGGACTAGTCTTATAGTCGGCAAAATGTGGGCATTAATTACGCATCTTTATACAGGCGTGAGTATGTATATGTACAAGATAAAGTTCAAACAATCGACACATAAGAAATATTAGGGATTAAGATTAGAAGCAACGGGTAAATTGGTTTTAAAAATATTTCCTTGTAACTTCAAGTTAAAAAGGTACAGAACACAGATTTTGTCACTTTCACGAAGTAGATGGGGGTCAGCATATTATTTTATCTGTGCCCCAGATTATTGTGTTATTAATGTATGATTATAATTGCGGTACCAAGCTCTAATTTATCAGACTGCGCAAGAAGAATTTATGTATTTAGTGACGGTTGCCTAGGCTTAATGAACGTTGATTTGTAAGCGGTCATTTAAACCTTCTTAACGGTGTGAATGAGATTTCTACGGTGTAGGATTCCAAGTTGACATTCGCGAGAGTAGATACAACGTTAATAAATAAATTATTAAACTGCAGTCGGGTAATATATAAATATTATTTTCAATCATTTTACTTGCTTTGGTTTGCAGCAGCAGAACAATAATACGTGATACTCAATATTTTCTCTCGACTTAATTTTATAAAGTTACACATGAATTGATATATTTTCAAACCGATATTATACCGATAATCATGTAATTGTGCATACACCTTAAGAGTTCAGAAAAGGTTAATTCAGCAAAATAAACCTTAGGAATAACTGAATTGATGGGAGAAATCCACATTCGCGAGCGAAGTCAAATAGACAAATTATAATAAATATAACACAGTTTTGTTTTACGGAAAATTTTCTATAGTCGGCCTCATTTTCTCTTATTTGGAAGCAAACAGTCAGCGCATAAAACTAATATATTTAGCAATTCCCGAGATCAGATCAAATATACACACAGCGTGATACATAGAATAGCTTTGATAATATTTACATTGAATATGATAATATTTGCTAATGCGAAAATTAAAACGAGAGTAAATAATTATTTAGGTAGGTTTATTACTTAACAAACATTGCAAGATGGGATGGCCTTTCTTTGATTATATTTAAGTGGTTCACTTAAAGGCTTAAGCAAGATAAATACCATTTGTTCTATGTAGCATCACATATTTATTTATATGTAATTTATTGTCTCCGATACTTCAAACATTTTATAACTCTACATACACATATATAGCAGAGGCGTAGAAAACGCCCACACAACCATAACTACTATCTATCGGACTATCGTACTATCGGATATATAACTGTCCAGTCAATTACTTGCCTTCTATGATGCTCACAAGATGAAATCAATCAATACATAAAACTGCAGTCCACAGCTGAACATGGCCTCCCAATGTGCGCCATAGCACACTCTCCTCCGCCTTCCGCTATTCCACTCCACTGAGAACCACACGAATAATTTATAATAATAAACGTACCCGTCATGACATACGGAGCCCAAACGTGGACACTTACGGTACGATTTGTCCACAAACTCAAAGTCGCTCACCGTGCTATGGAAAGGGCTGCGCTCGATGTTTCTTTAAGGGATCGCATCAGGAATGAGGTGATCCGACAGAAAACCAGAGAAATAGACATAGCCCTTCGGATCAGTAGGCTGAAGTTGCAGTGGGCTGGCCATATTAGCCGCAGAACCGACGACCATTGGGGCAAAATGAGTTTTTGAGTGGAGACCGCGTCTGGGCAAACGGACTAGGACGCCCACAGGCCAGGTGGAGTGACGATTTGCGCAAGATGGCTGGCAGGAGCTGGATGCGAGAAGCCGAAAATAGATCGAAGTGGCGTGCAATGGAAGAGGCCCTTGTCCAGCAGTGGACTGCGATAGGCTGATGATGATGATGATGATGAAACTTAAATAACACATTGTTTTAAATATTATTATTATATTCTCTTTTATATATATATTTAATTCTGATCGTTATTATTGTGAGTGCATTTCTGAAGTTCATTACCATGGGAATTTCACAAGTGAGTATATATATGTATATATATTATTGTTTGGGTAGTGTAATTAATTAATTTATTTTAATAATAATTAATATTATTATTAAAATAAATTATTATTGTTTTTAATGTATTTAATGGTCCTGTGACATGTGTATGTCAGGTGTTTAAGAAACAGGCTTGCCTAGTGTGAAGACCACGGAGTTGTCTTCTGTTAATTCTGCAGCGGTTAACACATACATACCTACAGGGTTAAGTGTCTTTCAATTCCGAAGTTTGGCCCCCAACTACTGCCCAATTTAGGGGGCCCAATGCCTCCTGTAGGAAACTGTACGTTAGGATAGTGTATGGCTCTGTACGGAGCAACAATCTGGACGGAGACGACCAACAATGCCGCAATTTTGCATAAAAGGATATCGCACGATCTCCTTTGAAGCGGCGAGTCTCCTAGCCGGTACTCCGCCATGAGACCTGGAGGCGAAATCCCTTGCAACCCCGTACCAGTGGCGCAGGGAGGCGTAGGAGTGGGATCTGAGACTTGCCCCTCGTGAAATCGAGGCGCAACGTTCCCGCTCCGCCAGGTACTCATGGCTCGGTGGAAAGAACGGCTTGAGCGACCGAGCGCAGAGCACGCCACGATCCCCGTGAGGTCACGGTGAGGCCCGTCATGGAGGATTGACTAGAGAGGAGACATGGTCCCGTCTCCTACCGGTTGACGCAGGTGCTCACCGGACACGGATGTTTCGGAAAGTACCTGTGTCGTATAGGCCGGGAGCCAACGTCTGAGTGCCATCACTGTGGGGGCTGCCGCGAGGATACTACACTAAACACTTTGGTGTAGTGCTCTGCATGGGTGCAGCAACGTGCCGATCTCGTGGCAGCTATCGGTGTGGGTAGCCTCTCACTGGATCTCATATTCAAGGCCATGGTACGAGCGTGCTTGGGTTTCCGCCACCTCGTACTGCGAGGTAGTTATGTACGCTAAAGAAGCGGTGGAACGGGAACGGGAGAGGACAAGTTCTGTCCCGTCCCGCAGAAGACGCACCAGGCGCCGGAGAGCGCTAACTGATCTCCAGCCTCTATGAGCGCTGGCCTGAGGGTAGCGGGCCGGGCTGATCGCTTCCCTAGCAGAAGCAGGCCCAAGACGGTGGCATGACGTGTTCCGCGCACGCCTCTAATGTGAAGGGAGGGTATGGCCCTCAAAGTCCACGGCGTGGTCACCTACCAATCAGATGGCCAAGGTCTGCAGGGGTCTCCCGAAGGCTTCCTTTACAGGGTATCCCGGGTTCCCTGAAATAGACCCAGTTGGACGGAACACTGTGTGGTTTTAGTCGGTTCGAGTCCGACATACCACCTCACCCTCAGTTCCGGTGAGGTGATGACCCATGGGGATTTCCACACGAAAAAAAAAAACAAGGTTAAGTGTCATATATAATTTTAAGACCTTTAAGACCTTTTAATTTGTTAAATAAACCGTTTTTTTCATTGACACAAAAATCCCAAGACGCGGGGCAACTATTTGTGAAATAATTATTTTTTTCTAACGTCTGGGAATCGAACTCACAACTTCTAGCTCAATAGACACTACTAACCACTAAACTACTACTAGTGGCAAATTAAATATTACATATATTTACATATATTACGTATGTTTATGACAACGTTTGTTACCAAATCACCTACTAACCACTGAACTGATTGGGATTAAATTTGGCACACACGTGCGATGTTTGGTATAATTATAATATTAATAGTGTACCGTGGTAGTATGGCCACCTTGATCTTAAACGTGGTCGGTGAGGGAAACTTATTAACAGGGATAAATTACAAATACTAGGTTAAAAAATTTCATTATTTAAAAAAAAAATGCTATTACAGATATGTAGAAGTTAAATGGAAACGAAAGTTGGGCTTCGAGAGGCTTCGATTATGGTCCGTTTAGTAGTGGTAGTTGAGACAATTTGCATTGCTGGAGGGAGAGAAAGAGAGCCTGCGCTAAGTCCTCCCTCGCGCAATAATAATGTGGAAGTTTATGCAAATATGTCTTTTACGTGACTGCGCAAGAAGGAGGGTCTTGTTTTTCAAGTGTCTGCTTGTATTCATGCATGTGTGTAATTCTTTGTTATACCCTAGAGCCGAAGGGGATTGGGCTATTAATAGTTGAATTAAATGATCTGGTTTCGAAATCCCATCCCATTTCACTGTAGACTATACGTTTTAAATTGAATCAGCGAAATATATGGTAAAAGCATTTCAAAAATGATCACACCTCAAACGTTTAAGTTACAGCAGACCGCCCGTTTATAGCTGTCGGGATCTATCTACAGGGGGCGATAAATTAAAGTCCGCAGTTACAAACGGATGTATTTATTCCGCAGAGAGTGTTTACCGCCGGTGTGAAGTAGCCCTTGATAAATCCGTCAGTTTGTACTAAAAAGTTCGGCAGTTAATGTCAAAATTTTGTTTGTTAGTACAAGTTTGGTACAGTTTTTCGGCTTCCATGTGGGGTTCAAGATTTAAATAATAAATCTATTTTAAAATTAGATTTATATTCGGTGTTAGGTTCGAAGTAAAATACTGTGAGTCGATTAAATATTACTGTGTAATTTGAGAGAATCAATCAGTCAACGAGAAGAACAGCAACATACCGTTGACAAGCATGACACTCGAAAAGGTTGCTAATAAATTAATTGTGAGTTTTAAGAAGTATATACTGCAATAACTTTTAGAGCAACATTTTTTTTTTTTTCATTATATGCTACAGAGATTTCAAGTTTGGAAAATCATTTTAGTATCATTTCTGATACTTCAAATTTCAAATGTTTAATTTTAAGCCGACAAAACGTTTTTTATGTGTAACAAATTGAAAGAACCCAAGCTGAACATGAATTATGTTTGCATTAAACCTAGCTTTAAGATAATTAGACAAATAAATTGAATTTCAAAAGAACTTTAACTTGGATTACTGTTCAAGTGGGTTGCTACAGATTAATACAACAAACGAAAAAGTAAGGAAAATCAAATCAAATCTCAATAATTTATCTAATTTCAACCAATACCTGTAGTAGTTTTAGATTACTGTCAGGTACAGAAGTCATTCAGACTAAGTCAATCATCGAGCTACTCGTGGTTGCCTGTTCCAATGCGTTGATCCTATAGAGAATAACAGACAAGAAACTCTTTTTCAGCTATTTTTAGATGTTCTTTTGTGAGGTAGTAAGAGGACTTGGACTTCCCAGCACCAGCCAGTTCGAGCTATTCTTGAGCTATTTCTTAAACTTTCTCCCAAACCCATACGTATAAGCAATTTCCCTTTCTTTCCCTATCTACCCATTCCTTTCAATATACTATTTTTATTTTATTATATTACCCATCTCATTCGTAAAGTGCCCGAAGGACGGGAAGAAGAAGGCTTGCCCCATATTAAGTGAATGGGACCAAATTATGTTAAAAAAAATTTGGGTGTTCATTACGCCTCTGCCTGCCTCTGTTATGAGGTGAGGTTTAAAAGAGTATAAGTTACAAATATTTTATATATTTTAATACCTAGCAAGAATTTAATTCTTGCAGTACACGAACGTGATGGCTACATTGATTTAAAATATTCCCTTGTACCAAATAATATCGACATTAAAAATTTAATATTTTCTCTGTAAAAAATTCGTGCTGCGGTCCTATTGACAATCCACCGCCACGCGGTTTGATTTAACCGCATTTATTATTACCAGAAGCTAACATTACATTTACTCGGACACTATAATTCTTATTGAGATTCAATGACAGACAATAAATAATTGTAATTACTTAATACTACAATTAATAAATTGTCATTGTCAATACTGAAATATTTTGAACGGCTGGAGGGTCCGGACTGCTTCGTAAGAGCCGAGTTTGGAGTGTACGTATGTACGATGTATGTATATTGTGTATATTAAATATTTTTTAAAACTAATATCAAACTTTAATATCTGTGATATTGTAAAAAAAAGTTTAATATGCTAAATAGAAAATTATTTTTTTAAGATTGAAATAATCTGCCATCAATCCTTATACATGACAGCTGTAACCCGGCAACTACCATTTACTAGAGAGAAGCAATCAAATACTTGTTCAACTATTCCCTAACCCTTTGACATAATACAAGTTTCACAATATATACATATAGTATATCTGCCTGTACAAACAAGATCTAACAGGAATACAATAGCATAAACAGCGCGGAGAAATTCCCGGACCCCATTACACTATGGACGACGCGATGTTTAAATATACAGGTTGAGTGAGAACGCTGAAACTATGAATTTGGGTAGAATTTGTATATTATGACTAATATTTTGAATTGAAATTCAATATATTCAAACGGAAAATATCACAGTAGCTAATACTATATTTATTTTCTTTACTCTACCTTAAAAATATTTCTGTTTCAACTCGTTATAAATAAATACGGAAGGTTTAAAAAGTTATTACTGATTGAAGGCAAATAAATTTCAAGAAAAAATAATGATTGTTTTAGTCCACTTGTTAAAAACAGTTTTGGGAAGTCACAAGCTTTTAGTTACCTTAAGTATTAAACCTAATTAAGATTTTTTAAATTTAGTTTAAGTATATATAAACACCATTGCACTGCATGACATGTACACTTTAAAAAGTAAAGAATCATGTTTCCTGTATATACTACTACAAAATAGTTACATTTATGAATAGAAATAGAATTAAAATCCGACAAAAACTTGTATTGAAGTAACCTCGTAGTCGATTGTCCAAATTACGAAAAACATAACCTCTATAATTCCAACTAACAAGCCAATGAATCCATAATCCGTTTTTGTACAAATTCCACCAGCTCCTTACTTTACAGGGGCCTCACGTACCTATTGTCAAGACATCCCCACAATACCTCGTAAGAGGAATAAGTAACGTGCTTACCGTCTTGGATTATATGGGTAATGGGCCGGCCCTAGCTATTACACTGAGTTTCACACGCGTTTACATATATGTAGAAGTGATGTCTATTTGTGTCTGTGTCATGTAAATTTTTTGTGCAAACATCTATTGTTAGATGGTTTATGACAAAAGTCCTTTTCTTTTTCTTTACATTGGAATTCTTGAACAATGCGATATTATCAAGTTTAAGTCACGTAATATTATAAAGACGCGACTTTGGGTCTCATTTGGTCGAAATCTTGCGATTGAGCGTTTCTGTGTCTGTAGTTATTTTGACAGAGAAAGCCACCTCTTTTCCAGGAAAAATACAAGATACTCAATATCTGCTAAAAAAATAGTTTAAAGACAGACTGGGAGTAATTTGAGTTTATTAGTAGACGAATTAATTAAATCATTATAAATGGTCTGATACTCTCACACAAACTCTGTTTTTGAAAAACAAGAAATATAACTTATTTATATGTAAATATATATCCATAATTTAATGTATCATACAAGCCCCACCACGCTACAACACACTATATGTTTAATAAACTGTAACACAATGTTATAATTGTTTGTATGTTAAATAATTTACTTGTTATACAGAATGGCGTGAATTCCAGTAATTTCGGAACAACAGAAGCAAAACATTTAATGAATTAGATGCGTCTTACACCAAGGGGTGTGTTTAGATTGTGAAAGCTTTATATTTTGGCTACGAAATTTACAACAGGGTTCTGAATGTAGGGCAATGTCTACCTATATGTTACCTAAATTACTTACGTAAATTTTAATGTTGTGATGTTGAAATATTACATCGACCATGATATACATTTTCATAACTACTGAATGAAATCTATTTTGAGATGTAGTGGTAAATTTAAATGGACTGATAAAGCTATTTCGTGGTTTAATTATATTATTATAAAATTCAAAAAGATGAATAAAATTAAAAAAATAATGACAACAATGTTCTTTTAACATTTAGCTACATAAGAAAATAAGTTTAGTTTAACAGTTACCGTTGCGCTACATATTGCCACACCAGTATAGAATATAAAATATTGAAATCGTTAAAACATTTAAAAAAGATCCAAAGCACTTTAAACAAGTTTTGGTCAGGAATCTTTACAAACATTAGTTTATTTAATCAAACTCTTCAGCTTGCCAACTTACGACTGCAATTTAAAAAAAAATAGTATCTTTTGAACAAATAATCAGAAAGCAAATTCAAATACAAACGTAACTTGAAAATCGCGGAGAGATGTTCGTGAACTCTGAAATGAACTCTTTTTCAGGAAATAAAATAACGGTGTTATAAGTTTGATTCAACTTGAGTATCACGAAGGGTCCTACTGTAAGCGGATTGAAAACTCTATCAATATCATATCTCGACTCACTCTCTCATGTTAATCTGGAAGTCGGATTCAACGAAGTGTAATTAATATTTATACATTTAATAAAAATGTATATAACGTAATTCACCTTCTTAAAGGTTCAGCAGACTCATGCTAATATTCCCGAAGGGGTAAGCAGAAGCGTCTTAAACCAGTTCCCAGCCGAGAGTGTCAAATATAACTTAGTCCCACTTACGCAATAGTGGGCAAGCGTACATTGGGTACTGTATAGCTGTATATATGTACATATACTGTCGGATAAATAATATTTATTCTGATCCCTTAGTCGCCTTTCGCGACAACCACGACAAGAGATGGTGTGACCATATTCAACTCGACCGAGAACCATGCAGCTAAGGGTTCTTGTTGTTGTTTAGTTGTTACTAGTATGGTATAGTAGTAGTTACTAAATCTAAGAGGCAACATATACCCTTTATTATCTTCAATGAGGCATAATGCTAGGCCTGAAGGCAATGTGTTTAGAGAGTTGATTTTAGGTTCATTGTTGATATTAAAAATCATAAAGGTTAAAAGATCACATCAAAGCGTTTGAGTCCCAGTTAAGTTTTAGTTTCGAAAATCCAACGCGAAATTGCTTTTAGAGTTACCTTTGAGTTCCTAAAGATAAATAATATTTCTGGCATGATTAAATTTAATTAAGAAAAAGATTTTGTTTGTTTGTAAAAGAACATCTAAAAAGAAATCATCCACGCTAGTAAAGCGTCCCCACCCCACAAAAACTTCGCAACCAGACAGCCAGCGACAACATTGAAAGTTCAGGCTATAGCAATCGCGAGTACATACTTTAATATTCTCAAGAATGATGTATATTATATCGTACATCATAGAAATACTTGATGTGCCGCGGTTTTGTTTTAAAACTTCAGAGTTTGCCCCGAATACTTTTGATGTTCTAATAAATTCTTCCCCCCTTTTGATACGAAATTCCATGTAATAAATTGGGTTTGATGAAGAATTTGAATGGATTTTTAGATGATATGCCGCCGTGGTTGAAATGTTTGCTATTTAATTAACTTTTGGGGACGGTTCATTAAAACAAATAATGGTTTACTTTTAAATATTAATGTTATGTTATACTGAATACCAAAGAACCAATAAATAAAGTTATTGCTTATCATCAAAGTGAAATACTTAATATTCACTTCAAAAGATATTCAATAGTCTGTATGTAATTTACAAGTTCCCAGTCTAGGATTAACTTGTGGACAGATAACAGGTCGTCTATGAATTAGTTAGATAGCTTGGCTTACCGACACCAGCCAGTTCGATATAGGTATGCGACCCTGACTTGCTTGAGTTATTGCTTATACTCCCCAATCCATCTGTATAAGCAACATCCCTGTCCACCCCTTTCTATCCTCCCATTCTTGTCAACATACTTCAAATTTTTCCATGTAATTCCCAAAAGTACCTAGGCTTGCCCCCTGTTATACGGATGGGACTAAACTATATTCTGGAAATGTAGGAGTTAGTTACTTTTCTGCCTACCCCTTAAAGAGTAAAGGTATGACTTTGGCTGTATCTTTCGTATCGATTTCCTTTCAACTCATTAGGAGACCTAGCTGGTTTATCTTAAGCCTAAAATGATAATAAAGTTAACAATTTATTAAAAGACGTTACGAAGGGAAACTAATCGTATAAGATGGGATAGTTTAATGGACACACATACCACTTTATGTTCATTGCTCCGCTCCTAAGAGAGACAGCGTGACGTTTTACATATCTTCCCCATTAAACGGGTTATATAACGGAATAAGAAATGATTTTGCAAATGTGATTAGTAGATTCTAACTAGTACCTGAGATTAGCGCATTCAAACGAAAATGAAACTGTCTCTTTATATAATATTATGTTTACATTTTTGTCTCTGCCTACCCCGATGGGAGAAATGCGTGAGATTATATATGTGTGCACAATTTTATTTTATTTATCTTCCTTTTGTACTGCCTCTTTAATCCTGAAGATCGACCGTCATTTTCTATTTGCCATTATATTGTAAAATTTGTATATCAAATTAGTCTCACTATATAAATCAGTTCAGACAGGTCACCTAACAGTAAGTGACTACCGCTGCCCATGGACACCCGCAACTCAAGAGTCACAAGTGCGTTGCCAGTCTTTTAGGTAGGAGTACGCTCTTTTCTTGAATTTTATTAAATAAATTTATGAAAACGGTAATCGCAAATCACCTTTAATATGTATGTACAAAGGTTTATTACTATCTCATAAATAAAAACATTAGTTTTGGAATAAGTAAAAATTGTCTTAAATGGAAATAAAACAGGAGATTGTTATTTTGTGTATGATCGCAATTGATTATTGGGTAAAACCAGGCTCACGTGACAAGCGAATGTTTGTGAAGCTGGCAGAATAAATACACACATTCACTCACACCTGTGTGGGGCATAGGTATGCAATGTAGTACCTAAACCTGTAACCCCGTAAGGGTAGGCTTAATTAATGCCCACATGTGAGGTCTCCGGTGGCCCAATCTCCCCTCTCCTCTTTCCATCCCTTCCCCTTAAAGGCGGGCAGCGCACTTATGTCTCTTGAATTGCAGGTATGCATGGACGGCAATTGACACTTACCATCAGATGACCCGTGTGTTCATCTGTCCCACTCTATTATAAAAAAAAATAATAATAAGGAGATTAAAAAAAAATGTGGGCATCCAAAGACAAATACGATATACTGATATAAAAATAAAAGAGTTAATAATCTCAGTCAGGGACAGTAAAAAATAGCTCGTTATTGTCACTTTTTAAGAAGGCAAAGAGATCGCAGGAGAGAAGTGTAGGGTTTGCTCCAGTGACGAGAGCAAATAGCAAACAATAAGTATAAAATGGTCACTTTCACGTTTAAGTCTCATCAGTAATTTTACTGCTATACTGTGGAATTGTCTGAATGCAGAAATTAGTTTACATCACATTACTTGATATATCAAGGTACTCCTTTTTATATTGCACTGACCGTTTACTTGGGAGGAGGCCGGGCAGTAAAAACGTTTTAGCCTCTGAAAAGGGAACGGAATAACTTTCACGATAGAAGAGACTGCTTGTTCATCAGTATCTAAGCTCCGTTTGCAAAAAGGAATAAGATAAATAATTATAACTTGATCGAAAGGAAACGAGATATTTGCAATGTACTGAAATTAGTTAAAACTCTTTTGAAATTATTAATTCATGATAATTAAAAATGATTTAATTAATACATATATACACCATCACCTAAGATCCTAAAAGTGTTATGCAGACGCGTATGAAATTTCTACTTTTTGCCCCATCCACCACTCTTAGACTCCACTTGTTGCTTTCCATCAGGCAGAGTAGAGTCATTATGGTAGGCTTATATAAAAAAAAACCTAAGTGGATCAAAATAGCAAGTCTGTTGCCGTTATACGGGCACTGTATGAATGTATACATACTGTCTGATAGATAACATTCCGATTCCTTTGTCACCTTTTCTAACACCCACGGGAAGAGATGAAGGGCTCCGTGCTACTACCAATAATTTAAGTATAAGTTAGAAAATAAGACTCTGTTTAACATTGAGTAGGGTAGGCATCTGCAACATACACACACGCATGCCACTAACTGAAACTTATAATCCCAAATAATTATTGTCTACAACAACAATCAGAGCTTCGCCTGCCGGTACAAATTAGACCTATCTAATTAATATCAGATATCGGAGGAATCGCTTCAGAACCGGAATATCGGTCGTTTTGAATCGGAAATATCTCGAAATGAATATTAGGATTCGATAAGAGCAGTAATATCGATTTGATGATAATGTTTGATTTGATGTTATTTTATTTTAATTGTAGGAAGAAATTAATGCACTTTGTGGTTTTACGAGGTGGTTCTAAAACACATTGGGTAAGGGTTTTATAAAACAAATTAACATAACATATACAATTATATATAAAAATAATCAAAATATATAAAAGTGCTATAAAGTGTATCACAGTGGTGTTTTCGATTCAACAATTACTAACCAAAATTGACTAAAGCAGACATCTGAGAAGAGACATCCATCAAACAAGTACCTTGTGACGTATATGTAAGAAAAAAATAAACGAAAAAGACGTTAAAAAGATATGGAATATTGTCGTCCTTTGATCTTTTAAGGATTATACACGGTCTGTGCTTTATTTATGATTGTATTCTCGAACGCAGATTAGACTCTTTCGAAAAAGTTAAATTACAATATTTCGGTAATCTCGCCCAATAACACAATTCTTATAATATGGTTGGGTTTTAGACGGCTTGGTGAAAGAGATGTAAGTAACGTAGGCAAGTAGATCATTAAATGATGATTTAAAGAGAAGAACGAAGAGATGACTCCTATTTAGGTCCCCTTGGTCACAAGGATATGATGGGATATCAGAAAATTACGAAAAGTTTTTACGATTAAAACCCACGTTTTTACGATTTAAAGTATTGCGCAAAGGACGTGGAAAACGTATTAAAGACGCTAATCTGTTGTGTGTCTTTTTTAAAGTCAACTATAATTATTATTAGAATATAAACATTCATTACAATAGCATTCTAATGCGACATTTAAGACGGTTATTATTACTGAAAATAGTAATCTCCAAAAGCTCACCTGACCTCCGGGTACGTCACTAATTTCGGTGAAACACAAGCGTTGCTTCACAACCGGTTTTCTGTGAGGCCGTGGTATCGCGGTCGAGCCGGCCCGTTCGTGCCTAAGCATGGCTCTACCATCTTTTAAACTTGATACAATTTTCTATGTCTCGTATTGTACTTGTATAAACGAGTACAATCATTTCCTTAAGAACCATAAACATAGTTACAAACAGTCCTTAACTACTTACTATAATATTAGTTAAAGTAACATAATATGACCGAAACGTGCAATTATATACCCTAAAGAATTTACTCACAAAGATTGAAATTGTTTGCACATAATACGATTTATAAGTGATTTCTGTAACACTATTGTGGCCCCACATTGTAAAGAAATAAAGGAGTTTCGTGTTACTTACGTGACCTTTGTAAATAATTCCGTTGTAGTTAATGAAAGATCATGAAAGGTGGAAAATAGGGTCCGGTAAGTTGATGAGCATATTACGTAAAGGTAAAGTAACTGAAGAGCGTAAACTACGATTTTAAGCCTTTTCTCGTAAATAATAAAGGTCATTATTAAAATGTCGCTTATCTAGGTATAATATTGTGTACAATTATTAGAATGAGATAAAGAGGACTTAAATATGACTATTACGCACTTACGACTGTAATAGCGGAGAGGTAGGTATCATTTTGCTGAATATAATTTAGTTCCACTGACCTAATAGCGGGCGAGTTTTTTGATGTCAGGCGGGCACTTTGCGAATTGAATAGAGAAAGGATGATATCACGGAAAGAAAGCAGTATCGGTTACACGGATGAATTAGGGAGTGTAGGTAGCAGGTCAAGGTCGTATATCGTGGTAGAGGCAATGCACGAATGGGCCGTCTGGCGATGGAACAGGTGCGATACCACGGTCTCGCAGAAAACCGGGTGTGAAGCAACGCTTTCATGGCATTTCCCCGAAATTTGGGAGTTTTCCGGAGGCCCAACTCCCCTTCTCCTCTTTCCTCTCTTCTCATCACCGTCTTCCTCTTTCCTGTCTCCCTCTATATTCGAACCCCGATATCACTCTCAAAGGCGGGCAGCGCACTTAAGACTCTTGTTGTCACTTACCATCAGATGACCCATCTGTTCGTCTGTCCCCCTATATTATAAAAAAAAAAACTATCAATCGAGGTGGCTAACGCCGAGAATTCCCCTCGAACAATCTAACTTTATTTCATCTACCTACAAATTACGTTGTATAAGAAGAAACTGGTACTGTTAATACATTAAGGTTAATTTAAAAACTTACAAAAAAAATCTTTACCTTTTGAGAATATTAGAAATAGCAAAACACATTAAATGAGTTAATTATTTCTTTCATTTTAACCTTAAAGAATATTTTTGAAATTCAACCAAACCAAACCCGGTCCTAAATTTTTTTTATACATGTTAACCAATTGTAGTGAAACCTGTAAATTGGAACTTACAGATGCCATAGGAGAGTATAACACACTTCTAAGAAAGTGTTTGACTTTCAGTAGGGAGCACGGACCACAAGACAGGACTCGGACCCCACAAGTATATGTATATATGGCAGTGACTTCTTTAAGCTATTACTAACAGTTTGCAATTCACTCCTATCTTTTTTTATCTTAAGATTCTTAATTGCCCGGTTGAAGAAAATAAGGATCTTCTATTTGGCAAAACGTGGGTGTCCTATGCCCCTTTTACCGACCCCTTCGTATGTATGCATGAACGTATGTTTTAATTTATTTTTGAGACAACAGCAAACAACTACAATAATTTTATATATTTTTTATTTCTTGACTTTTTGCACATATTGTACAAAGTCGGACTTAATGCCTTAGTCATTCTCTACTAGTCAACATTGGGGTGTGGCAAAAATAAATACTAGTAGGTGCAAATTTGTAAAGAGAGGTACCAGTTTATTATTATTATTATTATTATTTTATGCGATAGGTGGTAAGCGAGCATATGGGTCACCTGATGGTAAGTGACTACCGCCGCCCATGGACACCCGTAACTTAAGAGTCACAAGTGCGTAGCCGGCCTTTTAGGTAGAGGAGTACGCTCTCTTCTTGAAGGTTTGAAGGTCGTATCGGTTCGGAAACACGGCAGGCGACAATTTTTTCCATAGGCTGGTCGTGCGAGGCAAAAAGCTTCTGGAGAAGCGCACAGTGGTGGAGTGCCAATCGTCCAGGTGGTGGGGATGGATATTTTGTCGCGTAGGACGATGGCAGAAACCTGCAGCCGGTATAAGTCCAAACAATTCCTCTGAACACTCCTTATGATACGAGCGATACAGGATGCAGAGTGAAGCTACTTTCTACGCAACGTCAAGGTGTCAAGCCGATCATATCTTGGCAGTCGATGATGCGAGTCGCTCTCCGTTGAATGCGGTCAGGAGGGAGAAGCTGGTACTGGGGTGCACCTGCATAGAGATGAGAACAGTATTCCATGTGCGGCCGAACCTGCGCCTTATAAAGAATTAAACTAATTAAACTATGAGCTAATTATACATATTACTATGATACATCATATACTAATGTGATAGTGACTGCATTATATACATATTTAACATAATTATGTCGCCACAAGCCGGTAAACCGGTAAATGTCATCACTTAAAACAGGTTTCCAAAACATAAACTTCCATCATTATGTCACAACGCCGAACGACGTAATACAGGATACAAGATGCCATTATTTTTATAAAGTACCGCGTGAGGTAAAAGCGAAACATCAACGCAGATGACAAGGTAAAAATAAAAACGAACACGAAAAAGACTCGAAGCTATGGCGGCTTCGGGTTTTGGGAAAAAAATTGTGTTTTAATCTCTTACTCCCTAATTCTTTTTGTACTCGTAGTGTGGTTATCAGTGGTGTAGCCACACTATCTCTAACCGTGAGTGTCGTTAAAGGCGACTAAGGGATTGGACTCTTATCTATCATTCGTATATATACAATGCCCGGTTGCTGGGACGCTAGTGGGATCGAAAAGTCATTGACAAAATGTGGGTACTTAATACAACTCTGCCTACCCCTTTGAGGATACAGGCATGAATGTGTGTATGTATATATGTATCTCCTCTGAGGGTGTGACTTCTTACATATTAACCAGGTTAGGGTGATCTTTTAAAATCAATCCCAATATGATTCACAGCAGTTTGAATTTTACGTGGGTCACATTGAGTGAAAGTTTTTAGGCCAATAGGGCTGCAGCTGATTAAAAATTTATAAAAATTGTATTAGTACCTCTTTTGGAAACTATTAATGTATAATTAATTCATATGTAATTTGTTTTTACAAATTGGCGGTACTATAAAAAGGTTCTGTCGTGCATCGAAAAGGATTTGACTAGAGATAATTTTGGCTCAATGATCTGTTACGACTTTCGTTGTGGTCTTACTCAACAACAATGTTACGATAGACTTGGAGCGGTATCTCATTTCGAAAACCCATCTCATGCTACTGTTTACAACTGTTTTAATGAGTTTAAACGTGGTCGAAGCAAACTCACTTATGATTATTCAGAAGGACTACTACTACGATACTTCTACGGCGACTACTTGAAGATAACATAACGGTGATGACGGATATATTTTTGCGAACCCGAACCAAAAAGACTATCTGCGCAATGGATATTTCCATTCGAAGATATGCGGTCAAAGGAAAAAGTTGATTGCTTCATTCTTTGGTCGGACAGATCATTTCACAATAATTGTTCTGGAAGATAAAAGGACTGTTACTGCATTTAAAAAGGCGTGGAAGAGATCCGTAAAGAAGAGTAGGCTTACTGCTACAGCCAATGGTTCCATCGCATGCTTCTTGGTATATCATTTCGATTTTTTTTTATATTTTCTAAAAACTTTGTTGCACGTGTGAAATAAAAACAAGTTGGAAATAATTTTGACATTGTTTGTTAATATTATGCAGTGTAATAACATAAGTTGTGATCCACTTTGATTTAGTTAATAGATTTCCATAAACATAGTTAAATATTTCTTGTGAAAAACCGAATATTCAACATTACGTGTTCCTCTGTTCTGTTACTCCTCTAAAACAAACTTTTGATAGTTTAAAAAAGAAGCGAGTGATAGATTCTTTTTAAGGGTTGAAATTTTCACAGATGATGTATTTCTGTTGCCGCTAAAACAAGAAGTACTAAAAAACAGAATAAAATAAATATTTTAGGAAGCTCCCATTCAACAAACGTGATTGTTTTGCTTGTTTTTGCTCGATATTGATAATGGCATCAGGTAGCTGCTTGAAATATTCACAGAATATTTAGTTATATATTCACAATGTATATATATGTATATATATATATTTATAAATATATATGTATATATAGTAGTTACATACACACAATCCTAAAATTAATAACTAAATTAAAATAAAACAAATATTTAAGGGGAGCTGCCATACAACAGACATGTTTTTTTTGCTAGTTTTATAGATAATGGTACGGAACCCTTCGTGCGCGAGTCTTATTTTTTTATTGTTACTATATAAGCAATTCTCACGTCACTCAAGCCATTTGCATTATTTATTTTTTTACAATATGGAAACAGACACACATACGGGTCACTTGATAGAAATGCAACTCAAGTTATGACAAGAGATGGAGGGAGGGATGAGAGGAAAGGAAATAGGAGAGGGGTTGGGCCCCCGGAAACCTCAAAAATTTCGATAAAATGCAAATTAAGCGTTACTTCACAACGGGTGTTCTGTAAGGCCGACGTATTGCAACTCATATATGTGTAAGCAAGGTTCTAGCACTTATGATTATAAATGCAAATGTTTGAATGGATATTTTTTACGTACAGATATAGGTTATATATAGTCTGGAAAAGCACTCAAACTACTTTTAATAAAACATTATGGTTTCATATTTCCACGTAAACGAAGTCGCGGGTACACTTAGTAATCTATATATCTTATTTAATAAACAGAATATTGTATATAAGTACTCTAAAACAATTACGAGTGCTACGTAATTAAATGCCTTGTTTAGATTGAAAATAGCAAGCAGCTACCTATCATCCCTTAATTGCTTGTCACTATTGACCCAGCGCAAACATAAATCTGGTCTCTGAAATTGTATAGAAACCGCTAGAGAATTAGCATTATTACTTACTGTCTGAATATTGTATTTGCAATTTGAAATTAATGTCAGACTATTACAGAGAGGGAGGGATAGATTATCATCTGGTATTGCTTAGGACGTCCTTTATGTCTCCTAAGACGAGAAGTTATACAGTTGGGTACCGTTTGGTTTTGTTTCTCAGCGGAGTATGTTAGGGTCACCCCATCTCTTTCCGTGAGTGTCTTAAATGGGAATTGAGGGATGTGACTGTTATTTTTTTTATAGAATAGGGGGACAGACCAGCAGACAGGGACCTTGATGGTAAGTGACTTCTGACGCCCATGAACAGTTGCTACTCAAACAGTCGTAAGAGTGATGTCCGTCTTTTAGGGTAGGGGATATGGAGGAGGGAAAGGCAGGAGGGGAAAGAGAGGAAGGCACCCTTTCCCTTCCCCTAAGCATTGTTTAACAGCCGGTTTTCTGCGAGGCCGTGGTAATAATAGCTCCGCCAGCCCGGATGATGGAAATGTGTTTGTTCCGTGTTATTATGCCCCCTAAATACTACATTATTGTTTAAAATAAGGTAGTAAGTGGTATATGAATTCCTTTTATATGCATCTGACTGCCTCTTTTTGGGATTTATCCCAAACATACATAAATACAAACACTTACATTTATAGAGATCTAGCATCCTATCCACAATAGCACAACTGGGTGATAAGTAATTACAGGATAAAGAAAATTCATAAATTTTGGTAAAATATGTATAGAAGGCCGAAAAAAAAGTGGTAGTCAAGAGAAAATTTTGGCTGTAGATTTATTATGCAAAAACTAATACACTACAAACGAGGTCAAATGGGTCTTGTGTTAGAAAAATGTTCACCACGAGTTTAATATGTTTTTTTTTTGAGATATTTTGTTTGTTCCACGTGAAGATTTAGTTGATCCCGTAAGCAATTTTCGACGTGAGCGTGGCGAACGAAAAGCTCTCTAAAGATGATCGATGACGCAACAAAATATAGTGTTGAGTACATGACATAAGATGTCACAGGGACAAGGGTGAATGATGAGATTTATATCATTATATTATAACAAAGCATATACACTCGAGAGCAATGGATATGGGTCACTCAATATGTGAAATTCGCAGGAGTTATATATAATTATTTAATAGACAATTAACAAACAATTAGACAATTAACAACAAAAACCAAAAGAGCATGCTGGATTTGTTTCTGAGAGCCACAAGTAGCAAAACCGATTGAGCATGCTGCACGAGCAAAGACAAATTTATGTAACCAGGATTTATTGCATTCGAGTGTACTCGTAGAATCTAGAATATAATTCTGTGACTAAATGTTTCAAAAGTGAACATTTAAAATTGATATCACAATTATTATACTAATACTAGCGGACCCGACAGACGTTGTCCTGCATGATATTTCAAGCGATTAGGATCAATATAGATAAATAACCTAGATACCGACTGCAGCGCCATCTGCCGGGCTGATTTGTGAATCCAAACCATTCCCAGATCCCCTTGAACACACACAAAAAATTTCATCAAAATCCGTCCAGTCGTTTGAGAGTAGTTCAGTGACATACACACTCACAGAAGAATTATATATATAAAGATAAATCAATAACAAATACAATCCGAATTGAGAAAACTTCGAAGAACACCAAAAGTAAATATTATTAGAATACAAAGTTAACAATTTAAAAGTACTTTTTAACTAAGTCATAAACAACCTCTTCTAATTTGCGTATCTCAAATTATCTTCCATCATATTTATGCCAAACTTCACACCGACAATTATAGCATGATTAATTAAACTCTTAAAGTTTATCCCTTGCGCTGTCTTCGAGGAGCTCGACACACGATGTTTACACCAAAATGTCGTGTTGAATATTGAATTTCAAGTTAGTCCACATTAAGTAAAGTCTTAAGAGACCTGTTATGTACTTCATTAATTATAGGTATTTTGGAATCCCAAGGAAGCGAAGTCAGTAAGACCAAGACAGTCATGCGATCCTATGGAGAAGAATAGATCAATATAACACATTATTATAAAAAAAATAATATAGGCAGTCTTTGGGGACTGCCGATAGAAGACTGACTGACTGAAAACTAAATAAATTGTAAATTGCATCGTCGAGCTATTAGATTATTATTTTTCAATTATTTTTGGTTTAAGCGTTCGGTGACGATGACACGAGTTCCTTGATTTTTGTTTACCCAAAAAGTGCTCAACTCGCCCAAACAAGTTTTCACTGCAATATAAAGGTACGTGAAACTTGCTACTATACTTTAAGGTATAGCAACGTAACCAGCCCCAATCAACGGTTATTAAATTCAGTAGTCATGTATTACATACAGAAAATTTTAAGAGATCAATATCAAGAAGAAGCCTGGTTCAGTGTTATATAACGTTATCATTCTTTATACCGGTTTTTATCATCAACTTTTTGTAGTAAGTGATGTCCCTGAGTTTCAAGAGCAATTTTGAGTGACGGCAGAAAGTGCTAGAGAATATTTCAGACAAATCCTGTCTTTCACATGAAATACATATTTCAAAGATAAAGGCATTGTTGAATATTTTATGTCTAGAATATTCAAAGTAAAGTATTTCATATGTTCTGACTGCTTTTTTCATTATAACTATAGAGTGTTATCGTTCAAAGTAAAACCGAACGCTCGCTAGGATTTATTGAAATGGATACAGATGCACTTCTTACATAAGTGATAAGAATTTTATTGGTATTAAGGAAATATATACATGATATTATTTAAATTTTTGGAATAAAAATGTGTAGTGAAGAGAGGCTTTAAACGGACAACGAAAGTGAATAAAGAAAAAACACATAACAAAACTTTACATTTTCAATTCAAAGCCGTAGAAAAATAAAGCTATGTTTTCGCAAAATAACGACCAAACACCGCCCACTTCACGATGCTAGATAAATTAAAATAAAAAAGGAAGGAGACCAACAAAATTCGGGAGCACTTTATATGAACCCCCGTTTATCCGCGTCTGGTGTGGCCCATGAGGTCGTAAATTACAGCTCGGACGCCATTTTTGGCATCCATTTTTGTAGCCCTATATGACCAGGAAAGTTTGCGGATGCTAAAATACAGTAGTTAGTAATTTTTTTTCGGTGTATATTAGAAATATGTTGGCTTGTCACGAGTTTCAAGCTAATATGAACTTATATTTTTTTTTTTTTATATAAAATTTACCTATTATCTGTCATGGAAATTGACAATACACTTACTATTGAAATCTTTAAAATTTTTAAATTGTGAATTGGTTTAAGATGTTCAATACCAGAATTTATAACATTAGGATACAAAATACTTTATTTAATAAATATTGGTCCTCAATCAATATAAATTGTAAACGAAATAGTTTAAAAACTTTTCGAATACTCTCCGAATCCATATCGAGAATCTCTTACGGCTTGATTCTAATGTTAAACAAATTATATAAAATTAATCAAACATAGATGCTGCATATCTCGTGAGTGCAAATACAGCATAATCCAGTCGTTGGATAAATTCAGAGCTGTTTATGATCGATGACGTAAATCCGCGATGGATTATTTTATGTTACATCGCACTCGCGCTTATAGCTTCTCATTTTAATGGATTAGATACTCATCAGGTGTCTGTATAGTTTAAGCTATGGAGATTGATGCAGTGATGATATTGACAAAATGAAAAGCATTATATATATATATGTGTTTTGAAAACTCTCATTAGTACATGTTTAACAAGGTAGATTTGTATGTCTACATTCTCACTGTTTCCTAGGATAAGTAAACATTAGATTTAATTGTAACTGTATTCATCACTTTGAAAGGAAAGTTTTCTTTTTCTTTCTTTTCTTTTCTTTTTCGTTCTTCTTTTATTGTTTTCGTGTTGGTTTATTGAAAGTGTTATGGGCGATAATATTGATTGCACTCTATCTCATCTGTCTTCTATGCCCTCTGGTCATCTTAAGCCGAAGCGCCTCGTTCACTTAGTGACCAACGCGCCCGAGTACTTAATCGTATAAAAAGTGGCAACCGTCCCGTAATTGTGTAGGGTTTCCAAGCACTAATTCAATTATTAATTTGATAATATTCTGCATTTAGATGAATGATCACCTGTGTCATATTACACCATATAACTCAAATTCATTTCTTCTTCTTCTTCCTAGCCTTATTTTTACCATGTCTATTGAGGTTGGTTCTAGTCCAACCAGTTATTGACTGAATATGATTTTTTCCACCTAACGATTGGCATTTGAGCTTTGAAACCGTGAGGGCTAACTGAATGCCGTATTTGGACTAGTTGTCAGGATATTTGAGGGCACTGACTTCGAGATATTGACTGTCATAGGTATTCGTGTGTTCGTGTGTGTCTGTCATACCCGGGATACGAACCTGAGACCATTTACGATTTCGTCCTCTTCAATTCCCTTTTTTTTATAAACTGTTAAAACTATGAACTAGTCTTGGTTTAAGTCATAACAATCATAGTATTCAAAATCCTTTCTGTGTATTACTGTGCAACTGTTTGTATGTATTTTAACCGTTTATATGATTTTAGGACACCTGTATCAACGGAAATTTCATTTTATTTGAGTTAATGATAAAAATTATAAATCCGGGTATTTTTTTTTAATTCAGTAAATATTTTAAGTAAATTAAAGATCGCGAAAGTGAATAAACTGATTACAAACTACAAGATACCCAAGGTACAACCTTAGTTCTGGTGGTCTGCCAACAAAACAGTAATTAATTCAACCGAGGTAAACGAATAATAATGCTCGTGTTTATTCGTAAAATAATCATGTTTAAGTTAACAAGTATAATAAGCTCCAGATACTGACAGAAATCATGTTAGAATCATCTTAGAAATCAAATTAAGAAACTGCTCCTATTTTCCGTGTAAAGCAACATAAGAAATCAACAAAGTCAACAAAACTGGTAACTATGACTTACAAAACAATTCTTACACAAGTATAGTACTTATCTACGTACATATATATACTCACGCCTATATCAGCGAAGGAGTAGGCAGTGGTGTCTCCCAACAAGACACGCTTATTGTCGTTACCTGGGCGTTGTATATATACAGCTTTAAATTTACTCTGGTTTAACCCCATACCACCTCATGGAATTAGATGTAGTGGCCAGTGTATTCCACACCAAACCACACGCCATCGGTCTGTTACTTTCCGTTTGATAACCAACATAGAACATCATTCATCCAGTGTAAAAAAGGTGTGTTTTATCCAAAACCTTTTATATACACTTCCAAAGATCATTGACTCTCTTCCGATTCAAATACTTTTAGCAACATACAGTGAGCTTACACCTTCAATTATGTGTTTCATGTAGGTTAAATGATTTCACGCAACCATTGACTGCTTTGAAAAATAATAAATTATATTTCAGTTTATTTCGTAATATGTTCGTGTTTCAAATAGGCTTACATCATGTCTAAGCTTTCGGTGTCTATTCAAATATGATTTCGTGTGTTAATGTATTAAATTATTATTTCAACGAATAACAACGTCTACGTATATAGAATTATACATAGATTTCATGGTTTTAACATAATTTAAAAAATGTCCAAGTATTTTATTATGTATGCGTTACTTCGTTCAAATAGATTCTAAAAGTAAAAAGGTTTATTTTTAACTGACTACAAAAGCGAGGAGGTATTCGCTAAATGTTTTATGTTTTTTTTATCATATAGGGAACAGATGTCAGACGAGTCGCTAGTGATGAGGGCTGGGGGGATGCGGGGAAAGTGGCGAGTGGGGTGTGTATGAATATCTTTGCTTTTTTTCTATTTTAGATCGAAAGGATACTACTTGACTTACCTTCTGCCTCTGAGCCACAAAGATGCCAAAAATGATGAATACAGATTCAATTTCTTATAAAATACGTCTTAAAGTCAGTTATATACTTTTTTCAAAAGGTAATTATCTTATTTTAATCTTTTTTCTCTTTCCCCTACCCTCATATAAACTTTGTTTGTCCACCGTTTTTCTGTAAGGCCTTTGTATTACTCTGGTTAAGCAGGCCAAGTGACACACGTATGTATTTATGTAATGTATTGTAGATTAAACCAGTTAAGGATGAGGACAAGAGACTATTGAGATACTAGAGATTGGAGTCCTATGTAATAAATACTCTGTGTTGTATATTTCAAAAGATTTATTGTTTTATTAAGTAACTAGCTTTTACTCGCGGCCTCACTCTTATTGAATCCCTTTAATGTAGATGGCGTTAAAACTGCTAATTTTAATATATTTTTTTTTACGAACAATTATACTGGCCAAAATATTCTTTTTACACTTCATAATTTAGTTTTTACATAAAAAGTATCATATGTCCTTCTTAATACCTTTGAAAATATGTGTACAAAGTTTCATGATAATCAGTTGAATAGCTTCAGCGTGAAAGCAGAACAAACAAACTTACATTCACATTTTGAATATTATAATGTTCATATACTCGTAGTAGAGATAGAATTTGAAACTCATCGTATAGAAAGTGAAAATGAAGCTGAATGGTACACGACATCTAAATCAATATTGTACCACACTGGTTGGGCCTCCGGCACCTTCACTCACTCGCTAAATACAACGCATTGTTTGGAAATCGGTCTTCTGTGAGGCCGTGGAATTTCTCAGGTTGAGCCGGCCCAATCGTGGCTGGTTATTTCATTGTAAATTAAGAAATTGATCTTTTTTATTTATATCTAAAAAATATGACAGGCACTTAACTCGTAAACAGACTACACGAACAAAGAAAATCTGTTAACATTAGTCCTACAAAAGTTTTGTCCATCTATTAGCGAAAGGCTATTTACTGGCGCGTACGTTTGTTGTACTGTGGCAACTAATTAGGCCTTGCCAAACAAAAAGCTATTACTCCTCCGTAGCAGAAGGGCATCGATATTGTGACTAGTTCGTGTAGTCGTTATCTTTGTATTTAACCCTCTGTTGTTTCATTATTATTGTACTTTGGGTAAATACATACGTACGTCATGATATATGTACTTAACTCTTTAGTTCAAGTTCAATAGTTGTTTCTCATCAGCTTATAGCTAATTTGGAGTATATAGGGTATTTTGGAGTTAAGTTGAAGAAGGACAAAGGAGCAGACATGGATATCCGCACCTTTAAATGTCCAGGAAGTAAAGAGGGGGAGGAAGAGTAGAGGGTAAGGTAAAAGTAAGAGAGCAAGCATTGCTTCAGGACCGGTTTTCTGTGGGGTATATACATATGTTCAGCAGCGATCTCGCACGCAACGTGGTGTATAATTTAGTGACCAGTTTTTGGAAAGCAAAACCAGGTAGGTCCCTTGTCTATTGAAGGTATATTAGCACTTTCAACAAGGCTAGTAAGTTGCTACAGGAATGAGCAATATACATAATTATAAACATTTATGTATGTATATTACATGTTCCAGTACATAGTTCCCGTGTTTAGTAAACATTTTTATGTTGATATTACCTATTTAATTTTGTGGGTCAGCAAGCATTTCCATGTTCTACGGATCTATACAAATAAATATAAAATTGAATTGTTTGTTAGACCAAAATAAGACCTTTTTGCTAATTGAACATGATTGCTCTTATATAACATTTATTATTGAGAATGAATAATGGTTCGGCAAAAACCGGCCAATCAGACGGCGAAGCCCCAATAACTAATAAGGTAAATAATGTTTAAATTATTTGATTTAACATACATAAAAACATACACTGATGACGTTATTCCGGAAACAGTAGGCAGAGCCATTTTGAAGGCCTGCGTATTGCAACTAGTTTTTTTTTAATTTACCTTACACATATTTAATCCCTATAGTAAGCTGTTTTATTTAAATATAATACGTTTTATATTTGTATTAATTAGATAGATAGAAAATGGTAAATTGAACGTCGAAGCTCACTTGTATATGCAAATATGGATGAGATACATAAATTATTTGTATACATCCTTATATTTTATGCTTATCTGGGTTACATTGAAATATAGAACACTGGGTACAGGGTCTTTCGAGGTCAACAATAACAGGGATAAGGTAGTAAGGCACAAAGAAATATCTATATGTCAGCCATTACAAACTCTTTGAAGTGTCATATTAGGTATTGAAATAGATTTCGGTGTAGGTTGTCCCTCTTCAACTTTGATGTTGAACATTTCTTATTTAAGAAGAGTCCTCTGATATTTACAAAACAAATTGTGTTCCACAATGTTGTGGAGTAATTATTGAATTGTAGCTGTTACGTGGTACGTGTGGTATTTAACAAAAAAGTTATTGTACAGTTCGCAGAGTTTACGATAATTTATTAATTCTGTATTTCGCGTAAAGAAATACCTATGCTAATTTTATTGGAATTCTTCTTTGAATCGAATATTATAAAATTTATAATTGGTTTAATTTTTTTTCGTGAGGTCCCTTTTTATCTAAAATAAAAGTAGCCTAAGCTACTCCTTGTTACATGAGCTATCTGCCAGAGAAAGTCCCGCCAAAATCGGTCCAGCCATTTCAGAGATAAGCCGGAACAAACAGACAGACATACAGGTAGACAAAAATTGTAAAAAAAATTGTTATGTACCGTGTATACATCCATATTGACTTAGTAAAAAGCGGCTATTTTAATATTACAAACAGACACTCCAATTTTATTTATTTGTATAGATAATTGTGTCTATGTATGACGTAGAGAAGGAGGTTTTATGTGTGACTGTGTTTTTTAATGTATGTCAAGATATTTCTCTGCCAATTGTCAATCGATTGTCAAAAGTTTTATCTCTGCGTTGAATAATCACGCGAGAGAGAGTCCATAAACAACTAATAACAATAACACTATCCTCGTGCAGTGGTCTCTAATTCAGGATTTGATCGTCAGATACCAAGGAAATTACGAATAAGATTGGAAATTGCACCATTTTAAGATTGTAAGTATTGTGGAAAATAATTCCAAAAGCGTATTGAAGGCGGATATCAACTTTCTTAAAAACCAAATTAAATAGGTTTATATCGAATAATCGCTCTCCATAATTAATTTAATTTTTGAACCACATAGTAATTAATTCGGAAATTAATCTTTCAATAATCCGAAAGGGACTGTTAACATGAAAACGATGATATAATCATAAACAGTAATTATATTGTAGGTCCACAAAATAATCAGCTTATGTCCTTTGTGTTGTTTTTGTTACCTACTGTTATTGTTACTAATCTATATGCGAGGTACGCAGCGTGATGTTAGGAAGCATCTAACTTTTCCCTACCATTATATATTATATATTCAAGCAAGAAACAATACTCTAAGACAAACGAGCAGATGGGTCATCTGAATGTAAGTGACTACCACTAGCCCTGAGCAATTGCAACTCAAGACTCCTAAAATTTTTGGCAGCGTTCAAGGATTCCCTCAGAAGAGGTTTGGGCTTTCGGTTACCTCACTCACTTGGCGAAACAGATTTTTGTCAGCTCGTATTAGGCCGGCCAACATGTAGGTGTAAATGTAATTACTGACCTTATGTTACCGGTCACTATGCAGTATATACTATAATCCTATAAGAGCTGTCTTTAACACACTGACTGCAATAAGAAAGCCAATTGTACCCCTAGTAATTGCAAAAAAAAATATTATTCAATTCTCTACGTGGTTAGAGTAGAGCCTGTCAAAAGGTAATTAATATACATAGTATAATATACATATATATGTATATAGATAAAACATTCTAAGTTTTGACAATAGAGTTATGGCCGACTAAACACACATTCATTTTAAAATAATCCTTTCAATTAATGTGACCATTAAATTTATTATAATGTAAATAATAGAGAAAATAAACTAATATTTAACTCTTATGTAAAGTCTCTCTGTAATGAAATATATTAAACAAAATAATTCTAAGGACTTCTAATTATACAAAAGGCACATTTGTCGCTGTCTGGTTAATTGGATTTATCTTTTAATACCTATTACGTATCTCTGTAATTATAAAAATAAGATTGCATTTAAATATTTTTTATTCTATTGCTACTTGCAAAGTTTGCAATGAAACTAAAACAAAATGGATATGGACGTCTTTTCTCCTCTCAACAGCCAATGTCCTTTTTCCTCTCGCCTGATCCCCGTTCCCTTTCCCATCTCCTCATACCCTCTCTTTCCCCTCCCTGCATATCCTCATCCCTCGTCACCCTCAAAGGTGGGCAACGCACTTACGACTCTCGAATTGCAGGTGTCCATGGACGACGTTTGTCACTGACCATCAGGTGACCCGTCTGTTAGTCAGTCCGGCATAAAATAAAATGAAAAAACTATCGGCTATTGCATCCAATCTATCCCAGCTCCCTTCTTTAGGTCGTCAATCCATATGAACAGAAGGCATCCTACCTTCATTTTGCTCATTCATGGTCTCCACTACGGGACCAGTAAGCTCCAATAGCCATTGGTCCTCAGGCATATGTGGCGAGCACATTGCCACTTAAGTATTACTGGCTATATGTTGATATAAGTATACATACACACACTCACTGTTATGTCTCGTAGACAGAATCTTCTCAATCGCTCAAATTTTGGTAACATTGGTCTCTAACGCCATGCTAAAACCTTGAGTGTAGAGGTTAACAATGAGTTCTGTGTTATGATTACATGTTAATGATACTAGATTAATTTTAAATATTTGTATTAATTTGTTATTTAATAAGTACTATTTATTTAATGACTTATGACACTTCAATTTGACCACAAAATAAGGTATAAATCATGAAAATCAATAGTTACTTTTTATTCATTTAGTTATGTTTAACAGTGGTAGAGCCATGCTTAGGCATGAATGGGCCGGCTCGACCGGTGTATAATAAAGGCCTCACAGAAAACCGGTAAACAAACAATGTTTGCATTGTTTTGTCGAGTGAGTAGGGGTACTGGAGGCCCAACGCCATCTCTCATATTTCCCCTCCCATAATCCCTCCTTATTTCTTTCTTATCCCTCATCACCCTTAAGGGCGGGCATCGCACTTAAGACTCTTGAGTTGAAGGTCTCCATGGGCGGCGGTTGTCACTTACCATCAAGTGACCCGTCTGTTCGTCTGTGCCCCTATATATTATATAATATAATATATATATATATAATTCCTATATATATTATTCCTTCCTAACATAATAATTCCCATTATATTACTTTTATTGAGTAATTCCATTACTATAATAGTAATATCAGTCGTAAGCAGAGATATCTGTCGTGAGAGTCAATTACTATTACATATAATAAACCAATTCAGATTATTTCTCACGAACTAAAAATATAAGGCTGAATCCACACTATAATGCAAGGTCCATACGATTCAATTTTAACTATATAAAATATAATAAAAAACGTGTTCTAACTTAAAAAAAACTCTTTTACGTTATTATTATAAAATTTCCTACTAACGCTTAAACTTTCGTTTACTATGACATACATATAATCAAATAACTACACTTGGAATTAACTCGATATTATAAATTATACATTTTCTATTCAGCTACATTCTTCCACCACCCAAGATAAATAATTATTGCACGATTATTGAACCTGTGATTATTTAACCACCCTCTGGAGATAAGTAAGAAATAGAAAGATAAAAACACATAAATATAAAAATAAATTAGAAAGTAACTAAAGGCTTAAGTTCGGTAGTAGGTTTCAAACAATGCACTTACATGAAAAGTTAACATCAATTAAGGCTTATATTATATTATTAGGGTGTAAATTTATATAATATGTATGTATATTATAACTAATATATATTTGAACTTATTAAATAATGTATATCAGCAGTCTGGTTGCCATAGCACGAGCTCTGCTTAGTTTGGGATCAGATGGTCGTATGTAAAATGTGTTAATTTATTATAATATTATTATTTACTTTAATTATCTGATATAACATACAAATAACTCTTTTAAAGATAGTCGTATAGTACATAAAACATTGAGAATTAGGACTTCCCCGCACCAGCCAGTTCTAGTTATAGGTATGCAACCCTGACTTGCTTGAGCTATTGCTTATACTCCCCAATCCAACTGTTTAAACAATATCAATTTCATTCCCTTTCTATCTTCCCTTACCTGTAGATATACTCCGAATTTTCCATTCCTCTTCCCAAAAGTGACCGAATAACGGCTAGCCGCTGAGTTGAGTGAGATTCAATTATTATCGGCACGATGTGGGCGTTATTTATGTTTATTCTTATCCCTTCGGGGACACAGGCGTGGATGAATGCATGTAGGTATAAAAAAGTGTCCCACCAGCATTGGGTGCAGATACCAAGCTAACGGTGATTAATGCTCCAGAGACAGGAACTTCCTCACAATCTTTTGAACATGATTGTTCTAATATAATAATTGTTATTAATAATAACTTTAAATCAGCACTACTTGTAATTGTGTATTGTATTTTTATAATGTAAATGTAAAAAGTACTTTTATTGTCCATGACATACATATGTATACAAAAATCTCCATGTGAACAATGTGATAAAGCTATCAGTATTCGAGATTTGTGTTATGTTAGAAAACATTTGGCTTTAAACCATTTAGGCGAAGCAAAACGAATTTAATCTTGACCACAGTGTGGGTCGAGCAGTAACCTATAAATTACCTAGTCAGCTCCGTAATGCGGCTTAGAGATTAGTAAATGAATTAGTCAACATTATCATTTGTATCGGAATATTAATCCTATTGATAGATATTTAGCCGAATGTATTGGTAAAGTTATGTTCGGCCGAGGATGATATGGACTTAGTGGGTTTTATTTTAATCATACAATTTTAGGTATGGACTTTCACGGTGGATTTGGATTATATTATTTAAAACTGTATATTTATTTATATTTTTTTGTTATTATTTCACCATGCTTAATGAAGTCACATGGTGTTAATATATCTACGCTTTTATATCCTAATTCTGGACACCATAAACCTAGTTTGGTAAACCGGGATCTGTATTAACCGTATACATACTATTGGATGGATAAGAGTTACATTCTTTAGTCGCCTTTTATGACAAATACGTAAAGAGATATGGTAGAAACCGCGAACCACACGGCTTTAACTTGTGTCTAATATTAGCTTCTGGCTAAGTTAAGTTCATTTCATTTTCATATAATATTATCCTAATATTACAGGCAGACTACAACAGGCAGAGTTTGTTTGTTTGAATGCGCTGGTGTTAGAAACTACTAACCTGATTAGAAAAAATCTTTTGGATTGGTTAGCTCGTTTATTGAGGAAGGATATAGGTTATACATTATCATGCAACAACCCAAAGGAAGCGGAACAGTAATCATAACATAGCATATATAATCAAATTTAAGATGGATTTCGTAACTCATAAAGGGAAGGATTTAATATTAATACATTTACAAAAAAGATTCGTTTCAACACGCGTCGAATGTTATCTACAGTTAGTACAGGCAAAGCATGTTCAAAATTTTACCTGATGGGTAAGTGATCCTGGCTGAATCTGAATCTGAATGAGAGAGTATATTAAATCTTTTGTACATATTCCATTTTATGGGTATTCGATGCTAATGATTCCTATAATAATTATAAGGTACTAGGAGCTGAAAGTGCAGAGAGTAGATCATTAATAATATAGAATTATTGAAGCCAAAGAAATATTTATACGAGAATTTCAGCTGTCACTCATAATTATTGTACTAAAATTTCTTACGAGATAAATCATATATGCAAGGAATATTTACTGTAGAAAAAACCAGAAACACACAACACTATTTTATACCCGACCTGACAGGTGCAGTATTCGTGATGAAGGATGACAAAACTGGCACAGCATAAAATATGAATATGAAAAAACAAAACAAAACAGAAACAAGACAATGATGATAGATGATTCTGGGTTACAAAAGCTTTAAAACACATTTTACATAAACAAACAGGAAACAATTTTTTGTTAGTTCAATTTTTTTTTTTATTCGTACAGTTGGCGGTTTACAATATTATGTTTCTATCTTGTGTACTGTTATGGGCTCTACATCTACTCTCTCTAATCTGCTCTAATATTTACATCTACTTAAACATAACCCTTAGCTCTGAAGAAGCTTTTTTGCAGATATAGTTGCAAAATAATTTGTATTTTTTTTTAATACATCTCGCGGGAAAATTGAACGACTACCCAGACTGGATTACACAATTTTTTGTGACGTGTGGGAATCGAACCCACGACTTTGGTTCAGCAATCAGGTTCACTAACCACTAGACCAACGGGAAAGCGGTATAATCGAAAAAGGTTAATAAAGGCTTTCTTTCATGTTTTCTGTTTCGGTAATTGGCAAAATATTGCAAACTCGTGCAATTCCCCATTTTGTATAAAATATTACCGGGATCATCAATAATAATATGAAACGCTATCGGTAAACGACGATTTTTAGGCATTTTACGACGAATGTTTGTAAATAGTTTGTATTTTTATTTTAGTTGTAGGCTAATGTAAATATTATATGCAAAATAATTAGAGATAAAATTAAATAGGATTATTTAATTTTATTATAATATGAAATAAATGTAGAAGTAGTAAGTACATTTAATAAAAACGAATTAAAAAAATTTTGGTATATTTTAAAATTATATTACATTTACCCTTTTTTTTCGTGTGGTAACCACTACGGTTCATCACCTCACCGGAGCTGAAGGTGAGGTAACTCCAACCGCCTAAAACCATACGATGTTCCGTCTCAACTGGGTTTATTGCAGGGACCTCTGGATACCTTACGAAGAAAGCCTTCGGGAACCCCTGCAGAATTTGACTACCTGATTAGTAGGCGACAACGCAGTGAGCTTTTGGGGGACTTATCCTTCACTTTACCGTCCAGGGCCTGCTTCTGCTTTTGTAGCGATTAGCCCGAACCGCTAATGTTATCTATACCTTACAATCTTCAAACTTGATTGCAAAGTTAAAATGTTACAGACCGTCCTAAAATTTATTATTTACTGTTTGAAATTAAAGTATATTCTTTTAAACTATGATTTGTATCGTTAAACTCGAACAAAAGACAATAAGATGCTTAACTTTAGAAGACTTCTAATATGAGAGTGATATCAATGATAATTATATATTTACGATATATATACAGATAATTTACGGACCTCTAACAAATGCTACGTATTCAGTACATAAATATACACATTTTAGTTCCGTGATAGTATTATCGTTACCCAATTCCATCTGCCAACCCACTCAAGCGTTAAAACAACGCTACACTGATAAATATATCACTCAAATAATCCCCCATTAGGAAATGTCCTATAGTTTACCAGAAACGTAAGCGAACAATTACATGGTATGGATTAGATTAATCAAGCAAAAACGACCCTTAACGGTCCGAGAGACAAAGCCTTAAAGGATTAAAATTGCTCGAGCGTTTTATTGTTTTCGGATATCCCGACACACCGCAAGGTTGGGTTTCAGTGTGGATATGTAGCGGTTGGATTATGTCATTTTGTGAACAATTGAAGGTGAAAAAGGGTTCGATGGCTTCTCCTTGTGGACTCATAAATAGTTATCGGGAAATGATCTAACTATTATGACAGTATGAATATGTTGAGAATATATTATTTCTATTGGACTAGTGCCTGCTACCAAAAAGGTCGATGGTTCAATTCCCACTAGAAAAGAAAATTTATGTGAACCACAAATAATTATCCCGGATCTAGGTGTTTCTTGTCAGTTGTTAAAATGTTTGTCGAGACTCCCTGTGCCATAGAAAGCATTCCTAATGCATATGTTGGATTTTAATAGAAAAAGTGACTAAGAGATCGGACTATTGTCTATCAGACAGGATTAACAATGATTAAAATGAAATTAAAAAAAAAAATGGTTATTAAAAAATGGAAGCTTGATACGCCTCTTCCAACTTCTTTGGAGTTGTAGATTCAATAAAGACATTTTATTTAAGAAACTAGACTTTAACCGTGATTTCGCTTGCATGATCCTTCTTGAAGAGCATATTTTTCTACATGAGAAGTACCTAAGTCCTTTTTTGTATCCCTGATGAACATCTACATGTACCTACGTATGTGTATGCATACATATGATGTAATTCGATTACAAAAAAATAATGAATGGATTTAAATTAATAAAAGAACAAATTGATAACATGTAACATAATTGTTTTAGGTGGGAATCAAAGAGCATTGGCTGGAGAGATGACATGGTGCCCTCTCCTACCTGCTGGCGCAGGTATTCACCGGACACGAAGGTTTTGGAAAGTACATGTGTCGTATAGACCGGGAGCGAACGTCTGAGTGCCACCACTGCGGGGGCTGTAGCGAAGATACTGCACTCCACACTTTCCCGTTCCGCAAAAGGCACACCCGGTGCCGGAGAGCGCAGACTGATCTCCAGTTTCCATGCGCGCTGTCCTGGAGGTAGTGGGTCGGGCTGACCGCTACCCTAACAGAAGCAGGCCTGAGACGGTGACGCGACGTGTTCCAAGCGCAAAATCAGAGGATTTAAAGGGAGGTAAGGTCCAAAGTCCATGGCGTGACTAATCAGGTGGCCAAGGTCTACAGGGTTTCTAAAGTCTTCCTTCATAGGGTAAACCTGTAATACGATATCCATCCCTGTAACACGGGACTAGAATGCCTGCTTGGGACGGAACACCGTGTTGTTTTGTGTAAGGTGACGACACGTTTGCAATAATATTAACTATTATTTTTTTCATATAAAATGGCATGTATATTCAAGTAAAAGAATACCTGTGCCACACACTGTGTACACACCCAATAGAAAAAAATATACAGGAATCGAACCTTCAACGTCTGGTCTAGCGTTCAGGGTCACTGACCACTAGTCGAATTGTCATTTTATTGTGTTTTATGTCCACAGTAGTAGTCCCTATACCCGACACGGGTGGGACACAAAATATTTTGTGTATTCTTTATAATGGATACACAAAATATTTTTAAATATATTTTGTGTATTCTTTAATTTCTAGTGTATAATAAAGAGTATTAATATTAATATGATTGTCCTTATAAAATTAAACACTTTAAATTTTATAATTACAATAATATTAATATTAATACTCTTTATTCACTAGAAATTAAATTCAATAAAAAAAAAAACCAGTATATTTAGCGGCATTATCGCAGGAGGCAATATCATGCAGGTAACTATAGAATGGATGGAAAATTTATTCAGAAAAGAGTTTTATAATAACACTCGTGTATCTCAACACATATCTAAACAAATATTTATACACCTCCCTAAATACATTCATTTCAATTAAAATTCTTTCATTTCAATGAAATTATATACACAGCCAGCCATATCGCCCTAATTAACTAAACCTGAAACCCCGCCATCACTTCAACCACACCTCAAGGGTTACCAACACATTATAATAACGAGTTGGTTTAAAAAGAGACACAATTACTAACATTTACCCGCACCGGGTCTATTTACACAGCTGTTAATTTTCCACCTACCCTCACTTTTTGACAACAAACCGGTGCTAAGCTTATTCCACTTTTCTCCAAGATAATGTTTTGTATTAAAGTTATTTTGATAAACAAATGTGATTGGGGGAACCGAGTTTAATACAAAGTAAATGAAAATGGTGGATTGGAATAAACCGAATAAAATATATTATTTCATATGGATTATTGGTAAAATGACACTGAGTAAGTCTAGGATTGCCTTTTAGGAATTTTTTGGTTAGGCTTACAACATAGAGACCTACAAACACGTATAGATGTGGAAGTAATTATTATTATTATTAGAATTAATGTTAGAATTTGCAGTATTTTTCTCATTGGATAAGAATACGGCCACCCCAACTCTTCCCATGAGTGCCGTAAAATGCGAATAAGGGATCTGACTGTTATCTGTTAGACAATATACTTGCAGTCTTTTAGTACTCGGATGACAGCAATACGCTTGCCCCCTATAACTTATACTAGACTAAATTACTGTTGCCTTTTTCAGATCCCTATGCCTACCCCTCAGGTAATTTAGGCGTGAAGTTATACATATATGTATGTATATGTATGTACTAGGAATAAATTGATGAAAAAAGATTCAGTAGCTTAGAATTATAAGTACCATAGAATTATTTATATTTCAAGACCTTTCTGCTACCTTTTAAAGAGAATGCGTGACTACTCAATGATCAAAAGCTCAAAAGGACTATTCATTCAATACCCAAATCTGCCTTCTCTCTGCTCTGCAGCTCTAGATATTTTTTTTTTTTTTTTATATTAGCCTACCATAGTGACTCCACTTTGCCTGATGGAAAGCAATAGGTGGAGTCAAAGAGTGGTGGTCACCATCCTCATTGCATGTTTAGTCAATGCAGCATGGTGACCCACACTATGGCGGCCTGGTGAGATGCTTTTTCACGACCCGCTTAAAAGACCCGGGATCAAAGTGGGAAGGAAACACGTGCGCTGGTAGAGAGTTCCAGGCTTTTACCGATCGGCACAGGAAAGAAGAGCCAAACCGTTTAGTTCGGGTACGTATATTTTCGACGCACGAACGGTGACTCCTCAGGCCAGCACGTGTAGTCCTCTAGAGGAAGGGAGAAGGTGGGACCAATTGGAAGAGCTGATCAGAACACTCCCCGTGATGTAGGCGATAGAGGACTGCCATAGAGGCGACATCTCTTCGCAACTGCAGAGGCTCAAGAGACTGGGTGATCTCAGGACAGTCGATAATGCGGACTGCGCGCCGCTGCAACCGATCGAGAGCGTCAAGCAAATACTGCGCATAGCCGTCCCAGAGATGAGAGCAGTACTCCACGCAGGAGCGAACCTGGGTCTTGTACAAAAGACACAGTTGCTCGGGCGAGAAGAACCGTCTCACCTTGTTCAAAACGCCGAGCTTTCGCGAGGCCGCCTTAGTGACACTCTCGATGTAATCGCGCGGATTGAGATCCCGGCAAATATCCATACCCAGAATACTAAGCCTATCCTGCAGTGGCAGTTGAGTGCTCTGAAGAGTAGGAAGGGGAAGGAATGGAGACTTTTTGGTAGAGAACACACACGCTTGTGTTTTCTTGGCGCTGAACTCGACCAGATTCTCACAGCCCCATTGGGAAATGCGGCTCAAGACCCGGTCGAGCTCAGCGACAAGCTCCTGTCGTTTTTCCTCAACGTCTACCAGCTTGGCAGTAGGATGCCCGAAATATCGCCCGTGCACTGTACTGTCGTCTGCATAACAATGTATATTGCCAAGGTCCAACATGTCATTGATATGCAGAAGAAACAGCGGAGCCCTGAGGTACACCAGCGCTTACCTCGTGGAAGTCTGAGGCCGCGCCGTCGCAGAGAACCCTAATGCGGCGCTTATGGAGGAAGGCAGCAACCCAGTTGCAGAGTTTAAAGCTGTTAAAAGTTTTTTAAGCTTTGACATAGGCGTTCGTGATTCTCAAGCCCTACTTCCAGAATATCCTAATAAATAATTTTAAATGAAGATTACGATGAAGATTATGTAATAAATTTAAACAACAGACCTTAAGAAGACGATTTCCTTTCTGATTCAATAGACACGTGCCAACATTCGAGGCAAATTACTATATGAAACAATAAATATTTGCAAGACGAAATAGGGCCAATGATCTAATGGCGAAATAGGGAAAAGTTCGTAAAGGAGTTACTGTACTGTACTTTGTATCCACTAATTGCGAGTTTGTAAGGTCTCCAGATCACCGATATATTACCACAGTCAGAAATGAACTTGCATAATCATTATTACCTAGAGCCTATTCTAAAACTCTAATTATTATCATAGAGTATTAAAGTGATTTAATCAATTTAAAATATACTTACTACAAGATAACATTTCAAGTAAAACGAAACTTAGTCTAAATTTCTCTCACCAAAACTGTTAATTTTAAATTCGCTCGATGCATCTACTTCGGCTTAAAAAGTTCCATGTTTAATTTTATTGGAATATTTTAAACCACTACTTTATTATAAGAGAATATGAATGTATTAATTATTTCTTTTTTTTTTTTATAGCATATGGAGACAAGGCAGATGGGTCATTTGATGCGAAGTGCCTACCGCCTGCCTAAGTATCTGCCTGCCACTTGAGAGTAGCTAGTGCTCCACCTGCCTTTGAGAGTGGCTAGTGCTCTACCCGCCTTTGACAGGAGAGGAAGGGAAGGGAAAGAGGCGAGGAGAGGTTGGGCCTCCAGTAAACCTCGCTTACTCAGTAAAACGCAACAAGGGAATTGCAGTTCAGCTTGCTCATACATGCCTAAACATGGCTCTCCTACGTGAATTTCTATTCTTAAGTTTCTCATTTCTTCATCTAGCATCTTTCATCTATTTTTTTTTTTCAACTAATTAATCCCATTGCACTCTTAACAACTTTTTATGTGTATTTATTTTTCTAGACAAATTGAAAATAATTTTCTCAAGTATATACTGACAATTAAGCCCCAAGGGATCCACAATAATTTCGCTTGCAAATTTTGCAAAACCTTCGACCTCCTCGATAATAGATGGCGACAAATTCAACTTACGTCATTCGAAACTCAATTATATCTCACACGCGAATTCAACGGGTCGTATATAATTATTCATAGAAATACAAATTTGGTAAATTAATTTACTTTGGGTTACTTCGACTGTCCTCGGATGAGTTCGGTGGGACGAATCACTTGATTGCTGGAATCCTCTTATGAAATGATTTTGTGTATAGAGTGTGTTGGGTAATAGATTAATGGGTTTAATGGTACAAGTATTTATCGAGTATATGACACTAAATAGTCCACATCTCTTGTAATCTGTTTAAGAGGTCTCCAAAGATTATATCTACAACTGTGATGACAATACATGTACGATAATCAGTTATAATATTAACAGAAACTTTTAGACCGATTAAGTAATTGCTGAGGAATACACACACCAAGGCGAATTTCTGAATTATGTCTACAGGTCTATCTCATTTACTTTTACTAGAAATACTTTTGGCATTATTATAAATTTGCCAAAAGTATTTCTATTTATGTAAAAAATATTGCAGCCTTTCTTGGCATGACTTAATTTCTGAAAATAATTTGCTATTGTTATCCGACCCTTTGAAAAGTTAGTTATTAATATTATAGGTCCGGTATGTTATCCAAAAAGCCACATTTAAAATTAATCAATATAAAAAGCAACACACTATATTCATAGTATTATAAAACCCAAAAGGTCTCACAAAGGTTCCACAATATCAGCTAAGGGCTCTATTCATTATTTCGGGTCCAATCTATTGTTTAATTCAAAACAGGATCTCTGCGAGATTTATCGTTCTTGCTTTGCAAAATGAACAATTACCGCTCTTGTGAACTGATTTTGACTAATTAAACACTTTTATTACTTCTCTATAGGCTTCGGTCCAATGGTTACGTAATAATTTATGGCGGCTCTGAGGTGGGAATTTGTTAATGTCGTGTAAAATTTTAATCTCATGGTTCTATTTCGAATTGTTTTGAATTTGTAAAGACTGGTGTTGGAGTGCGTTCATAAATGTGTTAAATATTTGATTTTACTTACAGTTATTGTTAACTTGAAATCCGTCCATCATAAATGTACATTTGTAACAATTTAATTAATCGTTTATTTTGTATTGGATCAGACTACCATATACATATATGCTACGTCTCGTAGAAAAATGTAGTTATGACAGTATTTAAATATTTTAAAAGGTCCATAAAGGTTTAAAACAAAAATAATTACTGCAAAAAAACTTTTTTTTTTTAAAAGGTAATAATATCGCTTGTACTATTTATTAAGAAGTCTTAAGTAAAAGTAAAGACATTCATAAAGTCATTGGTGCTTTACCGAGTAACTTATGCATGATGATGACAAAGAGCGTCTTGTTTTTCTCTTTGTAATTTTGTATGTATACAATAAAGATATAAATAAATAAATAAATAAATTAAAATTTTTCAACTATTTTACGAACAGTAATAACAACTGTTGTAGTGAAATTAAATTCCTAAAATGATAGATAATAAAATATTATTTTTTTATATTAAAGTGAGACAGATGAACAGATGGGTCAACTGATGGTAAGAGACAACCGCCATCCATGGACACCTGCAGCTCAAGAGTCGTAAGTGCGCTGGCCGCCGTTGAGGGTGATGAAGGTATGGGGATGCGGGGAGGAGAAAGTGGAGAGGGGGTGATGGGAAACAGGAAGGATAGGATGGATAAGAGGAAAGAGAAGAGGAGGAGTTGGGCCTTCGGAAACTTCACACATTCCTTTATCTTTGCAACACAACCGGTTTTCTGTGAGGCCGTGGTAACGCACTGGTGGATCCGGCCTATTCGTGTCTAAGCATGACTCTACCACTGTTAGACATAACCCATAAATTACAAATAATACAAATTTACGAATATAAGGTATCCGACTATTATCTTATTTCCATTAAGTCCAGAAAACAAGTTAAAGAGAACTTACATTATTTGAAAATCTCACAATTAAGAGCGTTGTTACTATTGAGTAGTTTGTTACAACTTAAATCCAATCATTGATTCGGAGAATTCCGGGATCTAAATGAACAGTGTCTTCTGTTTCAATTATGGAATATATAATATACATTGTATTTTTGTGTTTTAGCCACGTAGCTCTGGTCCCAGCAGACCCGCCTCTAATGTTTAGTCTTTTCATATTTTATTGACATGTGTGTTATATATAGCCTTTTCAATGTCTTGAAATCGAAGTAGGCTTAATGTCTATGTAAATTTACCATTCCAAATCGTACTCAGGAATCGTAGATAGCTAATTTAAGTATTTATTTATATATATACATGTTTATAATAGGTTTATTCTTTAAGGCAATTTGTCTACAAAGCAAGTAAAGGGAGTATGAGGTCTTTCTACACATGTAAGTACATAGGTATATATAAAATGAGATAAGTACAACTGAAAGTTTGCCAGGTAACCCTTTACGACGTTTATGACCTTACTACCAGGAACCTTTAATATTTTTTTTTTTTTTTTAAAAAGCCAGGAAATAATATTATTTTGTGCGGTGTTTGTACCCTCTTCGGGCTTTTAACTGGTTATATGAGAAATATACATAAGATTATATTATAATATATTATACATTATAATATAATCTGATGTCGTAGAATTTAAGTTAGATATGTACAATACATTTGTAGATAGCTAGAGAAATATTTATTGTACATTCAGACACCATATTTTACTTATTAATACTTAGCAACTGAGGATTTGTAGAATTGTCGGTCTTATCGTATAAGCGACCTTTTCCAAGCAACTAATAGATGGAGAAATATATATATGATTGAAAACAGGGGCTGTAAATTTTAATATATTGGTTTTCTGTTTAAATTCATAATTAATAGGTACACATTTTTTTTAATAATACATTGAGACAACTGTGGGCCTATGTATGTATATATCCCATGAATGGCCGCCTGATTCCAAGCAAAACAGAATTTGCACTAACCAGCCTACTGATCAACAAAAATAAATTAAGTTATAATAAATTATTTCTTTGTAAACAATAGTATAGAAAAAAAAAAACAGACAAAAAAGTCATGCTCATCATAGAATTATTGGTCATGCCTGGGAATCGAACCTAGGACCTTTGGATTAGCAGTCATGGTCACTAACCACTATAACAACCCAGGTAAAATAAATCATATTTTAACTACCGCACACCGCAAATCATATTTTTATTAGAAGAAGAAATGTTTATATAATGTCAAACAGAATATGATCAAAGCAACGGCTAGTGATTATACAGCAAAATAAAAATATACTCGTAGAAAGGTTCCTGGTAGTAAGGTCATAAACGTCGTAAAGGGTTACCTGGCAAACTTTCAGTTGTACTTATCTCATTTTATATATACCTATGTACTTACATGTGTAGAAAGACCTCATACTCCCTTTACTTGCTTTGTAGACAAATTGCCTTAAAGAATGAACCTATTTGATAGACTTTTCTTCTATTTATTCATTCAAGGGTCAAAGATTTGATTACAGGCAAACACAGACGGACGGGTGTAACTATTTTACACAAACTAACAAATGATATCCTTTTATTCTAATAGTCAATAAAATGTTGTTTTGAATTAAAAAGTGTCTGACTTAATTAGTTCAAAATATAAAAATGCGGTTCCGAAAGTTAAAATAGTTTTTTTCTAAACAACCAGCTTATATAACCTATAAACATTACATACCATAATGTCATAAGTGTCAAGTTTACCCACAGATAGTTCCGTGAATGCACGCTGAGGAATTCTTTTATCTTTTATTTTATATTGTAGGAGGACAGACGAACAAACGATTACCTGATGGTAAGTGACAACCGCCGTCCATGGACACCTGCAACTCAAGGGTCGCAAGTGCGCTGCCTGCCTTTGAGGATGTTGAAGAATGGGGAGAAGAAAGAGAACAGGGGGATTTTGGCATACGGAAACATCACTAATTTCGGAGAAATGCAACGCAAGAGCGCTTCACAACCGGTTTTCTGCGAGGCCGTAGTATCGCACAGATAGAGCCGGCCCACTTGTGCCTAAACATGGCTCTACCACTGAAAAGCAATTTGATAAACTAGCTCCGTAAACGCTACTGTAATGATTTAATCCCATTTTGAAACATTTGTAATACGCGTTTTTAATCATTATACATACTACGGTTTAGTTATTTTTTGTGGCCTGTTTTATGGTATAGGGCAAAATTATTTTTAAAATATCGTAAGTGGTTTCAGGCACAGGTATGCTATCTGACAAGCCTGACAAACATCTTATACGTATGGAATCGGGGTGCATGGGGTAAATAGCCAATTTTAGATTTTTAGATACCACCCTTATTAGCAATATATTTTGCTTTTCTTTGCGTCTTTACTTCCTAAAATACTTACTCCGTCTATCGTTAGTGGGACCAAATTGAAGAAACTTTGGCGTATTAAACATTTGCCTGTCTCTTCCGGGACATAAGTGTAAACTTGAAAAAAATGCATATAAGAAAATATACAAATTGTTTATCTTTCTAAGAGTTGCAATACCAGGAACTCTGGTCTAATTTATGAATGTTGTCAATCCCTGGAAACCTCAGTTAACGGGATAATTCTCCAATGAATCAGCTAGCAAAAAAGGATTCTACATTACCAGTGGCAGGTTCCACCACACTGCTGCCGCTACCCTTCAACCTATATCGCTACTGGGTAAGGCAAAGTACTCGAGAAACACAGAATAGCAGCTCGACATACCTGGCAGCTGACAATCCAAACTAGAATTGACAAAAGAATCACCACGCTTATCATTTAGAATACTCAGTCTTCACCGAACTGACATCCGAATAGTGGTTGTGAAATCGCCGTCCATGATGGTATCCCATATATATTTTTTCAATTTTGCGATACTAATCACGTAACACAATTTGTATTTCATAAATATATAAATGAGAGCATATTTCCTAGCCTATGGAAGATAGCCAAACTCACAAAAGTGTATTAATTTGGGAATAAGGGTGATATTTTGAATTATAGACCTTATTTGCCAAGGTGTTTTAGGGTCTTGTCAACGCCCATATCTATGACTTCCGGCTTATATTGAGCCCACGAGAACATGGAATTATTTCTGGCAGGTCAACCAACTCTAAAGTATTATGCTATACTACTTATTTGTGTGCATAATTTAACGATAAAAAGCAGGTGGACACTGGATAATCTATTTCTCAAAAGCCTCTGATAGAGTGGACCATTTTGCATTACTTGTGAAGGCTGAACATGTGGGAATAGATGGAAACTTGTATAGATTCTTAACATCTTACCTATTGAACCTCACATACTTTGTTGCACTTTGTGGGTATGGATTTGTACTATATGACATCGGGGTAAAATTTGGATCCTTTATTGCCTGTGTTATTTGTTATTTCAAAATTAGTACTGAATGTGCGGCATATGCAGAAAATACTAAAGACTTCAGACGTAAAAGGGCCTTCAATCAGATGTTAATACTATTTCTAACTGGTACGATGGAAATTCTATGACACTGAACATTTAAACGTGTAAAAAACAAGAACCTTGTCAAGAGTGACTATAGTGTTAAAATATTCTCGTAGACAGAGTTGAGGTGATTTGGTGTTTGGAGGTAATTTTCGACTCTGTAGTGCCATTTAGGTCACATATATTGCCTTTAATCCTTAGAATCTCCAAACTGATTCTGATTCCTTCCTCGTAAGAGCCATGTGTTAAGAAAGAACTTAAAGACTCGACAACTATCAGATCGTAAGTCTTGAGAGGAGATTGGTGGATGAGCGACCTGTGCACTTTTTTTTATTAATTTTATTTATTATATATAGAGACAGACGAACAGAATGCTTAGGTTTTCGGTGGCCCAACTCGCCCTCTCCTTTCTTCTCACCTTTGTCCCCCCTCAACTTTTCCTATCTCCTTATCCCCCTCTCTTCTTTCTCCTCTCCTCGTTCCTCATTACCCTCAAAAGCGGTTAGCGCACTTACGACTTTTGAGTTATAGGTGTCCATGGCAGTAGTCACTTTTCATCAGGTGACCCGTCTGTTCGCCTATCCCCCCAAAAATATATAAAAGAAAGGGACATCTGCAACGCAAAAGTCGTAAGTGCGCTACCAGCCTATTAGGGTACTGAGAGACTGGAGAGAGGAGACGAGGGTTAAGGGCAGGGGAAAGAAGAAAGGGGGAGTTGGGTCTCCGGTGCCCTCACTCAGTCTCTTTCTCTCTGTCTCTCTCTCTGCAATACAATGGAAGCATTGTTGGTCTATCAATTTTCTGTGAGGCCGTGTTCAAAGAAATACAATGTTAATTGAGAATATACCATATTTCTCTTTACAGAAAATGTGTTTGTGTGTGATGCGTTAACGTATCTCAAACACCAAGGCCTTGCGAACTCTGTCCCTATCGTGTTCCGGCACTTGCTATTCAAGAGACGCTAGTCATTTCCCCGTATAATACAGAGCTTTTTATAAAAGTTAAGAGATTCCAATCAAAACAGAACCAATATATATATATATATATATATCCATTTTTAAACCTGAAGTCTAATAACAACTACACAGTGCATTTCAGCAGAATATTCCTTGTTAGTTTACGTAGTATTAACTACTAACAATTAACAATTATATTAAATTTATAAACAAAAAAATATTAGTTATTCAGGCTGTAAGACTCAACAATTTGGTTGTATGTATTATAGCAACAAAAATAGGTAGTAACGCACACTATTTATGATATAAAAATATTAAACGACTTTTAAAGAGCGGGCTGAATGTATTGATTAGTGATACTAATTTTTGTGGCTGCAATTAAACCATCGTAATGAGGTGACTGTTTACAAAGTAAATATACTTCAATAACCACCCAAATGCTTCAGTTTAATAACATATATAAACGTTTTTTAAATACAATACAAATAGGTACGAGTAAGGTAGAAAATATTATATAGTCTTTGATTTCACAAACTAACACTTAGTAAAATGAAAATGTTTGGATCCCAGTTCGTATCGTGAAAATACAGGCAGCTCAAATTAAGGTGTTGCCACCCAGCATCAGCAGGTCAAGAATAAAAAAATATATACTGTAAGTCTGTAATGGGTGAATGATTAACTTACGGTAATGGTAGGTTTCGTGAAAAATATCATGTATCATATAAATACATAAAATAACTGATGGCTTTATGCGTGATTTTTTTAAAAGAATCACACAGCTACTGATGCTTACACATATGCTTATACACATATTTCTTTCAGTGTTAGAGCCATGCTTAGGCACGAATGGGCCGGCTCGACCGGTGCGATATCACGGCCTCGCAGAAAACCGGTTGTGAAGTAACGGTTGCGTTGCATTTCCCCGAATTGAGTGAGGTTTCCGGAAGCCCAATTCCCCCTCCCCCCTTTTCTCTCCCCTCATCTCCTTTCTCCTTTTTTCCATCTCCTCATCCCTCCTCTCTTCTTTCCGCTCCCTGCATCCCCCATCCCTCATCACCCTCAAAGGCGGGCAGCGCACTTGCGACTCTTCAGTTGCAAGTGTCCATGGACGGCGGTGTCACTTAACATCAGGTGACCCGTCTGTTCGTCTGTCCCTCTATAGTATAAAAAAAAAAAAAAATATGCCTCCAATAGTTTTCTCTGACAGCTTTTGGAACTCTGTAATTCCTAGTCAATGAAGCAAAAAAGAAACGATATGCTACTAGTTCTGGCTTATCGGAATATTCTAGAGTAGAAGCTCTTAAGTTCATCAATTCCAATGCGAGATGAAATCTGGTTGCATTGTCCATTCAAAACCGACTTTATAGTAATTTCTAACACAATTGTCTGTTTTTAAAACAATATTATTCCAAAAAGAAGGTCAATATAGAGACAGATATTTGTGTGTACTCCTTTATCTCCCAAGGGGTAGGCAGAAGCTTATGGAATACCTACATTTTGATAACAATGATTATATTCGCCTCTTTCGTAATTGGGGGCAAGCCTCCACGACCCAGACTGTATATGCTGTCTGATACATAACAGTCTAAACTATAGTAGCCTTTTGGGTCACACAAGAGATGACCATGTTCTGCACCACCACACGTATAATAATAGTTCCAGACGGAAAACAGTAAAACGCTTTTAACAAATATATATATATCGTTCTATTTTGCCATAGGCGTCAATATAAAGTAACAAAAATATATTTTTTCTCTGGAATTAGACCAATAACGTTATTCACCGCGTGTACTAGCGAAACAGGATTAAGGAGACAGCGAAATGACAGCCTGCCACTAAAGCAAAGGGTCAATTAAAAATAATTTGACAAGTGTCAAGCCTAGGAAACGTGCTTGAATGTAGACTGGAAAATATTGTAATCTTTTCATGTTAAAAAAAAAAAAAAAAAAAAACATTATTAACATGAACAAGATTATTGCCCCTGATTTATTGAGAGAAGAAGTATGAAGGTTATTTGATCCATAGTTATGAAATTTGTTTGATTTATTTCGCTTGTTAAAGTGATTATTTAACTATATTCTGATCTTACTTACATAAACATTCACCCTTGTGTCTAAGAAAGAAAAGGCATTGGTATATTAAACTATTTTCTCCTATTTATGCCTTGTTGAAACTCACACAACATGAACAAAACTACAAAATCATCTACGTTATCCACCTTGCTCAACAATCTCTATTCAACCAATATTAAGGTTACTAAGTTATCACGCAATAACCTACTTCAAACAAATGTTCTTAGTAACCGACACCTAATTCTACCGTCGAACCTTTCTCGTTGATATTCAAATATTCTGCAAATACTACAATATCCTGATAGTATCGGTTTGTCATACAATTACCTGGAACAGAGGTCATACGGGATCGCCGATACTATCTGAAATGTCCAGTTCTTACAGATATAGTTTGCTAAATTCTTTGATCGTTTTCGTTAAATTGAGAGACAGTATGAATTGTTTCACGGATTGTAGATAGTTACCGATGTCTAAGAACTCGTAATATTAATACGTCAGACCCGTGTTCTCAACCGTATGAAAAGCGACAATCTTAATCATTCCTTTTAACTCGAGTAATATCTATTACACTTTCGTCCAGTTCTTAATAAATGCCACACAAAAATGGGATTCATAAGGTATCAATATTTTTATACTTGCAATTATACTTTTATTCAGTCAGCAGCTCGATATTCAATTACCTGCAACAAAAACATATAGGAATTTAAAGAAAATAATACATTTTATACTGTGTTGCAATTAGTTTCTGAAATAGTGCGACCGGTAGTTAAAGTCGTATGGTTTAAAGATAAGTAATATTTTTTTTTTTAATAACGATACTAGCAACGAGGGTCACCATAACTAGTATTCTTTTTAACCCCTCAGTTAAGCCAAATGCTTGTGTTAGGGGTGGGTTTACGACGGTAGTGTACTGGGTAGGGTTTGAACCCGCAACCACTCTGCCGACACGCTACCGCCGCCACATATAAAATAAAATAAAGTATTTATTGCCATTGTGCATCAATTCGTAATACTAGAATATCTTGCTTATTTAACTTTAGTAGCATTAAAAATACATCTTTTGTTTGCTATTGTTAATGTCTAGCTTTTAAAATAAAATTATTTTATTGTGTATTATGTTCTTAATTTATCTATAATATGTATATATTTAGAATTATACAAGTATGTTTGTCAGCAGTCTTGTTACTATAATACAAGCTATGTTTATTCCGGGATCACAGGCCATGTGTGACACATGTGGAATTACTACTAAGTGTACACATTACTTGCGCAGATTTTGAAATAATTTACGCAATTTTATATACATCTATATTTTAAACCTGTAGGTGCGATGCGCCAGTCTGAAAAAGAATTGTACGCTGTACGGACAAAGAGGAAAAAAAATAGATGTTGCATTAATAAGTGAGCACTAATGATCTTATGGTGTACTCAGATCCCATGAAATTTCAATAGACCACGTAAGAAAATGTCGATAGAATATATTTTTATATGATTTCATTAAACACACACTGCTTAAAAAAATGTTATATTACAATATCGACTTCGTGTATACATCTGTTTACGCTTGTACATCAACACGATCGTTTGTTAAAAACAGTCTTCAATAGATATTTTTTGTTGAGCTTGTTACTTGCAATCGAAGATATTTATTTCTTATTACGATAATAGTTTTATGATTACGATGATATTTATTTGTTGTGTAATAGGTAATTGAAAATTGGCCTGTGTTAGTCGCAAAAGTTGTCTGGAAGGCGATAGGTTACTGACTTTATTATTGTATATTCAAAAATATAATGTGAAAATTTTTATTATAAGAAACTAATCATGTAGAGCGATTAATGGAAAGTTCTAATGAGATCTCTAATTAGACCAAATAATTGTGCTGTGTTTAATAATTCTATTGGATTGTATTTAAGACGAACTATTGCTGACGAAGTCTTTAGAAACTGTTAACATCATCATGTTAGCATCATGCTACTTACGTTCTTCTTCTTTAAAGCTATCAACAGCTGCTTTTTACACACGCCCTTATATATGTTAGCTTCCATTTAAGTTTAGAATAACGCAATTTTGCAGCTGTAGTATATAAGAGTATTTAGCTTCTTATCGGCAGAACCGATTTTGTTAAGATATTTTAATTGTTGCTAGCAGTTTTTTTTTCAAACGAGCCATCAGTTGACCCAACTGGTCACCTGATGGTTCGTTTGAAGGAGGGGAAAGGGGTTAGGAGTAAGGGGGAAAGGAAAGAGGGGAAGGGGAAGGGAAAGGGAGGAGAGGAAAGAAAGAAGGGAAAGGGGGTGGGCCTCCGGGAACCTCACTCACTAGGTCACACAATGCAAAAATTGTTTAACAGCTGGTATTCTGTGGTAATACCGCGGTCGAGCCGGCCCATACATGCCGAAACATAGCTCTCCCACGTTAAAATGTTCCAAGAAATGTTGCTCAGCTAATTGAAGTTTATCAGCAGTTTGCCTGGTTTCTGCTGCTGAGTATAACCTATATTTATATTGTAATGTTTCTAAATAACAAAATATTTTTCGACCATAATTATACTACACTAAACTATTATGAAATCGTTTTGCGTTAGCTAATAGGACAACTCGCGGTAAGCACACACATACACATCAGCCTGTTGCCGTCCACTGCCGAACGAAGGCATCCACCAAGGAGTATCAACTATGAACCCATGGTAAGCGATTACCGATACATATAAGATCTTATAGATGATATATCTTATAGATGATAAGAGCATACGCTTATAGATGCAATAATATTTAATCATGAGACGGGCCAAGTGTTATTTATTAATCTTAAAAAAAAAACTTTCTTTATAAATATCACACATTTTAAACAGTAATTCTTAAATATACTAACATTTTTAAAGTATCATATTATTCGGGAAATGTCAGCTCGATATTGCCGACCGAGGCACTAAACGTGCCGAGTCTAGAAGTGCCAACGAAACCCGTGGGTTGGCGATATAACCATTACGATAGCGAAGACATTTTAACCTCGCGGATAAGCATCGGGCTGGAAAACCAGCGTTCGTCTAGACTAGTTAAATATATAATACTATTGGTAGTGATTAATAAAGTGTCTAGAAATTTATGGTTTTTTTGTTGGTGCTATTCATTTGTAAATATGACATACATACAGGTAGTATAGATTCCGTAACTCTCTATTCTTGAAATGAATAAATTTAAAACATTAAGGCTTAGATACAGTAAAATAGTATACAGTAAAAGCTAGAATAATAATGAGTTAAGAGTCTAGTGAATGCGCCTTACATTAATCATGGTGATGATGGTGAGATAATTTTGCATGGAATATTTTATAAGAAGTTCGATTGTAAGGATTGAGGTGCGCGAGCCTCTATGTATACTACTGAGTGCAAAATGAATGCCGGTATACGGGCTACTCTTCGCCATTATCTTAAAAACGTACAACACATACCTTGCGGATATTAATATTTTTGAATAGTCACAAGTATAAAATGCAGCCAAAAAGCTTAAAATCTTTATATTGTGATTCTATTGACACTATTGAATTATATTATCCTCATTCAACCTTTTTAATTATGAGACGCGTACCAATTATTATCATTTTTTAATTATTATGCATTATTTCGCCGACATTGGTGTGAGTTGCACCTTTACTGAATAGACTAGTATACTTTATGTATAGTAGTAGTATATAGTAAATAGTATTTAAACGAGCCATGCTTCGGTACGTATGGGCCGGCTCAATCGGAGTATTACCACGGTCTCACAGAAAACCGGCTGTTAAACAATGCTAAGTCACATACCATTTTTTTTTTTTTTTGGTGTTAAGAATATACTTAACGTTAATAACTGTTATATGTCTCACAAATAAATAAATAAATAAGATGCTAGATTAAAAAATTACAAATAAATTAATAAATGTAAACACACGCATTTTTAATATTTAAGATAATGCCTTTTCTTACTATTCACCTTTTTAATATACGAAGATATTATTACTTACGGACAAACTAAAAAAAACCTTTATGAAAACAATATTTAATTAATATTACATGTTTATAAGTGTAGGCGTCTGTCTTCCAATTCACCAGATGGGAAGTGACTATGAAGACGCAGATAGTATTTCATATTCTCTATTGTACACATATAATAGAAATAAAAAAATATACACAAGAAGAAAAATGGTATGTACAAAGGCGAGCTTAACCCATAGTTGAGTTTTCTTCCAGCAAACCTTGGGAGTGAAGAGAGGATAGTAATGAAGAGTCAAAGTGTGTATATAGTAGCATGTAATAAACATACGTATATATATATATACCATAAACCTAAACCAATTATTCTGATTTAAATTTTTCCAACTATAATGTAGTCCCTCTTACGTAACAGAGGGCAAGCTCATTGCCGTCAACTACGGACAAGAAATGGGTAAATTGAGAATATTTGGAAAGGGTAGAGAGAAGGAAAGGACAGCGATATTAGTTAGACAGATGGATCGGGAGGTGTAAGCCATCCTTAGCTCAAGTGGTCAAGGTCATATACAATGCAACTCAAACTCGTTAAGCCGTGAAGTCCAAGCACTCTCACCAAAACTTCTAAAAGCTCCACTATGTATTTAATCGATGTATCGTGTACTTCTAACTAACTGTGAGAGGTTAAAGTGACCAAGAAATAAAATGATAATGGCATTATAAAAAAAAAAACATTCAACTTTCACTCCTGCGGAGAAATATAGAGAGAAACACTCACAAGTAATAAAAGTATATTCCCAGCTGGATGAAAAGTAGATAGCTTTTAAATTTTCTGCGATTCGAATTTAATTAAAAATTCTCGCTTGTTCTATAGCCCAACAACGGCACCGAACTTTTCTAATTTATTCATATCACGGTGCCCTACGCTTGTAAAGTTGTTTCAAAGTTTTTGCCAACAATACAGATGAACGTTGCAAAGAAATATAATTCTTGCTCAAACATTGAGATGTAAGAATGAGATTGTGTATAAACTTGCGATATTATAATAATCAGTTCAACAACTGTTATGCCTGTAATATGACACATATGTAACATATACACATTACTATACAATTATATTATATTGCTTGAAGCTCTTTTCACAAAATGATTTTTTTTGGGTTTATCATTTCCCCTTATTATATATACATATATTTCTACAGCACAGATTGTTATGTATACTTATAATTTATTTAGTGTAACTTTTACTTCATATTGACAATTTATTTATTTTATAACAAATATGTAATGTGACATTTGAAAATTAACTTATACAATATGATAAAATATTTTTATCGTTTTCTTTATAACTCAGGGTATCTTCTTCGAGTGCCTCCTGATATTGGTGATCCGTTATCATAATGGCTACCGTGATCTTAAAAGCCGCGGCGAGGTATAGGGATCTCATGTTCAGATTGAACCAAGTCCATAGATTCTTGATCTATGGACTAAGTCCAGTCCACGTATGTGCTTTTGCCGGATAGTCCTTTTTCTGCATTTTTTTTATTAGAAGCAGATCATACTTGTCATTAAGCAAAATACTGAAGTAATCCACGCTCGACGTTTTAAGGTATTGCTTTAAAAGCCAAACAACTTAAGAAACTGACACCTTTCTCCTTGTCAGGTAGGCAACAGGCCGACGTTTCTGACTCGTTTCTGTCCTGACATAGCTTACAATTGTCCTATAACATATCAATACTTACCTGTTCTTTCATCAGAAAATCGCTAATAGGATTAAGGTATGTTCTGCATGATGGACTTATAAATGAACTGTCTAAAACAAAATTTAGTCACTTATTTAATGAGCAGTGAATATGAGGGGCCGTAGGATTTAAACAAATAAAGATATATCCTGCGATCCTTTTTCCCATTGTCAAAGGTAAATGCTGTTTGACACCAATGCCGAAAGTAAATAATAGTTTTAAAGTGTGGCCTTACTTTATTGATATACACAATACTGAACTATCCTTGGTAGGATTCCAATTACGAAACGGAATTTTTAAAAGGTTAATGGATTTTTCACTAATTACGATTGACTTTAAACAACTGCAATAAAGTGACATATAAATATATCCAACCAGAGGATGTACCATACACATGTAACCAATAGTGTCAGACATCCATAAAAGATAGTATTTACTTTTGATATCAACTGAAAGTTGGTTCTAGAAATTCCAACGCAATTAAATATCTGAAATGACCAAGATGAAAGTAAAAAGTTATTTAAAATATACCGATATACTAGTTTCAAGAATCTCAAACTAGTAAACAATAATACACGGTAAACAAAGGATATTAGGTTTTTGTCGAAAGCGAATAGGAAGCCACATAAGCAGGTCGCGGTACTCTAATACGTTTTTTTTTTTAAATTAGCCTACCATAGTGACTCCACTTTGCCTGATGGAAAGCAATAGGTGGAGTCAAAGAGTGGTGGTCACCATCCTCATTGCATGTTTAGTCAATGCAGCATGGTGACCCACACTATGGCGGCCTGGTGAGATGCTTTTTCACGCCCCGCTTAAAAGACCCGGGATCAAAGTGGGAAGGAAACACGTGCGCTGGTAGAGAATTCCAGGCTTTTACCGATCGGCACAGGAAAGAAGAGCCAAACCGTTTAGCTCGGGTACGTATATTTTCGACGCACAAACGGTGACTCCTCAGGCCAGCACGTGTAGTCCTGTAGAGGAAGGGAGAAAGTGGGACCAATTGGAAGAGCTCATCAGAACACTCCCCGTGATGTAGGCGATAGAGGACTGCCATAGAGGCGACATCTCTTCGCAACTGCAGAGGCTCAAGAGACTGGGTGATCTCAGGACAGTCGATAATGCGGACTGCGCGCCGTTGCAACCGATCGAGAGCGTCAAGCAAATACTGCGCATAGCCGTCCCAGAGATGAGAGCAGTACTCCACGCAGGAGCGAACCTGGGTCTTGTACAAAAGACACAGTTGCTCGGGCGAGAAGAACCGTCTCACCTTGTTCAAAACGCCGAGCTTTCGCGAGGCCGCCTTAGTGACACTCTCGATGTAATCGCGCGGATTGAGATCCCGGCAAATATCCATACCTAGAATACTAAGCCTATCCTGCAGTGGCAGTTGAGTGCTCTGAAGAGTAGGAAGGGGAAGGAGTGGAGACTTTTTGGTAGAGAACACACACGCTTGTGTTTTCTTGGCACTGAACTCGACCAGATTCTCACAGCCCCATTGGAAATGCGGCTCAAGACCCGGTCGAGCTCAGCGACAAGCTCCTGTCGTTTTTCCTCAACGTCTGCCAGCTTGCTGCCAACGTGATTGATATTTGCGTAAAACAAATATAGAAGTAGAAGAAAAATTTTCGACACATAAACTCACGATTATGTCCCTTCGGGGCAAGCAAGACAATAGACCGCCACATCTTTTTTTCGTAATCTTTTATCTTTAATTTATATATTTAATATAATGCATAACTATAACTTAATGGTCTTAAGTAAAATAATATTTTTAGTTTGGGATTTATGAGTGATATACCCTTAAGTTCTTGATCTAGTAAAGACGAAAAATGATCTAATATTGAATGCTTATACATAAATTTATATTTAAAAAAAATGCTTTGAGAATCACAAAATATATATATTTGTACACAACAAAAATATTTGATATCCATTTTTTATGTTAATCATGTAACCCCATATGCGGGCAGGATAATTTCCTTTAAATAAAAGGGTCAAGTTACAGAGAGGAAGAGAACAAAATATTGTTATAAATGTACGGGGATGACATGACACAATCATGTGAACGGTTCTTGTGTGAGGAGACAATGTTTGAGGTTGAAAACGGGATTAAGAAGAAAAATAGCTATTGTGTTTAGTTATTAAATAAATAAAATTGAAGGGTTAATCACGTTAATTTCGAATAGTACATGATAGCGTCTTTAATAAGTTAAGTGTACTTAAGTTTCACTTCTAATGGGAGTTGCATTTCTAATGTGATATTCATTTCTTTTAATTATGTAGTCGATTTTATGTTATTGACAAAGTGTAGTGTAATTTAAAAACGAAAAGTCATTTTGTTATTAAAATATCTTTATCACTAATATCTTATGTAAACAAAGCTTCATATCCACACAATTAAAAGTAAGTTAAAATTGACTTCCAAGATTTAAGAAAAATAATTTTAAAGAGTTAAAAAATCATCGTAAAAAAATATTATAGTGGCAACAAGTTAATGAATTAAATTATACGTTAATTAGTTAATTAGTTATCTTTGCTTCCATTCTATCAAAAAGAGTTATTTTTAAGTGGAACTGTGTTTAAAAGCCTACTTTTAACTTAAAAACATACATACATACACGCCTGTATCCCTGAAGGGGTAGGCAGTGGCAGCGTAATTAAACCACAATCCTATTGGACACACACACATACAAACCACTTTTAGGAATTGAATGGGAAAATTGGGAGTATACTGACAAGGCAGGATAGAAAAAGAAGGATAGTGATATTTCTTTTACAGATGGATTGATGAGTAAAAGCAGTAACTAAAGCTAGTCAGGGTGGTATACCTATAACTCAAACAGGCTAGTGCCAGGAGGAGGCCGAGGCCTCTAACTAAAACATGTATTTCTTCATAACGACTTTCGTGGGCATTCTTTAAACATGGTCACACTATTCAAGTGAAGTGCGGCACTTCTCCAATTTCTTTGCCGAGACAGCTCTTTTCAACCCTTTGAAACATTAAAAAAGGGGACTACATTTTTGTATTTAAAGTAAGTATTATTAAAGTTTATTTTGATCGAATTATCGTAATCCAAATTAGACGGAGAGATCTGTAAATTTGGGAAAATTGAATCCAATTGTCACTATTTTTATCAATTGGTACTTTTGCCTTTTTGTTACACATTGAAGTGCTTTAGAGGATCTTTTATGTTGGTTTTGTTTTATATTCAAAGAACATAAACATGTGAAAAATTAGTTCATTTACAAGTTGAGTTAGTTTTGCTTGCAATACCAGGTACATAAAGCCCTATCACAATCAGGTTTGAATAATATACCAAGGCTTTGGGCACAAAGAAAGAAAAAGCCATACATTTTCTACCAGTCTTCTTACAGGTGACGAAGAGTCAAATTGGTAGCCATTTAGCTTAATATTAATGTAGTAGGTAGTAATAAAACACATCATAAAAATAATAATAGGACTTTTAAACGTCAATGCGTCTATCAAAAAATTTAAGACTAATATGGTTTTCTCATGGATGCCATTGTCACACATGGACAAAACGCTTATCTAACTACGCTTGAAGCAAATATTTCCCAATAGAAAAAAAAATATAGTCAAAATCGGTTCACGCAGTACAAAGTTCTGAGATAACAAGATAAGAAATAAAAAACACAGCCGAATTGAGAACCTCCTCCTTTTTGATGACTTCAAAAAGTATTCTTCAAAAATATACTCATTTTATTAGTAGCAAAAACAACAATAAATACCGCTAACAAGAGTCAGAAGAAGTAACTAGCGGTTTCGCCTGTTTTAGTTACTGTCACTTGTAGTAGTAAAAATTCACTGTAGCGCAGGTGGAAGCGATCGAGAAAATTATATAGGAACGGTTACAACTTGTGCATACGAGTACAATACTATTTTATCATTGTATTATATCACCAGGATGGATTTATTTAAGACACACATACACTCACGCCTATATGCCCGAAAGGGTAAGCAGTGAAGTCTCACCTTTTGCCAATCATAATTAAGTCGAGCTTACATAATAGGGGACTAGCCTGTTGCGGTCATTCGGGCACTGTATAGCTGTATATACACTACCTGATAGATAGCAGTCTAACCCCTCAGTAGGCTATAACGACATACACAGGAAGAGATGGTTTGGCCGTATATTACAAACTCACTTACGCACTCTTTGCCGAGAGAATCTGAAAAACTGAAGAACAGTTCCCAATTTTTGCAAAGAATTTCCATGACAAATATAGCAGACGTACATCTGGCATAGCGGTTATAAAGTTAAACCATCCAAAACGCTTAAAAAATAGCAACTCTTATAACTAGGTAATTAAGCTCAGTGAGTGAGAGTACCGGAGACTTAACTGCCCCTCCCCTCGTCTCTTTTCTTTTCTGTCTTTTTTCCGCGACCTTTATTCCATGTCTCCTCTTACCCCTTCCCACACCACCCTCAAAGGCGGGCTCTCTCTTAATAACTCTTTACTTGCAGGTGTCCATGAACAGCGATTGTCATTTACCACCAGGTGCCCCGTCTGTTCGTCTGTCCCTCTATATCATAAAAAAACTAAATGTAACAGAAATCACAGTACAGACCAAAAAAAAACTAAACTATAAAGCTATCTAAATATGTTATTAATGGTAATTTTCTTAATGCAAAAGTGTAATTTAGAATAAACAATACAAACCATATCTTGTAATGGTAACAGATATTTAAGATTATCCCAGATATTTAAACTTAACTTGTGAGTATATTTATAACGATAATCTATCTATTTATTAATCTATCTATTTCATCAAGAGAGCCTGTTTTAATGAAAATTTCCAAGTCCTCTTTTAACTTAAGAGAAATGCATATGCTATGTTTATTTATGCATTCTTACAAGAGTGCATTTTCATTAAATTTATCAATAGCAGCTTAGCTTAGCTTTAGTCAGCTTTTAGAAGAATACAGTGATCGATTCTTCAAGAATAATGAAATAGGATTAACAAGTTTCGCTCTTATTTCAGTTTTTTGTTACAATATCTAAAACGGTTTTGCTGTAAACGTTATTAAGTTTCTTCAAGCACTTTGAGCTCTGCTTGAGCCTATAAGAGTGAAATGGCGAAGGAAACAGCCAACTAAATGGAAAAGTAATCTTCACGAGTACCGCTTCAAGATTTTTTCAAATTTGAATTTATTATCTGACTTCGTGCCTTATCTTTTATTTTAGAGGAAAGTTTCTCTTGTTTTTAGTATTCTGTCGATAGAGCATGAATTATTACGTGCCTTTTAAAGATAAAGAATATTTTATTGGTTGTTGGAACTATATTGGCTTTAAAATCGACTCAGTATTATATTTGGGCTAGATGAGGTTTTTCCGTTGTGGATACTTATAGAAGCTATCATATAAATCACTACCGAAGACTACTAGTACTGGTAATATTTTAATTTAGGGTTTCTTCTTCGAGAGTATTTTAGTGAGGAACAGTCACTAATTAAAGAGCATGACTACAAACATAAACGGCTATAACTTATTACCGACAATAATGTCGGTAATAAGTTATATCCAATAAGTTATAGACAAACGTACAAACAACAACTAGGGTTGGTTTGTACCAACCCTTGGTGTGCTTCATAGTTGTTGTTTGTATGTTAGGGCCCCTTCGACATGAGAATAATTGCTAATGTGGGACGAATCTTCTATTATGGCATAGTCACGCTTAGGCACATATGGGCCGTCTCGACCTGAGCGATACCACTGCCTCACAGAAAACCGGTTGTGAAGCAACTAGTGAGGTTTCTGGAGGCCCAAATTCCCTTCTCCTCTTTCCACTCACCTCATCCCATCGCTCATTTTTCCCATCTCCTTTCTCCCCTTTCTTCTCCTCGCATCCCTCCCCTCATCACCCTCAAAGGCGGGTAGCTCACTTACGACTCATCTGTCTAATATGTAATGTAATTTGCTTCATCAAGCGCCTATATTAGATTGATTTATCTCTACATGCAACATCATATTTGACATGTCTTAACGATCTATCTTAGCATAAACTTCGCTATAAAAGGTAATATATCTAGTAATTTACACCTGGCGATAAGTGCACAATCTAATCGCAATCAAACGTAATCTACTTGTTTTACTAAACCAGTTGCGTGTTAAAATCTAGATGTGTACATTTATCTACTTGTTTAAGTTCCGCGATGGAGGTTACTTTATGTAGTTTTCAATAGTTATAATGTAGTAAATAAACCCAAATTTGGAGCCGTGTTGGTCATGATGAAGCTGATAATTACTTAATAAAGCGATGACGAAGTAAACCTTATCCCTTCTTGAAAGACTTGATAAGCTCTTTTTTTAGTTTATGTAAAAGTAAATACGCTATTATTTTTTTGTAAAGTAAAAATGTGGTCATGCAAAATCAAATTTTAATTGCTTCTGGAAAAAATTAATGTTAGGGTAATTTATTTGGCAAACTAAAATAGCTGCAAAAATCTAGTTTTGGGTGTGGTTATTTCTGTTTATTCATAAAGGAAATGAGATCGTATCGTTGTTTATGGTATTGATGCTGGCAAGTTTCACATCTTTTTTGGTCAAATGTTAGCGTTAGACACTTTTATGTTATGCTTTCTACTTCATTAGTCTTATTAAAATGACTTTTCTTTTTATTTTAATGTTCAAACACTATATACCTATATCCAATAAAGAGTAAACAGGGGTGTCTCAAACATACACTTTGACCACATTTTGACACATGAGCATATTCTATTCCGTCGAGAACCACTCACCAAAATGGGTGGTTCTCACTTTAAACAATTTAATTTTAAATAGACATAAAGTATGTATTTTTTTATTCATTTAAAGAGTAAACAAAATTAAAGTAACACTTCGGTTGAAGGTTCCTGAAATCAAATTAATATGAATATTTGGGACTCAATAGTCTTGAGTACTAGTACTAGACTCAATAGGGATGTAGTTTGGAGAGCTGATTAAACAATATTTATCGTGGCAAAACTTAAATCAGCCTTGGCAGAATTTTGTTGTTCCATTATATTTCCAAAGTGCCTAACAAATAAAATAAAACTTTCAACTTTAACGACTAAGAAATTCGGTACGAAACGTAACTATTATGTAATTAGTTACAAGTTATTCTATCGTCTATAAATATAAAAAAATTTTGCTTTCTGTAAACCTTTTTGCACTTTTCTAGGTAACCTTAATTGTAGATATGATAAGCAGTACGTGCGTTCTTCGACTAAATAATGTAACCAGCCAGATAAGCTTTGCAAAACTAATCAACAATAACCAAGTCCTTCCAACGACAGAACGACTTAAGTAACAAATTCTTACAAAAAAAAAGTGCTGCTATTCACCTTAACTATAACAGTAAACCGCTAACAATACCCTGAAATAATCATAAAACAACACTTTGATCAGTAGCCATCTTATTACATCGGTATTCGTGCCACGGGCCCTTTTTACAGGCTCAAAATCCAAGGGTATTTTTGTAAAAACTCTGTTAAATTAAAGTGGTACGAATAACCTTGTACATTAACCCTTCAATAATAATTTTAAAACCAAAAGCCACACCTTGTAGAGAAAATTTGCCACTGGCCTCACAGTTTTAACATGGCTGGATCGCGTTCAAATGTGATATAATAACGAATTTCACTCGCTCTCGGTACCGTGTGGTCGGATTGATGGGATCTAGCGCCTTTTGAATGTCTTTTAAATGTTTGTGGAGATTGGAACTGGAAAATCTAGACGAGTTTAAAGGGGTTTCATTTATCTTTCTATTGCAGCTGTGGTGTATTTTAAACTGAATATTTTTCACCGAGGTCTTTTAGTTTTATACTTAAATGTAGTTGAAGTTTTGTGCAGTCAAGATAGGAGGATTTAAATACCTTAAGAACAATAATGTAGAAGTAATTTAGCATAATCGTTAGCAATCCTTCAGTGAATAATCAACTAAGTAGGTATAGGTCATTATTACAAGGATTCTTGCACAATACGCACATTTATTTTTGTATATAGAGAAATTAACATATTGTAAACCTTTAACATATCGATAGATTAAACAAATAAATGTATTTGCTTGATTTAATAAAACTGAACCTATCTAATATATACATACATATATTCAATAAATATGTTAAAGTAGCTGGCATGGTGAGCGGAACTCAAACATCAGCTTTCATCAGCACACACACACATACACACAGACACTAACATATAAATTAATCCAATCTAGAATTTAAAACTTAATTATGACTTACAACTTTAATATATCTATGTACGTACCTTTTTCCTAATTTTGTGGAACTCACTAATGGACTGTTCTTAATACAGGCTATGTAAGTGGCCTAGCTAGAACGTCTATGTCTGTATTGTATAGATTGTATTTTTGCGAAATAAAATAATAATTATTATTATTACTATTAGCTTTACGATGCAGCTTTTGAAATTAGTAGACATCGTATTATTTTAGAGTAAGTATTTCCTTTCCCTAATGGTCGTTTGACTGAAGGCATTTTATACAAAGTATGTACATACGTATATCAGTACTAGTTGTTTAATAAATTGAATTGAGATGAATTTTTGACTGTTTAACACCTGATTTATGTTTTTAGAAGTTAGTTCTAGTAGCTGTTGTTCAATTAGGTAAGTTATAAATAGGACATTTTAAATAAACATTAACCGTGAACCGTATGTACCAGGTTGAAATATTTAACAATAAAAATATATTTAATAATATATAATAAAATTACTACACCTTGAATTAACGCGATGTACGGGTATTACATACCTTTTAATTCGTCCAACTAAATAAATACAAGATCTCAACTCCTGATTTTCTATTAACTACAAGATAATTTTCACATCTGAAGTGTAGACTGATAGGTCGTTGTACTTCTTAGATATTAAAGTTATCGTGAGATCAGATGGGTGACTCTCACATCGTGTGCACCACAAGCTTACTCACACGGATGCCTTCATGCCACGTCTCATCATCATCCCCGACATCTGTAATCTGTAATGACTAGACTTATGAACAGAGCTTACGAGCTGAGTGTTCGTGAATACTTAGAGCGAAAGCAAGAATATGTTCAGGAGATGCTGAAAAGTAACGGATATCAGATGAATGGGAGACGAAAGCAAACCAAAAATTAGATGCAAGCATCCAGAATGTCGCGGTAATTCCTGGTGTATTTATTTTATAACATTTTATGAAATGCCATATTTTAATAGTTAATATTTAATAATAATAAAAAAAAATTGTCATGAGAATTAGATAGCTTTATGTAAATGTTGATTTTTGAAGAATTTATATACAAATCGCCATTCGCTCTTCCGTTGCACCACAGCCAAAAGCGGGACTTGGAACTTGCGTAATTTATTCATAGTCAAGTAATGACACTCGATTACTTTAGCACAAGCCCTTTACTTTGAAGCTCAAAAAGTGTTATTTTTATTAAATGCAAGCGAAATGACTCCGCCTCAGTGTACTGTGGTACGACAGAATTCAACCATTATATTTGAGTTAGTGTGCCACTTATTTTGAATGAGTTGATTTTATTTCGATTAAGTTGTTTCTTAAGAGCTCTTGCCTAATTTTATGGTTAATAATATTTGTATATCATTGTGCTGGTTCTTGAGTATAGTGCTTCATTTGTGTAAAATTTTCATTAGAACATTTTGTTTACTTAAGTGGAATAAAGACGGCATTTTGACGAACACTTGCAGATACTTGTATTTGTATTATTATGCAGTTTCTAGTTTGTCCACAATAAGATAAACCAATTCCAAATTATATAGAGCTACGAAAACGCTGTTGCCAATTTTTTGGCGACTCAGAATTGGAAGTAATTTTACACACACTACTGCTAGCAACTGTACTCCAGCCATAAAAGAGACTCAATAGTTTCCGAGAAAGGTAAACTGTTTTGGTAAAATAGATCCCATTTCCTCCTTAACAAAGTGAAAGGTAAATACGATATTGATGTTCTAACGAGAAGAACTATTTCAACACTTCTTTTGTATAAAATGTATAGACGGAGGACGATATTCCAAACCCTCTTCAACTCAGACAGATTATGTTAGCAATGTAAGTAATACAGAAAAAAATGCCTGAAACATGGAAACATTGTACAAGGTATTTATGAACTCCATTCAAATAAATAACGAGTCGGGGCCGTTTGACGCATCAATAAACATAAATGCCTACACAAGGCCAAAGAAACCATTTTACTGAGGTAGAAAGGTCATTCGATATTTTTGTATGATGTAACTGTGAAATATCACGCTCTCCTGCTTTGAATGGCATATGCTGAAGGTATGCTATATGTAGAAAAAAATTATACATATGTGTATGTTGTATACACATCCAGAAATCTGATAACAGAACTTTTGAATGAAAAATAATAATAACACATATATACAGACATACGCTCACGCCCGCCCGTGGGGAGAGGAGTAGCAAACACCGACATCTAGCTAATTAGAATATGGTCCCTCTAAGGGGCAAGCCCATTGCCATAAACCGGGCACGGTATGACTGTAAACGTCACACGGTTCAACTTCCACACGGGACAAAAATTGGTGTGATCTACAAATACTAGTCTCGAGTCAGGGTGTTCTTTATGATCGTGCTTTGAATGTTTGTAAAGTCCCCCGCGACGTAGGAACAAATCCTAGTATCTGAGTTGAGCGAGTGATCTGAGTTGTTGTTAACAAAAAAAATAACACATAAAACATTATGAAGCTCTCAACTAACCTATAAACTTGAATCAGAAAACTGACCCCAAACTTTGAGAGCCACCGCAATTCCTATTATCTGTTTCGTAAGTTTCTTAACGACGATTGCCATATTCGGTCAGTTTTACTATATAAACATACCTACTAATAAACAGCCATATATAATATTATCCCTTGGCTAATCACCTCTATAAAACTAACTTTACGGATGACCTTTAGGACTGTTTACGAGTAACAAACATAAATTTAATATTCATTAAAGACCCCAGAGATATAATACACTTTGCTATCATAATCATCTCATTGAATACGTTATAATTATTTACTATTACTAATAACTACTACTCAAAAACTCTGTATTATAATGAAAATGTAAATAGAAATTTAGAAGGTAAAAACTTCATTCTAAAGTAGCAAAAAGTAATGAGAAAAATAGCCAAATGTAACCTCAATGAATTAGCACAGAGGGGGAAGGTAAACCGAATTCCTTCAATAAAATTAGATTTCGGAGTCATAGCTAGCAATTGCCTAATGTCTAATTTGTTAAATTATCTTATCCAGCTACTTTACCATTATAAATAGAAAATTTGTAGATACCAAATAAATTTACTAAGCTAAATGTGATTGATAAACCTTTAATTGCCTTTCATAAGTGGTTATAAATGTATTTTTACAACTAATGATGATCTTAATGACTAAGTCGAATGAGGAATCGATACAAGACGAATTTGTTTCAAAGGCCAACTGATTGTATCATCTTGAAATTATATTTAGTAAGAAATGTCAAAATAAAATTTGCCCTTACTACTGCAAGGTTTGAATATTAATGAAAATATAGTTTAGGGTCAGCCTGGCCTCGTTTTAAAACTAAGTGTTATGAATTGTAATAAATAATTAATTTGAGAGGTGAGAAGAATGCTTTAAAATATGATAGACATACATGGCAATCGTGTATTTTTACTATTGTGTGTATATTTTAACATAGTATTGTTTAGAAAACTAAAACTTTAAATTATACTCGTATACACTAGACATTCTACAAAAAACTGTACATATTTTCATTGTTTAAATTATATAGTATACGTAGGCACGTATTAATTCTAATATGAAAAGATTTAGAAATTATTTCGTTTAAGTGTGAGAAATTAAAGCAACAATTAAAAAATACCTATTTTCGTATACCTTATAAATTTGAACTGTAGTTCAAATTTAGATATATAAACAAACCTCGCCTTTGACGAAACTTACAAAGAAACTTCAATAAAAGCTATTAATTAAACATTGCCTTAAAACAAACTAATCAAAAATGTATCACAGTAATGTCTCTAAGGATCCTTTGAATAACTAACTCAGTTAACGAAAGCGTTTCTCAACCTCTTCAGGACAGAAACATATTCTATGAAATGTATATGAACGTAAAAATATTCTAAAAGTTAAATGACTGGTCTCGCGTGGTTCAAAATAAACTTGAACTAACAAATGACAGTACAAATAAGAAGTCTTATCGCTAGTATAGAAACGATCTTTACTAAAGAATGGATATTTTTAGTTCGTTTCTTCCGTGTGACCAGAGGCAAACGAGCAGGCTGATCAAGCATAAGCAGGTATATAATACTATTACACTACCTGACTAATTTTACGTTTTGAAATACATTTTATTTTTATATATAAGTGTATTTGAAAATGCAATTTATATGGTAATTTAATATGAATAAAGAGAATAATAATAATAGTATATCTCCATTTTGTAGACCAGTAAGCAGTATGGTTCTCGGCAGAGTAGAATAGAGCCAATGGTGGCTCTTCCTATGCGTGTCGTAAAAAACGAGGAGGGGGTTAGGGGTCGAACTGTTTTCTATCGGATAGTACGTATACAGTACCTTATTACGTTAAGGTCCAAATTCAAATTCTAATTCGCAATGTGGGTATTCAATACACTTCTACCTACTTCTTAGGGGATATAGGCATATGTTTACATATTTATACACTAATAAGATTGAAATAGAAGAGCTAAATAAATAACAATAGTCAACACAGACAGAATAGACAACACAGTCTAATAGTGTGCGACAAATGCTTACCCCCTTAGACTAAATACTTCGCCTTCCGTGTATATAAGTATTTACATAGTTTAACGTGAAACCGGTTGTTAAATAATGCTTGCATTGTGTAACCGAGTTAGTGAGGTTACAGGAGGTCCAACCCAATTTCCTTTTTCCTCTTCCTCAAACTTCTTTTTCCTTTACCTCCTCTCTTTCTGTTACCCTTAAAGCGGACAGCACTCTTGTGACTCTTGAGTTACAAGTGTTCATGGGCGGTGGAAGTAACTTACCATCATGTGACCCATCTGCTCGTTTGTCCCCCTATACTATAAAAGAGGTAAAGTGAATATAAACTATTTTGTAGATGAATATAGATTATTACAATATATTAATACACCCACGGAATAAATTACTTTTGAACTTCAAATTTATCAAAAAGAGTACAAAATGTTTTATAATATTAATGAATAATTTCTGTACAAAACTGAGGAAAGTACATCTTCAACTGAAGAGGTTTATGGCCCCCAAGTTGAGAAACAATGGTGTACGAACTTTGAAGTGTTGTTGTGAACTAGAAAAGTTACTTTAGCTGTAGGCGACAGATTAGGACGGCAGAGATGACCTTGCAGGCAGAGACAGAAATAGGATGTTAGAAAAGAAAACTTTGGATAAATGAAGGATATGCTTATTTAGACATGGCAAAGTCATAGAAAAAAAACGGTATCCAAACATTGTTGAAATAAGACGAAGAAGAATTTTAGCAGTGGTAGAGCCATTCTTGGGCCGGCTTGATCGGTGCTATACCACCGCCTCAAAGAAAAACGATTGTGAATCAATATATAATTGCACATTATAGTAAAAAAAATATCAATTAATATAATTTAGGTATAGTTAGTTGGCAGTGGGTTATTGCTATTGTTAGAAACATATCATAATATTAGTAGCAGCGCAACCTTATTTCTAAGCGACTAATGATAGATAATGCATTGACTGAAACTTAATTGTTCATTATGTTACGGTTAAATAGCACATATAAAACAAACCCACGTTTTGGCAGTGATCAATTTTACAACCTAACTAACCTCATTTATAGTGAAACATTTGACTTAAATTTCTAATTAGAGCTATTGAAAATTTAATAGACGATTTTAGTGATCTGTCTAAAATATGAAAACATTGTATTGTATTTTGTGTTTATAGTTAGTTATAAAGATTTTGATGTTGAAATGTGATTAATTTTTTCAAGCAATTCACTTACTTAGAGCTTTAGTAATTAATTGAAAAATATTCTTAAAATGTAAGGTTTGTTTATTTTTTTCTACAGCAACATATACTCACGCTGTGTCCTTAGAGGGCGTTATTGATGCCTATAATGATTTGGTCCAGTTTACCTAATAGAGGGCAATCCAATTGGCCACTTTGAGTATATAGTAACTACTGAATTTATAATATACAGTAAACAAAATTCTTTGTAGTATATTACTTTATATATTATTATACACTAGATATATCTATTCTCTAAAGAGAAAAGCTGATGATCTTTAAGCGGTTGTAAAGAATTTCTTGATACCTAGCTAAGAACCCTTAACACTTGTAAAAAAACTTGATCCAAACCGGTTCGGTTTTTTGAGTAGCTATTATGCCACGGACAGATATTACAAACTTAGAACCACATCTTTTTCTTGGCTATAGAAGTAAAAAAGATATAAAATAAGTTAGTAATGTGTGAAAATGAGAACCAGTTTCAGAGCTTCACAAAAAGGGGAGACAACTGACTTTTGAGAGTTCTACAATAGCCAGAAAAAAAAGTGGTTGTTAAATGTTGCATTGCGTGCCACGAGTGAATGAGATGTTGGTGTGAGTGAGGCCCCTCGGAGATGGGTCACCTGATGATAAGTGACAACCTCCGTCCATGAACACCTGTAAGTTAATAGTCTTATGTAGCCGTGTGTGCCCGCCTTTGTGGGAGATGAGGGATGGGCGATGCGGGGAGGAGAAACAAGAGATGGGAAAGAAGACAGTGAGGATGAAGGGAAAGACGATAGTTGATACTACCACGATAACACACAGGAGGCCCGGCCCGTTGGCTCGTTTTCTATTCTCAAATTGGCTTAAAACTCTTTGTTAAAACTGTAGAGTAGGTACTTTAATCTCCTATTTATGTGTAATATAATAACAATTCTAATTAACAATATCATATAAGAACCTTTAACTTTAATTGTACTAGAAATAATGCAGTAAGAGGGTCTGGTGAAATTTTATAACGTCCAAGCTTTAATTAATTTACCGCCGGCGTGATCCGGCGTCCTATCGCGAAATTAATTACCTAGAAAGAGCTTTAGCGCTTAAGTCCTAGACTGCGGTCGGTCTAGTCTAGAAAATGGCAAACCGAGTTGTTTGTGCGATGTCGTGTTTTCATTTATATATGTATGTTATAGTTGGTTGCTCGGATGTTGTGGGTATTAGATTGTCTGGCAAGAGAAAGGGGAACATGTTGGTGCTATTGTCCAAATACTGTTACTGTATCACTTTATTTGTAAATCATTGTTATAGTAAAAGTAAAATACGTGTTCCTTTCAGATATAATTTGCAATAAAGGACGGCCTTACTGTTCAGTGCAATATCTTCCAGTCAACCTTAGGATGGATCATAAGATACGGAGAGATGATCGGTGTAATAATATTATTATGTATTATATATAATCTTGATAATATATAATGTATAATAATATATAATTTATTGAACTGCGAGGACTACTATTGGGGACTGCGGTTAATCCCTTATTAATTTATAAAAATCAATTCCCTTCTTTTCAATGCATGATTTGAAAATTGAAGCTTGTTTACCAAATAAGGATTGTATACCTTATGAATATACGGGGTGCTGTGGTATTATCTTTATTTACTGATATTATTAATAATGAATATATTAATGTTTTGAACTCATACTTCACGTCAGAACTAGTATAGCTTGTATGCTATATTGTACAAAAAGATCATAACAATTTATAAAAGCAATGTTATGTACAAATACGATCTTAATCCATTATCGACTGGCTGGTTGGACTAGTGGTTAGTGATCCTAAATACTGAACTGTAAAAAAAAAATACGGGCAGTCTTTGGGGACCGCCGATAGAAGTGAAAACTAAGTAACTTGTGAACTGTATCCTCGAGCTATTATATTATAGATAGTATACATATAGCTCATTGGAAGCGTTCGGTGATATGATAATCATAAAACACTTTTTTCGAGTCGGGAACAATTATTTTTGCGAGAGTTGCCATCACAAAAAAGAAAAAGGAAGTAATTGAGTTGCCTTCCAGCAAAACCTTGGGAGTGAAAAGAGAATATTATATTAGAGTAATGTGTATATGAAAATAATATAAATATATAAGTAGTAATATACAAATAAATATAAAAGTCTAGCAACAAAAATAAAGACATTACCTACTCCTGCGTGTAGGTGAATAGGACCTTTATTTTTGTTAGAACAACAAAAAGTGTTTGAATGTAATTTATCAAAAGAATATACATAAAACACCACCAACTAAAATATGGATTATTTACATTACTTTGTTAATAATATCCTATTTATATTATCAGTCAATAGACACCAAAGCTCTGCGTTATGGTATTATGACGCATTGCGGTTTGCGACTATCTTGGGCTGAATAGTACTGGAACAATGATAGCAGATATTTTTTAAAGCCTCTAATACTCAGCTTAGCGATGGGAAAAATAATTTAGCTTTATATTATATTAAATATTAGAGTGTGTCCAAAAAAGTTAGAAATATAAAGCGACATTTAAATAGCAAACTGGATACTGAAAATATTTTCAGTGTTAATAAATGGTATTAATTTAAATACGAATCTGTGTAAAATATTAAAATATAAACATAATTATACAAAAATATATGTTCTACAAAGGTTTTATAAAATATTGTGTGTTTTTTAGTGATTTACTAAAGAAACGACACAATGTTGCTTTTATTGCCGACAAATTAACACCCAGGTTGCTATATACAAAAAAAAAAACAAAAAAAAAACCTTCATACATATTCAAATCTAGGAAAAATCAAGTACAAGCACGCCATGATCATGGAGGTAAGACCCGTAGAGAGGGATTAGCTGGAGAGTCTTTCACACGTTAAAATATTGTATCAACGGACACAAAAACACCCAGACTCAGTACAACTATTTGTGAATCACACATATGAGTTGTCCCGTATAGGAATCGAACCCAAGAACTTCGGTTCAGAAGACAGGTTCAGTAACCACTAGACCAAAAGGCCCGTAAATGATTATTCAAAACATGGATTAAGAAAAAGTCATGAACAATTTTACAAATACAAAAGCACAGCGGCGACAAACACTCCTACGTAAGATGATATCTCTGTCCATCTTAACAAGCAATTCTTATATCATCCGTTATCTTGCGATGGGATGCGCACGCGTCGATAAAAGTAATGCGCTGATATGGGATCACACACGAAGATTGTGGGGAAAGCGTTTAGGATCGTGCTGTATTGATTGATATGCTACGTCAAGCTACTGATATCTCCTTTACTTTGATATCTCCTTACTTCTCTGTAAGGAGATATCAAAAATATATTTCAAATTATGTTTTTCACCGGTTTGATTTTATTATTTTTTATTATTTTCATTATATTAGTATTTTATTTCTAACTTAATTGATTTTTGGATGGCTATAGACCAGTAGTTTAAGAGTGCTGTTATTATTAGGTCATATCTGTTACCAATGGTTTTGTAAGGAGGTGAATGTAGAAGTATGTTATTTAATATTTATAAGTGTTGCATGTTATCTAAAACATGATCTCGACTTTACATTTTTTCTGTAATGATTTTAAGCCATATCGACTTATCTACACAAAATTAAGAGATATTAGGATTATGATTATCTCAGTATATGATACATACATATTCTCTTGTATTTTTTTGCCTTGAACACATTTATTTTTAAAGGCAACTCCCGCACTAGGATTAATTCCTGTTTCGTGGGGGAATTTACAAACATTCAAGCAACGGATACAAAGAACACCCAGAACAACAAAGTGTTCAACGCCATCTGTGCATTCAACATATATACATGTGGACAAAAAAAATCATTTTTTAATATATTTAATACATTTTTTTTATATTTTATAGCTCACTTTGTATAACAACCTTAAACTTACGTGATATATACTAAGATTAAATGAGATTCAACTATAACGCGGTTCAACCGGGAGCGAAGAGTTAACGAGTTATTGAAATATTTGGGAAGACCCAAAAAAAGGTAAAAAAAAATGTGTAAGCATCGACATGACCGGTAATTTATGGCCCTTTAGATTAAAGGATAGAAAAATGTTTTTTTTTTACATTTCGAATAGGTTTTGTTTGCCTTCAAATTGGTTCAGTTAATAGCTTTTTTTACATAACATGGTATATGACGGACGCGTTATTCAATTGGCGGGTTAGTGTTGGGTATTAGAAGTTTTTTTTAAGGTAATTGTTAATTGAAGTCAGAAAATATTGCAGAGAAACGAGTTCAAAATTTGACAATACTTTTTCTAGAGTACAAACATTTATAAAATTGTTTGGAAGATATAATATAAGACCGTTGATTTTGCATATTTTTTATATAAATCAATACCTATACATTTACAAAATCACTCACGTCTATATCTACTAAGGGACATGCAGGGGTGTTTTGCCAATCATAACTTAGTCGTCATTACGAAATAGGTGGACAAGCCTATTACCATCATTCGGAGGAGTCCCTACATTACCAAGGACCATAAGTTAGAATAGATATACCTTATTGTTAAATATAATGCTTAATGTACACAAAAAACTACTTACAATAACTTTTCTTATAATAATACTACGGAACCTATAACTTTCAACTCAACTCTCTATCCTTTGACATCATCAACGCATTCCTCAGTAAAATGCCGAGGATTAATTACGGCAGGCCCTTACAATTTTCGACGACAATTCCAACGATATTTTGACGAGATTTTTGATGAAGACAACGCAAGAACGCGCGTTGGAGGGCACTTCACACGCCAAATATTTCGAGGCACTCGAAACGTTCAAGCGGTGAGGGGTTAGGTTACCAAGAAAAAATTCTTGCGATTTTTCGTCCAGTTAATGGAAAAGGTTTTAGAATGTCTTGAAAAGGAAAAAAATGAGAAGAGGTCAGATATTGTTGAAGTAAACGAGATTGTGAATGACATCGAGTTCATTGAGTTGAATGGCTCTGCTATTTATAGTGATAAAATTAATTGCTCCTTAGTAAAGAAAGAAGCGGTGGTGGCATAATGGCGGGTATTTTGCATAGTTTGCGTTAACAAAAATTATAGTAATGTGATGCAAGAATTCTCAAAAAATAATAAATTCATAGTCAGTTTCTCTTGCTTCAGTTTAGTTAAAATCATAACATTGATGTATATAGTATTTGTAATGTAAAAAAAATACTCCTAAGGTTTAATATTGTGTAACAAAAATTACAATTCATTGAAGCTGTGTATCGCCTATTGGTTTCTTTCAGGATGAACTGAATAACGCGGTTGTACTCAATATGGTGCAGTCGTTACTTTAGTCACTCCTTTAGCCACACCGCTTAAAGCTGCAGGTAATTTACACTTGGAAATCTTCTATGAAGAACTTTTAACTGACTGCTCCGCAACGGGATTGACTTTAAACTTCGATACAAGTCTGTACTTGATTTAAATATAAATCTAACTTCAACTTTGTGGCTTAAACACTTTGGTTACACTTGGATGAGTTTTATTAAACTTATTTACATAGAATCATCATGAGTACTAAGACCACCAATTTTCATAACTGTGTAACGTGATATACAGGATGCATTATGACAGTAACGCACACTTTCTGGGAAAAAGAAGATTTATTGATCCGATTGGTACAAATGGGTAATATTGTTCAAAACAGTCTTGCATCAACACTGGAACATATCGACTAGACTCAATTCAGTTGAGACACAAGTCCTCCCGCTCCTTCAGCTCCGACCAAACTGAGAACGGAAGCGTTTGGAATAACAATTCCTCCACCACATTTTCCGACTAGTACATCGTTTCGTCCGAAAATTGTGTCCAATACTTTCATAATGCACGATGTAAATACATATATACATATCACGCCTGCATCTCCGAAGGGTTAGTCAGAGGTGTTTCAAACACCAACTCTTTTTGCCAATTAGAATTATGGCTTCTTCTGTACTTGTTTGATAACTATTGACGGTGTTTTCTTTTTATAAAACAAGCATTGTTCTACTTTTTTTTAGTCTCAATATTTTGTAGTCAAGAGCATAGCTTAGTTTATGAGTAAAATTCTGAATGATTACTATAGCGATCCGCTTTGATCTTCGCTTCGATTCTCACTCATGAATATTCAATATTACTACCTAAAACAAAACGATTCATATTATAAAACATTCATTTAAATATGTGGCTCATCATAAATATTAAAATATGTAAATATAATAAATTCTTGGTTTACTATTTTATTAAATTATGCTATTCAAAGAAAAACTATAAAAACTAAAGACAATCAAAAAATATCTTTATATAAACGCCAGCTTACAGAAAATATCATTCATAAGTTATAGTTATTAGAGGGAGTACGTGGTGTTATAGATATTCGATGCAGTTGGTGCAATTTTTTTTTAGTTATAGTTAAATTTGCTTTAGTTACAGCGATATTATTTATTATAATAAGTGGTAACTAACATAAATTAAATAATAAATTAGTACACAATTAAAATTTATAGTAAAAAACCAATAATAAAAGTAGTTATTCACATATTTAAAAAAGAACATTGTCTCACATTTTATGAGTTTTGTGTATTATTAACATAATAAAGCACCAATTGAACGATACCTGTATAAAAACATATATATTTGTATGTAAAATTTTTTTTTTTTTTTTTCATTTTTAAAAAAGACAACTCCCGCACTAGGATTAATTCCTTTGTCGCGGGGGACTTTACAAGCATTCAAAAAACGGAACACCCAGACTCAGAACAACAATCTGAGGATTACACAAAGTGTTGTCCCAGGGATCGAATTCACAACACTCGGCGCGACAGCGTAGTAGTAAGGTGACCAATTAAACCACTACGCCATCCACGCAGTCATTAAATATACATATGTATGTACTCACGCCTGCATCCCGGAAAGGGTAGTTAGAGTCGTAATTACCACCCACATTTTGCCCGCAATTACTTAATAGGGGCAAGCCTATTTCCGTAATACAGGCCCTTTTATAAATTAGATTGGAAAATTTGGAGAGTATTGACAGGAAAAGGAGGATAGAGGAAAGGAAAAGGGGTATTGCTTATAGAGATCGATTGGGGAGAATCTTTTTTTTAAGAATACTAGGAACGAGGGTCACACATCACTTATATTCTTGTTAATCCCTCCGGCTAAGCTAAATCTTATGTTGGTAATCTTTTTTAAAAAAATACTAGGAACGAGGGTCACACATCACTTATATTAATTATTGTTAATCCTTCCGGCTAAGCTAAATCTTATGTTAGGAATCTTTTTTTTTAAGAATACTAGGAACGAGGGTCACACATCACTTATATTCTTGTTAATCCCTCCTGTTAAGCTAAATGCTTATGATAGGTCTAGGTTCACTATATAATGTACTGGTCACACGTCGCGTTGTCGTCCAAGTCCATAGCCATTTCACTACAGTAATTCATTCTAGTGCGGGAATGTTCCTTAAAAATCTTAAATCACATGTCATTTCAACATTTGACAGTAATGATATTCTTTCTTTCTGTCACGTGATGCTAATTGTCTATTTTCCATGTGATTATGTAGATCAATATCTACATAAATACAACTAGTATATATTTATACACAAACACACAATGCCCCTCTATACTATAAAATAATAAAACATATAACATTGGGGGCAAATGAACAGGCTGGGTACCTGATGGTAAACAACTACTGCTGCCCACGAACACCTGCAATACAAGAGTCGGAAATACGGCAGGTGATTAGTTGTGGAAGGCAAAAAGCTTGTGGAAAATCGCACTATGAGTTCCTTTGAGCACAGACTGGAGAGTGAAGTTACATCTCTTTGCAATGCAAAGGAGTCAAGCGTCCAAGTAAGCGGGTAACAGTATTCCATTTGGGGTCGAACCTGTTCTTTATTGAGTTGTAGGCAGAACCCTCTCGATATGTTCAAACTGACTGGATGTCATAAAGGATTTTTTTAAAGTTACATTTAATTGTTTGTGATTCCTGTGGCTCTTGTAAAAAGAACATTAGTAAAACAAGAAAACATCAGTCACGACATTCGGCAACTCTAATCAAGATGATTAGAAATTTTGTTTAATTTTATTATTCCTTTATTGCGTATTTGATTACATGGCCGGTGGCAGACTTTATATCAATGTCTAATGGGCGTTGTTAGGATTTTATAATACAAACAAACCCAATAAGAACCCACTTTTTCCCTTAACAGAGGAACAGTATGCAAGAAGATAACTCCTTCAATAAAGCTGTACACGCTCCAGAATCGAACTAAAATGGTGCGTAGACATAAGATGCCAATTATTCATCATCAGACATCATATTCGTCATCATCAGACCACTTACTGGTGGATACTTTAACGCTGGTGCATAAAAAAAGTGGTATAATAAACTCTCATAAACTTTACCTTCGTATACATATAATATACAAAAATTAAATACCTAATTGAATTCATTATCTCCTCTAAAATACGCGCCTCAACGCAAATTATAACACAATAAAAATATCATAACCCTAAAACACCAATACCAATATCTCATCGAACGATTCCCGAGTCGAACAATATACGTTTTGTAGATTAAATTTTGAAATGTGTACCCGAAAATATCATGTTTATTACATATAAAAGTCGAATCGCGGTGAATTACGTTCATAATCTAGTAAGAATCGTATAGGTTCGCTCATACGTTAAGTCTTTGATGTATTATAATCTGTTGAAATAAAAACGGTCGTCGTTTAGGGTTCACTTTGAATAGGGTTAAAAAAAATCGTGTATTGATGCGTGTAAATTAAACAAACAGTGTCACTTATTACGTAAACATTTTTAATAAAAAGAAATCTCATAACTTAGATCGTTCTGAAATTTTCACAAGATTTTAAAGTAGGTAAAAAAGGTGGCAGTGACAGAAGCCCTTTAGATATTGTGATGGTTAAGGCATCGGACTCCGAAACCACCCGGTGGATGGGCTTACTCTACTGTCGTAAACCTAATTGTAACAGAAGCATATTAAAAAAAATATATACGAGTAACTTCCCAAGAACTTAGTTTCCTTTTACCAAAGACAATAGCATCAGCAACAGTGACTGGCAGAAAACGGACAAAACCAATTAAAAATGAAGAGAGAAAATGGTACAGAATGATCACTAAACTAATGCACAGAAGTTCTTTTGATTAGGAAGATATTCTTTTAAAAATTATTTTTGAGGAATTTTCCCAAATTCTACTATTATTTCTACGAATGAAGCACTCCTTTCTAATGTAACGAACGTGCATACACTCAAACCCATATCCCCGACGGGGTAAGTAGCAAATTTGGTCCCATTGACGTAATAGGGAGCAAACCTATTACCATCATCCGGCCATTGCCTGGTATTATTATATACTGTTTGATAGATGACGAGACCCAAGAGACGAGATAGGTTGACCTTATTTTACTCCACTGAGAACCACTCAGCTTCTCTAATGCAATCTCGGTCAATAGGATATATTATTTTGCAGAAGGCCACAATGAATAATTAACACAGCGAAGCACGGCGCGCCGCGGCGGTTGCTTAGCGTGAAGCTGACAGTGCATAATAAGGTGTTAATGAATAAAGCATTTATTTTCTCATAAAAGGAGTGTTTAAAACTGTAATAAAAGTTATTTTGTACAGTGCAATTGAATAACAGCGTATTTTCACGCAAGTTTATCTGACATATCAGGTAGAGATACATGAAGTAGGCCGGGTATATTTACAGATTTCTTTTTAACTATTGGATAATCTTTTTTAGCGGAAATTTTTATACCAATTTCCGACTAAAATAAATATCATTATTAGATTTGTGGACATATATATTATTAATTATAAATATTGCGTTCAGTAGAAATCAAACCAGCAAATATAGCTATGAACTGCTTCACAATTAATGTACTCGAATCAAAAAGAAGAAAAATCACAATTGAAAAGACAAAAAATGTATCTGAATGAGTAAGCTTAAAGACTCATAAAGGTATAATAAGATGTTAACTGAGTTCTCATGAAAAACAACCGTACATAGATACAGATTTATCAAACGGAAATTCCTTTTTTTATTTAAACAAGGTTCACCAAAAGTTTTAATTATCACGCTCTTACATAAATAACACTGTGGACGATTTTCTCACAATACATTATACACTTAAGCTCTTAAAAGTCCATTAAAATTTAATGAGCCTTTCTAAACACTACTGAACCCGCAGTAGTATCTCTCGACTCATCCGCCGATACTCGAGCGAAAGCCGCGCGTGACAAAGGCCAATAAAAGTAAACAATGACAGAGGAATGTATGAGGACCGTGTACCAAGGTACTTGGATAAAGCAGGGTTCACATTTTAATAGTGTATTAGAATATTCGTGCGAATAAATATTCATATTTACCTACGTAACATAGTACTTGGTTAATGGTTGACTTTAGAAAATATTTTAAGGCTGATATTTCTTTATTACGACTTATATATGCAAGTAAGTACAGTATGAACTGATAAGCTGATGCTGAAGTTGAAAGCAATAACTAATTACAGGTTTCAAATTACATACACTTATTTCTATTTAACCTTCTTATTCTTGTTGGAGTAGAATAGGGTGCGGGTGTCGTTAAAAGCGATTAGGGATCGAGCTTTTATCTATGAGACTGAATACATACAGACATACATTGATGGCGGCAATAGGCTTGTCCCTATTACGTAAGACTGAATACTGTTTTCAAAAAGTGTGCGTCTGAAGTGCCTCTGAATTCCCCTTTTTTGAATATAGGCGTGAGTTATGTATGTATGTATGAATTTGTAATTCCTATGTAAATATTTTATTGTTAAATGATTTTAAATCAAATAACCGTTGCTTCATTATGAGTAACTGCTTATTAATGTCGATTTTGCCCCTTGAATAGAAAATGTGAATACAATGTAATTTATTAAAACTTATTTTCACCATTAAATCAGTACACAATCAAAGCAATAATTAGGTTTCATTACCATTTGCATATTACTTCATCGGAAAATACCATTTTTACTGCATCATTCGAAGTGTCAATGACACAAAATCGACATAATTTATACCTTCCCAAAATCACTTCAATTAATAAATTGACAGTAGCAACCATTAGCAACTCATAAGTTAAGAATCAAGCATAAATATTTATAACTAATTAAATTATTTAAAATAACTCCGTTTGAACACGACGTAATCTTTAACAATTTTCTCATCTAGTAACATTAACTAAACCGCTGTGTTGCCATGTTTTTGTGCATATAAATCATTGTAAACATTATGGGGTTATGGGGAATGGTATTTTTTTTTTGTGTTTATGTTAATACTGAAGTTATTTGTTTATGGCCAGGATTCAATGAATATTAATTTTAATTTATAACTTTTTTCTTGTTTTGTTTGTTTAATTTATTACTGCGTTGAGTTCTAAATTAAAGTATGTTTTATTAAAACAAGGTTATACTCACGTGTGTATTGTGGGGATGTCGAAGTAGATTTGGAGCCGACGGGAGCCCGTTATAAAGAAGTGATGTGTACTATTTTATAATGTACAATACCATATTTCCATCCAGATTTATAACACAATCTTATACAGTTAGTCAAGTAAAATCATTTGGTAAAATATTTTTTATAAATGTGATACTTACTCAGCAATGTCCTGATATATCTCTAAAATGGTGTATGTGTACATAATATATTACACCGGTTCACATGAGAAATCTTTGTCAATTCAAGTTAAATCGTGTGCATAACAAATGTCTTAATCAGAATAGAATCAAGAATAAAAGTCAGCCAATTTGTTAGTTAGCTCTGATAAAGTGCTGATATCATTTGAGTACCGAAGTATTCTTTGTTGAAAATTTCAGTTGATAAGAAAAGTGAGTAAAAAGTCTAGTCAGAAAGAGAAATATATTTAATTTTATAGAGTTATGTTTATGTGAAGTGAGTAACAAGTGTTTTAGTGAAGGTTTTTATTGCGACAAAACAATTGTTTTGGCATAATGTAGAAGGTAAACAATTTGACCTCAATAACAGTTAAAACAGGGTTCATATTCATGTCATCTGCAATGTAAGCAAACGTATGTAGATATAGGGCGTGACAAATAGGTTGTGATTGTAGAAAAATATAAAAAACAGCTCTACAAATGCATTACTGTTTTCACCTGTTTTATAATTTACTATAATCTTTTCTGTATTAGTCTAATGCTGCTACAGACCATTCAGCTGACAAAACCTCCTTTTGGTAGAAACGACAACAACATTGTGATAGAACAACAGAATTTGTAGTGGAGAATTTTAAACATTTGGCAATATTTGATGAGGGAGAGTCAGCAGATAAGTATTAGGTACTTATGGGCTGGCTCTCACGTTTATCCCTCTCACTCGACAGTATTACCACGGCCTAACAGAAAACTGGTTGTGATGTTTGGCTTGTGTTTCACCTAGGGCAGATGGTTACTGGAAGAACAACTTCTCTCTACTCAGGGGGCGCCATCGAAGGCTGGTAACAAGACTCTTGAGTTTGCCATCCAGTGATCTATTTATCTACTCGTTTACAGATTATACCATAAAACACATAATTAAACTGATTGACTAGGTGTTCTTTGTATCCATTGCTTTATTATTTGAAAAGTTGCCTGAGTCACAGGAATTAATCCTAGTGGTCTATTAAAAACAAAAAAAAATATATAAACATTTTTTTCCCTTACTGAGCTTTCTATGCACTTTGCCTCTAAAATCGGAAATTTGTACTGCTTCACTGGGCAAGTTAATTTAAACTTTATTTCTTCACACACAAGAGTCGTTATTTGCAGGCAGTCGCTTTATTATTTATTTTGTCCCTATAAAATGTAATTAAGTACTACGTGACAATATCACTGAGGTGTGGCCCCTGATTATATAGTAAAGCCTTATTGGAAGATATCGATCTAAAGCCTTTACGGCCACTGGGCAGATTAATAATAAGATTGCTTGAGTAATAAAACCTTAGACCTTGTTTACAGTTTGATTAGTGGAAGCATTAAGCGATAGCTCCATTGCTTATTTTGTTCTGTTCTAACAATTGAATATAAAAAAGTTAGTAGAGACGAAGTAATGTATATCTACAATAATCGAACTTTAAAAAAGTAGACAACCGACTTCAATGAGTATATCATAAAATTTAAGAATAATATGGTTTTCTCATGGAGACCATTGTCACAACTGGACCAAACTATCATCTAACTACCCTTGAAGTACATCCTTTCCAATAAAAAAAAGAATCGCGCACATGCTTAATGCAAATTTAAGACTTATATGGTGGTCGCATGGATGCCATTATCAGAACTGGACCAAATTAAAATGGGACCACACGCACACGGGAAGCACCAGCTCAAAAAATCTTCGAAATCGGTTTACACAGTCGAAAGTTCTGAGGAAACAAACATAAAAAATATAAAAAAAAATATAGTTGAATTGAGAACCTCCTCCTTTTTGAAGTCGGTTGAAAATACCAGTAATTGACAAAAATGTAGTAGTACCTATATGTTATGAAGAAGAATTCACTAAATAGTTATAATTTCATTAGTAATAAGCAGTATTCTTCATCCCTGTCCCACCTTGGAGCTAAAATATTTACTTCAAATTGGAATGCGATCAACCTTGAGTAAATAAAACGAAATTTTGAAAAGAAATTGATATCGTTTCTCAAATGGCGAAGATATCGCTTAACATTCACAGAGTTATATACAGTGAGATCAATTTGTAGTCTCTATACCAAATATTTTGTACATTTCCGGCTGCGTGTAAACCCAATGGTCTGGTACGAGACGATGGGAGGAGGGAAGGGATGGGAGGGACGAGACTACATCTTGCAAAGCCTCAAACTGCGTAAATACGGTAATTTAATATTTAATAATGTTTTTGAGCCGTATGGGGTGGAGACGTTAGGGTCATGGAGTGCTCGTTCCATTTATAAGGAACTAGTTAAACAACTGATCGATACTTCGCGTGACCAGAAGGCTGGTCTTTACCTTGCACAAAGCATTGCTGTTCTACGTAGTAATGCGCCCAGTCTCATAAGAACGCCAGCAGTAGTCAACGATGCGGACCAATTTTTCAATGCTTGTTTCGTAGTTCAAGTAGATACTAGAGTGGAATCTAGAAACCTACTAATTTTACCATTTTTATTTATTTTGATACATTTACAATTTTATTACAGGAATACTCCCAAGGCAATATTGCAAGTTTATCACTAATTATACTCAATGATTACATATATTTAACGATTAATAATAATAACAATTATGAGTATAAATTAACTACATGACAGAAATAGTGTAACTTTGGGCTACTTCTGTAAATTTTGGCAGGCTACAGTTATAAATGTCTATATACATATGTAGCCATTGCCTTAATAATCCGTATATAATATAAGCTCGAGTCTGTGTCATTACGCTTTGATATATTATTTCAGGCTCCAACAGACGAATGGTCTAATAATAGACTAATTTCTAACAATATGAAAGTGTGGAATATCAGATTTCACAGTTTCATAATTTTGAGATTCGTTTCTTCCTATTATATACTGTTTATACCTGTCAATATAATAGAAAAAAATTTAAATTTCATTCTCAAAAGTGAACGGATAGCGGCAATAGGCTTGCCTTCCATTGCATAAGTGGTGGTAAACTATAATCTGCCAAATAATATAAAATAATAATAATTAATTACGCCTCCGCCTCCCCCTATACGGATACAGGAGTGAGGGTATTTATAAAACTATATTTAACTATAAGTAACTTAATTTGTTATTTATTAGTACACCACAGGCTACCCCAATACTTTATAACAATATCCTATTGATAGATAGGATATTGTTATAAAGTATAAAGAAGGAAAAGGAGGATAGATTACAAGAAAGCCTATGACTCTGTTCCACATACATGGCTGTTGAGAGTGCTGGAGTTGTATAAAATTGATGCAACTCTATGCACTTTCTTGAAGTCGTCTATGGGGCAATGGAGAACGTTTCTTCGTTATCCAGGTGTCGGCAGATTATAGCCAGTGATGTACCACTAGAGATCGAGCGAGGCATATTTCAGGGGATAGTCTGAGTCCCTTGTGGTTCTGTCTAGCTTTGAATCCTCTCAGCACTCTGTTAGGGGGTTCAGGGCTAGGCTTTAAGTTTCGGAAAGACGATATAGTTATGTTTCACTTTCTATATATGGATGATTTGAAACTGTTTGCCCCCAGTAAATTGGAACAGAAAGCGTTACTAAATGTGACTTAAAACTTTAGAATTTCGTGTAGACAAGTGTGCAGTCATGCACTTAAAGAAAGGCGTAGTAGTAGAATCTGAAGGACTTTCAGATTCAACTAAACTTAGATCTTTTTCTGCTGCTGAAAGAAATCTGGGTATATCACAGTCATTGGGAATACCTGAGTCTAGTGTGAAACAGGTATTGCAGGACTGATTGTTTGGCCACCTGAAAAAAGTACTTAAAGGTCTTTTGTCAGGCGGTAACCAGATACGCGCCTGCAATAGTTGGGTTATACCAGTTCTCACGTATTCCTTTGGTATGCTCAGATGGACTTAGACTGAACTGGATGGTATTGATAGGAGAGTCCGTACACTGATGACTGCATTTCGAATGCACCATCCACGGTCATCGGTAATGAGATTATATGTCCCGCGAAAGTTTGGAGGTCGTGGTCTTTTAAACATTAAGACCCTACACAATCGCGAGATATACAACCTCAGAGAATATTTTCTTCACACCGATGTAGAAGCGCATCTTAATGTAGTAGCAATGGATAACGCAAACCTGTAGTACTCACTACTAATGATCTCAGGGAGGTATGGCCGGGCAAAGAGCTCCATGGTCGGTTCTATCGGGCCCCAAATGGCCCTGATGAAGACTTAAAAGCTTTTACATTCTGGCTACGGAGTATTGATCTCTTTGGAGAAACTGAAGGTTTTGTCTTTGCAATTATGGATGAAGTTGTTATGACGAATAAGCATCGCAAATTTATTCTGAAAGACGGTACGGTCGACATATGTCGGGCATGCCACCGTCCCGGTGAATCTTTCAGGCATATTATTTCGGGTTGTTCTCTTCTTGCGAACGGTGAGTATTTGCATAGACATAACCAAGTGGCCAGAATAGTACATCAACAACTTGCCCTTGAATACAATATTGTGAATTTAGAGGTGCCATATTAGAGGTATGTGCCCGACCCAGTTCTCGAAAATGGTCGTGCTACATTGTATTGGGATCGATCTATCATCACTGACAGGACTATTATTGCCAATAAGCCTGATATAGTCTTGAGACCGAGTAGAGCGCCGCGCAATGATTGTTGATATTGCTGTTCCTCATGACGATAATCTTGTGAAAGTTGAAAAAGATAAACAAATAAAATTTTTGGATTTGTCTCACGAGATTGTCGATATGTGGAATATCCGATTAATAGTTAAGAGCCTCGACTAACACCTCAACTCATTAACTGCTAATGACACAACGTGTTTGTAGGCGCACTGGTGTAACGCACACAGCAGTTGCGTTTTAGAAGCATGCTCGTAGGATAGTTCTAAACACACATTGTATATGCCGCATTGGCTACTGCTTCCAGCATGCCTGTGCTCGTACATTACGCAGCGGTCATAAGTAAATGTTGACATATTCAGGTAAGCAGTTAATGTGTTACGAAGCTTTGGTTAGATGGTTGGATCAAGGGACTGATGCAGAAGGCAGTTCTCCTTGACACGGCCCGCATTGTGAGGAGGTTCCTATTTTTGGAGCCCTAACCACTAGTGTCTTGGTCTCTGTACCCGATGTCGGTGGTCTACTATTTCTAATATTTTGAAATGTATTTTTTATTTATATGGTATATTTAAAAATTAATTTATATGTGTATATTAACTTAAATAAAGGGAATAATAATAAAAACTGGGGTATATTAGATTCTTAACTATTTTTTTCTTATGCGATAGAGGGCAAACCAGCAGTAACCATGGTAAGTGATCACCCCCGCCCATAGACACCCGTGCCCATAGGCAACTCAAGCGTCACAAATACGTTGCCGGCCTTTTAGGTATAATACGCTCTTTACTCGGAGGTTTGAAGGTCTTATGGGTCCGAAGTTTTTATTATACCAACAGTAGGTACAGTATTCCCAAATTAATAATGCGCATGCAGATCTTCGCTAGTGGTCGTATCCCCGGAAACACCCGAATCATTGAATCGTAAGAGCCCTAAACAACGCACTTGCATTTTCTACACTACATTTGTAGGTGTTTTGATGATGTCAAATAATTAAGTCACAAGTTGTTATTTGTAACCAGTTGTTATTTAATATAAGTTACATACAGATTACTTTCGTATTTTTAAGTTTAGGCATGTAATATTGTAATAAGCATAAAAAATTGCTCACATGTCGATATTCATCAAGCGTAAACACGTTTATACATAGGTACATACATGGATACATTTATAAACTCGAAAAACATAACCGACCTTATAACGAATTCGAGAGTAAAAAGTGAAACTGGTAGGTCTTGACTTACCATGTACCGTCATGTTAAAAAAAGCAGTTATCATTTGCCATATTCTTATATCTTTAACAAATATAAGTGCTACTTTTCACTATAATAGCATAATACTTAAAAAAATATAAACGCTTTTAAACAGGTATTAGAAAAAAGTAATGACGTGGATACGACATTACACGCTCGGTGTGGCTGTAGGCAGTCAGCGGGTAAAGCCCACGCAAGTATGATCGATTCTATAGATACTTTTTAGTATATTTTATATGACAAAAGTATGGCTTCGTGATCTTTTCCAAAGTTAGACTGACGGTAACAGTATTTTATAAAACTAAGATTAGAGTAACTTTTTTTTTTATAATATAGGGGGACAGACGAACAGATGGGTCACCTGATTGTAAGTGACAACTGCCGCCTACACACAGAGTTGGACCTCCGGAAACCTTACAAATTTTAGGGAAATGCAACGCAGGTGTTGCTTCACGACCGGGTTTCTGTGAGGCCGTAGTCGAGCCGGCCCATTCGTGCCTAAGCATATAGGTAGATAAGTTTCAGCATTTCTCTATTAGGTGTAGGCAGAGACAATTGCCTGAAGCTAGTTGTATTTTTTTTAAACTTACGAAACCTCTCTACTGTCATGAATCTTTGAATACAGTAACATTGATTTCGGGTACTTCTGACCTGCCTGCTTTTCATAACATAACCAATTTGATCAGTGCGTGATTAGCCGCTTTCGTTTTTCCGATTCACGTTTTCCTTATATTCTTGACTTGTCAATCGTTCCTCTATCATTCTACCTAGGTGCCCAAATCGAATCAGCACACCTTTTTCGCTGCATCTTCTCTCAAGCTACACTTCTACCGAATATCTACATTCTTCTTTCTATGAACCAGTGTTACTCTGCACATACTTCGCAGTCATCTAATCTCAAAAGCTTTTATTCTACATTTTAGTTTTTCTACCATACCACACTACCGCTACCATATAATATTACTTTCGTAGCGTATATAATCCATTTCAATGGGATTTGTCAATAATACGAGAAAGAACGTACCTTTATCTAACTACTCAATTTGCTGTAGTCTCTTAAGTTCTTTTACTAATGAACCATATATTAGTGTTATATTTCTACTGTAACCTAGGGACACACCGGTACAACACACAAATTAACATTTATCATGATATATACTTTATTTTCATTATTCTTGTTTGCTGCTATTAATAGCCATATATACTTGCATTGCGTGTAATCATATATCAACTCAGCTATCTACCTATTACCGTTCATAGGTACCATACCGGACTATATGTACCGCTTATTGACAGACGCAAACACAAAGTTATAAAATAGGTCTGTCACCTTTTGGTAATATATTCCTACAAAAAAGATATAATGTGTTTTAGTCACATGCTTCTGCAATGCCAGTTCAATCTATATTACAGGTGCTTTCCTCAGCTATGTCAGTTACTATTTAAAGTAAAGTTGATCTTCTTTGCTCTGGTTTCCATAGTAATCCAAACGAATAAGGAAAGCTAATTTAGATGTTTATCGCTAAAAATTATTATCCGTACGATAAGTCGCTCGCCCACGTGCGCTGTTGATTGATTGCGTGCTACACGACGGGAGCACGATAACGAGACCGAAGTTACCTTATTTAATAATTATTCGCATACACATAAATAGGCTGGCATTTTTATTACAAAAAAAAACACGTCTCTTCTGAAGCTACATGTTATGTTATATGTGTATACGTATTTACTATACTCTAGAGGCGCAAACAGTATAATGAAGTATTATTCGACTTGCGATGTCAAAATGTCAACCATAATAAGTTTGAGTTTTTTTAGAAATTTATTTATTTAAATCCTTTTTTTTAGTCATAGGGGGTCAAACGAGTTGACCGGTCAGCTGATGGTTACTTACAAGCGATGCCCATAGATACTCAAGAGTAGGTAATGCGATGAGGTTTAGGGGGGAGGGGAAAGAGTAGAGGCGAGGTTGGTGGGCCTTTTTTTTTTTATACGTGTGGGAACCCCCACGGGCCCGTCACCCCACCGGGGCTTACAGTGGGGCGGTGTGTCGGAATCGAACCGACTAAAACCACACGGTGTGCCCTCTTGCACCTAATATAGGAGGAGGCCGGGAACGACTATAGTAGGACATCCAGCCCCCTCCTAGCGCCTGCCCGCAAAAGGCGCGAGCACCATCTTCGGGTAAACCTCAGTTAGGCGGCGTCCTGGCACACGCGGACGTCGCCTCCTCGCGGCTGACCTCATGCGCCTCCGCCGCCCGGTTCGCCGGCGGCGAATTGGGTCCGAGTGGAGGTTTTCCTCCCGGGCCCGTTCCGCCACCTGCGACCGCGGCAAAACATCTATCACTGCCGGCCATGGAGCGTACAACAGCCGGCAGATCCTCTCCGATGACTGCAGTAAGGGCACGGCGTTGCGTTACCCAAGCAGGGCAAGCTGCAAGCGTATGCCGGTCCAAGTCCTCACTGCAGTCGCAGTGGTGGCGAGCGGGACTCAATTCCCTCCTAGCAACCGAGTGCAGGTACTTGCCAAAGCAGCCATGCCCGGAAAGCACCTGCGTCAGTCGAAAGGAGAGGGTTCCATGCTGCCTCAATGCCCAGCCAATGCGCACGCCGCTTCCGTTGACACGGTGCAGTATCCGCGTATGGCTCTAACTGCCATGACTCTCTGTGGGCGCCAGAGACGTGCCCTATTCTGGGCAGAGCCTGCGCCCACACCGGTGCACCGTACAGTGCCATTGACCGGATAACCCCCGTGTATAGCCACCTGGTAGCGACGCTGGGTCCACACAGATTTCTCAAAAGTCGCCCAAGGGCTAACGCAGCGCCGACCAGCGCCACCTCCCGTCAAGGGTTAGACCCAGATTTTTCATCTGGGCCCGAACCGGTACGAGGACCGAGTTGACTTCAATCAAGGTCCCAGGGGGCGGACCACGAGGGGGCCCATGAAATAACAGGACCTCCGTCTTATCCAGGGCCACCCGTAGGCCCAGCGCCTCGATGCGCTCGACCACTAGATAAACTCCTCTGGTGGCCAAGCGTGCTGCCTCTAGAAAGTTCACCCCCGGGCTGGGGGTTGGTGGGCCTCCGGTAACCTCACGCACTTAGTAAATACACTGTAAGTATTGTTTGACAACCAATTTTCTGTAAGCCGTGGCATTACTTCGCTCAAACAAGCCAATTTACACATTAATTATTATTTTACAGTTTAACTGCTAATCCAATTAAAAACTTTGAAATATACTTGGTACCTACTCATGAGTAGGTAGTTGATTCTCATCTTATCGAGTGTAGTCCCTAAAATAGTTAGTAGAAAAATTTGTTTGAACGATAGTTTGAAATATGATTTTAAGAGTCGGTAAGACCGAGCAATCCTCAATAAGTCAGATTATTTAAATTTTGCCTAACCGTTATGTGATGCAGGAAGACGAAGACGACGAAGACGAGAATATCAGTTTATATAATATATATCTGTCTATCACTCATATCGTATCGATATATGTAACTTCATGTCGAAAAAAATACACCACAGTAAGTAATCATTTTAGTAAAAAGCAAAACTGCCCTTACAATCAAAGGAAATAGGTTGCGTCATCTCTGTACTATTTCCATGCATGTGGTCTTTTCATAGCATGATAGTGTTGATACATATACTACAAAAAACATGTTTTTATATTCGAGTATATCAACATTTTATGAATAATTCAACAAAGATTAATATCAACATATCGAACACTTCCTTTCTTTAAAAAATAAATCACAAATACATGTAACATCTGTCTTGCGTCGAAACCTGTTTAGTAGAACTGGCTATATTTTATATACATTGCGTACACACACGCACGGAGTAATTAAAAATTAATCTAATCGACGTCATATGAGAATATATGATGTGGAAATGTAATGAAATTACTAATAAAACTATTTATTTATATAAATGGTTCCTAAATGTTATTTCATTTGTTTTCGTGTTTATTATACTGATATGTTTATTTTTTATATATTTTCGTGTAGTCAAATTACTATCATGAAACTTTTAAAAGATCGCATTGCTTTCTAAGGTTTTTAATTTAATTGTGAACACGGTTATTGAGGATTGTATCATACCATATTGTTTTCTTAAAACTGATAGATTTCATGTATAGCGTTTATCATCTTCATATCAGATTGCTTTGCTGCTTGGTATAAAATATCCCTGTAGGTCCTAACAATGTTAAAGTTTCGCTAAACACATGCTAGTGAGGCATATATCGTCTATAAACCTTCTATAGTTATTAGAATATCACTCGAATATAGTGCACACTCTCTTAATAAGACGGTGTTGCGTTAACGCTAAACAGAAGAACTTAATAAATATAGAGGTTAGATTAGTTCACCAACTTACCTGGCTTGTCAAGATCGCTGAGAAAATCTTCGGTATCCGTATAGGCAGTGGTATGGCCCAGAGCCGCGAGGACCGCGAGCCAGGCCCACGCGACCCTGCAGTCAGGCCTCATGGCCTCTACAACCCTCAGCAAAACAACATCACTCACTGACACAACACTTACAAAATTACACTTCACTCACTAGATTGCATTGATAGTTACCTGGGAACAACAAAATGAAACATTAATACAATATTTTTCGTACTGCAAAATTAAGTTAAAATCTTATCCTTGTTGGTAATATATTATAAAATAGTTTGGTATGAAATATTACAACAACTTATAAGATTAATCTCAGTTAAATTGGACTTCCCGGCATTAGCCAGTACGATGTCACATACATCTGTATGTTTTTTTTTTTTTTTTTATATTAGCCTACCATAGTGACTCCACTTTGCCTGATGTAAAGCAATAGGTGGAGTCAAAGAGTGGTTGTCACCAACCTCATTGCATGTCTAGTCAATGCAGCATGGTGACCCACACTATGGCGGCCTGGTGAGATGCTTTTTCACGCCCCGCTTAAAAGACCCGGGATCAAAGTGGGAAGGAAACACGTGCGCTGGTAGAGAATTCCAGGCTTTTACCGATCGGCACAGGAAAGAAGAGCCAAACCGTTTAGTTCGGGTAAGTATATTTTCGACGCACAAACGGTGACTCCTCAGGCCAGCACGTGTAGTCCTGTAGAGGAAGGGAGAAGGTGGGACCAATTGGAAGAGCTCATCAGAACACTCCCCGTGATGTAGGCGATAGAGGACTGCCATAGAGGCGACATCTCTTCGCAACTGCAGAGGCTCAAGAGACTGGGTGATCTCAGGACAGTCGATGTATGTATGCACTTTGTATGAGCTATTGTTTACACTCCTGTTTTGCCACTATAGCGGGTGGAGGGGAAAACCCGTCCCGACCGCACTCAGGGCTCTTATGTAATTCCCTATGTGCCCCGATGATGGATGGCAATAGGCTTGCTCCCTATCACGATACGGGACAAAATGTAAGCCTTATAGCTATCCTTTCGGGGAGGCGTAAGTGTATGTATGTATATACATATATGTTATGTATAACATACATCTCTACTTGTCTGTCTATCGCCCGGTTGAATGCCGCTGTGTTCTGGTCTAAAAACTTGTATTACAGGAGCCATTGTGCCCTTTAACTTTACAGTCATTTCAAAGTTAAAACTAATAAAAAAACAAAAACGTGTTGAAAATATAAACGAAAAGTAGATAAATTAAAAATAATCTCTTTAGACATCCAACTCTTCAGGATTACTTAAAAAAAATGTTAATAAATAAATTTATTTTTCTCACAAACTAAAAGTTCTTAAATCAATGCTTACAATTTGTATTTCCAAAAAAAAAATACTTCTGGTTACAACAAGCTACAATAAGTTACTTTAAAAAATATTAAGAACCGAAGATTAAAAACAAACAGGAAAAAAACAATGAATAAGTCCAGCAACACTTCCAGTGTTGCTACTCAAATTCCGAGTACTTATTTATATTCAGAAAAAGGGATCTTTTATTCGAAATTTTAACGGATTATCTTTCTTTTAAAAACTGCCAGTAACAGGGAAAATAATACCTCAATGCTTTCGGATAAAGTCAAAAAGTTAAAATTTTCACAAAACTGATTGATTCGGATATTTTAATGCATTTAAGATTAAAAATATGGTTTTTGAACTGGCACGACTTCTATACATATTAGATGTGTAATGTGTTGTGATGTCTGTGATGTCGATCAAATTGCACTACCCATGGTTACCGATAGACTAATGAGAGCTAAGCGAAACCTCTGCAAGTGCAAGTTTATGAAACTATCGGCACTTGATCTTCATAGTTTTTTTTTGTTCGTATTGTCGGTACTTCGGCCCACTACACTCACGACGTCCGTTTGTTATTTTCGACGTTAGCATTTCAAGGCAGGCGGGACCCACCTTCTCGTTTGACAAAGCTATTGTACCTAGTAAATTGTATCGCTATTAAGTCCGGAGTTACACATTTAATACAAACATCATTTTCTAAACTATATACTCAATTTCCTGTACTCATTTGTCAAATCAAAGTAAGGTAAAGGGTCACGTGTCGATACCTCATTTCCCATTTACTCAGTCGTGATTTGCTACTACTTGCATAAAAATGTGACAAACTATTATTAGTTATCGTTCGTCTATTCGTATCGTTAGTTATAGTTGCTAAATGTTATCGTTCAGACAAGGTGCAATGTACACACAAAACTGTTCTTTAATTGTCGGTAGGCTGGATGGTAACCACATCGCGCCACACAAAAGCAGTCCTCTTCTGACCGTGTAACCAAAGCTCTATTATAGGGTTGTCAAAGTGACACAATAGACACCCAACATAAGCTCGTATGTATCTGAGCATGGAGGAAGGTTATGTTTTTGAAATGTAAGTATCATACATTTTGGCCTCTTGGTATGGTGGTTAGTGACCCTGAATGTTAAACTGGAGGTCATGGGATCGATTACACAAATACGAAGTAACTATTGTCAGTATGGTCTGGTGTTCTGTCTAGTCTGGGTGTTCTTTGAGTCCGTTGTTTGTATGTTCGTAAAGTCTCGGGACACACAATTCAAGAATAATTCCTTGAATGTAATGCAGTCGGGTTTCTTGTTCCTAACATGGTTGTAAGAACGATTCATAAATTGTTAGAAACGAACGAAACATCTTTAATAACATACAAATTGGTAAGTAAAATCAAATTACCAATCAAACAGTAAATATGACTTGTACGTGTTTTCTTGTAACCTTTGTATTTACAGTCTGTAGCTTCTCAAAAGAGGATGAAAGGGCTTCATTTTAAGAGATTTAGTATATTGACATCGTCAAATAAGAATCATCATTTCTTTTGACATACTGAATTCGAAATGGATACACTATTAGGTTTATAAAACCATGTAGGTATATAAATTTAATCAAGGATATTGGATTCCATTTGTAGAAATACACTAGAGCCTATATTATGCCTCAACTACTTCGTCCAACACTAAATATTGTTACAAATCGACTGGTACTTACCGAGATTACCCTGTTCATTAAAAAAAGAACCTTTTTGGCTTTAGTATATTAGTATAGTACAACATTTTTCTTCTTCTTTCTTTTAAAAAAAGACAACTATAAGGGTTAGGAATAATTACTGTAACACGAGGAGCTTTACAAACATTCAACCAACGGACACAAAGAACACCCAGACTCGAAATACTATTTGTGGATCACACAAATTTTCAAGGTTTCGAGGTTCAGCAGTCAGGATCACTAACCACTCACTAGAGCAAGAGGCCCGTCAGATGTGTTTTGACCTTGGGAATACTATAAGTACTATAACAAAGTGCTTTGGTATTTTATGTAGTTTCTTGTGATTGTTATATTATTAATGGTACAAGGTTTTCTTTTATATTATAGGGGGACAGACGAACTGACGGGTCACCTGATGATAAGTGACAACCGCCGTCCATGGACATTTGCAACTGAAGAGTCGTAAGTGCGCTGACCGCCTTTGAGGTTGATGAGAGATGACTGTATGCGGGGAGGGAAAAAAAAGCGGGATGAAGAGACAGGAAAAGTGGGGGGTTAGGGTAGAGGAAAAGGAGAGGGGGAGGTAGGCCTCCGGAAACTTCACTATTTTCGGGGAAATGCAGCGCAAGCGTTGCTTTACAACCGGTTTTCTGTGAGGCCGTGATATAGCACCGGTCGAGCCAGCCTATTCGTGCCTAAGCATGGCTAAAGTATAAATTTAAGGCTGAACGAACTGTTTTTGTGTAGTTTTTAATTTTAGAAGAAAATTAAGACAACATTATAACAGTTACTGTACATAAGTTATCGTATAAAAATAGGTAACTCAACAGTTTTCATAAGTTAAATGTTTCCATTTTTTTCAAAAGGCCTCACACTTCTAAACGACGTTTTATTAACGACGTTGAAATACAAATACAAAACATTATAATTGTATACTTACTGCAATAACTAATACATACAACAGTTTCAAACGCATGCTTACTGAAACCTACAACATTTTCTTTCATAAAGAAACACTACAACTAACAAAAATACCGTAGCGATGTACAGCATAATGTTATATACAATAGGTAACACAATAACAGTGGAACACTAAAGTACCAAGCTACTTAATACTGGTACCGTCGTCATGCTAATTTTCTCCGTCGAATTCAAAATGAAGTCGTCAGTATATAAGGTTTGCTACAAACAATTTGTATTCCTGACCACACAGACTTTACGCAGGGTTACCAACCTTCAACATATTTTGTTTTTATTATTATATAGGTGGATAAAGTCAAGTTTCACCGAAATACTACTAATATACCCAGAGTTAGGACAACTGTTTGTAGATTACATAATTTTTCCCGTGTAGAAATCAAAACTTGTACAAATCGCATTGATGAACATAATATTCAAATAAACTAGAATTTTGATGATGAGTTAGATTTCAGTCTTGATAAAATTTTATATTATTTTACCTGTCTGAGGCGAAATTTATTGAACCAATAAGTTAGTAAACAATCGTAAGACCCGCCACAATTAAAAGATGTCACACGCTCATTACCAAACCATATATTTTTTAGAATTACAAAATATTTTTTTGAAATCCTTCGTCAAAAATTGTTTGAATTAAATTTATACTAGTAGCATCATTTTTAAAAAGTGTACAAAACAAGCGGATCGTCAACATCTGGTAGCCCTGTTGTACTTTGAGATAGGTAGAGGGTGGACCCTTGTCATTGGAGTTTCACACACATTCTACCTATATTTTTTGGAAACTAATGAGTTGGCGATCAGAATATAATAGAGAGAGCTTGCCTTTAAATTTAGCGTATAGTGTAGACATGTTGAATAAGTACTTCTACTAAATTGAACATTTCGATTTTTAGGTTCAAGAACGGGCAAGAAATTTATAGCTTCATTGTGTTTTTTGATAGTGCATTTAATAGCCAGATTTAAAAATGCATTATGCGTGCATTTATATGTGTTTCTTTTTTTTATATTTGCCTATCATAATGACTCGACTCTGCCTGATAGAAAGAAACAGTGGAGTCTAAGAGTGGTGGTCACCATTCCCATTGCAAGTATAGTCAATGCAGCATGAGGCCAACACTATGGTGGCCTAGTGAGATGCTTTTTCACGCTCCGCTTAAAAGACCCGGGATCAAGGTGTTAAAGTTTACTTTTGGTCTAAGGTTTACTTTCTTTAAACCACACTTTACACGAAAGACAATCGTATATCCCGGATGGACAGGCAGAGTCGTCAGTCGTCGAGTCAAATATCGATCGTCAATAGTTATTATACTCTGGTACTGTATTTGGGATTTTATATTCTCAATTTTCCACACTTTGTTGCCTGACCTCTATGCTGACAGCATACACAGAAATACTGGATCACAGTTAATAGTGGGAGAGACCGGCTCGACCGGAGTAATACCGTAGGAGGGTGGACGATGAACAGACCGGTAACCTGGTTGCAAGTGACTACCGCCATCCGACAACCTAAATCTCAAGAGGGTGCTGATGGTGGGGGGGGGGGGAAAGAAGAAGGGGAGTTTGACCTCTGCTACCATCACTCGCTCGGTTGCGCAATACATTTCAAGTATTTTTGTCTTCCGGTTTTCCGGGCCCATTCTTGCCTAAGCATGGCTCTCCTGTGGTAAATATTGACAAGAAAGCAAAAATAGAGAGGGAAGGAATATTGCTCATACAGATGGTTCTTGGAATATAAGCATTAGCTCAAGCAAGTCGGAGCGTACACAAATGTGTATACAAGATTTACAGCAGCGCTTTCTTCTTCGTCGTTACAGTCTTAGCAGTGTGGTCCTTGCCTTTACGTAAGGGGATGCTTAAAACTTCATAATCCATCAACATTTCTCCCCTCACTGTGGATTCCTGCTGTACAGTATCGCTTAAAAGTTAAGAGGATTTTTTTTTATTTTTAACTCCTAACCAAGTAGGGTATAAGGTTTGTAATGTCCATCCGTGTATGAACATGAATAAACTGATTTTGATTATGTCTATTTTCGTTTGAAAGGTGCCTTGATTGACAGTTTTCTTGATTGTGATGTTTCAAGAAAAGCTGCTCAGCTTTTTGAAGATCATGAGGTCTTTTCTAGTCGCTTTCATTTTTTATTTATACTGGAGGGTAATAAATATAGTATTTGTTTCATTTTACATTTTCAGCCCAACTTCTCGATCCAAGTATTATTATAACGTTCATAACTCATCAACTTCATTGCAGTCGAGATTTTATTTTTCTGATTAAACCAGTTATTATACCTATCTCAACTCTCAATTCAGTTACATTTTAGATTTAACTAAATGGCATGACCAGTTTTAGATTCAGCCTGTGAAGTTGAGAATTTATTTGATAAATTCAAGATTTTTAACTTACAACGTTTTGAGGTTTATTGTTTATGATCCATACATATAAAATAATATTCAATGAGGAAGGGAATTAAACATTATAATAATACAATTTTACAAATGATAATAATATAAATAAATTAATATAAAAAAGAATTAAAATAAATCCCTTATAAATTCACATTACACGCGAAGACGATATATAATAATATACGAAGAGATATATATATGTACATTATATTATTTCTTTTTCAGAAGCAACTTTATACGCACCATATAACTAAGATAAAATGAATAGAAAATAAAATTACTAGGCTATGCTATGCATTATGTCTTAACAAATGTCAAACATTATATAGTTAATTATAATTAAAAAATATATATTATTTCATTATCTTTTGCTTAGGAGACCACGCGATGGTCAGATGGTCATACGGAAAGCAATCAATACTAATTGGTTGCTACTAATCAATACTAATTGATTGCTTTTCTTAAGCTAGACGTGGTACTTTTTCGCGTGTCATCAATCACAAAGACAAAGAAATATGGGCTAGGCTGAAAAATACTTCATTTACAGAAGTTTTAAAAGATATTTTTTTTTTGTTATCCGCAATTCGCGCAAATAAAGTAAACAGTAAAAAAATAAATATAACTGTATATAAAGATATAAAAAAAAAGAAAAAAATTATAATTAAAAGTGTAAGTGTATAGGTATCTGATACTGTGGGTGGAAAAAATTGGGTTGATATTGAATTTCGTATTCCGACTATTGAATCAAGTCAAAGTAATAACAACTTAATAAACTTGTAACGTAGGTAAGTGATATTTAAATTTTAAAACAGTGACCGCTGAAGAAACAGAATAATGTTAACTGGGGTGCAAAAACTTCATTCTTATTCAAGGGTCGGGCAGCGAATTTTCCGTGTTGGTGTACCGAATTAGCTAACACCACACTGGGAGATATGCGACGTAGCCACAATATTTTACTTATTATACCCACCTTAGTGACGTAATAATAATTTATTTTACTATAGCCGCTCGTGGTCGCACTTTTTTGAATTATAGTGTCAGGAAGTTTGTTTAGTGTGGCGTAACAATAGAAGCAGAGTTGCTTTGATCCTTTTTGGTGGAGAATTATACTTTTTGTTGTCGGTCTGTAGCTAGTTATGAGTATAGCCGAGCTTTTACTGAAGTGCCAGTGTTCCGAAATTGCTATAATTATGACCCTTGGTGGGCGGAAGCGTATAAATATAGGTGCACGTAACACGCAACCGACATTATTCCGAATCATTAACATTATTCTAACGCATCTAAATATTTCTTATGTTATCCGAGTGAATGTAAGGGCCCATGAATATTACATATTTATGTTTTGGAAAATCTATCAAACAGTTTTCTTTGGCAGTGGCATACAGAAATAATAATACGATTAGAAAGTTCATCCTCACCTTTATTTTACCATAAGGCTGAAGGGAACTTGGACAATTATGTTATTGGACTAAAAATATTTTAGTTGACATTCTTTCTGTAGATCTATGTATATGTTAAGTGAGATTAGGAAAACTTGGTACGTAAGTAGGACTTAAAAGTTATAAGAATAAAAAAAATATATATATTAACTTTAAACTTAAACTTTACTACGTGTAGTTTTTAACAATTTGTATTGATACTGATTCCCGAACTAGGCCTAAACGTGTATAATGGAAACAGTGCTCATAATTAGGTGTGATTTTTATAACACAGTAAACCTCAGTTACAATAATGATTCTACATCTAAATTATTTATTTATTTTCATTAGTTTATTCGTGCAAGAAGGTAAGACAAGAAAATTTAAATGTGGATAGTATTGGGAAATGTTAAGTAATTTGAGTGATATATTGTTCGATTATGAAAGAAAGAAAGATGAAAGAAGGAAAACATGTTTATTACAAAAACAAAAAAACATCTTTCGCATACTATATTCACATACATTATGAGTGTATGTGTGGTGTGTCTGTTTAGAATAAGAAAGATGTAAAAATATAGAGTACTGAACAACATTATCTCTGAAGATTACAAAGTGAGTGCTTTTGTATTTATATACCAATACATAATGTTATTTTTAAAAGGCATTTCATTGAAAATTCCTCTAAAAACTATAAACGATACAATTAGCATTATAAGCCATCAATTCTAAATAACGATCTTGGATATGTGTTCTGTGGTATAAAAAGTGTATTAATATTTTAGCTCTCATCGCTTCGCTTACCATTTAAACAGACTTTATAATATACCTGTATATATATATTCATTTAATAGCTTTTAAAATGATTTATAAAGCGATATTTTCACTTAAATTAAGGGTTTCGTGCGAAAATGTTCCGAGTTAAACATAATCGTTCATATCTATTGTAAAATTAAGCCAACATGAGCTAAATCATTTTTATCGCCCGGACCGGCTCAATTTCATGAACAATAAAGTTTTTATACAATCTCTAACTTTGGCCAACTTGATTAGGTGTAGTAAAATGGAGGCCTGCTATATCGACTTGAATTTTGGGGTTTAATTTAGAACTTTGTGTTTTTTTTTTTTTTACAAAGACAATTCCCGCCTTAGCAATAATTCCTGTGTCTTTTACAAACCTTAAATGAACGGACACAAAGAACACCCACACTCGTGACAACTATTTGTGAACAACACAAATTTTTGTCGGAATCGAACCCAGGACCTCTGGATCAGCAGTCAGGGTCACTAACCATTAGATCAACAGGCCCGTCAAGTTTTGCACCACAAGTTACAGCATAGATAGCTGAAGTGAGGGAGTATGGTTCTACACCGCTCCACTGAGAACCCCGGTGGGATGACGGCCCGAGGGGGTTCCCACATATAAAAAAAAAGAAAAGAAAGGGAGTATGGTTGTACCGATTACATAGACATTTGCATACCTGAGCGACGCAGGAGGTACCTGTGTAAAGAGCAGCTATGACTTAGCAAACCTGTCATCCGGTAGCAGAGTGTGCCATATTACCTCTCCAGATAATGATAAGAGATACTCTCTATTGTACCCGAAAAAACAAGTATACAAAGAGAGGGATTGTGTACATAAAATGCACAATGTGTGGATTTATCACAAAAAAAAACAATACCCTAGAGACAGCCTTTGGTTGAACAAGAGAGTAATAATTTACATGGGTGGGTATGGTGTCATAAGGGCACATAGGATGTTAAGATTTTTACAATTTGTTAATGATCATCCTAATAAAAGCAGAAAAAGATATATACTGAATAATAATAATAATGGTAAAAAGCGCCGAGATGACGCAATAGGATTGCCCCATATTACGTAAGTGAGACTAAAATGTCGTTTGCGAAAAGTGGAGACGCCTCTACCTACCACTTCGGGGCTAACAAAGGCGTGAGTATATGTACTAACTTTAACTACTTAAACTTTAGGTCTACGATGGCTTGTTTACCAGACAAAACAACTCCTTTAGTAAGTTCTAAGTATCGTTTCAAAATAGTTTTGTGGTTCTCGTAAAAGTAGCTGAAACATTTTTTTTTTAAGAAACCTGTTTACAGTTAAATGGTCTTGTATTACAGTTTTTACGATCCTTTGAAACGGTTTGTATGGCATTTCTTATATTGGAAGTCGTTTTCTTTTAAGGCTTGCGTCATAGACTTTAATGGGACTGATGTAAATCTTGTTAAAGTGTAGGTAATTATAGGGCACTATATATTTTAGTGTAGGTATTTCTTGTCTTATTTTGTTTGTTACTGTTCATAAATAAGATTTTGAAAGTTAATATTCAAGCGGCGGTAGCGTAATGGCTAACGTCGGACTTTAAAAATGAAGTAGTTGCGGATTCGAACCCCTAAATGCCTTACCGTCGTATGCATGGCACTGGTTAACGATACATATATATTATTATTCTTAATAAAAAATAATAGCTATATAATTAATTTAAATTAGGCGTCTTCAATTATTCAGAACCTAACAATACGTACGTGACCAGTAGTACTTTGCTTTGCTATTGGTAATATTAAAATTCATTACAATATTACTTTCCCATTTATATGAATGCGATACATAGAACAGACTGGTTTAATCTATGTATATTTATTTATTTATTAACCTTTTTCTCTCTATACCATCATTAGAACTATTAGTATGGTGTCGGCAAAAAAATATTAATGAAGAAAGGATTTTGCAAAAAATATGAAATCTTATATTCTAAGTTACTTTCACTATTAAGACAATTTAATTAACAACTCACATATCAAATCATTATCAAATTCATTAAATCATTATCAAGCTGTTTTGGGACTAGGCCATAACTAAGAAAAATCGTACGTGAAAAAGTGTGCCCCACGAGATTCTAGGCTGTTCTTCTCCTACGGCTTGTAACAGGCAACTTGCTTTACAAAAGATATAGTTAAGCTGACTACTACTGCTGACAGTTTTAAACTATAATTGGTTAAATTGAAATAAATGGTTTTGAAATATGAATACATACACACAAAAATATAACCCTCCTCTTTGTGCAGTCGAGTAAAAAGTTCAACTGTCAGTTTACAAAACAGGATTAATATTTAAAAAACCACAATTTTTAACCACATCATTCTAAAACACTCTGTATACATATATGTATATTCTTATACATATTCCATATTGTTTTAGACCATGCGATGATAAATCGGCTGTGCAGTGTTAGATTTCGTAGAACCATAAATCGTTTTCCAAGCTTAGCTTCGTTTTGTACAAAGCTTAGAATATATTTGTATTCATGGTGATCTATTTCGTATATTTAGAATAAAAACATTCATACATATTTATTTAAATATACGGTTTTACTCACGTGTGTATTTCGGGGATGCCCGACTAGTTTCAGTCTCAACAGGAGACCTTTCTCAAGGAGTAAGTTGTCCAGCCGCGTCGGTACCGGACGTCACACCGTGTGACGGGTCTAGTCGGGCATCCCCGAAATAGACACGTGAGTAAAACCGTATATTTAAATAGCTGTTCTGTAACGTTTTGACAAGTATTGTCAATATACGGTTATGTTAACAGGAATTAGCGCGACTTGTTATGTATAATATGACCTTGAGAATGGGAGTGTAATATTTTTAGAATTAACGTATGTGTGTGGGTTTCTCTTGAAGTGGGAGACCCATGCTTAGATACGTATGGTCCGACTCCTTCAGCGTAATACCTCGCAATGCTTTTGTATTACCAAGTGAGGTTACCGGAGGACCAACACCAGCCCCTAGCCTCTCTCGCTACTGTGAATATTGACTTGTGGAAATCACTCACCATGAGCTGACCCGTCTGTTCATTTGCTCTTTATAACGTAAAAACAACATGACTTCTAAATTCATGATGATTCTATTTTAGTTCAAGTGCTTGGACTTCTCGGTACCAGTCAGTTCGAGTTATAGGTATTCGACCCTGATTTACCTGAGGTATTGACTTACCTGTTGGTCTATCCTGCCTGCTAAGCCGAGGTCGTGGATTTGTTTCAAAACCAGAATAAATACTTGTGTGATGAGCAGGATCATTTGTTATGTGGGTGTAATTTATCTATAATATACATATATGTATAAGTGTGTTGTATGTTTATCAGCAGTCTGGTTATCAGTGTGAGATGTGTGGAGTATTTATTATTAAAAGAAAGCCCGTTTCCTTTACCTTCTGCCCTCTCTTTCCTGTCAATAAATGATAACAACAATATAATGATAACAAACTAATAGAAATGATACAAACCTATTTTTAATACAAACTTAGAAAAAATCTTCTATTACCGTCTGACATGGATGCCGCAATGAAATGGCACCCACCATAGAACATCTACAAATAATTGGACATTTGTGATCAATCCTTCACAAAATATACTAATATATAGTAATTGATACAGTATGGGGGGACAAATGAGCAGACGGGTCACCTCATGGTAAGTGACCTCTACCACCCATGAAAATTTGCAACTCAAGAGTCAGAATGTGCTGTCCACCTTATAGGGTAGGGGAGAAGGGGAGGGGAAAGAGGTTGAAGGGAAATGAAGGAGGATTGGTTGAGTCATTGAAGCCTGACTTGATATATTTAATTGCTTAGGACATTTAAAGTAATTTTATTAGTATTAGAGATATTTATGTATATTGGCCTTTTATTTCCTCCTGTGTAACCTAACCATAGGATTTTATATTATGTTATTTGTGATAAGTGCTGTTCATTTAAATAAACTAATAATTTAACTCCAAATTTGCCCATTAAATGCCCAATAGCGCCCGGATGACGGCAAGGGACTTGTCCCTTATTACCTGAGTGGTACTAAATTATATTAATCACTCAAGAGTCGCAAGCTCGCTGTCCGCCTTTGAGGGTGATGAGGGAAAGAGGACAGAAAGGATGGGAGGATGGGAAAGAGGAAAGAGAAAGAGGGAGAGTTGGGCCTCCGGAAACCTCACAAATTTTGCGAAATGCAGAGCATGCACGCGTTGCTTCACAATCGGTTTATTGTGAGACCGTGGTACAGCACCGGTCAGCTCGCTCATTCGTGCCTAAACATGACTCTTTCACGATAAAAAATTAAATTAGTTCCAAAAAATGTGGGCTTTAATTACGCCGCTGCCTCTTCAGGGATTGAGATGTGAGTTTATGTTATGTGTATGTAATAATGTAATTTCTTCTGTTGTAAAACCAGTCGCTAACAGCATCTAAGTTGATATTTGTACAAATATATTTTATTTTATTCAATAGCGTGACTATATGCAAATGCAACAACTTAAGATATTTATTTCCAAACCACTTTCTGTTATATTTGACTAAATAGCTAGAATAAACAAATAACGACGTATTATAATGAACATCAGCTACTTAGTTTACTACTGCAATCGGTAAATGTTGGACATTTCTTAGAACCTGTTTGTTCGTTAGTGTGTCACTGACTCGGAAACGCTTGACCTTTCGCGACCGGTAGCTGTTAATTTAAATATCATATTACATTTGAGATAATGTGTTATTTTGACAAAGTTATTAATCGTTTTATTTAGTTTGTACTGTAACTACATATGTACAAACACACGCTCACGCCTGTATCCCTTAAGGAGTAGGCAGAGGTTGTGAGACCCCTATTTTCCCATTGAATTTCAGTCCCACTAATGTAACAATGGGTAAGCTTATTGCTATCGTACGTGCTTTTCAACTGACTTCAAAAAGGAGGAGGTTCTCAGTTTGACTGTATTTTTTTTTTAAGTTTGTTACCACAGAACTTTCGACGGCGTGAAACGATTCTGACGATTTTTTTTTATTTGAAAGCTGGTGCTTCCCGTGTGTTCCCATTTTATGTTGGTCCAGTTCTGACCATGGCATACATGAGAAAACAATATAAGTCTTAAATTTTCATTAAGCATATGCGCGATAAATTAACGAATAACTCAATATCACGCCAACCGATTTCGATTATTCTTTTATTATTGGAAAGGATGTACTTTAAGAGTAGTTAGATGAGAGTTTAATCCATTTGTGACAATAGCATACATGAGAAAACCATATTAGTCTTAAATTTTATGATAGACGCATTGAAGTCGGTTGTCTACTTTTTTAAAGTCCCATTATTATAAGTTAGATACCATTATCTGGAAAAACAGTTGACATGATATATGTATATATTATTCATATATGTATATAATATGAAAAAGAAAAAATATCTTTAATATTGGGAATGATTATTAAGATATACACAAATTATAGCCGTATTAATAATAATTTATAAACATTTGAATCCGTTCAAACTGATGCATCTCGGCTAGTGAACCAAATAATATATAATATATACTTAACGGGGAAAATGAGTTAAACTAAAAGAATAATTTTTGACAGTGGTAGAGCCATGCTTAAGCACGAATAGGCCGGCTTGACCGGTGCGATACCACGGCCTCACAGAAAACCGGTTGTGAAGTAACGCTTGCGTTGCATTTCCCCGAAAGGAGTCAGGTTTCCGAATGCCCAACTCCCCCTTACCTCTTTCCTATATCCTCATCCCCCTTCTATTCTTTCCCCTCCTCGCATCCCCCCACCCCTCATCATCCTCAAATGCGGGCAACTCACTTACGACTCTTTGAGTTGTAGGTGCCCATGGTCGGCGGTTGCCACTTACCATCAGGTGACCCGTGTTCGTCTGTCTCCCTATAGTATAAAAAAAAACATATTGTATTTCCGTTAGGTCTCTAACAGGGTAACCAAAGCCGGGGCTATATCTTTCTGTTCTTTCTGAAAGGACGGTTAGTGACGCTGTTAGCATCAAGTTTACATTTAGTTCTAAAAAAAGTTATTTCGGTAAGCAGGCGGGTCTCGAACGCCCACTTTTTGCTAACCATAATCAATTCACACTTAAGTCATAGGGGCAAGCTTATTAGCCTCAATAAGGGCAATGTATGTCTATATACTCGTATCACACCCTTAATCGCTTTTTACGACCCCACGTTAAGAGATAGAGTGGCCATATTATTTAAATATGCCTCTACAATTAATCATTTAACAAAAAGCAGCTTCTAAATATTTAAAGTACAAGCAATTAGTTCAACTGTCTTTTTTGGAATGTTTAAGTAAAGTCCTTTCTTAGAGTAATTACACGAATTCAAACTTGTTTAGGTCTTTGCTAAGTATTACAGTAAAAGGTTTCGTCCATAAAATGTCAACAGTAAAAGGATCGAGTTAGAACAGCCTAAAAACACTATTCTGGGTAAAAAAAAATTTAATTTTTTTTTATGAACAGAAAATTATAGACACCAGTAAGAGGCCGGGCCTTGTCATGCATAACAATAGCATCTTTATACAAGTTGGCTTTAAATGGGCAATAAATGGACAAAAGTATTCATTGAGAGTATTTCTTCCAAGTATCTTGTTGTAGTTAAAGAGCTATTTTCTAGAATATGTCAATAAGAAATTAAGGCCCGTATAAGGACTGATCCACCGCCAAAGGACTCTTTCTCTGGTCTTCTTTCATGTAATGAGTCTTAAATCTTCTATCAATATAATTTATCGCACTAAGCTAGCATTATTAATATGAATTTGAGTCACATAAAGATACCTAGATCTCAATACATGAGAAAAGTTTATTATGAAATTATCAATTGACAAATCAACCACAAATAGGCTTTCTCGATGCCTTATGCATGAAGAACTTGATTTTGTAATCTATTAAATCTCTAAGACCACACATCAACTGCTCTAGAAAGTAGTTAAAACAAATATAGTATAAAAATCTAAAACTGGCACAGAATTACTGACCAATTTTAGACCACACTTCTTTAAAGTTTACTCAGCTGTTTCTGCGTTTATTTAACCAGCTCATAATTATGCTCATGCGTCCAAGAATAGATCTCAAATATTTATTTCTCAAACAAAAATTAATTTGCCGTATGGTTGACGATTGAGTAGAATAGGTACAGGCCATCTCTTCCCGGTGGTGTCGTAAAAGGTGACTAAGGGATTAGATTACTGTTATCTATCAGATGGTGGGACCAAATTGTAATTGGTGAAATGTTGGTGTTTAATACAACTGCACGAATGGTGTAGTGGTTAAGGTGGTCATCTCGCCAGTACGCTGCCGCGCCGAGTGTTGTGGGTTCGCACGGGACAACACTTTGTGTAATCCTCAAATTGTTGTTCTGAGTCTGGGTGTTCTTTGTGTCCGTTGTTTGAATGTTTGTAAAGTTCCCCGCGACACAGGAATTAATCCTAATGTGGGAGTTGCCTTTTTTAAAAGAAAAAAAAAAAGAACAAATACACCTCTGCCTACCCATTAGGGTTTACAGACGTGAGCGTACGCGTATTTATAAAATTAATTATTCATTCATTAATAAACTCTACTAACATCAAGTCTTCCAGTAATGTGTTCCTACCGATAAAATAACATTCCACCGCATAATTACGTTATAATTTATGTTGAAATATGCATAATGTTAAGGACCATGTAATTCATTGTTGGAAATGAAATATTTGGTTCTAAAGGATAACGGACATATTTGGTATGTAAGGATATTACGAGAGTACAAAGAAATTTGAGACAGTAATACTTTTTACAGAAAAAAACATGATTCATATTAACTAAAGGTAAACTTTCGATTGCAATAAAACATATTTTGTTTATACCAAGGAAGACTATTTTTATCTAGATCACAGCTACGTTTTAGGCAGAGTTCTACTACCTACACGATTTCACCAATTTTATGGTACGCGTGTCTAGACCCCGTGTTACTATTAATATTACATACCTATAAAGAAAAAATAATTTACGGTCACACGCAAAACAAGTGACAATAAAAATTACCAGAATATTAACATTCACTAATTCACCATCAATAAACTCTTTTAAACTTGCCTCTCATCACCATATCATGATAGAAAACAGAAAAATAACGCTGATAAAGTCGTACGAAATGATTTACTGATATAAAAAAGGTTCATAAAGTGTTGTGAGTGAGTGGAGTGTAATTGAAACTGTACTGATTTATATCATCCCCTTCATGGCTGCGTTATCTGTGGCCTTATTTTCGCAAAGAATGTGTAAACAAAGGCAAAACGGATGGGAAATAATAGGCGGGTAGTGTTTTATTTTAACGGTGTTACAGTTGGTTTATTGGGGAGCTGGTTTCAGCTTGTGATGATATCTTTTGTTTTATGATTAGGGATTACAGAACTGGACTTTTTATACAAGTAAATAAACAGCATACGACAGGAATTCAACAATATTGGTATAATGTGTGCGTTGCCATCCAAAAATAGTTTCCTGGATCTATTTTTGTTTCAAAAACTGAGTTTTTAACCATAGTATATTTATTCAATAATGCGTGTTTACACTGTTTCACATCTTTATCAAACTCAGCTACTCTTTTAGTAGTTTCTTAAAATAAGAAACAAGTGTTGTTGCTGCACGGATGGCGTAGCGGCTTAAGTGCCGCGCTGAGTGTTATGGCTTCGATCCCCACTTTGTGAAATCCTCAAATTGTTGTTCCGATTTTGGGTGTTATTTGTGTCCATTGCTTGAATGTTTGTAAACAGGAATTAATCCTAATGTGGGAGTTGTCACACTAAAAAAAAAAGTTCATTTGTCTATTTTTTATACTTATTTTTATTTTGAAGCTGTTATTCAAACTTTAATTACTTTCATCTAAAATTTAAGATAAACATTGATGGGTCAAAGTTGACAAACTGCTTACTAGTTGCTTTAATATTAACTGGAAAGTTTTCTCTCAGTCAGCTTTACCATTTTGATTACACGAAGTAAACGTTCCTAAGGGAACTTACTTCATTAAGGAATGTTCATAATACGTTTTTAATTCGACGATATAAAAGAAGTAGATAAGTACTACAGATTTCTGGTTGAATGTAGTCTTCACTAGCCTTTAACTTTTTAGATAAATAAATATTAATAAATATAAATATTTGCACTAAGCAAGAACGAAACCTGCAATGTTTCAATCGAGTATTCTAAAAACAACAAGTGAAATTATTAAAGAAATTTAAAACAAATATGCATTTTATTTACCGAGTGAGTAGGGTACTCTCCGTGTCTGTTTCCACTACAAAAGCAAGCATTGTACTTACAACTCTTTAGTTGGAGTTGTCCATGGAGGATATCACTTACCAACAGGTGACCCCTTCGTTCATTTGCCCAATTATGAGAAATGTCACAATGCATCAAGCCGTCTAGCTTCCTTCTTGGCCGTAACAGTCATCCGCCTTGGTCATAATTGGTTAAATCGAAAAGTTTTAACAGTAACAGATCTTAGTGAATTCAAAATAATATACTGGTCAAATAGTGGTATCAATGATCATAGGAAAACGGAGGGTAATAAGACTTTATATTTTCAAGGAGTCACAATTGACTACGTAACGGATTCTTATCCCAATTCTGCCGAAACTGATGTAAACACAATGGAATACCGCATCTATGCCTTTATACCAAAACCTCCTCAGAAAGGGTTTCAGGGCGGGGTCAGTGAATTATGGTCTTTTAAAATCTTTTTTTTTTTCTTTGTTATCGTTGAGACTTTTCCTTTGCGATAAAAAAGATTACACAATTTATCTTGAGCTTGACTTAGAACGTTTGTGCAGTTTGTATAATTTTATTTTTTTTGGGTCAATCTGAAAGCACATGAATCCTTAGGACTAGGCATTTATTTTTCTTTCGGATATCCGCTATACTGATTGTCTTTATCCAGTTTTATGTAAATCAGTCTTGTGTTATGCCTTTGCTGTACATTATTGCTAACTTTTTTATCATTCATCATTGTACTTTTAGTACAGCATAATTCAATTATAAGCATAGAAAATCGAATAGAATATTTACTAAAATCTATCTTAAAGCTAAAAATGACAATTTACTTTGTATTGGAAGAAAATCTTCACTTGCAATTGAACCAAATCAAACATTTACGTAAACACTCCCAAAAATGGTCTTTAAATAACCCGATGATAATCGATTCAAATTCAATTTCTTTATTTCATGATGAGAAATGTCAACCCTTTCATGTATATTTTAAGTATTACAGATATCGATGCGGTTGCCAAAATTGAATTTCTTAATTGCCTATCCACAGCAGAAAATACTTTATCGGAGTTCCTTTCGGTCAGCGGGAAGGTTTGGTTGAAATTTCATTAATATTTTTTTGGCAACGCAAAACCACGGGGTTGGGGTAGAAAGTTTTTTAATCTTGCTTGAGGTCGTCTGCCCCGTGGATTACATTTACCTTCAACTCACCAACGCTATATATACTTTGCTATATTGTGTACCGAACATTTTTTATTCAACCTGTTGTTTTGGGCTCATCCAAACCATTGGTGGCTACATGTATTTTGTCATATTTTAAATTGTAATACCGTATGACATTCGTATTATTAAGAGTTTATACAGCAGTGTAAATAGCCTTTACTTACTTCTTAATTACTTTTTCCAATTTAGTGTAATTTTAATAGTGAGCCGTTGACGGCAGTAAGCTTTCCTCTATTTCGCTAATGGGACCGAATTCTAATTGACGAAATGTAGGTGTTAAATACACCTCTGGCTACCCCTTAGGGGATGCATTCGTAAGCGTATGTATGTTTGTGTAATTTTAATGAAAAAAATACGAAACAGCAATTTAAAGTTTCACTACTGAGCAATAAATATTGATTCTCATAAAAAAAATATACATACATTTAAGATCACTTTAGCACTCAGTTTAACCGTATTTATTAGAGTGGCCAACCAACTTACTGGCGTGGTGATAAGTGATATTATAGACCAACAAATAAGTGGCAAAGGGTGTATTAGAAAAAAGCTCTCTATACGACCCGTTCGGGAGCAGGGACGCTATTATTTTGGCGTAGTTTGGCGGTATCAGCTCAGTGATATACTGTTTTTACTTATTGTTGGAATCTAAAAAGACAATAACGGTAATTTAGACCTTATCGATCACACCGAGTACGCTGTTGAGTTCAATTGCGAATGCACTTGGGACGATATGGTCGAAACGACGGATGGCAAAAAAAGTTATAATTTTCGAAAAGTATTATACCGATTAAGTCCTGTGGTACAAAAGGTTAGCAAATAATTTCAACCTGACGATTGTTTTAGCTTAACTAAGTCGGAAAAAGGGCAAGGCAATAGTGACAACCTTTAATAGTAAACTGTTCTAAATGTTATCTATTATTTGAAATTTCGAATAATGGAATCTCAATTTTGGAATTGAAATTCTACTACTTAACTTTATTATAATTTATGATATCATCTTATTAAAAGGTGTATGAAAGAATGTAGAATAGGCTCGAGCTGTACATTAGGGTCGTGGCAAATGACTTTCAATCCTTGGCCGTCTTAGATGGAAAAAGAGCGTGCCCTTATGTATGTCAAGTGTGTACATACCTATATAATTTACATAAGTAATTGGTTCATTTGTCAAGAAGGATTCGACACTCTATAAAATCATAAAACAAACTCGCTATGCCAACTTCTTGTTTAAGTATTTTAGTACTTTTCATGTGTAAGTATAGACATTAACAATAAGTTACCATATTAAATAAAGCGCAAATAGAATTTTATAATAAACTAGGGACTTAGTTATTACGAAACATAACAATATGTCGCTTAAAATAAGCGTAACATAAGCTATATATGGTGTCGGTTTTTTATATACTCTATTACTCGTAGCAATGAAAGTAAAAAATATTATTGTGTTTTGTTTTCACACTAATCACGATATTTGATTTCTATTCTAATGATAACCCGACCAACGACATAGTTTGACACAAATATGTATATTCAATATATGAATAATGTTTATTTTTAATTATTTACAACAATGTAGCGTAAGTTTTGTACACATTTTAATTGCATTTTGCGAGAGTGCAGAGGTCATCATCATGTTTTTTTTTGTTCCTTAAAGCCTGTTATCACTTAATCGTTAAAAAACTATTACATATAATTAAATTAATAAGAAGTCTAACGAACTAACGTTTAATCTAATAATAATAAAAGAAAAACTAATTTATAGACAAAAAGACACTATTAAAAATACAACCCAAAGAAAATACTCGACAACAACAGAAACAAAATATGCGAGAACAGAGCTTCAATAACGGACAAAACCATTCACTTCTAGTCTAGACATTAAACATTTTAAAAAATTAATATCTCATCGACATAGCAAAACCAAATACCCGTAAAGTCTAATCTAGCATAATTCAAAAGCTTTAAGTATCCAGATCTAGAAATAGAATTGAAACGGCAGAAGCGAGCAGAAACCATACGTATAGTTCCACAGTTGTAGATTTCTTCAACCGGACTCATACCTAAAAGTCTTGTACACAGCGTAGAGTCAGAAATATACACACATTTCAGAAAGCAGTCCCCCATCAATCAATCACCACCCACACTACATCATGAATTCCTCCACATCTTGAGTTCTAGTTGAAATAATACTACTTAACTTTATGTTGATTTATGATATTATCTTATTATATGGTGTATGAAAGGTCTGATGTTTGCAGAATTGGCTCGTCATGTACATTAGGATCGTGGGAAATGACTTTCAATCAGGTCAGGTCAGTTGTATACATATCTATATATGGACATTAGTAATGCCTTCATTTGTCAGGAAGGATTAGACACTTTAAAATCATAAAACAAACTCACTATGCCAACTTCTTATCTAGCTTTATTTCACTATAAAACACTTTTCATGTGTAAGTATAGAAATTTACAGCACAGCAGCAAAGCAGTATATAGCAGTATAGTTGACCATCAATTAATACCCCATCATGAATTTCCTACATACCTTGAATTCTGGTTTGCATTTAACTACGGCCCATGCAGTCAGTCTAAATGAAATCAACAAAAAAATCTAATTGTATGCACAACATTCTTGAAATTTTCTTATCCCTTCTTGACCTACTATCGAACGGTCTTGAATCCGAGCCATAAACAGAATTTTACTACGTTCCTTGAACTATAGGCGATATCTCTACATAAACCCTAAAAATCAAAGTTATCCCAGATTGGAAACACTAAATATTATCATCCTTGGAGAAAACGAGCAGAGGGAAAGGTCAGCGAAGCGTGTTGAGAAACTTGAAGGCTCTTGAAGATAACATCATTTATTATCAACTAGATTTTGTCCCTAACTTCGCTTTTATATTTTAAAGCTGTCGAGAAAATTTCGTTGAATATGTTCTCAAATGAAATGCGATTAAATAACCTCGCAAGAAATTCGATAAGTCGAACAAAATAAAACTAAGTGTGTTATTCATCAAAATTGGACTTGAGTAATATGCATGTGAGCGTGAATATGAGATACTATTCTAGATATTGTACATATACATTTTTAAAATATGAAAAGCGAGTCTCAGTTAAAAATCCGGTAGTTTTCAACCAAAAATTACGTACTCTGAACTGTGAGGTTCTGAAGAAAGGGCAGATGAAAAGTACCCACAACTGACAGATTTGGATAAAAAAAATATTGACATCTTTTGTAATTATTCTTATTTCAGTATTATAAATGTGAACCATACAAGTGTTCATCCATTTAGTGAATTGTTTTTAACTAAATCTAGAGCAAAAGCTCGAATAAAAGCCAGTTACTTTATCAATTCATCCTTAAAAAAACTAGGGATCTTGTAAAACTTTTTCAACTTTAGTAAGCATTAAGAATGACAGCTTTCCCAAGGGTTAGTATTTGTATTGATAGTAGTTGAAAAGGAAGCGCTCAAAGTGTTTGGCTCCTTAAACCTTTTGAGATCGAGAATTTGGACTAGGCGTTGAAAAAAGCCTCCAGAGAACTCTTTATAGATACCTACATTACTTATAACGTCGATAACCTACTATAGGTAGTCGCTCGTGAGTAAATATTTGGACGTCGTTGAGGTTTAATGGAATCAAATAATAGAAATAATACATAGTTCTAGTTAATGATTACTTACTAGGTGTAATTTAATCAAATCACGATATTTTCTTTGAAAAACAACTTAATAACAACACTTTAAAGTTTATTATTTTCTGTAATTTGTATGACAGTTTTCATTTTTATTTAATTGTTTATTAAAATAGACGTTTGTCCTTCAACTCCGCGTCCATTTGTCTGTGGTAGAGCCATGCTTAGGCACGAATGGGCCGGCTCGACTGGTGCGATATCACGGCCTCACAGAAAACCGGTTGTGAAGTAATGCTTGCGTTGCATTTCACCGAATTGAGTGAGGTTTCCGGAGGCCCATTTCCCCCGCCCCCCTTTTCTCTCCCCTCATCTCCTTTCTCCTTTTTTCAATGATAATGATAAATGATAAATGATAAATGATCTTTATTTTGTAAATAGGTTACAACAACACTTTTACACGTCAATATATTATTTTTTTCTGTTAGTTTATGCTAGAGATAGATTTCCATCTCCTCATCCCTCCTCTCTTCTTTCCGCTCCCTGCATCCCCTATCCCTCATCACCCTTAAAGGCGGGCAGCGCACTTGCGACTCTTGAGTTGCAAGTGTCCATGGACGGCGGTGTCACTTACCATCAGGTGACCCGTCTGTTCGTCTGTCCACCTATGGTATAAAAATATAAATAAAGTATAAAAAATCACCTGATGAGAAGTGACGATAAAGACACCTTAAAAGGTCATACTTAAAAGAAATATTATTTTGACTAAAGGTATGCAAGAACTCCTTAGAAATAATGAAAGCGAAAACCTTTTATAGTTTTGATTTACCTGACATTTTTAAAAAGCAACAACAATGAAAGCAGCAAAAACAGCAATAGATGCCATCATTAAGCCATAAAATTTAAAGATAACCTATTTATAAAAAACAATATATTAAAGTTATTATCTGTATCAGTATAGTCAAGATGATTAAAGTTATAAATGTTGATAAAAAATATACCACCTTCAAATATAACTCTCCTCCTCTGCAACAGACGACCAGTCAGAACTGACCTGACGAGTCAGACCTCTCATAAACGCTCGCCGGTTCATCTTTAGTATACTGCCGATCTTTAAAAAAATCCTCATATTAAATAAAATACTTGTAGGGCCATCCCCAAAAAGTTGTGTTGTGTCAAATGAATCTCTTGAAAAAAAAAAAAACTCCTCTCATAAATCTTCACACTGCATACAGACTTTACCGTTTTTAAGAGGCAAACAACGAATAATAACATTCTCAAATGTCTATATACTCCAATCTTTGTTAACTCAGTGGCCATTTTCATTGTGATTCAAGTAGGATATAAAAAAACGCGTAAATTACTTCAGCTAATGCCAAGACAGATCTTTGACTGGAGAACGGTTACTTTAAATGGTTTTATAGGACTTTTATAGGGTATCTTTTATTCTGGTGATGTGTTTTACTATGTGAGGATATGATATACGGAAGGCCCTAATAGTCGTGAAAATAACTTGAAATTTTCTCCATCGGGTCCTATCTTTAGTGCGTTGCTTTGTTAAAGAATACAATGGAGATCTACTTGAATCTTGAATATGTTTTAGTGTTTCATTATGAGTCGACAGCGAGATCATACATAAAAAAGGGGTAGACAAAGATATATTATATGCCCACATTTTGCCAGTCATGATTTCTTCCCACACAAAGAATTAAAAATGGGGAGATTTGGAGTTTTTATGTAAGAGTTGGTAAAAAGGGAAGTAAATGTAACTCGAACTGGCACTGGCCGTAGAGTTCAAGTCCTCTTACATGTACTCTGAGTTCTTCTTTTACAGGTTTTTTGTTGTTTTTGAAATAATCGTTTGTTTTCCAACTCTCCTCTAAGAAAGTGACGACGATGAAGACAAAGATGGTACGTCTATCATTAGGAGATGTCTGAAGTTAGGAAAGAAATAAGTTTCTCTTAGATAAGTCCAAGAGACGTAGTACTTACAAAACAAAAGGCTAAACTGTTTGTGATATTATATCCCATCATATGATACACCCTCTTTTTTTTTTAATTATGTATATATAACAATATATTTATCAAACTACAAAATAATTTGTATAGAACTGGAATATTTATCTAAAGGGCTATAAAACAACCTTACTAACATGAAACGGGTTATGCACCTGTCAGAACAAAAGTTCGCAATTCTGAAACTACCTAATGTGAAACATGCCATTAAAATCTGTTAGAAAGCTTTTGAGCTACTATAGGCTTTTGGAAAACATTGTTGTTTGTTTCGTCAAAGTAAATTGAGGACCTGGTTATATAGATCTTCCGTATTGGTCACTTAAACACCACCGTGGTTGTAAAACGAATCTCTCATAGCGAATTTAAAGCATTCGTGTTCAGCGATAAAAATACCTCAGCATAAGTTAGATTCCTAAAGATGCTCGTTCCTAAAGATATTTTTTTTATGAGACAACTCCCTCTCTAAGATTAATTCCTGTATCGCAGGAGACCTTAAAAAAAAATTAAATCACGGATACAAGAATCAGAACAAGAATTTATACAAATTGTTATCCCGTGTGGGGATCAAAACCACCAAATATTTGTATAGATGGTTAAGTTCTTATTTGTAAATCGTTTTAATTAGTTACGCTAAGTGCACTTAGCATTCTTGCCACATCTAGAGTTCCTCAGTGGTCCAATTTAGGTCCCCTGCTATTTTTAATATTTGTGAATAATTTATTAGGTATTATAAACGTAATAGTGAATGCCTGACGTATACTGATGGCATTTAAATATTTAAACGCATTTCTAGCCCCCATGATTGCGAAATTTTGCAGACAGACATTAATTCCATCGTTGATTGGTGTGATAAGAACTTCATGACCTTGAATCTCAAATAGTGCCAAGTTATAACATTCACTAAAAAGAGGAACGCGATCCAATATAACTACCACATTAAAGAAGTAATTATACAGAGAGTTACAGGGGTCCGAGATCTGGGAGTATTCTGTGATTCTGCAATGTCCTTCAGATCCCATTACGATTACATCTGCACCAAGGCTAACATGCTTACATTGGTATGCGTTATGCAAATCCATTCAGACAAGCCGGTTCTCTCTTAATTTTGCACTACTCTGGTAAGGAACATAGAGGAATATTATTCATTTGTGTCGTCACCGAAATATAAGATCGTGTAGAAGCAAATCAAAGACGGTTTGTAAGGGCTCTAAGCTCAAAACATAGCTTAAGGCGTAAAACTCCTGAATATCGAGAACGACTTTCTAAATTTAATATGATGACTCTATGAAAGGATGCGGTGGTTGAATGACTTGTACACCCTGTTTAAAATGTGAATGGTTCATCGGATAGTACTCTGGTCAATAAATTAAGCTTCAAAATACTAACACGATCTGTCCGTATACCTGAATTATTCTGCATTCCATCTAGCTGCAGTAACGTCTCTCAAAGCAGCCCCCTGTTCAGAATGTAGTATAATAATATTTGCTCACGGGTGGAAATTTTCCATGACAGTTTCTGTACTTCCAAGTAATTTTTACTTGGTTCCCACATTCACAATTGTTTATGTTTTTCTATTTATCTCTGTTGTACTAGATTGTTTTTCTCTATGAATTACGTTGTCTCTTTGACTTAAGATGTTAATTATTATAATAATCTAGTAACAAACTACCAATAACATTGGTATACTTATAATTTCCATAATGAAATTGAAGTGCTGCATATTGTAAGTGTTATGTATAGCTGTTATTCAATTACAGGTTTATAAATTATGTACTATTATTGTGCTCCATATAAGTTTTTCTGTTATTGTACATAATGATGGTGATCATTGCCATAAAGTAGTTTGTTTATTGGGTTTTATAAGGTTCATATTTTGGTAAGTGTGGGAAAGCTCTCTTCGTACTTATTGAACCCTAACCATTCCTTCATTGGAGTACTAGACGTAAACAGAGATTCCATCCTTTTGTTGTGAAAACCCTTCAACATGAGTGTGTGAGTCACCAAGTTACAGAAAAAATTAAGTGTCTATTTTTCCAAAGTGTCTCCTGGATAGGCGTGTAACATATTTGCGAGAGTGAGAAGTTTGGTGTTGTTGCCGTCTTTAAGGCGATTTAGGCATTAGGAAATCTCATTCATTTAGCAAAAACTAAATCTTTGCTTCAAAATTGGTTTGCTGTTACCTAATTCTATACGATCTTAAGCTCAATTAAATTCATTTCTAAAAGCAAAGTTAAAGTATTAATAAAACAAACATGCGAAAACTTTTAATTAGCCGTTTATACTAGTTATTTTCAATGTTCACACCAGCTGTAAGTTTTTGTAAAGTTAAAATAAATAAAGAAAACATGATTTCTCTCTAGTCCAAAACTATTTGATAAACTTTCATAAAATACAAATGCCTCTAACTACAAAGGAAGAGGATTAGTTACTCCAGCTATTTCAGTGGTCAAGTTCTTTCCGAAATATTAGTACAAACAAAAGAGCTATTCCTTTTCAGCCGACGGTAAGCATTGAGTTGCGAAATCCCGTTTTGCTTGCAATGTTGCAAAAGGTTATTAAACCACAGTGGATCAATGGGAAAAAGGTTACGTAACAATAAAAAAGGTTTACAAGGTAAAGATCGCAGAGTTTTTATTGTAGTGGTGAAAGGCTTTGTTTTGACCGCCTTTGTTCTTTACCGACGACGCTTCGAATGGAAACAATTTTTCAGTTGGGAAAACAAGTGAACTTTTTTAACGTGAATTGTAATAAAATGTCGGTGATTAAATTTTTTTGGTAACGTTTGTATTATGTTAAAAGGTTTACTGATTGATTGTTTTGTATTCTGTTACAATGAATGTACTGAACAATCAATTTAGTTCGATTTCTCGGAATTCCATTAGTGGGCCCAAACGCCAGCCCTGTGGGATACGTCTCATATCATGGGATACGTCTTGATTTCAATAAAGTTGTTATAATGTTTTACAACAGTTGATATATTTTTTTTTATATATTACAGTTATATATTCTGAAACTTATTTCGTATAGCGTTATTGAATATAACGTTTATTTAATGGAAATTCCTCCATTGTCGTTAATACTCCTATTTAGAGCAATCCAACTCGGATAGATTAAGTTAGAGAGAAACCTTAGCCTTTATGGTTTTTTTTTAAGAGGCGGGGCTGGGGTTGCCTACGCCTGCAAACGCACTTGAGAATCTTGAAATTAACACTTTTCACAGCTTATTTACCTGAGAAAAGCGTTAATTTTAGTTCAAATATGCTGAGCTGCAACTTTTTCAAAGTAAGATTTGAATGAGATTATTTTATTTTATTCCTTACGTTCTCATCGTTCCTAAGAAGAAAGTAAAGCAAAAAGTATTGGTGTTTAATAATTTATCATTCGAAAACCATCAATTAAGCAATTGGAATACCCCAGAATTTACACTTAAAAATTGATGGGTATAATGTATAGCACGCATACACATAGCTCTCGTACATTTTAGAGTGGATTTATGCAAGAAACATATTTGTAGCGGGGCCATGGACTGAATATACATATGATAGATACTACAGAAGTTTCGAGAACCCTTTCGCAGTAAATATTGTTTACAAAAGAACGATCGGACCTGTAAACTTTTTAATTTTCATGAAGAACTGCGAAGACCTTTATAGTCATAGTTTCAAAAGTTCTTTAACAATAATAAAAGCAACAATATTTAAAAAAAAAAAGAACTGACTTAAGTATTTCTTGAATATTGCGTGGACTCATGATGGAGAAGAATAGGGCCGCCCTATCTCTTCCCGGTGGTGATGTAAAAGGCGACTAAGGGATCGGACTGTTATCTATCAGATAGTATACAGTGCCCGGTTGACGGCAATAGGCTTGCTCTATTACGTTAGTGGGACCAAATTCTATTGCTAAAATGTGTGTTTCCGGAGGCCCAACTCTCTCCTCTTCCCTCTCCCCTCTCCACACCCTGCCATCCCTCATTACCCTCAATGGCGGACAGCGCATTTACGACTCTTGAGTTGTACATTGTCGGATAATGTTGCCCGACGACACTAGGTTGGCACCCAAAATCAGTATTGGGGTGGGTTATGCCCTTCTCAGTGTATGCTGAGTGTCCATCCAAGTTTCTGAAGCACGTATCTTTCACTAACGACATTACAATTTTCTTTTTCTTTTTTTCGTTGTGGCATTTACTATTTCCGAAAAGTGAAACAAGACCTGCCACATCACATATTTGACACTTGTGTGCCACGTTGCCAGTTTACAACGTGGTCGTGAGTGACATGGTAAATTTGAAATGTTGCATTTATAGCGTAGGGTTACTACTTATATTTATAAGTGTCTTCTATTATATTGTACTTTAATTGTGTTGTAGTGCTCTAAAAATGTATTTATATGTGTAGTTATACAAATGTACGTAAATTATTGTATGTAAGCGAGTCGCGTTTTTGGAAACAAAATATGTTTTCTTTCTTTCTTTCTTTCTAACATGGACGGCGGTTGTCACTTGCTATCAGGTGTTTCGTAGGAATGTTTGTCTGTCTACCTATATTATATAAATAAGTCAATACATACACACATACCTACATAAGCTCACGCCTAGAGACAACATGCAGCTCTTCGCTTCTATTATTAAATACATCCCCATTTTTCTGTACTGCTAAACCTTAAGTACAAGAGCTTCGTTCCGAGCAAGCGAACAATCGCCCTATATTAAAACAACTTCATACAACATTTATTTTTTTATAATGTAGAGGTACAGACGAACAGACTTCTTACCTGATGGTAAGAGAATACCTAAACCCATGGACACCTGCAACTCAAGAGTCATAAGTGCGCCGACTGCCCTTGAGGCTAAAAGGGGAGAGGGGAGGGAAGGGGTTATGAGGGTAGGGAAAATCGGGTCTGCAGTTTACCACGCGGTGGTATTACGCCGATCAAGTGGGCCCATTCATGCCTAAGCATGGCTCTCCGCGGTGAAATGAATAATGTGTATTAGTTAAGCAAAATAATAAATACCTAAAGTGCATATCACAAAAAATACTGGTATTGATATTTACTTAAGTAATGCAAATATGAACTTAATAATTATTTACTAATGCACAAGCCGGGTTAGGTCAAGTTTACGTAAGCATAATAATTTATAGGGTTAATAAATAGCCCGCTGATTAAATATTCATTAGTGACCTTATTGCCGGACCCGGTCTGTTGTTCCTGAGAGATTTTACGAGTAAGAGAATGCGGATCGCGTCGTTCTAATGTTGTAAACTGTTTCTCGGAAATTATGAAATAAACATATAGAATATTTAAATATTACCTACTTCCTTTTAAATGTAAAACTAGCATCGTTTATTATTTGCAGCGTAGTTCACGGTGGAGAAGAATAGGGTCACCCTATCTCTTCCCGCGGGTGTCGTAATTGGCGACTAAGGGATCGGAATGTTAACTATCAGACGGTATATATAGTCAAACAGTGCCCGGCTGACGGCAAAGGGCTTGCCACTGTTACGTTAGTGGAACGCCTCAGCTGCCCCTTAGGGTATACAGGCGTGAGCGTATGTACTTATGTACTAGCATCAAGAACAAGTGACTGTTGTAACAACTGATACTTTTAACTCTGTGTCTAGTGGTTATGAGTTTGCCACCGTGCGTATACGAATCTAGATTCACTAATTACACTTAAATTTAACACAATAAACAATACCAGAAAAAAATGCAAATAATAAAAAATTATAACACAACTCATAATATCTTTTTACATTTTTGCTGACGTATCTCGAAGTCATATACATACATAGCTCCACTCCAATGATTAATGTTATTCAAAATATACCTCGTGAGTAGAAATCCATTAAAGCGTTTAGATTCTAGCCTCGACCGAAAAACATATCCAAGATAAGAATGCTTGGAAATATGGTGGTTCTGCTCCGTATTTAGAGTCTAGAAAATATCAAACTGGTTGCTAATTGTATTGTATAAGGAATTATATTTTTGTGACATTGATTTACAGTGATTATTTTAACTCACACACTGACTTAGTACTTGCTAACATTGTAATATGTAAATCGTATACTTACTATTACTACGTTTGTAAATGTGTGAGCATCATGTATCTATCATAAAATTAATTTATCTGTCGTTGCTTTATTCTTTTTACCTATTTCGGTATAGTAATTTTGTTTTGGGTGCGTCGTTTTCACACAATTATAATGATATATAATAACTGTATTTAAACAAAACATTTAAAAAAAGTAACGGTGGAGTTTCTTGAAAATTTAGATTGAAATAGAACTAGAATCAGTTCGGTCAAACTCAAAATTAAAACCGCCAAGTGCGAGTCGTGCGCACGAAGGGTTCCATACCATTTTTTTATTTTTTTTTTTAAGACAACTTCCGACGTAGGATTAGTTCCTGTGTCGCGGGGACTTTAGAAAATATTCAAACAACGGACACAAAATACATCATCAGTGAAAATTTCAGCTATCACGGTTCGTGAGATACAGCCTGGTGACAGGCGGACAGCGGAGTCTTACTAATACGGTCCCGTTTTACCCTTTGGGTAATGAACCTTCAAAAGAACTTCCATTATTAAATAAATATCAGCGCAACACTATTATAGTTTAATAGACAAACATACAAACAACAGCTAGAAAAAAACAACCAGGATCGGGACAATTACATGTGAATCACACAATCTTTAGTCCCATAGTGGAATCGAATACACGGGTCGGCTGTCGGGGACACTATTGGTTAGTGTCAGGCTAGTCAATTGTTTTTTTGTCCTTATAAACATTCAATCAACGGACATAAATATCACCCAGACTCGATCAACTATTGGTGGATTATACAAAATTTTGTCCCGTGTCGGAATCAAACGCACGACCTCCGCACTGTGGGACCGATCGGTATATTTCATCTCAAAAATCGATAACTTTGTTGTTTTGTGATGTTTCCCCTTGATTTTTTTTTTATGTATTAATGAATATATAGGCAATAAAATAAATTAAACATCATTATTTTAAAAGTTATATAATTTTCATAAAAAAATGACAAAGATAACGATATACGAAATTACATACAAAAAATTATACAGTTATAATAAAATGACAATAAAAGTAACACTTTTACTTAAAATAAGTTTAAGACTTAATTATTATTATTATTATCAAACAAACATGCTAAAAAATGACACCATAAAAAAAATTGCGATCCTATTCATAACCTCCTATTTCCAATAATTCTTTAGCTTCGTCAAACAATTCTTTGGATATTACAAAACTGGGTTCATTTAAACTAGATATATAAGGATCAGATGTATATAACAAAATATGCAGAACGTCCTCGTTTGTTGCTGATCTGGAACACTTCCTAGCGTGATGTAACCTATATTTTTTGTAATCTTTATTCCTGGCTTCCTGAGCATCTTCGGATAATTGTCCTATAGGCAGAACTGCATAATGCTCTATTATTTTAGCACCATGTATAAGTACTTTATGGACCGAAGATGGCATGTAATACCAGTTATATTTGCTTACGTATAATTGCGCGGTTATCAATGTATACTGCCCAAATTTTTCTGCGTTTATAGGGAATCCCGATGACATGGTTTGAAGAATTACATAAAATCTCTTAATTAATTCTCCATCAATTCCAGTTATCCCTGCAGAGCATTCGTAATTTTGGAAAAATCGCCTTGCTGTATTTCCGTCATTGCTATTACCGGAACCTTGTCGTGGTTTATCAACGTGCAAACCAAGCACTTCTCGGAAACGTTTTTGGACATATTTTTTCTTGTCTTCTTTATGTTGCTTGTTTTCTGGAGTTGTTGCTGACCACTTCTCAAAACCCAAATTATAAGAAATATGGAGGATCGTCTCCATAAATCTTATCCATGCATGTAGTGTCGACAATCCGTATTTAAATGCATCTTCATTTTCAACTCTTGATGTAACTTTTAAAAGATCGTTCATTTGTCTGGGAGTTGCTCCACAAACAGTGCAGGTAGCACTGGATGATGTGTTCGTTAACACTTGAGCAACTTTCCCATCAATCATTGTCATAAACAGTTCATGTTTAACCTCGATGACTTTGTCGTCTATAGACACAAGAGTTGAAATCAATTGATTAATTTTGGCTTCAATTTCACTGACAACGCTGTAGTTTTTTCGGGTGTTTCTTTTGCAAATTCTAAAGAAATTGGTCTGCAATATCTAACAGATGAGCAAGTAGGATTCTGCCATATAACTGTAGACGTTTCTTCGTCTACTAGTCGCAGTGGTACAAGGGACACTATAAACAAATTCGCATCCAATATTTGTTCGTTTTCTTCCGGTAGAATTTGTTTATACTCACTTTGCCCGGAAGATCCATCACACCCCCATTTAGTGAACAGCTTGAGACGATTGTAGTTTGTCGAACCTGACTTTATCTTTATAATACGGTAGACTGTATGGTCTAAGAGATCTTGCAGATTAATTTTTGCGCTTATATTTGTCACCGTTATGCTAGATGCAGGCGGATAGCAAGCCTTTTTTGCTTCACTTAGTATTTGATACGAAGGTAAAACAGAACTTAAATTTTTATCAACGAGCCTTTTTCTTAGGTACCCATATTGGGCTTTCGTTAGATCCGTTTCAATACACATGCTCAATGCCTCTTCTTTTGTTAAAGAAAGTGCACTATCTGGACTTATGGTTTGTAGAATTGCTTTCTTCTCGTCTTTTTCCTTGTTTCTGATAATAGACACAATTGACGCTTCGTCATTTTCACCCATAGATCGTAAACCTTGCACATAAGAGTTACGGACATGTCCCATTCCATACTCCTGGAGCAGTTCCATATTTTTTCGTTTTTTTGTGTTTTCCGAACACTCGTCGTATGGTTTTGTTGGTCTACCACGATCACCAGAAGTATTCAAGCCAGATATTTCAGAGGTTGAGGTACTGCAAGAATTCAATGGTACTTTAAATTCACCGTTTAACCAATTTGAGTATAGACTCTCGAACCTGTCTGGCTTTCTTTGAGCTTTCGTCCATTTCTGGTTGCAACTTGATGTTAATTTTTTTTGAATACTTTCTATTACAGTGATAACGTCAGTTTCCGACAGTTGAAAGTTGTTCAACAAATATTGTCTAAGGTCTGAAGTACTCTTCCCTCTTATTATTTGATCACAAAGATCGCGTCGAACACAAACGAATTCACTCATGTTTTTTTCTGTTAATTGTTATCGAAAAGAAGTATCTGAATACTTTGATGAATAGTATGCTGAAAACACGCGTATATAAAGGACCAATATTTTGGTGCCTTGTGCAAAAACCGCAGGGTAATTGATTGTGATAGTTGTCATCGAAATAGTGTAATCAGTAGATACTGGTTGTAATAAATTACCGCAACAGATAAATAGAACTTCCGCAACAATACAGTTTATCATACTTGTGGTTTATTACCGCTATCGAAAGTACCAAGTGAATATTCTTGTAGTCTATTTATTTGTTAATGTATGCTTCTATCATAGAAATGAAAAAAAAAAAAGACAAGTTAGACATCAAATATATCACAGTAAAAAAGAAGAACCGAACATAAGTTTCGAGATTTTTTTTGCCCCCGATTGACATGTTGCCTTGAAATCACCATTCGCGCAAAAAACGCGCAATTTTTTTTTGATCCTCGTATTACTGAATAGGTAAGGTCTCAAATAGAGTGATTAACTTGACACCGGCAGCTTTCGGCAACATAGAAAAGTCCAATTGAAATAAACAAAATCGAAATTTTCTTTACTTTACTAAAAAAAATAAAAAAATATATATATCATTATTTTTTTTTACAAAACTGAACGTGGATACAAAGTGTACATTCTGATCTATCTAATGATGTATTACACTAATATGTTTCCATGGAAAACATCCGAATAATTTTGTGTTGAACTTCCTTAACGGTAATTTAATTGGCATGAAAATATTTATGCTCAATGTTTGAGGTTCACTTTATAAACATGAAACTAAATTTTTTTTTTTTTTAATAAAAGGATCTATGGATTTACGACTTTTGTCAAAACCATTTATGAGATGGCAAATAATGTTTGGGCCCATAGTGCTCCGGTTCAACAGTCAATTAATTGAATATATATTCACATATATATTTCGTAACTATTTCAATTTTAATTTATTCAAATACTTTAAATAATTTTCAAGGATCGAAATGTGCACAAAATTTCAATTTTTATTGAGAATAGAACTTTAATAAAAAAAGAAAATCACTAAGAAGAATACTTCAGCAAAAAAATTCAAGGTATAATCCTCGAAAGAACTCTAATACAATATTAATAAAAACCTTGGAAAACTTATAAAATACAATTCTTGGAGATGCCAAATAAGTTGATCTCCAAGGTCTGTGGTTGATGTTATTAGCTGTGACAGTGAGGTTGAGGGATAGCATTTAAAATACCTACGACATTTGAAGAATATGAAGTATTACGATGAAATAAATGAGAAAGGTGCCAAGTCTTATGTCTTGAAAAGGAAATGACGATAATGGTTTGAGTAAAGAAGTTAAGAAGAAAAATAATATAAAAACATGAAACATGTTTTAAAGACTTTTCTCACAACTCATTTGTTTTTTTTTATGGAATAGGGTGTTAATGAGCAGACGGGTCACTTGATGGTAAGTGACTACCTACGCCCATGAAAACCCACAACTCAAGAGTCCCAAGTGCGTTGCCGGCCTTTTAGGTAGGAGTACGCTCTTTTATTGAAGGTAGTGTGTAATAATAATTTAGTTATGTCTATAATGAAAGTAAAAAAAAGTTGAAAGGAAGACTAGATACCAATGTTCATATGAGAATTTGATAAAATGAAATTAGACATATTCAATTAAAGCAATACTAAACAGGAAAATATTGTTTTGAAACAAACCAAACAAAACTCATTTCTGAGGTCTTTGAATTTATAAGAAAGGCATGATCAAAGGTTAGTTTTCTGTGGGGTCCAAATCAAATAGTTTGTCCCATAAATAGCTCGGGTCACGTCTGAGAGTAAATTGGTTAACGGTCTGACTCAACGAAAATTATTTTCGCTGAAACGTTGAACGTAGATGAAGTAAATTGTTTGGGAACAAATAAAAAAGAAATATCATTTTTGAGGGCAATTGAGGGAAAAGTGTAAACGTTGATTATTTTATTTCAAATATTACTTATATTTCTGTAGTTAGCTTGCTTTTGTGTAGAGTGGAAAGAAGTTAGTTAAATACTTTCGACATATATGTATATATGTATGTATATGTCGCTTTCTGCAAAACGTCGCTTAATAAACAGCGCCACGCGTCCTCCATTAACCGAAAACCGCTTGCAGTTTAAAATTATGCTAAACGCAAATTGGTAACGTTTCAATTTATGTATTATTAATTTCGACATTACTCATTATTAATAGTATAAAGCATAGGTTTGACAAATCAGACCAGAGATTAGATTCCAAAACTCAAGTACCTATGGAGATGAAATACAATAGGCAATATTATAGAATTATATTATATGTGTATATAAACTTTACCATTGCAAACCTATTTAGTAAATATATGCAATTCATTTCCTAAGCAACTTGATTATTTTTTTAGTATTGTATGCAACTTTTAAACAGTGCGTGACGGTGTATAAAATTACAATTGTACATGCCATATAATTAGTGGAATACAGTAGAATGTAAACTTTAAAGAGAGTAATGAGTAATGACATAATATCTACAAAATAAAAATAAACATATACATATGTATATTAATGCATTCGGAAAGAATAGGTTATGGTGCAGTAGCGCGATGACCCCTAGGTAACCCAGCTGCAGCCAATGGTTAAAAAAATCATTACGTTATAGATAATAATTCACAAATTTTCATTCAAATATTAAGTAACAACTTTAAATGGGTACGTAGTACCTCAAGAATGAACCTCTCATTAATAATAGGACATTTGGAATCCACACCACTACAGCCACTACGTTCTAAGTGCAGTTTTATAAAGTTAATTATTTATGTAGATAGATAGATGGAAAACTCTTTATTTATACAACATTCTTGCAGTAAAATATAATACAGGTTATACACGTGTCAAATACCTAAAAAATGTACAAATGGCGGCCTAATTACTATATGCAATCTCTTCCAGGAAACCTTAGTATCGATCATAGTCATTCGGAGAGACAGGTAGTTGGAGGATCATTCCTAAATTATTACTGAAAACTATACTAACTTATTTTCAAATATAAAACTTATATAAAAACTAAAAATATTTATGTATAACATATAACATACTAGTATGTATGTTATACAAATACAGATGAAGATACATACAACACATATAATTACATATTAAATATAAACGTTTCTACTAAATTATTACTAATCATTTAAATATATAATAACTTCGTCCTTTATAACCCTTTCATGGATAGACTGCTGATACTATGTTAATGTAATTTGTTTGGATCATAACTTCAGCCCCGGGTATGCCAATTCATGCGGGTGGAGCCGCAGGCGTAAGATAGCAAATAACAAATTAAGTTAGTAAAAACCCCTCAGGGCAAAAGTAATCGTCCAGTTGTATTTCAATATTTTGTAAAAATTATATATTCGAAACCATAAACTCTGAAATGTTGAACTCCTAAGAGCTTCTTGATTTTATTATGATTAGTTTTAAATTTAAATAACTGACAAAAAACTAAACGCAGTTTAAAGCATAAGCTTTCTTTAGAAAGCTTACGAAAATATTTACTGATATATAAATGATTCAATTGGGTTTTTATACTAACACCAATTGTTAGTTACATTGCATTGCTGTTAGAAAATTCCTATTGGTGTAATACATATATACGCTCACGCCTGTATCCCCTAAGGAGTTGGCAGAGGTATATTAAACAAACACACTTTGCAAATTCGAATTTTGTCCCACTAGCTTAATATGGGCAAGTCTATTGCCGTCCACCGGGCACTGTATGACTGTATACATACTGTCTGATAGATAACATGTAATATTTTTAAGCTAAGTTGTATGGTATTATACATATCCGTAAAAGAAATATTTATTAAATATTGTATAATTTACAAATTGATAGAGCCACTGGTAAGCAATCTCTGAATATATACTCTCTTTATATATATATATATATATATAAAGAAAAAAATAAACTATATCCATATTATTAAGTTTGCGAATGGAGCAAGCAATATGGTCTGGAGGTGAATCCGCTTAAGACACAGATGATAGTTGTAGGAAGTCCCAAGATGATACCTCGGATAATTTGGTCACAATTACCGGACATTGTGTTCAATGGTACTGTGCTGCCAATGAGCACTGTTGTTAAGAACTTAGGCATTTTAATTGACAATACCTTATCCTGGGCTCCTCAATTGCGTGAAGTTAGTAGAAAATTATTCGCGTCAGCAGGATCTCTGAGACGCCTACGTAATTTCTTGCCAACGGTGACTAAGATTACGCTAGCACAATCCCTTCTTCTTCCTATACTCGACTATGCCGATGTCAGCTATCTCGATATCACTGAGGAGCAACTCGATAAGCTTGAACGCCTTCAAAATTTTTGTATTAGATTTATATTTGGTTTACGCAAATATGATCACGTATCAGAATTTCGCACTTTGCTCAAGTGGCTCCCAATTCGTCTTCGACGGGATACTCATATTCTCACTATGCTTTATAATATTCTTTTCAATCCCTTTATTCCTACTTATCTTAAAGAACGTTTTACGTTTCTCAGTGACACACACACCAAAACATTAAGATCCTCGGCAGCATTGGAACTGGCAGTACCTCCACATTCAACCAGGTACTATGACCTATCTTTTAGTGTACAGGCTGTGCGCCTGTGGAATAACCTACCTTTACACATTAGACGTGCCCAATCGCTGGCTACATTTAAGAATATGGTTAAAGACTATTACTTGGCTTGCTAGTACATTTTTTGTTTATATCTCATTTATACTTTTTGTCTAACTGCTGCATTTATCGATCTAATAAACCCATTGTATATAATATATGTGTACGTATATGCATTTTTATATATATAATTGTATGTAGGTATGTTTATTTATATATATACATATATATATATATGTATATACATATATATATTATAGGTACCTAGTTATAAATTTGATCCTTCCTAAATAAAACGCTTTTTTTTTTCTCTCTTCTTTCTACACCTAAACTACCCGTATGTTCTTTTGCATCTTGTCTTTTTCTGTCCATCCTAAGGTTGCCTGGCAGAAATTGCATTTAGCGATAAGGCTGCCCATTGTACATTTCTATTCTGCATAAGTACTGTAAATTTTTGTTTTAAGGTGTACAATAAAGTATATTCTATTCTATTCTATTCTATTATCCTCTCAACTTGAAAACACAGTAAGTTAACAACTGAGAATATCTATAAAACCTACAGAAATAGTTACATGGCCAATCGTATAAAATGATGCTCAAATATCTATCATAAAAAGTACTTATTGAAATCAGCATTAAGGTAACTCTGAAAAGCCAATAACATTCCGCAATTTCTGGGAACGAATCGCCAAACAGTTATCAGGGTTAATTGAATTTGTTATTAACTGGGCAAACAATATTCGAGGACCACGTCTCGCAATTCTCGAAGATATAGAACAAACTTGTTCACAGCCCCCCCCCCCCCTTTTAGCGCCTAAAAAGTAACTCAATACATTTCAGCGTTATGGGGACACATCTTAACGATAATTATGACTTCGTCATCCATTGAAAAGTTCATTTCAACCAAAGTTTGGGTATTTGCAAAACATGGAAATCTAATCAAAGCATTTGAAGAGTTCCTAAGTGGTGAAGGTTCTCCTTTATAGTATATCAATGGATCACGATGCCAAGTGGATTTGATACTTTGAAACTACTGAGTAGTTCGCACTATGCTCGTTGTTCAACGGTACTTTTAGTTAAAATATCAATGAGGGCACGCTGAAATAAGCGTTGCAAATTAAACCTTCAACTAAAGTGTTAAGAGAATAATTTTTCTGTTTCTTTTACAACTAAGTAGGCAAATAATCACACAGTCCGCCTGGTGGTAGTATGCTGCTGCGTGTGCCCATAAGCAGTTGTATAACCAATTGTGTAATATTTCCCTACCCTGCCTTCCTTTACGAATCTTTGACAGCTTGTCTGATTACTACATAGAGTTTAGAAACAGCAACGCAAACGGCTTCGTCCGCTAGGTCCGGTAGGCATAAAAACAGATGCCAAGGTCGCCAATGCCTTTTGTTTGACGTACGGTACATTCGCGGATGTTCTACTAACTCCTTGAGAAAGGTCTCCTGTCGGGATCAAAACTAGTCGAGCATCCTCGAAATACACACGCTAGTAAAATCGTATATTTAAATAAATATCAACAAATCTGCAAATAAATTCTTTGGAGATGTGGAGGTAAGAGATATTCAAATATTAACGTTGAAATCAATAAATAACTAATCAGACACCTCACAGTTATCAAATCTGGTTCGATTTAAATCAAAGAGCATTTTGAAGATTCCACCAGGCAGTACTATTAAAATATTCTCTCCGACATTCGGATTCGAAGAATGGCAATTTAAGAATTACGGATAACTCCAGCTGCTACGAGACGAAATACATTACTTTGCGCTGAAATGTGGTTGACTCCATACGCGGCAACGCAAACAGCATTGTGCTCTGAGTAATGCTATATAACGTATACACTAACCAACTTTAACTTTTGTTTTTGTGTATCATCAATATAGTTTTACGTTCTTATAAGAAACATATTTCTTTTGTTTTCTTATAAGTGACAGATGAATTTCCGGATATTATTCACTTCTAAAATATTATTTTTGTAGAGATAATATCTGTGTAGTGTTCGTCCGTCTTCATCCGTACTTAATACGGACAAACGTATTGTTGTCTTCCTGGCAATGTATGCCTTCATATAGTGTCTGATGAATAACAGTCCATTCCGTTCGTCGCCTTTTACGCCCCCACGGTAAGAGCTGGGTTGGCCAACCTAACTATTCTATTCCAGCGAGAACCACACGACTCTTTTAACGGCATTTATATTATAACTTAAATTCTTATTGTTATTTATTTTTGAACAGTAAATAGCATAAACCATACCAAAAAGTCTATAAGAATCCAATTTTAAAAATTATTCGTATTATCTGACTAAGATTATTACGAATATTATCTAGTGAACATAGATTCAGTAGATGTTGAATAAGAAAGTGTTCCTGATTGGATATCGATAATCTAGCCTTAGGCTGACTGGCAATGCAGCCTATGAGATGGGGAATCTGTGACATGACTACAATTCTTAAGATATAGGCCTTATAGACCATACATATGCTCTAACGTCATTTGCAGAGTGAGGATTAAACCTTTTTTTTTTTTTTTTTCGTGTGTAAACTCCCTCGGGCCGTCATCCCACCGGGGCTTTCGGTGGAACGGTGTGTCGGAATTGAACCGACTAAAACCACACGGTGCCATTCTGCGCTTGAAATAGGAGGAATCCGGGAACAGATTTATTAGGACATCCGGACCGTGAGGATTAAACCTAGTTTATCCTTCATGTTTTGATTCCTTTCAACTGAAATATTATAATTCATATATTTCTTTTTTATATGTTTCCTGGTAGAAATTGCTTTTTTGCGATAAGGCTCCTTTTTGTATAATTTATATTTTTTTATTATTTTTGTGAATGAGGATATTGATGAATATATTAAATAAAGTTTTTTTATTCTATTGCGGTTAAAAATTTTACTGCACCAAAATTTACCGTTAATCAGTTAAATAATAAAACAAAATAATGATGTTTTTAAACTGTCATGGTAATGTGTACTGCTAAACCTGAAGACTGTGACACGACATTAATTGCATTTTATTAATGCGTTTGTCTTTAAAAGCATGGAAATAATTTAAAAGCAACTACTAACTGTTCTATAATTTCAGTATGGCGTGCAGAACAATACACAATACTGCCGTCTGAAGACATGCCTCGTCTATTATTTATGAGAAAAACATGAAAATATTACAAGAACAAAGATCCACAGACTTCGTTTACTTCTCGAAGCAGACATCGCAATCTGAGAATTCAAATATTTATGGTGTAGATGCCATTTTAATTTTGCTATGATAAACAACCGTGCTCGATTGCTAAGAGATTTGTATCTCCCAAGAGGTTGCACTGTAGAATAATTTAAAACATTTCAATAACACAATATTATATTTATATGCTGGGTCTTTGATATAAATTGTCCAATAAATTTCTACTACAATAATAAATAAACTGTTCAGTTCGCTTCTGTGTATTGTATGTAGTAGTCATTGGTTTGCCTCAACGAGTTTTTTTATAAGATAACACTTAACATTTGAAGCCGTTTGAATACGTATTAGATATCAGAATGTATATTATACTTACAAGTATTGGTGTAGACTTTTAATGAACATTGCTTACTTCACTTGCAAAGCTTTAAAGGTTTGCGTTTCAAAATTTCCTTGTAATCAAGTGTTAGATTTATTTAACGTTTTTATTAATAAGTGTGTAATGAGGCTAATGAATGAAATAAATATTGATATATATCTATTTCTATACATTGTATTACGAAACTGGCATTTAATTCCGTCTTTCGATATAGATTTTACAGCGCGTTTTTTTTCTTTTTAAAGACAACGGATACAAAGAACATCCAGACTCAGAACAACAATTTGAGGATTACACAAAGTGATGTCCCGTGCGGGGTTCGAACCCACAACACTTGGCGCGGCAGCGTATTGGCGAGGTGTCCACTTAAACCGCTACGCCATCCGTGCAGTCAATTTGTCAAAATTGAGTTTGTCATGAGAAAATGTCTTGCGACGTTGTGTCATCACCTCTACTTCAAAAGCCTAATATGTTGGCACTTTTAAAATGTCTAATAAAATGAAAATAATTATTAATTATTAGTATTCCCAGACCTACTAAAAACTCCTAACAAGACCCTAACAATGCTAAGCATGTAATGTAGGTTCTACATATATACATAAATTCACACCTATATCTGCGAAGGGGTCAGCAGAGTCGTAGAAAAGGCCCACTTTTTGCCAACTATAATTCAGTCCCGCTCACTTAACAGAAGCCAAGTCTGTTCTTAACGGTTTAGGGTCACCCCATCTCAGCCCATGAGTATCATAAAAGGCAACTAATTAATCGGTATGTTCACAGTATATACACATAGTGGCAGTGCCCGAATGGTTTGCTGCTATTAGAAATATCATAAGTATAAGTGAGACTCAATTTATTACTGTTGGCCCTTCGGAAATATCCCCGTGTATGTGTATGTGAACATGTACATATATCCGTATTTAACTTTTTATGTATATATCTAGTTAATAATCCAAGGATTATTTATTAACAGTAAATGCTCTTAATATCGTCACTTGTAAATAGGCCAATGCCATGGTGATTGCCAACGCAAATTGGCAATTTAGGCGCCACGACGATTTTCCGTATAAACAGGTGTTAGACGGAATTTATACAACTGATCAATATTCAATGGATCGGCACACGACGTCGTATTCTGTGTTATGAGAGAGGTGTAAAAATATATTGATATTTGAGGGAAAGATTTTAAGAAAATCCTTTGGTTTTGGTACATTCTCGCGGATATGCTAAGCTTACGATTTCATTTTTGCCAACCTTAGCAAATACTTCAAAACGATTTAAATGCAAAAAGATACTAACCTTTTCAATCAAAACAAACAAATTCTGATTTAAGAATATGTAATGACAATATTGTAATGTTTTTTATTTGGACAATAAAGAGTTTATCTATCTATCTATCTATCTGTCTATCTATCTATCTATCTAATGCTGACGACTGTGAAGCAAACACTACACTAAAAGACCAGGTAACTGCAGGAGATAATAGATCTAAAGACTTCCCGTACAAAAAATATGACTGCCGCGTTTAGAAAAGTGCAAAAATAAATACTTTATATTTTGCAGACTACTAGTACATGGCGCCTTCAAATTAAAATGTGCAAAAGGATCAATTACAGATACATTCATTAATCCAAGAACTTGTTTGATCCCAAAGCTTATTGCATATTCAAACACAGAAAATATTGTTACGAGTATTTAGATTTTATTTTAGACAAGTTGACCTTTTAGAAAATAGAAATACTAAAAATGTGTCGTCTTTAATAATACTTCTGTGATCTGACATCTAAGAAATATGCAATACTAAGAAATGTTACTGTAACACTCAGAACGTTAATGTGGAAACTGGCACATAATTAGAGAAGCTGACTAATGTTGTAAGAAAATTTTCATTTGTTTCCTAACAAACAAGTAAAAGAGGCAGATCATCCAAATCTCATGAAATAGGACATATAGCTGTGAGGCCGTTTGTGTTTGTTTGAAAATAGATCTAATACACAATGTTAAATTAGATTAAGTAGACCTCTGTGTAAAGACTATTTCTGTGATCTAAACGTGACTTGTGGAATGAAAGATTATAGTATGCTAAATATACTGAACATGTAAGTTATTAAAGAAGCACAGAGTTAAGTATTTTATGTTACAGACGTGAATAAGACGCAACTAACTTGACCGTCTAATGCGTTTGAATATGGTAATAACATCGATATGTATAATTAACACAAAGGCATAGTATTAAATACTGCATAACCCAAGTATTAGCAAACTTTACTGGTTTGTATATACAAACATAAATAGAACGCCCTTCAAACACGCGTTTGTTTCAATGGGTGCAGCCACCTTTTTTCTTGGTCATTGTTTTGAAAACAGCGTGTAAGCTGTCGAAAGCGGTTTTCTCGCCGTTGTAATACTGTAATCTTAACTTCTGAATAGCGGTGGTTTTCTGGCGAATTGTGGCGATGAATTAACGCGTTTTTAGGGATACAAACGCAAAGATCGTGTGCAACAGTGATAACGTTCTGCCTGCCTTGATTTTGTAGAACGTATTGATTGCGTTCAAAGCGCATCGTAAGCGTGTTCAAAAATCGTGGTGTGCCAAGGTTCTAAAGATTACAGTTCAATAATCTGGTCAGAAGTAACTTATTGTATTTAATCTGTCTAACTGTACTTGAACACGAGTCTCAATTTTAATCCTAAGTTTTAATTCCGTTTTTTTAGTGGTATTAACCACTAACTGACTGCCAAACCAGAGGTCGTGAGTTCGATTACCACGAAGGACAAATATTTGTGTGATAAGCACGAGTATTTGTTCTGTGTCTGTATGTTTCATCTAAAATATGTATATATTGATATATATAAAACTATATTTCAGATAAACATCTGCAGGATGGTTACCATAGTACAAACTTCTTAGTTTGGGATTAGACGGCGGTTTGTGAGATGTCTTAAGTTATTTTATTCATTTTACTAAACTTAAAAACCTCATAAAATAATACTTTTTTAAAATATAGTTACATATTTAAAAATAAATGAATGTAAAAAGTAGTAGACCACCGACATCGGGTACAAGGACCAAGACTCCGGTGGTTAGGGTTCCAAAGATAGGAACCTCTTGACAATGCGGGCAGTGTCGTTATTATCATTATTATTAATGCAGATTTTTTATGCCTGAACACCCAAAAACAATAAGAAGCCTACATATATCTCTGTACGACACAGAGTACTGTAACACTAACTAACTAGAGAAGAAATTAATCCTATCATGCACAGCTAAATAGAATAATTAAGTTACGGTATGCGGCACATATAATTTGAACCATTTTTGAGGTCACAATTTCTGAACGCAAAATAGTTTCACCCATATCAACCTGAAAGTGAGAAGTACAATCATTGTTTCTAACTTTCCCGAGTTGTATGTACGTATGTATATATTGAACACTCTACACTGCTGTGTTCCTAAGGGTTGCAAGATGGGATTATCACGTTTAAAAAAATTAGCAATAAATTCTCTTCGCTTTATTACATTAGCAGAAACACAATATGTATATGGACACACAATTAATGCTCTTATATTTTAAAGGTGTCTCGCTCGCTCGCTTTTTTTTATAATTAAATTTTAGGTTATATTATTACGATATACTAGTGAATTCGTTTGTCAACATAAAAAATAAATTTATACAAAAAAAATATAATTAATGTATTTTATTATTATTATCTCTTTATTCTAGTCAATATACATATAAATTATATTTTTAAATAAACAATATAAATATAAAATACATTTAAAATATAAAAATTGTTAGGGCTCCAATGATAGGAACCTCCTCACAATGCGGGCCTTGTCAAGGAGAACACAGTGGTAGAGCCATGCTTAGGCACGAATGGGCCGGCTCGACCGGTGCGATACCACGGCCTCACAGAAAACCGGTTGTGAAGTAACGCTTGCGTTGCATTTCCCCGAAAAGAGTGAGGTTCCCGGAGGCCCAACTCCCCTTTTCCCCTTTCTTCTCCCCTCATCCTTCCTCTCCTCTTTCACATCCCCTAATCCCCCCTCTCCTCTTTCACATCCCTTAATCCCCCCTCTCTTCTTTCCCCTCCCCGCATCCCCTATCCCTCATCACCCTTAAAGGCGAGCAGCGCACTTACAACAAGAGTTGCAAGTGTCCATGGACGGCGGTTGTCACTTACCATCAGGTGACCCTTCTGTTCGTCTGTCCCCCTATAGTATAAAAAAAAAAAAAAGAACTGCCTTCTGCATCAGGCCCTTGATCCCACCATCTAACGAGAGCCTCTTAAGGTGTTGGTCGAGGCTCTTAGCTATAAATCCGTGAGCAGATATGACTATCAGAACAATGATCGCCGAATCGATAATCCACATATCGACAATGTCGTGAGACAAATCCAAATATTTTATTTGTTTATCTTTTTTAACTTTTACGAGATTGTCGTCATGAGGAACAGCAATATCGACAATCACTGCGCTGCGCTCTAATCGGTCTAACACGACTTAATCAGGCTTATTGGCAATAATAGTCCTGTGTACAATGTAGCACGACCACTTTCGAGAACTGGTCGGGCACATACCTGTAATATGGCACCTCTAAATTCACAAGATTGTATTTAAGGGCAATTTGTTGATGTACTATTCTGGCCACTTGGTTATGTCTATGCAAATACTCACCGTTTGCAAGACAAGAACAACCAGAAATAATATGCCTGATAGATTCACCGGGACGGTGGCATGCCCGACATATGTCGACCGTACCGTCTTTCAGAATAAATTTCCGATGGTTATTTGTCATAACAACTTCATCCATAATTGCAAAGACAAAACCTTCAGTTTCTCCAAAAAGATCACCACACCGTAGCCAGAATGTAGAAGCTTTTACGTCTACATCAGGCCCATTTAGGACCCTATAGAACCGGCCCTGGAGCTCTTTGTCCTTCCATACCCCCGTGCGATCATTAGTACTGAGTATTACAGGTTTGCGCCAGTTCTCTTTAGCCAGACTGAGCAGAGTAAGTCCATTATCCACTGCTACTACATTATATTACGATGCACTTCTACATCGGTCTGAAGAAAATATTCACTGAGGTTGTATATCTCGCGATTGTGTACATCTTAATGTTTAAAAGACCAATTTTTTTTTTATATTAGCTTACCATAGTGGCTCCACTTTGCCTGCTGGAAAACAATAAGTGGAGTCAAAGAGTGGTGGTCACCATCCTCATTGCATGTCTAGTCAATGCAGCATGGTGACCCACACTATGGCGGCCTGGTGAGATGCTTTTTCACGCCCCGCTTAAAAGACCCGGGATCAAAGTGGGAAGGAAACACGTGCACTGGTAGGGAATTCCAGGCTTTCACCGATCGGCACAGGAAAGAAAAGCCAAACCGTTTCGTTCGGGTACGTATATTTTCGACGCTCCAACGGTGACTCCTCAGGCCAGCACGTGTAGTCCTGTAGAGGAAGGGAGAAGGTTGGACCAAATGGATGAGCTCGTTAGAACACTCCCCGTGATGTAGGCGATAGAGGACTGCCATAGAGGCGGCATCTCTTCGCAACTGCAGAGGCTCAAGAGACTGAGTTACCTCAGGACAGTCGATAATGCGGATTGCACGCCGCTGCAAGCAAATACTGCGCCGTCCCAGAGATGAGAGCAGTACTCCACGTAGGAGCGAACCTGGGTCTTGTATAAAAGACACAGTTCGCGAAGAACCGTCTCCCCTTGTTCAATACGCCGAGCTTTCGCGAGGCCGCCTTAGTGACGCTCTCGATGTAATCGCGCGGATTGAGATCCCGGCAAATATCCATACCCAGGATACTAAGCCTATCCTGCAGTGGCATTTGAGTGTTCTGAAGAGTAGGAAGGGGAAGGATTTGAGACTTTTTGTTTGAAAACGCGCACGCCTGTATTTTCTTGGCGCTGAACTCGACCAATTTGTTTAAATTATTATTATTAATAAACAGGCAGGCAGTTGAAGAAACTTAAGAAAGCAATTGAAGTCATGTCAAAGCCTTTAGCTTAAATTGGGTTAACAAGATTAAAAAAATAATACTTGTTATGTGTGACATACGTTGCTAGTATTCTTAGAAAAATAAAAAGTTGATTTACTAGTAGATACTGGGACGGGACTGACGTGACAGGCGTGACTTAGCGACTTTTATGGTATAAAACGTCAAAAAAATTGTCACATATTATTCAAGCATATGAAATGTTATTTTCATCTCATAACCGCTTAACAGACAATATTACCAACTTTAGATATTAAATATTGGGAATATTTGTTGACAATTATTGAGTGAAGCATTACAGTGAGAGCGAGATTTGAAAAAGTGGAAGTTAAGATTGTCAAAATATCCAAACTATTTACTCGATTTAAATGAAACAAATACAAATATATTTCTAGATAATTAATCCAGACGGTTTCAATAGATTAGACATTTCACATTCTCCATTGACCAATTTTTTCATATTTTTTAGACGATGTTGCAATGCGACGTGTTTAATTAAAAGCACGTCGTAGGCTTCTTCACCTCTGGCACACTAACCTATTTTTTAAATTGACTTTTTCCATGAATAAAAAATGGATCTTAATTAAGATGAAATCTTTCGCATAACCCCGATAAATTATTCTCTGCTTTTACGCGCGCAGTAAAAGTAAAAACATGACAATTTTACAACGATATAAAACAAATTGAGGTTTACTCAAAGTGTTGTTCCATACGGGAATCGAACCCATAACATTCAGCACGCTAGCGTAGTGGCGAGGTAATCAGTTAAACCACTTATAGTGGGCAATCCTATTGCCGTAAACCAGGCACTATATGACTGTATATATACTGTCAGACAGAAAATAGTCACCTATGGGAAGAAAGCGAGTGGTTCCGTTCAACTGCAACGAGAACCACATGGCTAAATTTGATTCAAATTGTTTATTATCAGGGACATTTTTCAAACTGGTAGATAACTTCAAAGTTACTAAAAAAAAGTCACTGAGTCGAGTCAGTTTATAATTTTCACCCTTAGAGGTGGAATATTTCCTTAAAATAACCCAGAGAATAAGTAAAATTTGATTAGAAATAGTAATTATTTGAATTGTTAGTCACATCTGACGAAGATGTGGATAACAATTCGTGAACACACAAAATTCTTGTAATATAAAAGAAATCGATGCAGTCGGTTCTCAGTTTAAATTTATATATATAATATAAATTTAGATTTAAATATATATATAATAATATATATATAATATATTTAATATAGCCGTTATTTTTGTTTTCTCATTACGCTATTAAAATTGGAACTTACATTTCAGTAACAGCCTGTATATTTATCATTTTGAAGTACTGCAACACTAAAATAGCCGCTACTAAAGCAGTGCTATTAGCAATCCTTTAAAGTGTGTATTCTATTTATTTATTCAATTCAAATGGCTTTACAAAGAGGCTACGTTCAAAGAAAACGAAGTTATACAAGATCGGGATTGTTTACGTATGGGATAAGTATTAGACGTTGCGTTACAGATAATAGTGAAAATTAATATCTTAGTTTAAATTCTGCTTTAAATCAACTTCCAAGATTGATATGACCTCCTCTAAAATAACTATTTTATAAACATATTTTATGTCTGTGCTTATGCTACTGCTAAAGATGAAGTCAATTGCAGTGAAACATTTTAAGTATATCATATAATTTATTTGCTATATAAAAATACAGTACCTGGATAACCGAGCTTTGTTCGGTATTTTTTAGTAAATCGTGTAAAACAACGAAAAAAAAGTTAAATAAAATAATCATCGACTCGAACCGGGGTAATCTGGTTACGGGACCGCCTTATATCCCACCTGACCTATTACAACCTTATAGATGGCGGCGAAATTTACCTTCGTATACTAATGATATTGTAGCAGTTTTTCATTGCCTGAAAACACGGATAAAACGACGTTTTCTAAAACTGAAACCTAGCTAGATCGATTTATCGCCCCCGAAACACCCTATATACTAAATTTCATGAAAATCGTTGGAGCCGATTCCGAGATTCCAATATATATATATACAAGAATTGCTCATTTAAAGATATAAGATAAGTTAGAGTGCTCGGGCTTAACAATGTACCAATCTATCCTTCCTTTCCTGTCAATAAACTCCAAGTTTCTCCTACTAATTCTACAAAGTACTGCCAATAGGCTTGTCCCCTGTTATATGCAGGCCACTATTTACGTCGCTGCCTACCTCTTCTGGGATACCAGCGTGAGTGTGTGTATGTATTTAAGTAGACAACAATTGTTATAGCAAATAAAGCAAAGAGTTCTAAACCTCTAAAAATATCTTCGTATATGTATTGGGACATATAAAACAGAACTCAATTCAAAGTAAGCACAGCTTGTGTTTATCCATATTCTAGCACTTTTGGTAGAAAATTGATAAACGCTGGTGGGATATCGGTTACAGAGCTCGGACCACCCGGCATTAGCCAGTTCGAGTCACATGAAATGCGATCCTGATCTTTTGTTATTTTGTTTTTCTTTTTTTTTTTAAAGAATTCTAGCAACATGGGTCACACATTACTAGTATTCTTTTTAAACCCCAAGCTAAGCTAAATGCTTGTGTTAGAGGTGGGTTTACGACAGTAGTGTACTGGGCGGGTTTTGAACCCGCAACCACTTGATCGCAAGTCCGACGCCTCAGCCATCACGCTACCGCTGTCAAAAAAATGTAGTCAGCAATACTCAGTTAGATAATATGTATGTTTGTATGTTTAACATATAGCTTATACTATGTTATGTGTTATACATAGTATGGTCTTCTTCTCCTTGTATAAATGTATACCTTATATGTTCCCTGTTCAGGTATATATATGTACGTTTGATATACTGACAATCTTTTTATTGCTATCCTCTCATCACACCCAAAGTTTGCTGAAAGGAAACTCAATTATGGATTAACCTCGCCTACATACATATGTACGTACCTGTACGTACTACATATGTATTTATTTCTTATGATTTGTTAATTCTGTTTTCTGTGTAAAATAAGGAATGTGAATATGAAATTCTCTTTTACAAATTAAATTTCTTTTTCAAGATACTTAAAAAAATCCATTTAATTCCCAAAGCACCCGTATGTTGGCAATAAGCCACCCCTATAACTTAAGTAGGACTACACTGCAGCCGAGATAATGGGGTCTAGTAGACCTCTACTTATCCCTTTGAATATACAGGCTTGAGTTTATGTATGTTTATTAAATTATAGTACTTAGAAGACTCGGACTGCCCAGCGCCAGCCAGTTTGAGTTATAGGTATACCAACCTGACTTGCTTCAGCTATTGCTTATACTCTTAAATCCAACTCCTTATAGGATAGAAATGAAATGAAATAGATATTCCCTTTCTATCATCTCTTTCCTGTCAATATTTAACAGTGGTAGAGCCATGCTTAGGCACAAATGGGCCGACTCGACCGGTGCGATACCACGGCCTCACAGAAATCCGGTTGTGAAGTAACGCTTGCGTTGCATTTCCCCGAAACGAGTGAGGTTTTCGATGGCCCAACTTCCCCTCTCGCCTTTCCTTTCCTACCATCCCCCCTCTCTCTTTCCTATTTCCTCATCCCCCCTCTCTTCTTTCCCCTTCCCGTATCCCTTTATCCCTCATGACCATCACGAGGCGGGCAGCGCGCTTACGACTCTTGAGTTGCAGGTGTCCATGGGCGGCGGTTGTCAATTACCATCAAGGGACCGGGCTGTTCTGTTCTTTTAAAAAAAAAATGCCCTAAATTTTCAAACTTTATTCCCAAATTAGCCCGAATGACGGTAATAGGATTGCCCCTATTACGTTAATAGGACTAAATTGTTATCAATAAAAAGTGGACGGTAATTACGCCTCTGCTTATGAGTTTTTGTATCTAGGATCTACCTCATAACTAACTCTTCTTAACCAATATCTTTTGGTCTCATAACTGATATATTTCACCTTCAATCGCTACAGTTTTTCACAAACGCCGGCAACTTCAGAAGCAGGATTTTATAGCAGGCGGGTTCCCTCTCGATATTCTTTGTTATAAAACAGTAATAGACCAATAAAAATTTAACGATGCCTCTTGCGGTTCAGCTTTGATATAGTTCGGATCGTGATTTTCATCTCATACCCATTTAAAAGATATATTTATTGTGAAATAACAACACTATATAGGTTTGTAGGGAATTACATGGTATCCGTATTGCTTAGAGTTGGGGGACAGCACTCTTGAAACTAGGAACTAAAATTATATATACACTTGCAGTTTATAGTGCCTCGCAGCTTTCATGTTAGGTGATATAAATAATAAAGGATGATAAACTTCATTTCTATCATCGAATCACGACAGAAATCTTCGTTAAACTCACAACCATCTTCTTTATGTCTTTTATTTCATCCTTCTGATATAGAAACAAATAAATTCTACTCTAGAATACAATCAAAATCAGGATGTTAATTAACCACTTTATTATTAAGAGAAGGGTACGTGACCTCCTGTATAATGAATTGACAGAAATGTCACATACTTCCTAGACTGTTATAGTGTTTATTGTATGTATATTTATTTATGTTTGTTTATGTCTATATATACGATAGTCGCTGTAGCTGTCGACAGGACGCCCTTCAGCCAAAAGGACCGGCGACCGGAAGAAGTTAGTTGGGATAGATTAGATACGGAAGCCGGAAGACTGGGTGCTATGGCGTACATCGGGGAAGGCCTATGTCCAGAAGCGGACTGAAGTAGGCTAATTGATTGATTGATGGATAATATATACATATATGTATATATACTAGTATATGACGTATCCAAACCATGAATATAATTAGCTTATATTACAATTAATAAAGTCGTACTTCTCTTCACCATGTCTTGCACCTACTACTATTTATTTCTGAGAAACCCCAAGGCTTGCAGGAGAGAGTTGACAGAGAATGCGTCAGGCGTTAAGTCCACCTTTGTATACTATGTGCATAAATAAACTTAAAAAAAAAAAACAGAATTACTTTTCTGAGAGGCCGCGATATTACTGCGGTCGAGCCGGCTCAAACGTGCCTCAGCATGCCTCTCCCGCGTTAAATTGATATTGTTTACTCATTCATTCATTTCAGCTATATTCTCGACCTACCATAGCTTTTCTTTGTCCGCTCGTCCCTTTTATATACTGCCAAATGTCTATTCATTTATTAAAAAAAAACACTTAAGTATTTGGAATATTGCCTGCATAGCAGAGACTTGTCACGTAGAAACAACGTACACAAATTTCCTTGTACAAAAGTATCCGATTGCCGGTATAAGGCTTATCAACTTTGACGTGAGACTCAATATATTTTTAAATGACAATTTCCACATTAGGAATAATTCCTGAGTCACGGGGGGCTCTACAAACATTCAATCAACGGACACAAAGAACACCCAGACTCGGGACAACTATTGTGGATCACACAAATTTTTGTCTCCTGTGGGAATCGACCTACGAACTCCGATCTAGACCAACAATGTTTTATAATTTAGAGACCAACAATGTTTTATAATTTAGAGACCAACAATGTTTTATAATTTAGAGACCAACAATGTTTTATAATTTATAGACCAGATAGAGTAAAAATCGGGGAAATGATAAAGAGGAGAGGGCGGGTTTGACAACCGTAAAACGCACTATTTTCGGATAAATGCACCACAAGCGTTGCTTCACAACCGGTTTTCTGTAAGGCCGCGATATTGCATCGGTCGCGCTGGCCTATTCGTGCCTAAGCGTGGCTCTACTACTGTCACGCTGTAAGTGTTCAATACGCTTCAGCTAAGTAACTGTATACATATTGTGTGTGTGTATATGCAATCAAAGTAATTTTTTGGAGTGGTCACCAGCCCAAATATTAACATTGAACTGAACTTATTCGAGAGTTTCAGAATTTCATTTCCCAATGTTCAAAAATGCCTATTTTCTCTTAAGTGATATTGTTTGATTGTTTAGGGTTAGAAACAAATAAACTGTCGTAAGTACTTACTACATAGTGATGGATGGCTGCAGGGGTATCCTGAAACAAAAAGATTAAAATGTTACGAAAATTTGCTTCGTATTTATCTTTTGCGACTCGATATATGCAGGTCCGCATATGTAGGGCAACAGTATTGACACAGATGTTGGAGCATGTAGCTTTCCACTCTGATCATGTACATATGTACACAGTGAAGAGCTGAAGAACGACAGATAAAAGTCAGTAACAAGGATTGATTTCTTATTATTTTATAATTTAATATTTGTCAACCGTATTAATTTATCGCCACTATTTATGTACAGATACTATATTTTTACAATTAGAATTCGATTCCACTAACGTAGTACAATTTTTTCTACTATCAAATTGATCTTAAAAATTACTAATCTTAAAAATTAGTCGATGATATCAGACATAAAATGAAAAAAAAAAATGTCATTGATGTAAATAACGACTTGGTCATATTTTTCCTGTTAGTCGACAACTTGGAAGCAATCAGAAAAGTTTTAGTACTTACATAAGTCGACTAGTAAAGTTGCTACGAGGACGTATTAACAAGTTTTCTGTATGACGTCGTTTGGATTTTGAATCTGCGTCAATATCAGATGTAATATGAACAATTTTATACCTAAAACATGATTCTAATAATACTCATGTATTGTACAATAAATAAATAATTTGCTTTATAAAAGTTAACGTGGAGTATTTTAGGACTATTGTATTATTTCTAATATATATTTTTTTTTAGTTACACTTATTTACGTTTATATACTTACCTAAATTTATACATACATATTATATAAAAAAAGAAGAAAGGAAAACGACAAGAAAGAACGAAAAAAGATATAATAATATATACATAAAGTTGGTGGAGCAGTAGCTCCCGTGTCTTCAAGTGAGTGTCGTAAAAAGTTTCTAAAAGAGATCGGACTGTAATCTATCAGACAGAATATATACAGTCATACCGATGCAATAGGCTTGCCACCTATTACGTTAGTGGAACCAAATTCTAAATAGTAAATGCCTCTGCCTACCCCTAAGGGGATACAGGCGTGAGCGTATGTATTTTTATCATAAAAATAACATTTACACAATTTATAATAATAGAAAAATTTGTCAGGTATGTGGTTTTGTGGTGTAGCTTTTCAGATAATTTGAAATATACTACGTTTAGTCCCACCATCGTAAATGGAACCCTGCCACCAGTACGAGGTCAAAGAATATTGAGTTAAAAAAAAAAAAAAGTAATCTAGTCTTATTATATTTACTGTAAAAAATAATAAAAAATTGGTGCGCATTGCTCATATATTGTATTGGAATTTTCTTTTAACTCTATTAACTTACGTACTTATATGACTGACAGACCAGATATTAGACTTTTCTCCAAAGTTCCAAAAGATCATCAGATACGCGATGGAAACAAATAATACACTCCAGGTGCAGACTATCTAATCCTGAGTAATGAGGAGCTGTCTTTAAAGAAAGAGAGACATAGAAACATGAAAATTTTAAACGTCCCAGTACCAAGGCACGTATGAGCAAGCTTGACCGGAGTACTACAATGGTCTTTGAGTAACTAGTGAGTGAGGTTAGAACAAACCCTCTCCTCCTTCCCCTCCTGTCGATTCCCTGCCCTTATTCCCCTACTGTCTTTTCCCTCCTCTCAAATGCGGTTAGCGCACTTGCGACTCTTGAGTTTCAAGTGTTCATGGATGGCGGTACTCACTTCGTAGTGTGGTCATTTGCCCACCTACACTACAAGCACGAAAAATCAAGTGGAGGCGTAAGTTTTACATTGAATTATTTTAACTTTTTAGCGAGCGAGTAATAAGAAAACACCTAAAGGTGTCCGCTGTTTATCGTTCTGTGGAGATCGTAAAACTTGATTTGGGGAAAGATTTTAAGTTTTATTACTATAGTTTAGTTTTTGTATTTATATTTTTTATTATATATTTTGTATTTGTATTTATATAATAATACTCAGATAAAAAAAATATTATTTTACTTATTTTTTAAATTGTTTCTTTTTATGCAATATATCTTATACACCAATTCCCATTGTTTTTCATTAATTTTATTCATTTACAACTTATATTTTGTTTAATTTTAATGTTGAATATAATTATTGATTAAAAAAATTAAAATAATCAACACCCAATTAATCCGCCACCTAGAGGATCACTCCTTGTTAAATGATCGGCAATATGATTTTAGGCCGAACCGATCCACGGGTGATCTTCTAGCGTACGTCACACACCTTTGGGGTGAGGCTATGGATAGGCATGGGCAGTCCTTGGCCATCAGCTTCGAAATTGCCAAGGCCTTCGATAGGGTCTGGAATCACTCGCTTCTCTCCAAACTTTCTGCATTTGGTCTGCCATCTAACCTATGCAACTGGGTTGCTGCCTTCCTCCACAAGAGCCGCATTAGGGTTCTCTGTGACGGCGCGGCCTCTGACTTCCAGGAGGTTAGCGCTGGTATACCTCAGGGCTCCGTCCTATCGCCCACGCTGCTCCTTCTGCATATCAATGATATGTTGGTTCTTAGTAACATACATTGTTATGCAGACGACAGCACAGTACACGGGCGATATTTTGGAAATCCTGCTGCCAAGCTAGCAGACGTTGAAGGAAAACGACAGGAACTTATTGCTGCGCTCGACCGGGTCTTGAGCCGCATCTCTCAATGGGGTTGTGAGAATCTGGTCGAGTTCAGCGCCAAGAAAACACAGGCGTGCGCGTTTTCAAACAAAAAGTCTCCATTCCTTCCCCTTCCTACTCTTCAGAACACTCAACTGCCACTACAGGATAGGCTTAGTATACTGGGTATGGACATCTGTCGGGATCTCAATCCGCGTGATTACATCGAGAGCGTCACTAAGGCTCGCTGGCGGAAGCTCGATGTATTGAACAAGGTGAGACGGTTCTTCTGGCCTGAGCATCTGTGTCTTTTATACAAGACCCAGGTTCGCTCCTGCGTGGAGTACTGCTCTCATCTTTGGGATGGCTATGCGCAGTATCTGCTTGACGCTCTCGATCGGTTGCAGCGACGTGCAGTCCGCATTATAGACTGTCCTGAGGTCACCCAGTCTCTTGAGCCCCTGCAGTTGCGAAGAGATGTCGCTTCTATGCCAGTTCTCTATCGCCTACATCACGGGAAGTGTTCTGACGAGCTCTTCCAATTGGTCCCACCTTCTCCTTTCCTCTACAGGACTACACGTGCTGGCCTGAAGAGTCACCGTTTGAGCGTCGAAAATATACGTATCCGAACGAAACGGTTTGGCTCTTCTTTCCTTGCCGATCAGTAAAAGCTTGGAATTCCCTACCAGCGCATGTGTTTCCTTCCCACTTTGATCCCTGGTCTTTTAAGCGGGGCGTGAAAAAGCATCTTACCAGGCCGCCATAGTGTGGGTCACCATGCTGCATTGACTAGACATGCAATGAGGATTGTGACCACCACTCTTCGACTCCATTTATTGCTTACCATCAGGCAAAGTGGAGTCATTATTGTATGCTTACAAATAAAAAAAAATGAAAACGTATAAACAAATATATACGCTCACGGCTGTATCCCCCAAGGGGTAGGCAGAGATGTATTAAAAACCTACATTTTGCCGTCAACCGTGCACTGTATGACTGTATACATACTGTCTGAGACATAACTTTCCGATCCCTTAGTAACCTTTTACGACACAACCGGGGTGAGATGGGATGTCCCTATTCGACTCCAGCGTGTACCAAGCGGCATACTGAAAAATATGGATATACATACATAATAAATATGTATACTATACACTTCCAAAAGTATCGTATCGTATCGTAAAACCTTTTCTACACCTCTCAGATGTACTACTGGTAGAGAATGCACTGGACATCAAGTCCGCTTGTCTACAGACTGCAAGTGTGTATGTAGATTTTAAATAAATAAACCATACATTACAAGTCAAACGGTTTATATCAAACATTAAGGGTGGGACAAATAAAGATAAGACAATCATTACTTTATCATTAATTATTAATAATAAATAATAATAGGGTAACCGGCACAAATAATGGTATTAATATTTAAAAAGAAAGAAAATAAAGCTGAGACTCGAGAGAAATATAACATTTACATTCGTATAATCACGCCTAAATTACTAAAAGGGTAGTCAGAGCCCACTTATATAATAAGGGGAAAACCTATTGTCGTTATTAGGGCACTGTCTGTCTGTATATATACTGTCTGTTAACAGACCAAAAACTTGGTCAGCTCTTACAAAACCACACGGCTTATTATTAAAATATAACATTTAGAATACTTACCTGTTAGAAAAGTAGAGAAAGCAATTTTTTTATTTAGGCAATGTCTTGTATATTTAAAAAATAGAATATCAAAACTGCTTATAAATCCTCAATATATCCAACCTGTGTAGTGATATACCTGTGTAGTGCTAAGGAAATTTAATAAATATACATTCAGATAGACAAAGTATTTCATTACGACGCCATAGTGCGGGTCACTATGCTGCATTGACTGCACTTGCAATGAGGATGGTGACCACCACTCTTGGACTAGAACTATTGCATTCCATCGGGCAGAGTGGATGCATGCAGAGGCATGAATAAAAAATACAAAAAAAAAATGCACATACGGCCGTCTGATCATAAATCAGGAAGAGCTTGTGCTATTCTAACCAAACTGCTGATATACAGCAGTATACATATACAGGAAATCTGTAGACCCGAATTTATTATGCACCCGTACTTAACTAAATATTGATATGCGCAACACACAACAGTGTTACTTTGAATTACACACAAATATTGTGTGTAATTCAAAGTAACACATAGTCTACCTTCTTATTTCTGGTGGCTTCCTTCTGAGGGTACCATGTGTGCCCTGTAATAGACACATTTACGACGGAACACACAGTGTGACTCAAGTCCGTTCGAGTCCGTCAGGTCCCTCGGCTCACACCAAAAATAAAGTCAGGTTTTATAATACAAATATCTTCAGTACTAATTATTTAAAAAAATATAAAATTTGCTTCTCATTTTGCAGCTAAAACACATGTAGGACCATCATTACAAATGTACCGACTCACTCAGTAATGACCTCGTCGACGTTTTGACACGAAAGAGCGTATAACCGATGATTTATACGAGATCTCGTATTTTCGTATTGAAATAAAAATCATTTTCACGTCTATGGTACGGTGGGTTAGAAAGAATGGAAGTGACATGGGTCGAGCGATCCTGTGCGGGCTGTTATTATGGCTTAACATAAAAAGGGCAGTAAACAACTCATTGCAGACCGATAATGGACATGCCAGTCATAGGAATACAATTCCCATATTTATTGTGTTAAAGGAATTGATCTCAAGGAGTGTAGGTAGTAATAATAAACACAGGCATGCATATATGTAGGTCTGCATTTAAAATATAATTTATATGTATATATTAAGTTGTACTACGGTAACCAGAGTGCTAAATATGCAGTTGTAGTTGTCACGCATGCTTTCAGCGGCTGGTGTATTCAACTGCCGCAATATTATATTCACTGGGGTTTTATACTACAAACAAAGATAATACATTTAATTTGTGCCACAGACTTTAGAGTTCATTTTGCAAGAAAAGCGCAATGTGTGACACATTTTTCTTAGAAAATATAAAAATGCATCGCATCCTAGTGTTTAAGCAAGGTTGTTTTCATACGTTTTATATTTTTTTCTTACTGCAATTTCTGCTAAATATATGAAGGCTTATTTATCGCAAGTGTGTAATATAATATAGGAGATATTATCTTTATTCTAAAGAAGCGTCTTTAAGTATTACTCTTAACACTTTTTATATAAATCGTTATACACATTACTAACCAAAATCAGCACATTTCAATAGACACTTTAATAAATGATGAAAAACATTTCTATTTCTTTTAAAGCACAATTTTGTTTTTCAAAAACCTCCTCGAAATTAACTGTTATCTAAAAAAGTATGAAATCTCCATTTAAACACGTACGTATGTGAATATTGTTGTACTGCTACTAGTTTTATATTATAATAAGAAATTAAGATTTAAAAAAAAACGTATAAGTAACGACTAGCTAAAGTATATAATATTAACCTATATGCGTATATTTTATTTATTTATAAATAAATAAATGACAATCTTGCAAGCACCTGCTTTAAACTAATATGCTTTTGAAATTTTAACATAGATTTTCAATAATGCGGTTTCAAAAACAATAGTGTTTGAGAATCCGATACTTTTGATGTTGAAAACTTTCCACTTAAATACAAAATTCAAACGGAAAGTTTTTAATTTACGGCCAAAGACACGAGAGTACAAAGAGGTCTATTCTAAAGTTTTTTAAATGTATTCTGAATTTATATTTTCATAGAAGATTGAATTTATTTGCAGTGAAAAGGAATGAATTGTATATTGCTCGTACCGTTGCCATATAATAACAAACGTGGAGTTATTAACTTTTATTTGCAGGACTTTCATAAGCAAGTGAGGAAATCCGAAACATTTCAGGAGAAAACACGATTTAGAAACATAATTTAAAATATTTATGTATATTTTTTATGTAATTTATTAAGCAATTTAAATATTTTTTTTTAAGTAGCAGGGTATGCTTAGTTTGATTTTATTTCAACATAAAAATAATACTTAACCTTTTCATGACAGGTCGAGAAAGCTGAAGTTGTAACATACTTAAAAATAAAAAAATTAGAATCCCAGAACAGCATAACTTCGAATATTGCATAATATATCACTTCTAGTAACATTACCCCTAAACGCGTTCTGTGAAACCTTATTGCTTGCTTGGTTTGCGAAATATACACTCGGGTCATTGATTTTTTTCGCAATATCAGCTGTGTTCACAGTGTTTTACTGGTTTTTACTGTTTCCTTGAGGTTTGATTAAATAGCATTTTTGAAGGATTTGGGTTAATTTAATTGTTTCAACAAAATCGGTACTTGACAGATGACTTTCATAAAAAACTGTGGATGCTATTCACGTCAGGCTATACCTGACGTGAAAAGCATCCACAGTATAACTTTAGTAAAAGTTTTTGAAATAAAATCTTATGTCGTCATGTTGGGACTACAATTCGCACTTATATCGACCCAATTTTGTTTAAAATTGGCATTCGATTTGTATTCGCTCTAAGGTCGTGCAATGGTTTTCAGTCTGTTCCATTTCTACCTAACCTGAATAAATTGATGTGATACTTACTGATGCTTTTAACGAATAATACTGCAACGATTTCTTTTAGTACGTACCCTTGATCTGCCTGAGGTTCCGATGTAGTAGAAGACAGCCATTTATTTATAACCATACTATAACACAATATTGGGGTAACTTATTTCTAGATCTAAGTAATTTAATTCCATGCATTATTTCAATAGTAGTATTATTATTTTAGTATTATATTTTATTATTATTTAAGTAGCAGTCGTGTACATAAATAAAATCTATTGACATGACTGCTCATTAAAGCAAATTAATGTATTTAATTTAAACTAATCACAGAAATTTTTAAATTGTCAAGAAACGAAGTCAGTCAAAGTCAGTCATGATGCTATTCGCTTGTGCCAATACGTACGTATGTAATTCTTGGGAAAAGCACAGACAACAAACAAGGACAATCTTAGTGTAATGCTTTGAGTATATTTATCACAAGTCATCATCTAATTGCTTGAACAGATTGCAATCCGGATGGAAAGCAACAAGTGGAATCCAAGAATGGTGGTCACCATTCTCATTGCAGGTGCAGCCAATGCAGCGTGGTGACCACCAATGTGACCCACGTAGTAAAATACCCGGGATCAAAGTGGGAGGGAGACATGACCGATCGGCACATTAAGGAAGAGCCGAACCTTTACTTCGAGCTCGTATGTTTTCCACTCTAAAACAGAGACTCCACGTGTTGTCATATGGAAAAGGAGGGCCTCAGGACTATTAATAATACGGACTGCGAGTCGCTGGAACCTATTGAGAGTTAACCGATCTACTCCTAGCAGGAGAGAACCTGGGACTTGTATAAAAGACACAGATGCTCGGGCAGAAGAAGGTTTGAAAAGCAATGAATATGCGTAATTCATTTTTGTGCAAGGCAGTTGTGTGTTTCATTTCTAATATGAGTAATTTATTTACATAGTCCGTCGTGTTACATCAAATTAACATAAAATTGCGTGCACGAATGGATTAGTAGTTTTGGTACTAGCCTCGCCACTAGACTGTCGTGTCGCATGTTCTGTGGGTTCGATCTCCATACGGGACAACACTTTGTGTAATCTACAAATTGTTGTTCAGTGTCTAACCGTTCTTAGTGTCTGTTATTAAAATAATAGTAAAATGACGATTCTACGAATAAAAAAAAACATCAGATCTTAAAAGGCTTCCCAAGCTAAACCTTTAATGCATAAAAATACAGAACTTAACCCTATTAAAAGTGATGCAAAGTTTTAACTTAAAATCAACTGTTCAGAAGTCGGTAGCAATCAAGGTCAAATGTCATTAGTTTAAAAGCTATTCATATTAGAGACGTGGGGCCTTCTGGAGCCCGATTTCATTAAAGTAGATAACAATGACATAAATGAGGTTAAAAATAGTTCATTGTGTATATGAAGGTCGGTGGAAATTGTTGTTTCTTGAGAAGGTTAGAGTTACCCACAGTGATTACTTTGCAATCAAAGCAACGGGTTAAGTAATTTTTAAGTATGTTAACTTGTGATGGTGTGGTTACCGGTTCAAACTCCATCGAGTATATTACCAAAATACTCTTAACACAAGCATTTAGCTTTGTGATGGTTTACGGGTTTAAAAAAGAACACTGACTGTGGCCTGGTGTTTTCTGAACGCCTTTCTAAACTAAAGGGGGCAAGGTCTTATCATGGTCTTGCCACCCGGGGTTCTCGTAGGCTTCTTAGGTTATTCCTGGGTCTCTTGTAACTGATTCATTTGTGACGGAACACCGTGTGGTTTTAGTCGGTTCGTTTCCGACATACTACCTCACCGTCAGCTCCGGTGAGTTGATGACTCTTGTTAACCCTTCACACTAATATGAGTCCTCCGTCCACTGCTGGACATTAATACATAATTATTATTAATATAAAAACAGTCATTCTTTGCGACTGCCGATAGAAGTTACTAAGTAATTTGTGAATTGTATCGTCGAGCTATTAGACTATATACAGTATACATTTAGCTCATGGGAAGCGTGCGGTGACGATGACGCGAGTTTCACCAAAAAGTATACATATATACACAGTACACATATAGGTCATGGAAAGCGTTCGGTCGCAATGACGCGAGTTCCATGATTTTTGTTCGCCTAAAAAGTGCTCAACGCGCCTAAAGAAGTTTTCACTTCAAAAAATTTGAGGCTCATTGTACATTGAAATAAATCAGTTCAAGTAGCAATACGATAAGAGCTACTCTGACAATAATTCAAGAATGCACTTACCAGTCTCAGTATTCATTGAGTCCAACTTACATACAATACTATATAACAAGCCCCAATCCTACTGTCATTTCGTTAATATTAAGGAAACATTCTGAAAAAAAACATAAGAAAAGATGAAGAAGAAGATAAGGAAAAAAGGAGCATAACTAATTTAAAGTTAATTTACTTATCTCAACATGATAGGGATGCTGGTAGCTTTCAAGAAAATTTTTATATCTCAGCTTTACGGTAAAAATATTTCTACTGTGTACAATCTATATCGCAGGAGCGATAAATTTAACGAGTGGGACAAATCTGTATTTTTTTGTAAACTAAGTGTATCTGGTTTGAATTGCTTGTGCTGTGAGAAAAGTCGAACGAGTTTGCGTGCAAGGTCTCATGACAGTAAATTAGTTGTGGCTATTTTCATCAGAATATATAACGGCAAAAAAAATCTATACAAGTTTTACTTAATTCTTAATAAAGGTGACTTCGTACACTCAAAAATTCTATTATAATTCAGAAATACACCTATATCTCTGAAGGGATGTCCAGAGGCGTCCCTTATTAAAAAAAATAGCTTTTATTTACTCTGAACTTTGCACAATTTGTAATATAATAAAATAAAACATAAAAAACTATACTAACTATACTTATTTCTGATTTTTTTCCTGTATGTGTCCTGTCTTAAACGCTTACTTTTTAGAAAATATCGTTCAGTCCCACCTACCTGATAGGAGCAAGCCTGCACTGTATTAACTATATAAAAACATATCGTGTCTGATAGATTATATATTTAAACATACGGTTTTACTCACGTGTGTATTTCGGGGATGCCCGACTTCGGTCTCGACAGGAGACCTTTTTCAAGGACTAAGTCGTCCACCCGCGACGGTACCGGACGATGCAATCTCGTCGATACTAGTCTAGTTTACTAGTCGGACATCCCCGAAATACACACGTGAGTAAAACCGTATATTTAAATAAATATGAATCTAATTCACGAAAGTTTTTACTCTGATAGATTATAGTTCCATCTCTAAGTCATTGGGTGGATCTATTCTCCTCAACCGACAACCACACGCTTATCTCATAAAGAATTATATACAGCATTATATACTACATACTGTATTAAACGTTACACTTCTACCTGGAATTAAGGAACTAAGGTATAAAAGTGGGTGCCTTTGCTCAAATAATTATGTTGCTTTCTTTTCTTTCTTTTTTTTTTCCATGGGCCATCAGTCTTTAAGGATGTTCTTAAATAATGCTGACTCCGAGAACGGAGCGTGATCCAATAATCGTCTTGTAACTTTCCTTTCTTTTATGAAACTATAAACTACTAGAATGTACAAAACAATGTAGACAACATTGAAAGTAGAGAACGAAATTATTAAGAGCTTATAAACTTAACAATTTACAATAATCGTATCTTCAATGCACCTAATTAATACCCAATTGGTCTAGTAGTAAGTGAACCTGACTACTGAACCAGAGGCCGTGGATTCGACAGAAATTCAGGACAATTAATAATGATATGATAACGATTTCTTTTTTTGACTATTGGCGTTAATTTATCCATAATATGTATGTATGTAGTCTGGTTAGCATAGTAACTTCAGACCCGGCCTAATTTGAGAGCAGAAGACCGTGGGTGTCAAGTTACTGTTATCACAATTTTAGAAACAAAACAGTACAGGTTATTTGATACTTAAAATATTACTGAAGTTATATTCTAAACAAACGTATACCTCTACAATTGGCGACATTACAACTGCACAAAATGGTCTCGCGCTGTTTATTTCTGAATGTACGAAAAATATACAAAACCAGAATGCAGAATGAAAAATAACAAAGCCACTCAACGGAATCCCCTCCAAACGGTAAGGAGGGAATAATAGAGTATTTCCAGCAAAGTAAAAATACATTGTCTTATACCAGCTGCATTGAAAATTTAAATTTTCGAGATGGCAATTTTTTTGTTGTTTTTTTTTTTAAGACTGCATTCGGGGCTTATATATTATAATGGCTAATATATAGTACGCTTTTGTACATTATATGCATGAATACTTGAAAGATAAATTAATATTTCAACTTTTTTAAGTAATTTTATATTAAAATTGCGTGGGATTTTTTAAATATTTGTTTTAAATGAGTAGCTTTGGTTGCCAAAAACAAGAACCTCCCCAAAATACGGGCCATGTCGAGGTGAACTACCTGCTGCATCAGTTCCTTGATCCAGCTATATAACTTGAGCATCTCAAGGTGTTGATCGAGGCTCTTGGCTATCAATCTGTGAGCGGATATGCCTATCGAAACAATGATCGCCGAATCTACATTCCACATGTCCACAATGTCGTGAGACAGTTCTAAATATTTTTATAACTGTACATACATTCTTTCAACTCAATGAGACAAAACGAGATTCTCGTCAAGGAACAGCAATATCGAAGCACATTGCGCGGCGTTCTAATCGGTTTATCGCAGCTATATCAGGTTTATTGGCAGCAGTAGTCCTGTCAGTGATGATGGATCGATAATAATACAATGTGGATCGACCATTTTCGAGAACAGGGTCTGGCACATACCTGTAAAATGGCATACCTAAATTCACAAGATGGTATTTAAGCCCTAAGTTTGATGTTCTTGTGTAAATACTCTCCACGGGCAAGAGGAGAACAACCCGAAATAATATGCCTGATACATTTACCGAGACGATGACATGGCCGACAAACATGACCCGTACCATCCTTCATAATATTTTTCATAATAACAACTTCGTCCATAATTGCAAAGAAAAAACTTCGATTTCTGCGATTACAAAACCGTAGCCAGGCTATAAAAGAATTTAAGTGTACATCAGGGCCATTTAGGACCCGATAGAACCGACCATGGAGTTCCTTGCCCATCTATACCTCCCTGCGATAATTAGCACTAAGTAATAGGTTTGCGCCAGTTCTCTTTCGTTTTTCCACTGATACTATATTACAATGTACTCCCATATGTGTGTGAAAAAAATATTCTCTTAGGTTGTATATTTTCAATTGTGTAGGGTCTAAATGTTTAAAGACTACGACCTCAGGGATATACAGCCTCATTACTTGTGGACGGTGCATTCGAATTGCAGTCAACAATGTACGGACTCTTCCATCAAGGGTATCTTATTCAGTCTGAGACCCTTTGAGTATACCAAAGGAATACACGAGAACAGATATTTCCCAACTATTTTATTACTCATTAAGGATAGCAACAATCCACTACAAAGTCATGTACACATAGAAAGTTACCAGATTATGGCTATTTACAGTTTATCACTGATACAAACTTATAAATGGTGCAAAGAACAGACTACCGTTAATAATAATTGTTGCAAATTTTGAAGTGTTTCAATGTGAAGTAAATTGTTTGCAGAACGCATAAAAATAATACAACAACAATTAACTTTCAGCGTAAACATGTGTAATCTATAATTATGGTCGCGCATTGAGCGCTCGGTCAGAACTCCGAACCGATTTGTAGGTTACATTTGATAAGTAGCTGTAAGTATAGACAAAAAAAACAAAATACTTTTGTTTTTCTATAATAAAGATATAAAATAAAAATATACTGTGTATGTATAGTGCACTTCAAAACAATACATGCTGCACAGTACACTGAGTCAAATTATTGCAAATTAGGTTTCACCCGAGGCTTCGCTTGCATTGAATCCCGCAAGTATTGATTTAATATTGATTTAAGTTACTAGATTTTTAATTTTTTTGACAATCGACATTCAAAGTATTTTTTTTTTTGTTTAATAAAAAGTATCCTATATCCTTCCTAATGTGTCCTTTGAGAATATGTGTACTAAGTTTCATGATAATCGGTTGAGTAGTTTCAGCGTGAAAGCGTAACAAACAAACTTACATACAGATTTATAATATTAGTAGGGATGTATATATATATATATATATATATATATATAAAAAAAACTGTTTATAAAAATGTGTGAATAAAAACTTTCGTGAATTTGATATTTATTTAAATATAATTTATCTTTATATAAAATGTATGAAATATATAAGTATTTTTATCAGCAGCCTCATTACCATAATACAAGGTCTGCTTAGTTTGGGATCAGACGGCCATGTGTTAGATATCTGAAGTAATTAACACACATGTATTTTCGAATCCGACTAAATTCTAGAGTTCACTAAATCTCTGTAACATAAATAAGTGCAGTTAGTTATATTATAATGTATAGGTTAAGCAAAATTAAAGTGACTATCGTAGCTAGGTTACAGTCCGGTTTTAGCACTTACATTTTACAATAAAGATTGTCTCTTACAGCGGCTTTAATTTTTTTTTTATCTATGTTAAACGATTTCTCCCCCAATTGTGCCTAATGTGCAGTTTTTTTATTCGAAGTGTAAACTCCTGCGGTGGCCCCATTGTAACCAAATAATATTTCATAATGGGACATCAGGGAAATTAAAAATATGTTATTAAATTGCACGTTTTTACCATTTCAAGTATTGCAGAAAAAAATGAAAAGGCCCGTTGTAGGCGGTTATATACTTATTATTTAGAAGATATTTTAATAGAATTTCAATCAACTGAATATAGATATTAAGAAATATCTTATAAAGAAATGCATGTTTTGATATTACCGTAACATTAAAAGTGTAGACGAAACCGTTATCTGTAACGCAAGTAAAATATACCATGATAAAACATACGGATCTATTTTCTATAACAGCACGCTCAAAAATGTTTTACATGGGCAGAGCACTAAATTTAGCACTTAGTGCTCTACCCATGTAAAACTATTTACATAAACATATTTCATCATTTCACATACTGTTCCATATTCAAATTTTGTATATGTTAAACAGGAATTATTTATTATAGCAGTTTTAACAGTAGTAAAGCCATACTTAGGCACGAATACACCCCGACCGGTGGGATACCACGGCCTCACAGAAGACCGACCGAAAGACTGAAATTAGTGAGGTTTTCGGAGGCCCAACTCCCTCTTTCTTCTAATCATCCCCTCACCCTCCTCGCTTCCCCTCCCCGCATCACCGAACTTTCATCACTACGACGACTCTTGAGCTTCAAGTGTCTATGGATAGCGGTTGTCATTTATCATCAGGTCCTGTTTGTTCGTCTGTCCCCCTATATTATTAAAAAAAAAACCATAGTTGAACCAACTTACGCTATATTTAGGCGCGGATAAAGATTTTATTAGCGTTTGTAGTGTCAAACTCTATTAAGTTACGTGCTAAGTGAGTGACGACAAGAGAGTGACAAATTTTAATTGAATCAAAATTATTAAATCACTTATAAGTGTATAATGTCAGTATTGTTTTAATTTATTTTTCTAATTACGTATTCAAAAATGTACTTTTTAATTTTAAAATAAATAAATTATAATTCATGAATATTGACACCAGCGTCTAGGTACTTAATGTGTCTTCGTATATTTCTATAATAAACGCGTGTGGTCGTGATTACGAATTGTTCATCTATTCATATTAGTCGGCTGCGAGCGATAAACTATTAAAAAAATTAACTGTACTGCTTCAAGGTACGAGTACATATATTTAATTTGACACGAACACACTTTCATTAAATTGTATTGTCATAAGTCCGAAGCTTTTAAAACATAATTATGTTTTAATTATAAGTTTCAATAAACACCGTCTGAGATATTTAAGATTATTTATTTATTATACCAATATATTTATGTTTAGATATACCCAAAATAGGAGAATGTTAATATTGATTGGTGTATGTTAATAATCACCAATATCGATAGTGTTAGTGGATTTTTTTTTTTAATGATTTGCAATTGTTAGATAAAATGTTTATATGAAGTGAAAACTTCTTTAGTGAGTACTTTTTTTGTTGAAAAAATATATGAAACTCGCGTCATTGCCACCGCACGCTTCCCATGAGCTATATTTATATTGTGTGTAATCTAATAGCTCGGTTTTATCACCGGTTACTTAGTTTTCACTTCTATCAGCAGTCCCCAAAGACTGCTCGTATTTTCTTTTCGTACTTAATTTTTTCACAAAATAAATAACCTCTTATGAACTTTTCAGATATTGAGACAATTTAAAAAATCATTGCATATCAAATAGATGAGAAGAGTTAATCGTTTCATTCATAATTGACATTTACAATAGCATTGTGCCTACACCACTTTAGGATTATAGTAAACTTAGGTTTCTTATATTGGATGTTTTAATATAACACTTAATGGTACATACATTGCCGACATTTACCAGCTGGCTTTTGGACGTTAACCAATACCGATGTATTTGCGAATAGACAGTGAATAATAACTTTAATATATATATGTCTTTTCGAAGGTAAAAATTATGTCAGGATGAAGGTTTTCTTTCGCAGTTATGAAAAAGGAAAACAAACAAAAACGCAATCTTCTGAAATTGATATGGTAACATTTAAAGAAGAGTAACACAGACAAGAGTCACGATCTATCATAACCAACACAATTCAAATGGACAAAAAGAAATACAGTAATCAGTGTGTCACTTTTGAAAAAAGAACCGTGCCGATAATATATTGTAATATTATAAAATATAGACAGAGAAATACGTTCTCCGTAAGTGGTACCACACATTTCTACGAGACTTAATGTCTTCAGAAATAGAATTTAAAGATACTTCATAAAAGTCTCAGGCTGACTTCTCGAGCATTGCAACAGTAAACGGCCTCTTGCAAAGCCTATAAATTTTCAGTTTCACTCAAACAATTTAACATCGTTGGACCGTGGCGGAGGAAATTTTCTAGCATCCATTTTTCTTCGGCAGCAATTTAAAAATATATTTATTCGATTTGTTTATAAGTGGTATGTTTTACTAAGCTTCGAAAAAAACTTGAATCTTTATAAGTATTGTTTCCTTTACGCAAAGCGCATATGTTCTAAAATTCCAAAGGTAATTTTATACATTATTTTTTTATGCTTAGGAAAGTTCTATGTGTGATTTAAATTAGTTAAATTTTAAGTATAATAGAAATGACAATACAATGACAAGAAGTCTCGTTACCTACATAATTTATAGTTTTGTAGTTAAATTAAATTGTTGCAATCTCAGTCTCCTGACTAAAAATTTAGACCTTGGCCATCCTATGGATTAAGCGATTCTATTTTGCCTGGCCATCAAGGGGTCGTGGGCTCGATTCGAAAATTTGTGTGATCCACATATAGTTGTCCCGAATTTGGGTGTTCTTTGTGTCCATTGTTTGTATGTTTGTAAAGGCCTCCACGACACAGGATAAATCCTAGTGCAGGAGCTGTATTAAAAAAAAACCCTTACCTATATAGAACATTAAAATACATTTCACAAGATCTCATAACATATTTACAGCAAAAGAAAAAAAATTAAAATAAGCACCACATTGTAACATAAGCTGTTATGAAACTGTAGGTGTAAAATTTGCATACATTTGTTACTTTTTAATGAAAAGGTTATGAATGGGATTTGAGAATGCATGTATGATGATATTTTTACGTAATGTATATGAAAACTCATCTTCTACAAGTAATTCTATTAAAATACACACAACTTGTGTATTACATTGTAAGGTAATAACTTATCCATAGAAATTACAAGTGTTTTGATAGGTAATATTTTATTATATGACTGTAAAAATTGGTGTAATATTTAAGAGTAATTTTTGTTCCAGCATAACTGATATATGACTGAAATGCTTGCAATGTCGGAACCCTAACAAAGTTACGAGTTTTTTTACTATTTTTTAAAATAGCAACTTAAAAAAATGTGTGATTGTTATACTATAGTAAGTTATTAACGGGTAATGTAATGTAATGGGCCGGCTCGACCGGTGCGATACCACGGCCTCACAGAAAACCGGTTGTGAAGTAACGCTTGCGTTGCATTTACCCGAATTCAGTGAGGTTTTCGGAGGCCCAATTCCCCCTCCCCCCTTTTTCTCTCCCCTCATCTCCTTTCTCCTTTTTTCCATCTCCTCATCCCTCCTCTCTTCTTTCCGCTCCCTGCATCCCCCATCCCTCATCACCTTCAAAGGCGGGCAGCGCACTTGCGACTCTTGAGTTGCAAGTGTCCATGGACGGCGGTGTCACCTACCATCAGGTGACCCGTCTGTTCGTCTGTCCCCCTATAGTATATAAAAAAAAAAACCTATGTATTGTATAAGTGTTACAAATAAAACTGTACAGTTACAATTGACAAGTTTGTAGTTTTCGACAAATTGACTTCTTAAATGATGAAGGTAATACTTTCAGTATAGGTTATTATGATTATCTGTATTTGTATTTATTTTCAGTATTACATGAAATTAAATTATTAATTATTATAATTTCCTAATAGGTCAACAGCACCAAAATGATTGTGTTTACTAAAGTTATAGATTAATTAAAATAAGTACTGTCATTTGATTGTGCTCATTACTTTATTATTAAATAGGTTAGGTAGTAAAGTTATTAATCATATTTCATGAATATTTATTTAAATATACGGTTTTAGTCACTTGTATATTTTGGGGATGCCCGATTAATTTCGGTCTCGACAGGAGACCTTTCTCAAGGAGTAAGACGTTCAGCCGCGACGGTATGGATGTCACACTTATTCTAATATTTCATGAATTTCATCTACTATGTTTGTGAAACTGTAAATAACTTAGGCATAGATAATCGTGTGGTTATCGGTGTATTAGAATAGGGTCACCCCATCTTCTTCCTATAGGCGTCGTAAAAGGCGACTAAGAGATCGCACTGTTATCTATCAGCAAAGGTATAACTCTACAAGACTTGCCCACCTAAGTGGCAAAAAGCATGGCATGAGTGAATATAGCTATGTATGTAAGTGCAATTTAAACCCAGACCAATTCCAATGTTTCATTTGGAACCAAAACCTGTAAAAAGTCTTTAAAGTGTACTATTAAGGCTTCAAATGAAATTTTAAATTTATTACAACAAGTTTAATCACAAACGTCTCACTTCGTAAAATATGAAATGTCATAACTTTAAAATATGCTTTTCCAGAAAGTTAAATTTAAAAAGAACCTACCCTCTCTTGGACCTAAGCACGTAAATAACATTCGTCACCCACTGATACCCCCAAGGGTGACATAAAAATGTTTAAGTATTCTCATTCGAGAAGTTAGACAACGAGCCAAAATAATATCGTATTGTACAAGGGTATATTGTATCTACAAAGCTAGAGGTTTGAAACATATTTACAAAAAAGGCTTAATTTAGTAGGTCTAACAAACAATATTTTATACAGTTCAGTAGTTTCTATATTTGCACAGACATTTACTTAATCTGTTCTTTGTTGTTGAGGTTAAACCGAAACGTTAGAATTATGACAATACCACTATCAAGACAGTTCAGTGACAACTCAAGTGTCAAAATTCATATCCATAAAACCGCTAAGCCGTGACGAAGAAACATCATACATATACACAAGTATACCCATACATATATACGTACATACTCGCGATAACATAACCTTTTAACACCTTTTAACAGTGGTAGAGATTGCAGGTGTCCATGGACGGCGGTTGTAATTTTCCATTAGGTGACCCGTCTGTTCGTCTGTGCCCTTAAGGTATAAAAAAATACACATTAGTGATAATGTCAGAAGAGAAGAACGTCAGACAAGAATAAACACACTTCTGTTATAGGATTACAGGAACTTCTATTAAGTTTATCAAACTATTATTATTGTAATAAAGCTAGAACGTAATACTCTACTGATACGCAGAATGTCTTATCGTTATTAATTAGACGTATAAATAAAGGTTAAACTTGATGAACAATATTCTAACGCCTCAGAGAAACATTGAGCAAGCAAATTATTTTGGGATGTTGAATCTGCAACAGCCATGGATCACGTTTTCCTTTAATTAACAATTAATTATAATTTACAATTTCTGTGTAAGTGGTGCTGATATTATAACGGTAGGAGGACTGTTTAGTATCAAATTTTTGGAAGTTATAAGGACACTCCGCAGATTTTCCTTCATTAACTTTTTTCACCTTTACTCAGGAGAATGAACAAGTGTTTGGAATGAGACTTATAAATTTCACTTTTTCTTTTTACCAAATTAAGTATTAGATTTATACTTTATGCATTCCTTAGTCACTTTTAAGTATTTATATCAATACAATATACGAAGAAAACAAAATTATTTTTAAAAAAAATGTTATAAAATAGGCTGGTTAGGTCATGTTAGTTAAGTATGGAATGTAATGATTGTAGTACTAACAAAAACTGTTAAGAAACTGATATTTTGCCGCCTTTTACTTCTTATCTATATTTAGACGCATGCATAATAGTATGGGTTAATGTCATTTTCCACAGTCTTTTTTTTTTCGCTTAAATGTTGATTCCCACTTTCTTAATTCCCTACCTACGAACACTTCGTTAAATCGAGTTCATTTACGATTTTTACACTCGTTTGTATAGGAATTTCGTTCAATTTTATTATATCTTCAAATATAAAAAGATACAAAAATAAATAAATTCCTTCAAATTTTAGCATTTGAGATGCACCTAAACCAATATTTGCGTTCGTAAGCGTCAGTATTCGTATATATGTAGAACATGTATACATCAATTCCTTTGTTGTTCGGATTTCAGTTCTGAACATCCCGGGGCTCACCTGTCGCCGGTTCAAAACCGCTATAAAACTATCCATTTTATTGTTCTGCTTTAACTTTTACTATTTTTGCGATGATATGAATATATTTTGGGTCATGGCTGTCATATTTTTCAAGAACATAAAATAATGGTTTATGGCAGTGGCCGTATAGAGTTCGTCCCCCAGATGTTCACTTTCCATGTAAGAGTAAAATTTTCATAACAAAAAAAGACATTACTGATGAGTTTGTGTTTGAAAATATATGTATATATGTACATATTTACGTCACTAAGCATGTACTAGCAAATAACAGTTAAACATACAAGTAGTGGCTAAGAATAGCTACAAGGAAAGCAGTCGATATACAAATATTTTATTAGTTATACTCTCGACTCTTGAATTGCAGGTGTCCATGGACGGCGGTTGGCACTTACGATCAGGCACTAAATTCTAATTGAAAAAATATTTAATACACCTTATACTTTTACACTATAAACCGGACATACGCATATGCGTAAGTATATATTCAAAAATATAATGAAAAGCACACCACTGAAATCTGTATAATTCTAACTCCACAGTAACAACAAATATTTGCAAAACGAATATTAAACAAAGGATTACTTTGTCCATTTAATCAGTTTGCATGTTTTAGAGCATTAACGTGTCTGGTTTAAACTCAATTCAATTTTATCCCATATTAATTTGACATCACGATGCAGTATTTACGAGTATTATATAGTTGTAGGCACATTATTAAGCGTCACTTGTTTTTGTATGTTGCTTTTGTTTACATAGAGCGAAAACTGTTTATCATCTGAAAAAAGTTATGAAAGCTCTGCTTCGTTTGCATATTGTATTTTGTATGATAAAGTGGTTGGGTTTAAAGATGTCTGATGTGATATATCTTATATATGGTATTACTCGAGTGTTACACGCTACCTGTAATAGTATACCTGATTGAGTGTAGCTCAGATTAAGCTTCAGCTTTTTAACAGATATAATTTTTTGAGGTTGAAATTAAGATGCGAAAAGACCAATATACTAAGGCTAAGAAGTAATGCTTGAGTTGTTTTACTGAATTAATGATGTCACTGTAGACAAAACCCGCGAACCCACCAAACTCTATGATAGGCACTGTCAAAGGCCAGTATCGCAATAACAATAACTATGAAACAAACCTACTGTAAATCCTTAAGGTATACATTTGTAGCAAGTTTAATTTGCACATATATATGTATGTATAGTACTCATATCTTGTTACATTATTTACATACAGGTTGAAATTAATACCACAAGTGTTATACGGCGTGTTATTAAACCGAAATCGCAATATCTTAGCCGCAACCAAATGTTCAAACATTCCGGTAAACACCGCTCACTGACAATCACACGTCGATTCATTCGTTCGCCGACTACAAACGTTCCAATTATTAGTCGAACATCAATTCAAATTCAAACTCCTGAACAATTGGTACCAACAACATCTAAGATCTTCGCCTCGAGGAACTCCGAACTTGATCAGCTTGGTCTAACTCAGTCTTCATTATATATTAAACAAACACATCTATTTGCAATAGATCACTACTTCTCCAGAGACGTCGCAGCAATTAGAATTTAAATGGGATTAACGTCAAACTTTCCGTCTTATATGAAAACCATTATTAAATACAGTGAAACTTGTTAATTATTTTCTTTGATTTTCAGTTGTGAAGACAATGAACATTGCCGCGACAATCACACGTCGATTCATTCGTATACCAGATACAAATGTTCCAATAATTAGCAGAACATCCATTCAAATTCAAACTCTTGAACCATTTCCACCAGCAACATTACAGCTCTTCGCCTTTAGTAACTCGGAACTTGATCAACTTGGTCTAACTCAGTCTTCATTACATATTGAACAAATACATCTGTTTGCAAAGGATCTCCAGGGACGGCCCAGTTATTGGAATTTCATTGTGATTAACGTCAAACTTTTCCTTTTATCTGACGACCGTTATTATTTGAAAATACAGTAAAATTTGTTTATTTTTTGTTTGATTTTCAGTTGTGAAGACAATTAATATTGCCGTGATTTGATTTAAGTTGTGAACTTTAATGGTTTTAATAATTTTATGTTTTAAAATAAATTTATATTATATTACAACTCTTACAATGACTAAGGGATTGGACTGTTATCTATCAGATATACATATATATATAGTCATACATGCCTAGATTGACGGCAACAGGCTTGGCCCCTACAACGTGTTTGAAAGTGTTTTAGTTAACTTAATTATAGTTGGTTAAAAGCGGACTCTTGAGATGCCTCTGCATACTCTTATAATGTTGTCATGACACAATAGTGGGAGACTGGCTTTCAAGCTAACTAATATACCTGTGTTATGGATAACTAGGCTTCCATTCCACAAAAAAATTTAACTTATAAAAACAATTAAGAGAGCATTACAAAATACTAAATTTTACAAAATGTAACTTTATACAATTGGCAGTATTTTCTGTCTATCGGCTATCGACCCTTTTAACAGGCGATAATTAAATACAAAACCTATAAGATAATTTTCATTTTGTGTTGTTACTTTAAACAACGGCTCTCCATTCATGGAAAGTTCGTCACTTAAAGAAAAGAGTTAGTAGGTTTCTCTTGGATGACGTTTACCATCTTCGACTGCATCGTCATTTCTCATTGCGTCAGTTAGAAATCAAATGCCTATTTCAATTAATGGTAAAAAAAAATATTGATGTTTTATTTGACTAACCGACTTTTAACTGACTGATGTTGCGTTTATTTCAATTATAAACAAAATATTTACACATATGTATATGTTTGTAAAAACGTTCCGTTCAAATTCTATTCGTATTAAGTGCTATGTTTTAGATGACGATGTAAACGTTCGACTACTAAGATGAACAAAAATAAATATAATTTTCACAAAATATGTAAAGTTATAAAAAAATAAAAAACCCATCTATCCTTAAATCCATTTAGTGTGGTTCTCGATGGAATAAAAGAGGGCACATCCAGCTCCTCCCGAGGATGTTGTAAAAGGTAACTAAAGAATCAGACTTTTATCTGTCAGACAGTACATATACATATTTATTCAAATATCGGTTTCGGGGATGCCCCAAAATTGTTTTTGTCACATTGCAGTGCCCGGATGACTGCAATAGGTCTGCCCCCGTTTTCGTAACTGAGACTTAATTATGGTAACCAAAAAAGGGGCGTTTGGGACGCCTCTGACCGCCCCTTCAAGGATATAAGCCACAATGCATTTATGTATATAAATAAACTTCCATTATCGTATTGTAATAGTAACATATAATAAGAGTAATTATTTACAGCCTGTATATAAATTTTCTCACAATCGTGTTCAATCGGAACAAATTTAGTTCCCAAATTTCAAATTGAGTAGTTGTGAGCAGGATGTGGTATCAAATAATATAGGTTCACCATTGTAACATATTGTTACCGCTAATTTCCTGAGTTGCTACCGGATACCCGAACGCTACGGCTGTCTATACATCTCACCACAATATCTAGTCAGCCATTGATTTGAGTGTTTCAATTATAGTGTCTAGTATATGTAGTCAGATATTTTGGCTTGAAGTTTGGACAAAGGATCTTAATTGTTATGTGTAACATTTGGAGTGTGAAGAAGATATCCTGAACTGATATATCTTATATTTTTTTCTTTTTTAAGGTATATGGGAGAGATGGACTTACGGGATGATGGTAAGTGACAACCTTCGGCCATGGACACATACAACTCAAGTTAATGCGCTGCCCGCCTTTTAGGGTGATGCGGATTTTAGGGAGGGGAGATGCGGGGAGGGGAAAGAAGAGAGGGGGTGAGGAGATTGGAAAGAAGATAGAGGGGAGTTGGGTCTCCGAACCCTCACTCACTCGCCAATACAATGAAAGCACTGTTTTCCTGCCGTCTTTCTGTGAGGCTGTGGTATTGCTGCGGTCGAGCTGACCTATTTGTGCCTAGGCAAGTCTCTAAGCCATGCTTAGGCACGAATGAGCCGGCTCGACCGGTGCAATACCACGGCCTCACAGAAAACCGGTTGTGAAGTAACGCTTGCGTTGCATTTCCCCGAATTGAGTGATGTTTCCGGAGGCCCATTTCCCCTCCCCCCTTTTCTCTCCCCTCATCTCCTTTCTCCTCATCCCTCCTCTCTTCTTTCTGCTCCCTGCATCCCCCATCCCTCATCACCCTCAAAGGCGGGCAGCGCACTTGCGACTCTCGAGTTGCAAGTGTCCATGGACGGCGGTGTCGTCTCTCGTCGTCTGTTCGTCTGTCCTCCTATAGTATAAAAAAATAAAAAAATCCCAGTCTGGGAGTTGTGTTTTTTATAAGGAAATTAAATATTACAATTTAGTCTTCCTTGATAAATGCAATCAAGACATTAAGTCGACAAGTGAAATTGACGAAAATAAAACCCGCATTAATAACTTACCATCTTTTTTATTTTTTATGTTATCTCGAAATACATAGTAAGTATACATACAATATGTCACTCTGTACAATATGTAATCATTTCATTGATCTTAATAGGGGAAGTAACATCCTCAGTTGTCGAAATGTATCTAACTTTCTAGGCTCTAGAAGCGTAAAAAAACAACATATATTTATAAATATACATACATAGTTGCAAATAATTAAATAGACAAATAAATAATATACATTTAAAAAGATAACAGTCTTTCTACCGCAGTCGGGTGAAACAAAAAAAAAATACTTATTTTAACATTAACAAAACTACTGGACTTATCTTTAAATATATGTAGTTAATATTAGAAACACATACATTTACCATAATTGCAACAAAATTGAAGTAAAATTGTTTATCTCTTACTGTAGAAATATTGGGTCATCGCGAAAATTTTAGATCTAACAGAAATATTAAAGTAACTTTAATTTCCAATGTGCACCTGTGTGGACTGAGTTCGTGTAATGAATGTTATTGGATTCTCAGGAGTCTACCTCAAAGTGTAGCTGATTCAGGCCTCATTAGATATCCGAGATGAAACTAGAAATCTACGATTATATTTAACACCACAGCTTACGTTTGTAGTTTGAAAGGAATTTACAAGGAATTTGTTATTTACACTTTCTTTATAGTATTACAATGACAAAAATAAAATTCGTTCAAAATACAAATTAATGGTATATATCTGGTGACCTTTATCCCGCGGTTCGTCATCATGATCATGATCACTTCGGCTGGTCAGGGAATCCAAAACAAATTGGGAGAAATACAGAGAGAGAAGAAAAAGGAGAAGAGAAACAATAATAAAAAAAACAGTTTATATTTAAAAATAATGGGTTCATTCATTCAAATATTTTTTTAAGCTCATTCGATTTTTTCTGTAAACCATATAATATGGGTATGGGGTAGTAGGGTTTAGAATAACTATCGATAGCCTTTGATGGTGAGGTTTAGTTCTATGCTATGCTTTCCCCTCCCCCGTCCCTCGTCATTATAAAAGGCGGGCAGCGCACTTACGACTCTCGAGTTGCAGGTGTCACTTACCATCAGATGACCCGTCTGTTCGACTGTCTCCCTATAGAAAGTAAAAAAAAATCGAGTAGCGAAGCAGTATACATAAACGCAGATGAAACTAAAAGGAACAGCAAGGAAACAGTTTTCTTAACCCTTTGATAAACCTTTTTGTTTTCAAAAAATTATGAATTAGGTCCGAAATTCAACCCCTTTTTGCGAATACTTGACTAAAACCATTTTAATAAGTAAGTTCAACTTCCAATTTAAGTAACGCATGTGAGTTAAATTATTAAAGAAACATATGAAAATACTGCATTATTGACTTTTTCAATGTGTTTTGTTGTTGACGTTATCTCAATATATTATACTACTATATATCTAATATACTACGTTCCTCCTAATATAAAAAAAAACGAATGACAGAAGCTATCAAGCCGCTCTAGAGCAGGACAAATAAATGAGTATACATACATACATAGACGAGACGGCCATGTGTGAGTTGTGTGGAGCTATTGTCATCATAATTGTAACATATTTGTATGTTATTATACATACTAATTTATAGACATATAAGTATACTTAAAGAATATAACCCTCCCTTTTCAGTCAGGTAATTATGCATGATTAGAGAGACGATACAGTGTATATAGGTTTCTATATTTATAAACTACGTTACATCTATTTACGAAAAAGTTCTTCAATTTTGTTCAACTTATTGTTAATAAATCTGCCACTGTATATCATTACAAGAAAGCAATTCACGGCTTGAAGTTCCTATCACGAAACAAAGCATAAACGATACAATGACACAAAACAATACTAGAAACGTAATAATAACACTGGAAGACGTTACGAAGTATGTATCCCACATTGAGGGTAATAACAGAAAGTATGAAATGTTAACGTTCTCTTTAAAAATGTTTCAAGGCGAGTAATGAGCACTAAACTTTAGGTTTTTATAGGGTCTTTGATGTCATTGTTTCATTGTTTCAAATGGAAATGTTTTGAAGTTTCTAAATTTTGAAGAACGTTTAAACGAATTGTACGTTGGGAAATTAAATGTGCGTACTATCCAAGTAAATATACTGAAAGACTCTGTGTCTTCTATTCTATTTGTCATTAAGCTGCCAAATAACGGAACTATTTTAAAAGGTTTTATAGATTAAACAATTCAAATTAATTAATATAGTTAGATGGCTCGGCCGTCCTCGCACCAGCCAGTTCGAGCTATGTGTATATAATTGCTTAAATATCTATAGGCAGTTCAAGCTATAGGTATGCAACTACATATATATATATATATATATATATAGTTGTAGTATACATATACTATCCTTATTGTGGTTGGTTAAAATTATAAAACCCTATTACATATAAGTATCTCTATTTTCTAGTTAGAGGACCTTGACTTCCCGGCACCAGCCAGGTCGAGAAATTGGTATGTGACCCTGACGTGCTTGAGCTACTGCTTACACTTCCCCAATGTATTTCTTACCCCTTCTGTCCTCCCTGCCTTTCCCATCAACCTTTCCCATCAACCTTTCCCATCTAATTCCCAGTGTGTCCGGATGACGGCAATACCTTTGCTACCTATGACATAATATAGTAATGAAAATAAAGTAACTGTAAGAAGTGAATGCAATATATATTAGAGAGAATATGTTAGTTAAACCGAAAATGTTTACTAATAAATATATTAAAAAAATAACAACAATTTAATTTTCTTATTGCATCTCTGCCTGCCCCTTCGAGGAATACAGTCAAGAATGTATGTATGTATGTTTTACGCTTCATCCGTCAAAATCCAATAAGGCTATAGGGTGTAACAAAGAAACATCATACAATCACATGCGTACACTGAAAAGCATAACATCTTTCTCACGTAGTCGGTTAAAAATGTACGTCTATTGCATGGATTCATGGACATGGTATTCAGTTATTTAACATCAGTATTATGTAATGGTAGCGCATTGCAGTAATAATTGGCACTGCATTCGTAACCGGTTTATGTAATAATTATATGGTATTTTTCTATCTTGACAATGTTTTGAGGTTCGATTCCCGCTTATGACAAATATTTGTGTAATGAGCATGATTGTGTATGTAGTAGCGTGTAGGTGCATAATAGATTCCTATAACAGTAATAATTTTAAGGAGTGAAAACTGTCAGGTTGGGGTCAAATACTACTGAGCAACATATATCGTTGATATTAAAGAAAAATAAACATGTAATAATATATAATTCATTTCAAAGTATTTTGAACCTTCAAAGAAAAAAGTTGATGGTTAAAATATGTATAATATACTTGATCATCTAGTAGAAAATAAAAACGGCTGTAAAAACACTGTAGATATTAAACACGGAAAGAAAAAAGACATTAAGACAGTTTAGATGTTATATAAATAAGAATATTATTGTTACTGTTATCTCATTTAACTTAATATAACACTGAACGACTCCGCAGTGGGCTATTTACTAAATTAATCATCTAAATATGCCTCGACTTTTTTATTCTGCGCAGATTTATAAAGACATTCGTTGAACTTAAAATGTTCTTAATTTGATATGGTATAATTTACTTGTTAAAAAATTAAATATCCGCACTGAACGCACCTTTTTAATTCCTTTGCGTTATGTTTTAAATGTTAAATCGTGGTATTCAAAAACTTACTCTTAATTTCCATAGTAACCGGATTTGTCAAATAAAAATAAAATTGAAAATCGGTCCACAATTGGCGGAGATATCGCCTAACATATGTACGAGTACATAAAAAAGATACAGTCTGCCACAGACTCTAACATAGACCTCGCAGTTTTATTCGTAAACAAGTAACAATTTACAAAACCACGTAGGTATATTGGTACATACATATGTATATTGTAGTTGTTTGAATCATAAGAACGATTTTCAGGATGAAATGTGTAGGAAGGTAAACACATGTAAATAAAAATTAATTCAAGAAAACAAACTCTTTTCTTTGAATTATGATTAACCTATATCTATATAATTAAAAATATTTTTTGTTTATAAATAGAGAACTCGAAGCCATTATGTACTTCTACTATTTTTGCGGTATCTCTGAAATCTTACACCCCATGTCTCTCTCACTGTGAAAGCGATTCAAATTACACCTCACTTGTCGTAATCCGTGAAGCAGTTAAGACTCTAAGGCGTTAAAAAGATGTTTCTTTGAATCTTTCTTTTCTGTTAAATGTTTGTAAAGTGCCCCCCAACACGACAATTAATCCTAGTGTGTTAATAGCCAATCGCATGTCATCTGCGCGAAGGAAGGTCATGTTACTATTGTAATGAAGTTCTTCAAATAATTTATCATATATTCATCACGGTTTTGTTTAAAATAGCGTGAACACAGTTGCGACACTTAAAACAACACTGACGTCTGACCAAACGAAGCAAAAGTAATGGCCGCCTCCGACTATTCATTTATGAAAATCGGTTGAACTTGCTTCTCTTAATTAAGTTTCCCTTCTGTCAAATAAACATTGTTTACTTTGTATTGCGTTTTTATTACTCTTTGTTACTTGGGTTTATTGTCCTCACTAGTATTATATTAAATCAATAGTTATTTATATACACATCTACATATTTTATTTATGTAGGTTTTGAGGCTACAGATATATACACAAGTCATAAAACAATTGACCGCCTATAAAGCATAAATATATATTTTTATAGGGAATTTTCCACATCGTGGTTATGAAATATTGCATACGCCTTGACCGAGGATTGGAGAGGGATAATTAATAAGACATACCTCTTACCTATTCCGATCAAAAATGTATATTAACAGGGCACTGTAAATATGTATATAATGGATCTACGTCATCTACGTTTGACCAGTGTGATACCACGGCCTCACAGAAAACTCCCGAAATTAGTGAGGTTTTCGGAGGCCTCACAACCCCTCTCCTCTTTCAGTTTGCAGTAAGCTAGAAAAAATCTGATCTAATAGATTTACTTTTAATTAGAGTTAGCAAAAAGTGAGCGTTGGAAACGCCTCCAGCTAGCCTTCCGAGATATACGCCTGGGTGAATATGGTTATGTATGTATTTACTAATCCCCTACAAAGATTAGTTACCAACAAGTTTCTCAAAATAAAAGGCATTATAAATAGATCTATTAAGCACTCGCAGGCACCTCGCAACAAAAGTTCCTTCTGTTTGATACCTAAGCTCTTGTAATCCGGATTCTGATAATCATTAAAAAGTTTCGGTACATTGTTACATCTGATCCTTGGACTTAGCGTAGAAATGCTATTACAACTGTGTTCTGAATTTGAAACAAAATAGCTATGTTTTACAAAACCTATAAGCTGCAGAGAGAACACATATTGTTTTCCTTGCAAATGAAGTCTTAGAGAGATAGGTGTGATGTAAAACTAAATAATTCAGTGCATCATTTCTATTATTCAATAGACAATATAACAGCCCAAATGGATAGGTTCTAAAAGTTTTCTCTTTTCTTATAAAATATTTTTTTATTGAAAGTTATCTTTACTCAACATCGAAGTAGCAGTCAAAGACACAGGCGAAACTGGAATTGGTGGCATATATTTAGCGTGAGCAGAAATTGCAAACAATGAGCTTCGACGACTAACATCCTTAAGATTTCATTTTTTTTTATTTATTAAATACGCAGCAGAAAGGAACGATCAAAATCACAATTCCAAAAAAGGTGATCAAAATTTAAAAAAAAATAAAATCTTTATATATCTCACTACGTATGTACATCCATTACACGTATAACATACATATTATGTATTAAAATGCATAATATGTATGTTATACACTTACGAAAACAAACGTTGTAAGTACAAAACTTTATTGTAAAATATTAAATGAAATCAATACATTATTTAAGGGAATGCCCGACTTATTTCGGTCCCGACTTCCCGACAAATATACACACGTGATAAAATCGTTTATTTTAATAAATATGAATATATCTCAAAATTTTCTTCTAATAATATTAAACATCGATTAGTCATCTTTACTCTGTCAGCAACTAGCAAACAACACACCAATTATTACTCCATCCACATCAAAATCAAACAAACAATACAATTTCTGTGAACCGTTATCACTAACTACATGATTACTGTCGCACATAAACGTGCCAATATGGTCGCGTGGCTTGTGCACCTCCCGTCATTAACCGACCAAGTTAATTGAGCCCCGGTACACAAAGATTAAGGGTATGTTGTCTGACTTTTTTTTTTTGTTTGATTAACTTTTATTGGAAATCGTAATTGGTTTGTACCTAGGAATTATGGATAGATAGATATCTATTATTTTTATGTTAATATATGACAAAGAGTATTCTGTAATTTTATTAAAGTATTTTGTAGATTGTGTTTGCATTTATAATTTAGTTTAAAGATGAAATTTATTAGATAAAATGTTTTAAACATTGTTATATTCTAAAAAAATTGGGTCCTCACAAACACACTTTAACATTTACGCGGATCTGTAATACAGAATTCATGTATTTATATACTTAATGTACACACATATACATACACCTTCTCAGGCCTGTATCCCATAGGGTAGGCAGAGGGTGTATCAAAAATCTACATTTTGCCAATAAGAATTTGTTTATACTGACGTACTAGGAGGCAAGCCTTCTTTCTTATTGCCTTCAATCGAGCACTGACTATATACATACAGTCTGATAGATAACAGTCCGATCTCTTAGTCGCTTTTTACGACACTACCAAGAAGTACCAAAGTACATTAAAAAAAAATATATATATTCGTATTTTGTTTTATCGATCTAAAAATATGACAACACGCTACTCTTACCACGAAATGTCAATGATAACAGCATAAATTAAGCACAACGCGGTTTAACCCAATTTTTTTCTTAATACAAAATGAGCGATAGGTTGTCTAGTTACCACCATGGTGGAGGCCAGCCCAAATGAGCCTTTCACGTGACTAAAACATTATGCGTAGCTATAAAAGCTATGTAAACTTCTCTGAAATCCATTTTGGGTTTGATATCGTTGCTTAAATCTATGACGTTCTGAAAGTGACGCGTCATTTCGCTATTGTACGTTCTATACAGTTAAGAGTTCTTTTGGCATAACACCTTTAACATTGTAGGTCAAGACATTTTAGCCTACAAGGCTGTATACGAAGAAACATGTTTAAGATCTTTAAAAGAAATTAAAATCTAGTTGAGTAGAGAGTTTTACAGAATTAACATTTTTTAATCATATAGAGGGACAGATGAACAGGGGGGTCATCTGATGGAAAGTGACAATCCATTCCCATGGACACCTGAATTACAAGTCGTAAGTGTACTGCCCGCCTTTGATGGTGGGGAAAGAGGAGATGAGGGATTAGGGGAGGGGTAATAAGAGAAGGGGTTGATTTGAAGGAAAAGGATTAAGGGGGGATGAGGGAAGGAGAGGAAGGAGTTGTGAGTAGAGCCTCCGGTACCCTCACTCACTCGGCAACACATTGCCGCCACAAGCGTTGTTTGTCTACCGATTTTGTGTTAAGGGAAGGAAAGGAATATTGCTTATTGAGATTGATTGGGGAGTATTGGCAATAGCTCAAGCAAGTCAGGGTTCTATACCTAAAGCTCAAAATGACTGGTGCCGAGAAGTCAGAGTCCTGTAACTATTTTACTATTGTTCTTAAATCAATACCACTACAATTCATGTCATTCAATTCAATATCGTTAAATTTAACATTGCATGTAAACAACAAACAAATCAAACATCACATCAGTTATTTATTTAATAAAATTTGATATCAATAAGTTATATTTTACGAATATGTCATTAACTCATATGGAAGCAAAATTATTCAATACTATCTGTCACCCGCAGACAGACTTACACATAAATATAGATAAAAAAAAATACATTTCGAGATAAGCACCGTGTAAACAATGAGATACACTCAGTAAAACTATGTATATAAGTTACTTTTATATTACAAATAGACAAAATATTTTATTTGTACAGATTTGTTGTTGGCCTTCTTTAGCAACGGCGGTGAACCCTAGAATGGTGGAGAACGAAGGTAGTGAACCTTGATAGGCTGTTTATAAACTTTCGAGACGATACATATTAATGAGTAAATTGGAACTTAATCGCGATCATTAATTTTTATAATTCACAACACCTTTATTTACCCGAAGTTTCGATCGAATAACACCGTGGTTACGGGTGGACACGGCTAGGCTGATTGACTTGACAATTTAACTACTACTTAATAAGTCTATATGACAAAACCATTATAATTCCTTTAGTAAAAAAATAAAATGAAATATATATGTATGTATACATACATGCGTAAGCTCTCGCTGCGAGCAGGCAAAGATAACAGCTTGCCACTTGCTAAATAAAACCGGTTTACTTCACTAACATAAAAGCTGCAGATTCAATAATAACGTTATCGGGAATCATCTACCGGCAACGATACAAGAACAATATTCGAAATTGTCAATCAAACCCCAGACAGTTGCTGAACAATCAGTCAACACGTCACTAATCCCTTACACACTAAGTCAGTACTACACCAAAGCCAATTAGGGAATGCGGCCCGTCCAAACACTGGCCGCACGGCTAATGATTAAAAGCAATTATTGATAGAGGCAGACAATCGATGGATAGAAACGACGGGTTTTCCACCTGTGTACACTAAATGCTGTGTTTGGAATACGTTAATCAAGCACTGAGGGCTGTTGTGCGAAATTTGCACTATGTTAACACAGAAATGATGATGGTTTTGACTTTGAAATGGCTTCGTCAGTCCATTGTAAGTACTGTGATTATTGATTTGAATTTAGATTGTTTCTGATTGGTTTTAAGTCATACTAATATAACCTGCAACTTTAATTTATTTCGAATTTTGACCATTTTGAGCTAACTTAGAATATTTACATTTTGTTTTGTACCGTACGACAAAGATCTCTTTGCAGCATTCTTTTTATGCCAAATAGGTTTAAAATGATTCAGAAAAGGAGGTTATCAATCGAAACGTATGTATGAATTATTATTGGATCTGTACAGAATATTGACATTTATCAGTCTACAGAAGAAAATAAGTATATAAAATGTTTGCAACGTTTGTCTGAAACTAGTGATCGGATTTTGACTATTAATTTTAATCTGTGGCTATACTTTAATATCTATCCAATTAGGAATGTGCATGTTCACCAGGTTAAGAATATCTTTTAAATCTTTATCTTGTTATATACGCTTAAGGTATTGTTTTTTAAATACAAATATAATATATTTGTAGTGTAATATAGGAGATTGAAAACGTTGATACTTGAAACAAATAAATACGTAATTCATTTTATTTACATTTCATATGACATTATTTCTAACTGTTATTTTATTATAAGTATCAACAAAACCAAAAATAAAACACTTTTAACGTTTTTATTTAAGTTCCATCCAACAGGAGTTATTGTACTTTAAATTCATTTCATTGTTTTTTCTTGTGAATATTATCTGCTTTCCGATATAAACAATAAAACGATTGTATTAATAAAAAATCTGTAATTTGCTCATTACGTCAGAAACATAATTAACTTTAGACTCAAATAAAAATTTTACTGAAAATAAACTACTTGTACAATTGGAAAAAATCCTCAACAACATGCACCCGATTAAAGCTTTCTATTTTAATTCTATTTTTTTATTACAAGATATAATCCGAGTGGTCGAAACATTTATATTTCCTCCCAGTGGTGTGACCTTTTTTAGTACTTTTATAATGTTTATACTATTAATTACTGAGTTTCCTATGATATTCCAAACGTGTTCGAAGTGTGCCATACTGCACTTCCTGCAAAGGTCCGTGTTACATAGCGAAATGATTAATAATGGAACAGGAATTTGTCTTTCAAGTATATGACTGAGACTGACACATACACTGCATGCCTATCTAAGAGAAACCCTTTCAATCAAACCTTTTCTAATACTCTGTTCTGATAATGATATAGATACTACTTATTAAGGAGAATTCTGGTAGGAACGTGATTTAATAGGATACAATTACTACTAGGAAAATTGAACAACTGATCGGAGTTGCACGGAGCATTTAAAGACTGCATAATCCTGTAAGAATCTTTTGATCAACTCTTAGTTGAAACGATGTTTTTCTTAAGTAAGAGACTCTCTTATATAAAATAACGCTACCGATTATTTTATTGGCATAATTAATAATATAATTAACTCAAGAGTTGCAAATACCCTGCCCTGCTGGCATTGCCCATCATTGGGAGTTGAGGGAATGAAAAGGTAGGGGAATAGGGGAAGAAATTTAAAATGGAATAGGGGAGAGGGAGTTTGGGACTCCAATCTCCAAACACAAAGCAAGCGTTGCTTAATCTGTCCGTGACAACTGCACCTCATGAGTCGTAAGTGCGCTGCCCGCCTTTGATAGTGATAAGGTAAGGATGATGAGAGGAGAGGAAGAGGAGAGGGGGAGTTGGGCCTCCGGAAACCTCACTAATTTCGCGGAAATGCAACGCAAGTTGTTTTGATTTTCTGTGAGGCCGTGGTATCGCACCAGTCAAGCCGGCCCATTCGTGTCTAAGCATGGCTCTCCCACGTTTACACACACTTTAAATATAATGCAGAACAACTTTCAGGTCTGCATGGTAAATTACACTCTGCACTAATCTTCAATTTATATTTAATAACCCAAGCTACCGATAAAACAGCATTTAGTTTCACACTAAACCGAGCCAAGTTATGACCACAATATTTCTAAAAGCTAATCTCATGCAATTTCTGAGGAAAAATATTCACATTTTTTATTTATTCCATCATTTGCATAAAATAAATAACATGATACGATATTCAGACGACAGTTTTTGGATTTGTATTTTCATGTTTCAGGTTTGATAGAAGGAGGAATGAAATACTAGAGTTTATTAAAAGCAACATAATTTTGCGACTTCCTTAAGGCGAAGAAGAAATTTTTTTATAGGATAATGGTTAGTGGCACCTAATACTACAATGCCACTACAAATGACAACAAGTAGAGCTAACACACACTTTAATTTACTAAAACTAATATATGCAGTACTCCGTTGATGACTTCTCTTTCCTGAGTTTTCATTACTAATAACTTAGTAGTATTCTACCAGGGCTTTTAGTGTCTACATAGGAATTAAAAAAAAAGTGTATAGAACCTGACGGTATCATATTGAAATCTTTAATGTTACTTACGATACTAAGCCGTCGATAGGCCGCCTAGGCTCTAGGCCGTCAGAAAGAAACATTATACATACATTCACATAACTAAATATTATTTTTTTATATTTGCCTACCATAATGACTCCACTCTGCCTGTTGGAAAGCAACAAGTGTAGTCTAAGAGTGGTGGTCACCATCCTCATTGCAAGTGTAGTCAATGTAGCATGGCCACCCACACTATGGCGGCCTGGTGAGATGCTTTCGCACGCCTCGCTTAAAAGACCTGTGATTAAAGTGGGACGGAAATACGTGCGCTGGTAGTGAATTCCAGGCTTTAAGTGATCGGCACAGAAAGGAAGGATCATCCAAATATGTACATACACACTCGAAAAACATAACCTTATTGAGCAGTCGGCTAAACAGTAACTGTCATCCTGACCAACCAATGCGTCCATTTAATAAATGGTCACAGATTAATCTGACGTCAAATATAACACGTTCGTCGTCCATTGATATCTCTTTTTGAACAATAAAATCGTTAATAACAGGCGCCACTCACACCGCGCGCGTTGTCACTAATTTGTACTGGTCGGATGATAGACAGACAAACGGTCTGATTGACGGCTGCTTCATTAGTGAGCCTGTGAAATTCGAATGTATATATATCTCTCGAGCGTATGAAATATGTTACTTTTGGAGCTGTACAGTTATTCATAAGGGTTAATTGTTTTATGTAAAAATATTAGAGGTACTGAAATTAGTACTGCTTTAATAAATATTGAAGTTATTATATGGTGCAGAAACAATAATATTTATTTTTCCATATTACAAGTTTTATGCCTAATTCACGACTGTGAGTTCCGTAGTTTTTTTTTATATGATTTGTTATGAGATAGGGGGAAACGAGCAGACTAGTCATTGATGGTAAGCAACTACTGCCGTCCATGGTCAGTTGAAATTCTGCTACACTTTAATTCTGCAGGACAAAGTGGTAAAATAAAACCATGTTTTTGTTATGGTGCCTCCCTTTCCCCCAATATTGAGAGGGTGTTGAGACAAATATGTTATTTTATAGGATTCAGTGATCGGTTTTTTTTTCTCGGATCTGTAAACAAACAGACGGATAACTTTATGGTAAGCGACTATCGCATGCTATATACCTGCAACACATGGTTTGCAAAGTATTAAACTTTAAAGTGATAATTTTTGTAAGAGTCAAGTGTCCGTCCCTACATCTAAACTGTTAGCTTGAAAAATCAGAAAATATTGTTGACTGCGCTATATGTGTATAAAAGGGATTTAGAAGAAAAATTATGAAAGCTAATTTACTTCCCTTTTTTTAGAGAGAGTGAGTGAGTGAGATAGAGAGAGAAAAAAACACAAAGTTTAAACAAAAAAAAAAAATTAAGGAAAACCTTTAGCCCCAATGGAGTGGTCAGAGACACTCTAAACGTAAGCGCTTGAGTAAGTAAAAACATACATATTTCACCTTCTAGAGCGACTAAACCTTGGAGGAGTATAGAGCCACAACAACATCCATGGCCGTGAATATCGTATAAAGCGATTGTTATGTATCAGACGGTATATATTCAGTCATGCAGTGCCCGGTTGGAGGCCATAGTTTTGGTTCCTATAACGTAACTGGGAATTAATTATTGTTGGCAAAAAGTAGGCGTTTAATGTATGTAGAGATGTAGGGAAGCCTACACTCCGCGTGGCCTGAGACGCACATGGCCGGTTTATTCATATAAAAAAAAATATATCTAAATATTTCCTAATAACCAAGTAAATAAAACACTATAATTATCATAAGTTGGCGATAAATTATAGAATTTGTCCGTAAATAACCATACATAAAACATAAATAATTTATAAATATACATAATCGATATATTTCCTTTAATAGATATTGAAACGCTTCAATGACTAGTATAAAAATTTGGAAATATTTATTTCTCTACCTTTAGCAGAGCGTAATTGGTGATCATAATTGAAAGAATAACAAAATTCATCCTTTGGCTAGAGTTAGGCATGATCTAAAAAGAAATAAAATTACGCCCACTGTAGCTATATTTATATTATTTTGGTCTAACGTAATACGTGAGCCTCTTGCCATATACCTGGCACGTTTCCAGACGGCTCGCTGCTACTCAGAATTTCTGAGCAGGAAAAGTCAATAATAAATTGCTTGACCCAAGAATCGAATCCAGGACCATGTTGCACGTAAATGTTAACTCAAAGTTTTGTCACGAAAATAACGAAGTCGCATGTAGACTAAAATATGTATACTTTAGTAGGTACTTTTAGGACACAGGAATAAATAACAAGGACCAAGAATAAATGGTAGGTACAATTTATACATATGTAGGTTTAACAAATAATACAATTTTTAATCGTTTCTGTAAAGTTTACAGACTGCTAATGCAAATGTTATTTTACATACTAAGACCAAGGTAATGAAATAGTGTGTCTTTGTTATATACAGATGACAGGATTTAGTTGTTATTAAAACCTGAGTCGGTATAGCTTCTAGCTATGTTTGATAGTTTGGCATGACCCTACTGAAGGTCACGGTCATAATATATCAGAGCACTAATAGTTCAGGATTATATTTTCTAATAAATAAGCAAACCAGAGTTGAATGAATAGGGTTGGCATAAGTTACCACCACAGCATACTAGTGGTATCATACATTAATATTTTTACAACATATTTATTGCCTATCCTACAGGTTTGCAATTAATATTATCCTTTCTATTACAAGCGATCACTGAAGATTATTTTAGGCTACAGTGACCTAAAGTTTTTACTCTAATTTTTACACGGCAAATGTCTTTTCCACGACAGATACAGACACTAAGAAAAGTATATTATACTATGTACATATTTTGAGTGTAGTAACTAATTGATGTTCGATAGTATTGATTATTGATATAGTATTTTGATGTAGACAATGCTAACGTAATTTCCTTAAATTATTATCTTTTTAAAGAAAACTTTCAAACTACTAAGTTACACGATTTTTTTGTCTATATTTATGTGTGTATTTACTCTTTTTGATTAATAATTGCTACTCTAAGCTCTTATTTCAAGTTGAAGAAAAAAATTCTGTCTCCAGGAGCACTTTAGACGTGTAAATTATATTCAATTGCTACGGCCTCACAGCTTCACACAAAACCTTGTGAAGTGATGCTTGCGTTTTGTTTAACCGAGTGAGTGAGATTACAGTCCCCTGCTCTGCTCTTGTAGTCACTAATACATATGCTCAATATGCAAAATGTCAAAATTACAAACTTCACTGTTTGCTTTTATTAAAGCTTAAGTCCACACTTGTCTTAAAAACACCTTGAAAACTACTTACGTATTTTGAATAAAACTGCGATTATTGTTAATTGGATATATTCTAGCGTTATAATAAATTTGGATTCCACAACTTTATGTTTCAATAATATTTTTATTTCGTCTTATTATCTATAGAATAATAGGAATTTTGAATAGCCACACTATACCAATCAATCAGATTAGTTTTTATGATCAAAATCACTGAATTTATGAGCCTGCTTATCCGCTGAGAGTAATAAGATTTATAATATATTTAACTGATGGAATTTATAGTTACAAACTTTTTAACTACTCGCTTTGTTTATAGATTACGTTAAGTGTGATTTATTTCTTAACCGTTAAAACTTTGACCTTCTAATCAAACAGATGATTTAAAAACAGATGTAACCTAAGAATTAAATGATTAAACCAATCGAATTTACCACTTGATTAAATCGATAAAACCCAGTTAATATTATAATATTTTTTTTTTTGTAGTTATTCTGTCCTGTTTCTTTGCGACTTTGGGTTCGGTTGCAAACATTAAGTACTAGGTTCGATTTTCTGGAAGAACAAATTGTTTTTAGTTAAATTGCAACATGGAGTACCTAAATATGAGTGGTACATAATAAAAATAATGAGACTACTATTGATGTTTCTGGTAGACTAATTTGAAAATGTTCTAACACATATGTTATGTGATATATTATTTCAAAAGTGGGACGGCGCGACCGGTGCGGTACCACGACCTCATGGAAAACCGGTTGTGAAGTAACGTAATCGTTACATATTCCCAAAATGAGTGAGGTTTCCGGAGGCCCAACTCCCCCTTCCCTCTTTCCTCTCCCCTCATCTCCTCTCTCCTCTTTCCCAGCTCCTCATCTTCCTCTCTTCTTTCCCCTCTCTTATCACCTGCGAAGGCGGGCAGCGCACTTACGACTATTGATTTGCAAGTGTCCATGGACGGCGGTTGTCACTTACCATCAGGTGACCTGTCCGTTCGTTTGTCCCCCTATAGTATAAAAAAATATATATTTACTACTACTATGGTAATACACTTTTGTATTTTATACATTATTTTTTTATACAAAACAAATCAATTTTGATTTTAAATAGCAAATCAAAGAGTTGTGATGGTATACACGTATTTCGATAGGTAAATTATATCATCCAATGTACACAATTCAAAATATAATATATTGAAATACTTTTATAGATTTTTAACTATAATATTCTATTAAGACCTAACTAAATTAATTTAAGGAATCCATAGGAACACAATAATGGTGAAGTTCCCACGCAAAACTGCGAAAATTTAAAGTTTCATTAATTAATTAACGTATATGGTGTATACTTGGTACCAATAAAAAAATCTAGTCTTTACAATACGGCGGTACCGTTTAAAGATATTGTAAAGACTAGATTAATGTAATATGAATCATGCATGACATTACGACCCTTAATCGTCTTGAGAAGGATGGTTCCGCTCCACTTGAAAGGCTTTGAGCATGTAAGCTTTGAGCTCTATCATTAATCTAGCATAAATAGCCCTAAAGAATTTAACAAAGACTCGATGATTTTTGTCTCCACAGTAAAAAGCCACTCACCAAACAAAACACACCGGTAACAATTTAAAACGTTTCAATTCTCCAATAAACCGAACAATTCACAAAAGAAATTTCCATTGCGATAGCTAAATGCATGATCTTCACGGCCATACAAATTTCCACCCTTGGGAAGAAGGAGAATACGATAAAAACGTCTGCGATCCAATCACTAAGGGTTTCTGAAGAAGCTTTAAGGTTCACCGCGACGAGATTACACCATACCTGTGCCATGGAGTTATGGGACAAATTTTAAGAACTGGAATTACTTTAGGGCTATAAGAAAGGCGATTAATGTGCTAAGAGACTTGCTTATAATCCTCGTTTATTTACGCTTAACGGTTCTATGGATTTTGATATTTGATGAATATATTAATATAATTAATAAACTAGAAAATATAGAAGAGCTTGTACTATAGTAACCAGACAGCTGATAAACATACTTACATATTTTTAAATACTCGTACATACACATTAAAGATAAATATGTAGGTGCTACACACAGAACAAATGATCGCGCTGAATACAAAATAACTTGTCCTGGGTGGGAATCGGACTCAAAACCTCTGGCTTAGCAGTCAGGTTACTAATTACTAGACCAACATGCCAGTCCAAAATTAAAATGCTTCTTACACTGTTTGCGACCTTACGTTTTTGTCTAATTGGGGAAAACATCGATTAAAATAATATGTCACAGTTGATCAGCGTGTGAGGCTTGCATCAAGCATCAAGACGGTATGTGCACCATGTGTTTTTCTCTCAGCACCTGTATTGTTATATATGGGTTGGAATTTCATGCAAAACGAGAAATGTATGAGGGAAAAAGTTATGGTTCACAACGAAGAGCGTTGTAATAAAACTCAACCATTTTAAAAGCTTGTCTGTTAATTTGGATCTAACTTTGGAAGCTGAATAAAAACCACTTCTTATATATCTTTATATAGTTCTATATATATACATATATAACTATTATTAATAAAAATTTACTACTGTTTCAATTACGATTGTAAGTTTCCTTTTTAACTACTGTAAAACATAAATGTTTCTTGGAACTGTTTTTCTCGTAATTAATTGCCATACGAAATTATATTTTAGACACAAATGCTACTGTTATACACATATTTATTTCCAAGGAATTATCAATAGAAAGTAAAGCCACTTATAGCATTCCAAGTAATATATTAATTTCTAATAAACGTATCCAATGAACATTTCCCAAGAAGCTTAGGTAGGCGTGGGGGTGACCCAATAAAATAAAATGTACAATATAATTAAGTTTCTTTGTTTTTTTTTTTAATAAATAATAAGCTAATAATTTATCCTAAAATTTAGATATAAGCAGTAATTTAAGGAAGAATTAATAAGATATACAATGAGGCAGATGAATATTATAACTACACAAATACAGAAATATCATATAATTCGAAATTTGGCTTACCTGCGTAAGCCAAATTTCGAATTTAGTGAGTTTTTTTTTAAATATCTTTAATAATAATTTATTCATGAGACTTTCATTCCATTTTATGTAATTGATTGCGTATATTTCCTATGTACACTAATTTTGGATGCGTTGATGGACCAAAAAAAGAAAATAAATTAGCCAACACTAGTTGTTGTTGTTGTTGTAAAAGCGATTAAAAGATCTTATTAAAGGTTATATGTATTTAAGATTATATTAGACTTTATTTATGTAATATATATATATATATATACACACATATATATATATATATATATATACATATATAAATAGCTTCAAAAACTCACACACAGGTGTATTATCCCAAACTAAGCAGAGCTGTATTATGGTATTAAACTGCTGATAAACATACTTATGTACTGCTAAATACAAACATACATCTAATAGATAAATTACACTTAGACACAGAACAAATGGTCAAACTCATCTCACAAATATTTGTCTTGGGTGGGAATCGAACCAACGACCTCTGGCTTAGCAGTTAGGGTCACTGAACACTAGACCAGAACAGGCGAGTTACATAGCCACACGGTGACCGAATGACGGCAACAGGATGGCGTATTGCTTTGGACTAAAGTATGGTTGGCAAAAAATGGACGTCTGAGACCAAAATAAAGATATAGGCGTGAACATACGTGTGTATGAAAGCAACGACAAGCTATAAAAGCTTTACGAATTTAGTTTAAAAATTGTGGAATTAAGTGGACACGGCATGAAAGTGGTTATTTAATTAAGCTAGTATATGTATATACACTTAAAATAACTTACTTACTAAAAGGATTCTAAAACAGCTTAAATCTTCTACAAAACTGTATTAGCATTTTATTCATAGAAAAATTTGCAAATGTTGTCAAAATCATTTCGTTAGCACAGACTCTTAAGATTTTATCTCAACGTCAACAGGTTTTCTGGCTCCACAGTGATTGACGCAGGCAAATTCTGAACGCTTCGTTTAACCTTCGATCCCTGAATGGAAAATTGTTGGAGGTAAAGTGTTGTGAAGAGTCGACACGAACTTACCTAAGCGTTATAGCACTTACGCTGAGCTTAATAATTCTAAGATATCACCACTGTGAAAAATGAGTTGGAGTTTTGTTTGTATGTTTTAATACAACAAAACTAAAGTGATAATTCGCTTCGCTTTTTTTTTTTATGCGATAGGGGGCAAACGAGCAGACGGGTCACCTGATGGTAAATGACTACCGCCGCCCATGAACACCCGCAACTCAAGAGTCACAAGTGCGTTGCCGGCCTTTTAGGTAGAGGTACGCTCTCTTCTTGAAGGTTTGAAGGTCGTATCGGTTCGGAAATACGGCAGGCGACAATTTGTTCCATAAGCTGGTTGTGCGAGGCAAAAAGCTTCTGGAGAAGCGCACAGTGGTGGAGTGCCAATCGTCCAGGTGATGGGGATGGATATTTTGTCGCGTAGGACGATGGCGGAAACCAGCAGCCGGTATAAGTCCGAACAATTCCTTTGAACACTCCCCATGATACATGATATATGATAGAGGATGCAGAGTGAAGCTACACCTCTAAGCAACGCCAAGGTGTCAAGTGGATCAGAAATATCTTGGCAGTCGATGATGCGAGTCGCTCTCCGTTGAATGCGGTCAAGAGGCAGAAGTTGGTACTGGGGTGCACCTGCATAGAGATGAGAACAGTATTCTATGTGCGGCCGAACCTGCGCCTTATTAAGTTGCAGGCGGTGGGCCGGAGTAAAATACTGTCTCGATCTGTTTAGCACACCAAGCTTCTTCGAGGCTAATATGGCCTTACTCTCTAAGTGACCGCGAAACTGGACTTCGCTTGATATATCGACGCCAAGCATTCCGATACTGGCTGATGCAGTTAGGGAAGTGCTCTCAAATTGAGGTGATACGACCAATGGCATCTTTTTAGCGGTGAACGCGCAAACCTGTGTCTTCGTGGGGTTAAATTGGACTAGGTTAAGTCGACCCCAATCTGAAACTTTTGATAAAAAAGTTTCGATTTCAGACACAAGTTTGGATCGGCTTTCGATGACGTTTACCCGAGAAATGTTAGCGCGGCCGGTGTAAAGGGCATCACTCGTGCTATCGTCTGCATAGCAATGGATGCTGCTAATCTGCAGCATGTCGTTGATATGCAGAAGAAACAGCGTGGGTGATAGCACACAGCCTTGTGGGACACCAGAATTAACAGACTTGGAGTCGGAGCATGCACCGTCAACAACGACCTTGATGCTTCTGTCTGTAAGAAAACTGGTGAGCCAATTGCACAGTTTCTTGCGCGCTTTGTGCCAGACCCGATCGAAGGCCTTCGCCACGTCCAAACTAACGGCCAACGCTTCCCCCTTGGTCTCGATCGCCTGTGCCCACCGGTGAGTCAAGTATACGAGAAGATCACCAGCTGAACGACCCTGACGGAAGCCGTATTGTAGATCATTGAGGAGCTGGTGGACTTCTAAGTACCGGAGAAGCTGGCAGTTAACAATGGATTCCATTATCTTGGAGAACGAGGAGGTGATGGCTATGGGTTCGTCCGCTATCGGATCCGCTATCGGATCCGTCCAACTACAGAGTTGGACGGATCCGAACGATCTCCTTTTTTAGGGATTGGGTGCACTAGAGCTGTCTTCCATGAGTTCGGGACTACGCCAACAGAGTAGGAAAGCCGATAAAGGCGCGTTAAAACCGGTGCTAACTCTGGAGCACACGTCTTCAGCACGATAGGAGAGATTCTATCGGGCCCACTCGACTTATGAACGTCGAGGGAAAGAAGCGCTTTACGCACTGCCCTTTGTGTAAACCGGGCTTCCGGCATGCGGGTCTCGCACTGCGGTATGGTCGGCGGTGCGTTTCCCCCGTCGTCCAGGGTCGAGTTGGACGCAAAGAGTTTGCCCAGAAGATCGGCTTCTTGATAAAGGACCTCTATTAAGTTCGTTACAAGTATAACTTTTTCGAAATACACACTAGAAAGCAGTTTACATAATTTAATAATAATTTTGTTTTTGGTAATATCTAACTATGACATCTATATTTATATATAGATGTCATAGTTAGATATATAGTTTTTTATATTGTTTTATTTTTAAATAAAACTCCCGCATTAGGATCAATTCCTGTGTCGTAGGGGACTTCACAAACATTCAAACAACGGACACAAAGAACACCCAGACTCAGAACAACAATTTGAGGATTACACAAATTGTTGTCCTGTGCGGGGATCGAACCCACAACACTGGGCGCGGAAGTGTGGTGGCGAGGTGACCACTTTGACTGCTACGCCATCCGCGCATATTCATTGTCGGTGGAGTAGAAAATAGCTACCCAATCTCTTTCAGTAGGTGACATAAAATGTGACTAAGGGATTGCACTGCTGTTTATCAGTCCGTATGTACACAGTATGTGCCTTACGTTATTACGTCACAGGAAAAAATATATAGTTTACAAAATGTGGTATTGCCGTGAGTGTATGTATCTTTGATGCGCTCTTGTCATCTCTGTTTGGAAGAGAATAACGTCTCTTGATAAAGCTAGTACTTCTAATATAAAAGTATATGACATATACATATGTATGTAAATACTTACGCCTATACAATTCAAGGGGTAATCAGAGCCTTCACAAACGCCCACTTTTCGCCAATCGTATGTTACTCCCAGTCAAGCAGCAGGGGCAAGCCACAATTATGCACTCTATAAACTGAATGCATACTATCGGATAGACAATGGTCCAATATTTTTTTAGCATTTTGCGTCTCTAACGGGAAGAGCAGGGGCTGGTTTAAGATATTTTTCTAATGACAATCAAGTTAATAATCATCATTATACACTTTTGATTGATAATAGTAATATTTATTATTAATAAACGAAATGAAATATTATTTATTAACAAAAAGTTGTTATGAATAATAGTAATTTGAACATAGGGAAAGCAAATTTCCCTATATTCAAATTACTTTTAAATTATAACTATTAAATTAAATATCTTTTTCTATTACTTATTTCCTCTTTTCCCGAATTTGTCAAATAGGTTTTGTATGTGGCAACCCATATAAAGAAAAAATAACGCAAAACATTTTTTCCTTTACCGTATAAGACGTAAAATATAGATAATGAACGTCCACACGTATTATGAACCCGTACGTGGTCGCAAGCCAATTGGGTCACGTGAATAGTATGTGGCTATTTGTTTACTTTTTTTTGCAAAGGTATGAAACCTTATTTAATGTTGAGAAAAATAAATAATTCTATTCGTTTCAACGTGAACAAAGAAATAAATAGTAAAATATGCTTGTAATTTAAATGACAATAAAATATATTTACTTATGTACATATATTGCAGAGTTTTTCCGCTCATGCCTATTATATTATATTTAAATTTTAACAGTGGCAGAGCCATGCTTAAGCATGAATGGGCCGGCTCGACCGGTGCGATACCACGGCCTGACAGAAAACTTGTTCTGAAGCAACGTTCCCTCATACCTCCTCTCTTCTTCCCCTCTCCGCATCGCCCATCCCTTATCACCCTCAAAGGCGGGCAGCGCACTTACGACTCTTGAGTTACAGTTTTCTATGGACGGCGGTTGTTACTTACCATCAGGTGACCCGTCGGTTCGTCTGTCCCCCTATAGAATAAAAAAAAGAACTGGAAAGTAGTAGGCAGAGGTGTAACGAGCACTCTCATTTTGCCAACTATTAACAACTATAGTAAGTAATAACAGTATTTGAGAGATTCCTGTTGGGTTAATTACAAGTAAAATAAAGGTAACGAGGAATCAGAGTTGAAGGAAATAGATATTGATTAAATGGATGTTTTAACTTGAATGTAATGTTGCCAAGTCAAAGTAATGTAATGTAACTTTCTTTACGATTTATGTTTTAAGCATTGCTCATTATTATTAATTATTTTATAAATATTTTATATTGCCAAATTGTATGCTTGATTTGATGATAATCGTGGTTCGTTTTGATGATAATCTGGCTCTACATCATCAAGTCTATTTGGTACTACATCATACATAAAATTTTCTTTAGACTGATAACCGAACTAAGATGAAAGTGCAGACAAAGATAGTAAACGTAAGTGTTCGTAGATATAAGGATGGCAGCCAAACAAGAAAACTGAAATATACAAACAAAAATACATAAAATATTGTAAATTTTATTTTATGTAAAATTAAGATAAATAGACAGTGACCTCTTATAGGATAGATACTCGTTTAAAAACTTTCCTATTTGTTAAATACAATCATTATCATGCGCTCAATCATGTATCCAATAGGAGTAGGCAGAGGTGTACCAAACACTGTTACTTTTTAAAAATCTTCTCCACTGACTCTATTGTATCGAATACTTGTAAATTACATAATATGTTTCTTTTTTTTTTCCCCATTTTTTTATGATAAAGACAACTCCTTCATTAAGAATTATTTCTGTGTCGCGGGGGACTTTACAAACATACAAACAACGGACACAAAGAACACCCAGACTCGGAAAAAATATTTGTGGATCACACCATACTGTCCATTACTATAATGCCATTGTGCCATTACATAATATGTTTTACTTATTACTAGTTCATATAATTTCGGCAACGTGTTCTCTCTGGGTTAAGACTCACTTCAGCGTTGGATACTATGCTAATAATAATAAACGTTTACTTCAGATTTTAAATCCCTAGTACATAGTGAATGAATGATGTCGAAAGAGTCAGCATTTATCAGATTTATATACATCAGATACATTTAACAACATAATCACTAAATATATCGCTAAATATATTGATTAAATAATTCTTGAAAATATATACATGTCAAAAACCCTTGTTTCATGGTGTCATATTATAAATCACTGAAAAAGTTAAAATTAATTTAAATAATTATTATACTAATCCATATTCTGTTATTATACTAATCCACTTATACAGAATTGGACAGTCTGTCCGAGAGGCAATCATTTTTAGGATACTGTTGCTACTGTCTCTCATACGCCTGAACAATGAAGCCACTTTTTTACGTATTATGGCGTGAAAGTATATTATGGCCGTCTGTGCTTCGGCAAACATTAGAGACGCACTGCAGTATGGAGGTAGCCGCATCAGCATTCTAAAAATGTTATTATATTGCACACGTAATACATTGGCGGCCCGACGGGTATGTCTTACGCATAAGCTGCTCGAGTAAAACGATTGGCAATATGCCTTAAACAGCATGATTTTTAGTTTAAAAGAGCAAACCTCCCGGCAACCATGTTCCCTCGGACCGCCAGTGCCCTACGCTCACGCTCCAGATCGGCATCATCGGATAGTTCCTCATTTACCATGTGTCCCAAGTAACTAAAACTGATCAGCATCTGCAGCTTTTCGCCGTATAGCTTAATCGGCGTAGCATAACCGGACACACTAGCTTTCCTTTAAAGAGCAATATTTTGTTATTTTGTCTATTTTGCAATACTATACCCACCGATGGTCCCAGCAGCACCATATCGTCCGCGTAGCTTATGTTATTGATGCACACATTATCAATTGCATTGACTAGAGGATGGTGCCTCCACTTATTGCTCCCCATCAGGCAAGTGGAGTCACTATGGTAGGCTAATATATACAAAAAAAAACAATATGACAACCGGTATGAGTGCTGCTAAGCTCACCGATTAGGTCATTTATATATAGACTAAATAGAAGAGGAGGGGTCAATCCACCCTGCCTAACCCCGCATTCCATGCTGTATGGGTTAGAAAATTTCCTAGCTAACCTGGCAGCAATACCATGTCTTTAGGAGGGCTATAATTTCCACCCCCACACCCGCATCTACTACTATACTCCCATTGATTTTTCAATTTGAAGCAACGGCATACACACCTGCATTACACTCACGACTGCGTGCCCGAGGCGGTAAGAAAAGACGTGATTAACGCCGAAATTTTGGTGAAATGAGTCCCTTTTTCGAATTATGGGGCAAGCCCTCTAACTATCACTCATAGTCATGCATATTTGACTGCACGAATGGCGTAGTAGTTTAAGTGGTCATCTCGCTAACATGCTGCCGCGCCTAGTGTTATGGGTTCGATCCCCGCACGGGACAACACTTTGTGTAATCCTCAAATTGTAATGCTGATTCTGGGTGATCGTTGTGTCCGTTGTTTGTATGTTTGTAAAGACCCCGCTAAACAGGAATTAATGATAGTGCGGGTGTTGTCTTTAAAAAAAATGCATATACATATATATATATATATATATATAACATTCGAGTCTCTTCGAATAATGGTTTAAAACCATATGTATGCGACGCAAGGGACGGACGGCCACCGAACAACAGGTTTAACTTATAAAGCCCCATGAGAGAAACTCCGAAGATCTTTCAGTGATGGTGGAACAGTAATGGATTGGTAAAAGTTATAAGTTAAACCAAAATATAAAAGGAAACTAAATCTATAGTGTATAATAGATAGTGGAAAATCCAAAATTAAATTAGATGATATCCTAATAAAGTTTTTCTACCAAAAAACTTTTATTCGGATATGAAAGCTTTTATTCGGATATGAAAACTTTTATTCGGATATGAAAGCTTTTATTCGGATATGAAAGCTTTTATTCGGATATGAAAACTTTTATTCGGATATGAAAGCTTTTATTCGGATATGAAAGCTTTTATTCGGATATGAAAGCTTTTATTCGGATATGAAAACTTTTATTCGCACTATCCTGTTGGTCTAGCGGCTAGTGACCCTGACTGCTGAGCATAAGGTCGTGGGTTTGATTCCCACACGGGACAAAGATTTGTGTGATCCACAAATAGTTGTTCCGAGTCGAGTTCTGTGTGTCTTGATTGAATGTTTGTAAAGCTCCAGGAATTATTCCTAAACACAAAAATAAGGTATCTATTTGTTAAACAGAATTTGATAAAAAATTATACCGATACTTTACATCACTAAATTTTGGCTACTTTGATTACTACAGCGATAAATATAAAACCCATCAAAGATGTCAACTTAAGCAAGTTTGTCGTTGCTGTTTAGATGTCGAGGGTGTAATTGACCAAAGAAAAAAGAACTTTCCATTGATTTAACTTGCATTTTTTTTTTTCATTTAAATATATCAGTAAACTTATAATACACAACAAACTAAACAACAAGCTACATCATATATACGTACCATAACATAACTATTATAATTTTATTAAATTTTGGTCCGTTTTTCAATAATATTAACCCTTAAATCTTATCTATCAGCCATTACTTCAACCCAGTTTTATAGCCGTAACCAACGGATTCGATAGCATTTGATATTTTAACAGCACCGTTTTAAGCGTAGGATGTCTTAAATTCCACTTACCTCAATCAACTATGTAGAAGCATCCCTTCATAAATTTAGCTGATAAGACTTTTCTCAGAGGAGCTCACGTGTATACCAAATGCGGTTAACGTAAGTGAATTGATACTTTAAGAGTATCTATTAAAACCGATTGAGTTATGAAAATAATTGTTCTACCTAAAAATTATAATGTTAAAGTAATAGAGTAATAATCGACGTTGGCGTTATTACCAAGGCCTCGGATCAAGCGGCTGCGGGTTCGAACCCCACCCAGCACTACCTTCGTGAACTGAGACACATTCGATAAAACTCCCGTGGTGACATGTCGTAGTATGGAGCTATTTAGTCTATAGTGGTTATAAATTGGATGTGTGCTTGTGGAGATTAACGCTAACAAGTGATACATAATACTTTTAGGATTACCTTTAAAGGATTAAATTATGATTAAAACACATTTTATTTTAACAATTTTCATGCATATTGTACAAAGGCGCTTATTGCCCAAAACATTGTCATTCGTCAGAGTGTTGAAGATATAAAAAGTGATGTACAAATGTTTGCTTTAGTTCGATCCATATTGAAAATTCATAATACTCTATCAAAATGCTTTATTCCTAAACAATATTAATAATATAACCTCTCAAACCCATTTCGTAGAAACTTATGTACCCAGCTTCTAATAAATTATTCAGCCAGAACACGATATCCATTAGGTATATCTAATCGAAGTGGCTACATCCTAAGGTGTAATAAAGATATGATAGATTGAATTGGTCTGGTACCCTGCTTCAGGTATCTGCGATGTATTTAGTAACACAGGGCTGAATATCATATACGAGTATATACAGTAGCTGTATATAGAATGTGTTTTTGGTTTCTTTCTTTCACAATTTAATTATTTAAAATAATGCATTTTAAACAGCACAAAATTCGATTGTTTACTTACTTATGCTTTTTTTTTAAATATTAAAACATTAAATTCTATGTCACTTCCATTACTGAGACTAAGATGATTTGAATGTCAAACTCTAAGAATGCCGTTTAGTTTAGTTAGAGGACTCGGCCTTTCGAGTTCTAGGTATGCTCGCCTGACTTATTTGAGCTATTGCTCATAGTTCCCAATCTATCTCTATAAGCATATCCCTTCCCTACCTTTTCTATCTTCCCTTTCCTGTCAATCATACTCCAAATTATTCCCAAAGGTGCCCGGATGACGGCAAAAGGTTACTAACTAAATTTGGGGACTAATTGTGACTGCACGGACGGCGTAGAGGTTTAAGTTGTCACCTCGCCACTACGCTGTTGCGTCGAGTGTTGTGGGTTGGATCCCTGCACGGGAAAACACTTTGTGTAATCCTCATATTGTTGTTCTGAGTCTGGGTGTTCTTCGTGTCCATTGTTTGAATGTCTGTAAAGTCTCCCGCGACACAGGAATTAATCCTAGTGCGGGAGATGTCTTTTTAAAACAAGAAACAAGAAAATGTAGTCGTAAATTACGCCTCTGCTTACCCCTTTAAGGATAATAACGTCAGTGTATGTATGTATGAAAAAACATAACACAATTCTTTCGTGGTCGGGTAAAATAGGGACGGTCTTTCTTCAACTACCAACATAGATTCGAGAGATTAATGTATGAATACATTAGGGATAAAGGTGATCTCTCTTGCAAACTTGGAACCTCCAAGCCTGGATAGTGTTTTCACCATTTGCAGCAACAATATTACTACGTTCTATTGAATTGAGTGCTATTTTAAATCTATAACCAACATTTACCAATTAGATTTGCTCCCAATTACGTAATGGAGCCGTAATATTGCCGACAGACACTTTATGACTGTATACATACTGTCAAATCGATGACAGTCCGATCCTTTAGTTGCCTTTTACAAAACCCACGGGAAAGGATGGGGTTAGCTCTATTGTACTCTTCTGAGAACCACACGGCAGTAGTAGCTCGCTTGGTTAATAAACCAACAGAAAATAGCACTCACAATATTCGGTCCTATTGGACCGGTATATCTCCTTAAGGGATATAGGCGTGGGCGTGTGTGTGTTTATAAGTGTTGTTCTTGTATGCTATAGGGGCAAGCGAGCAGAAGAATCACCTGATAGTGAGTGACTACCGCCGCCACTGGACACCTTGCCGGCATTTGTACTGGTGAGGACACAGGTAACCTCACTCACTCAGTGAAACACAACCCAATTCTTGCTTCACTACCAATTTTCTATAGGCCCGTGCGAGCTAGCAATATACTCGTAATCGATGTTATGTGTTGACTTTCCACATTAATTGTAAATTTTTTTGTAGTGGTGTATCTACAAGAGTAACCATTATTTCTGGTAATATTGTCTATTTGCAACTAGAAATTAATTTTACAAGCGCAAGATATGAATTCATTTCGCGTACTACGATCAATACCAATTTTCCATCTAATTCTCAAACGATTTGTGCAGGTGAATATTAACTAGTTCTAGATATTCAATACGCTACTCATTCAAGGCAGATTTACTGCAATTGTGTTAAATATAATCGAAAACAAAAAGAAACGATAAAGTTAAGGATTTATCACAAAACTGCAGCTCAATCCACCGGAATCTCTTAAAATAAAGTCGACAATAACAAGGGTAATCGGCCACTGATATATTGAGTATAAAATCTACCACTCGATCTAATCAAGTAATGTCTCATTTGTGAGAAGGATAAATTGATGAAGGTCCTAATTGTCATGGTACAGGCGAATAAAGTGGACGAATAAGTGAATGTTTTCTTTGTTAAGTTAATTTATAGATAATAAGGATAATTACTGTAATTAAATATGGAGCAGTTCAAGAAAAAGATAAAGAACTTTTTTGATAGGAAAATTTATATATATAAGTGTTTTTTTTCTATTTTCGAAATTTTATAGTACTCTTAGTTACATAGGTAAAAAAACTCAAGTAGTCAATATATTCTGGAATATCAGCCAGGAATAAATAGCATCTAGTTGACGACGTATTAGTTAATACTAACAATATCTAAATGTTTGTTAAATTAACAAAGATTCTCGATTTCGGAAAAGGCCAGTGGTAGAGCCATGCTTAGGCACGAATGGGCCGGCTCGACCGGTGCGATACCACGGCCTCACAGAAAACTGGTTGTGAAGCAACGCCTGCGTTCTATTTTCTCGAAATGAGTGAGGTTTCCGGAGGCCCAACTCTTCCTCTCTTCTTTCCTCTCCCCTCATCCCGCCTCTCTTCCATCCCCTCCCCGCATTCATCTATCCCTCATCAGCCTCAAAGGCTGGCAGCTCATTTACGACTCTTGAGTAGCAGGTGTCCACGGACGGCGGTTGTCACTTACCATCAGGTGGCCCATCTGATCGCCTGTCCCCTATAGAATGAAAAAAGCGGCTTAGGGATTTGACTAACTCTGTAGTGAGATTGTAAATGTGTGTGCCTCTGCCTGTGCCACGCGTGTGTGTATGTATGTTATTGGTAATTGCTTTCTTGAAATTCGTAAATAGAATTACAACTTACACACTTTTTTTTATTGGGATAGAGGACAAACGAGCAGACGGGTCATCTAATTCTAAGTGACCACCTCGCCCATGGACAGCCTATCTCACAGGTGCATTGCCGGCCTTTTAATAAATATTTTTAACATCTGACAAAGGAAGACAGATAGATACATACACAAAATCTTGTTTCTCTTTTGATCATACATCTTCCTGAGAAATAAGCTTTGTATAAATCTTTACTATTTTAAAACCTTTTACAAAACGCTGTAAGAACACAACGTACAGAACATCAAAAACATCATAAATTGTCTTTCCTTTGATAACACATCTAAAACAATTAGTCATAATTAAAACTTGAACACTTAATTTAGAGATACTGCTATAATTTGCGACACAGATTGCCAATTAACGCTTTTGAATATCGAAAATCATGGAAATGTGTTGCTAGATATAGCTAATCGAACATCAAAAACATGTCAATCAAATATCGAGCAACAGATAAATTACACACATAAACTGTTAAATGTCAAGTCGTAGACTTTTTAGTTTTAGATTATTACTTTTTTTCGCGGTACAATAATAATATTTTTTTAGATTTAAAATTTTCTGAGCGAACCGTAAAATTAGTTGATTATATTTTTAAAATCTTGTAAATGGTACTTTTTTGACAAAACTAAAATGAAGTGTAGCGATTATCTTCACATTTGAAGCCCTTACCCGTACGAGTATATATATTAACCATAAACAATACAGTCCTTAAATACCTCTTATATTTGCCTTATACTCTGAGCACGGAGTAATGAGAAACAGCTAGCTAGGGTTAATGTTGCCATCACTAAGATTATACTCTCTGATCTTTCCGCTGTAAGATTACTGTGATAGTATTATCTACTAACTGCCTTAGCGATGGACTAGCCGTTCCCCGTAGTTAAAGGGTCACGTTGCGTTTCCTAATGGTGTGACGTTTTATATTTATATTAAATACTTTTATACGCCTGTGTCCCCTAAAGGGGTAGGCAAAGTTGTATTGTATTGTCCCACTAACGTAATTGTAAGTTTATTGCCGCCAACCGTCTGATAGATAACGGTCCGATTCCTTGGTCGCCTTTTACACGGCACCGTAACGAGCAATTTTTATTATTTAATTAAAAATTAAACAATCCAATTACAAAAAATAAACATTCAAATCTGACTAATAGAGCCAGAGATTAGTGCATTTTAATGAACATGTAAGTTATTACTATTAGTCAGAGGGCTCGGATTTTCCGGCACCACCCAGTTTGAGGTGTAGGTATGCGACCCTGACTTCCGTCAGATATTTCTATACTCCCCAATCTCTTCTAATATAATCTATTTTTCCTTCTCCCAAATTTCCCGACTAATTCCCAAAGTGCATTGTTGACGGTAATAAGTTTGCTCCCTATTACGTAAATGGGACTAAGTTTTTTTTTAATAATATCAAACAAACGGACAAACAAACAGACACCTGTCACCTGAATGTAAGTGACAACCGCCGTCCTTGGACACCTGCATCTCGAGAGTCTTAAGTGCGCTGCCCGCCTTTGAGGGTGATGAGGGATGGGGGGATGCGGGAAGGGGAACCAGGAGAGGGGGATGAGGAGATGGGAAAAGGGAAGTGAGATAGGGGAGAGGAAAAGGAGAAAGGGAGTTGGACATTTGGAAACCTCTCTAATTTTGGGGAAATGCAACGCAAGCCTTGTTTCACAACCATTTTACTGTGAGGTCGTGGTATCGCACCGGTCCATTCGTGCCTAAGCATGGCTTTATCACTAGCATTGTAAATAATATGTATTTTGCTATTATCTATAAATTTCAGACTACATATACCGAACCGATTAAAGTTTGAACAAATCGAACTCACTGTTGAATAACCTACTAGTTTATAGTTCTACTAATGATTTAAAATTGCTCAAACTTTGGTACTTCGTTTATATTAAGGATATGAGCTAGCAGTATTTTGTTAGTTTTATGTAGTTTACAGTCTAGTAATAAAATCACAGCTCAGCTTAAATGCTTTGAAATATGAATGCAATTATAAGTGACTAGCCGTTTCCCGGAGTTTGTGATGTTTTAAGACGTATAGAGATACTATATATTTATTAGTATTTTTACACTTTTATTCTAATAAAAAATAACTTTTAAAAAGATAGTTCTGGACTGGTAGTTCCTAAGATCAACAAGCTTCTCAGCTATATTACAAGAGCGTAATTTTCTTTGTTAGAAAAGACAATTCCCTTAGTTTAATTCCTGTGGTGAGGCGGACATAACAAACATTCAAATAACGGACACAAAGATAAACCAGGCTCAGATCAACTATTGCTGGATTACACAAAGCGTTGTCCCGTGCGGGGAATGAAGCCACAACACTCGGCGCAGAAGCGTGGTGGTGTAGTGACCACTTAAACCACTGCACCTTCCGTACAAACAGGCACAATTAACCGCCCACCTTGTATTTCTTTCAATTTTCAATAGTCAGTTTTGACCACATTTGATGGAAGTTATGTTAAAAGCAGCCATTAAGGATAAATAAAATCACAAAAGTCTTTAAACAAAACCGTTTAATAAAAAAAAATATGCCAAAAATCGATTTTACAAAAAATTTGCATGAAAATGTAATGACTTTAATTTTGAAAAAAACCGTCCGCTTTCTTTTTATTTAAATTTTAATAAAGAGAATTACTACCTCGGGCCCTGATGACTTCTTGTAGTCGGTTTGGCAATCCATCTACGAGGTCTTGAATATCCAACTGAGGGATATTATGCCACTCCTCTATCGCAGCCGTCTTGAGCTCTTGTAAGGTCGCAGGGGCTGATATTCTTGCTTAAATACGTCTTTTTAGGTTGTCCCAAATGTGCTCAATTGGGTTAATATCGGGACTGCGTGACGGCCACGGCAAAACTTGAATCCCGACCTCATCGAGGTATTGAATGACGGATCTTGCGGTATGGCATCGAGCATTGTCGTGCATTAATTTAAAGTTTTCACCAACAAATGGTGCGAAAGGTATGAGTAAGACTTCCTCCACGTATCTTTGAGCTGTCACACTGCCTCTATCAAACACCACTAGATCGGTACGAGCCTCGTAAGAGATACCTCCCCAAACCATTATGGATCCTCCCTGATAACCCACGGTTTCGATTATTGCACATGGAGCAAACCGTTCATTTTGGCGCCTATAAACACGCTGACGTCCATCTGGACCCCTTAAGGCTATTCTGCTCTCATCTGACTACAGTACGTTCTTCCATTGTTCCGTAGTCAAGTCAGCATATTCTCGTGCAAGGCAAGTCTTGCTCTACGATGCTGTGCAAGCAGCTGTGGACCGCGAGCTGGACGAAAAGCTCTCAGATTCCTTTCAGCCAGTCTTCTTCTTATCGTACGTTCACTTACAGTGACATTTCTCACCTCAAACAGATGTGTGCGCGCTTCAGTAGCGGTGCAAAAGCGATTTCTTAGCACGTTACTGACAACAAAGCGGTCATCCAGAGCCGATGTGCACCGATGTCGGCCTTGACCTGGCCTTCTCGTGTATGAACCAGTCTCCCGAAAGCGTCTGATGGCATCCCGCACTGTAGTTCGAGGTACACCAAGCGTACGAGCGATGCGACGTTGGCTATACCCAGCGTCAGCTAAAGTCACTGCCCTAGCAGCACCAGTTGCATCCAGTGGCATTTTTTTTCAGTCACAAACAATAATCGTACACTAAAAACTCAAATTAAACAATGTTCGTACACGATAGCAGACAAGAACTAGAAATGTAATCAATGTAACGTTACTGCAAAAATGTCAAACAGAGACTAAATTCTAAAAACGCTTCGGCGATACAAGTTTAAGGGTCGAAATAAGGGTTTTTAAGTGTTTAGTTTATTGCTAAAGTACCCACTTAACTAAAAACAAAACAGTAGATAAGCCACAGTTAACATAAACAAACAGGGTGACGAAAAATATAGGTGGGCGTTTAATTGTGCCTGTGAGGTTTACTAAGGAAAGGAATGCAAATCTATTCACTTATCTGAAACAAATGAAATATTTTTTTTGGAACGACTGCTGATGCTAGACAAGCTCATCATTTTATTAGCATATACATTTTAAAAATAGGAACATAGAGATTGATGAATAAGATACACTGTTTTATAAATAAGACCAATGAAGGAAAAGCTTCTGAATCAGTTGCGATAATAATCATTAAAGCAAAGCTACGCCATACACAATAATACCTGGGAAATTGCTTGCAACGGACTCTCAACGCAGTTTAAAGAAAATAAACCAGTTTTACTGTCACATATTCTTGATATCAAATTTCTTTACACACTTTATTTAATATATAAAACATATATTATTTTAAACGTTAAACGAATATTTTAAGTACTCATTAAACTTTAATTTAAATAAATATTTACATTTGTAATATGAGCAGGTAATTAGAACGTATTAGTTATAGACATGTTTAGTGTAAAAGTAATAATTACAAAATACTGGTAGTAGAGCCATAGCCAAGTGTGGTAATTAACAATATTACAAATAACATTAATCATAAATTAAGACGCGCGATGTGCGCGGGAAGGCAGAGGTGCATTAGACACTCACAGTGCCTATTACAATTTGATACCACTATCATTAGAATTACCGTCTACCGGAGCAAGGGGTGTAACGGAGGGCAAATTAGGAGTATTTAAAGAGTGAGGTTGCTTATACTAATGAATTGGCAAGTGTAACTCGAACTGGCTGTTTTAGAAATTGCTCAATTCTATAGTCACAAGAGAAAGGCAACTTTTACGTGGTAGAGCCTTGCTTACGCAAGCATGGGTCGGTTCGACCGGTGCGATACCACGGTCTCACAGTGAACCGGTTGTGAAGTAACACTTGCGTTGCATTTCCCCGAAATTAGTTAGATTTCCGGAGGCCCAACTCCCCCCTCCTTATTCCTTTCCCCTGACCTCCCGCCACTTTTCCCATTTCCTCATCCCCGTCTATTTCCCCTCCCCGCATACTCTCATTTATCTTCACTTACGACTCTCTAGTTGCAGATGTCCGTGGACGGCAGTTGTCACTTAACATCGGGTGACCCGTCTGTTCGTATATAATATAAAAAAAATGCTGTTTATTAGTATAATAAACGATAGAAGAAGAACATAGGTCTTAATCTCATTGGATGAATAAAATAAGAGGAAGTTCCAGGAAGCTTTCGCACGTGATATAATTATGCCGGGATTCGCAAAAGAAAGTTTGGAAATTTCTTTTTTAATTTTAATAGTAAATCTTGGTGGCGAATTTCACCTTTCTACCTACTTAAATGAAACAACAAACGTAACATGACAATGTCTTTACTAAAAAGAAAAATAAGAAATTAGAAAACAGAATACTGTCAGAGAAAAAAAAAAAACAAATAGCCCATGCATCACCAATCGAAATTAAATCTCAAAGCTTTAAAACAATATCTCTGTCAGTGCAAAAACTGGAGTGTTTTAGCTACTTCATTAATAATTTATACGCAGCCGAGCTTCTTGTTTCTCGCCATGGAATAATGACGAATGAATAATGAACTTATAAGTTCGCCTTTTAGACTGTTTGTACCATGTTTAAGTATATACAGATTTACAAGATGATTCTTAGATAACTTTACATCTAGAGATTCTAGTATGCTTACTCTAAAACAATGCTTGTTGGTTTGATTGCTTGGTTGAATAAGTTAATCTCTGGACCTAATAGAAAGTTTTAACATTTTTTACCAGTCTTCGCAAGGTTTTTTCATGATTTATATAGGGTAAGTGACTATCGTCGCCCATGGAACTTGCAAACAAAGAGTAGTAATTGATGAGGGGATGGAAAAGAGGAGAGGGGAGTAAAAGAAGAAAGGGGGATTGAGATGTCTATAAAGAACTGAGGGGAAGGAGATTTCGGTTTCCTTACCTTTACCTCACTCACTAGGCAATAGAATGCCAGGATTGTTTGTCTGCAGGTTGTCTGTGAAGCCGCGGTATTACTCCGAACCATACTCCTCCATCGGAAGACTGGCTGGAAGACTTACTCCTCGAAAAAGGTCTCTTGTCGAGACCGAAACTAGTCGGGCATCCTTAAAATCTTCATAGTGGTAGAGCCATGCTTGCTTAAGCACGAATGGGCCGGCTCGACCGGTGCGATACCACGGCCTCACAGAAAACCGGTTGTGAAGTAACGCTTGCGTTGCATTTCCCCGAAATGAGTGAGGTCTCCGGAGGCCCAAAATCCCCCACCCCCCTAATGATAGCGCTGTTAACGAAAAGGATACCCCAGGGGGGTACCAGCGCTAGCGTTGGAGAATCCCCCCCTGGACGTCCACCCTCAGTACGGATTATGCCTGAGCGTGGACGCCCAGGCTGCCCCTCGTACTCTGGGGGGGGCTCAACTGCGCTCTCAAAATCTGCTCGGGGCAAGAGAAGGCATACCATGGCACCCCCTGTCACGTTTACCGTGGATTTTTGTAACATCAGGGGCTTACATTCGAACCTCGACACTGTCCACCACCACCTTGAGACAGCAAAGCCGGCCTTGCTCTTTTTAACCGAGACGCAGATATCATCTCCAGCGGACACATCCTACCTCTGCTACCCTGGGTACGGACTGGAACACTCCTTTGTTCCTAAGGCTGGTGTATGCGTGTACGTTAGAGATGATATCACTTCTCGCCGCCTCGGCAATCTTGAAGGTAGGGACCTCTCCATCTTATGGCTACGTGTAGACTGCGACGACCATCCCCGCCGGATAATCCCAATGTCGTTGCTGACTCTGTCGCGGATGTTGTGCTTCAGGGTATGGAACTTTTCATTCCATTCTCCCTGATTCCCAGGTGGCAAGTCCCAGCCTTGGTTTGGTCGAACCTGCAAAGCGGCGTCCCGCCGAAAGCAGGAATGTTACCAAGCATGGGCTAATGCAGCTACAGCACGGGATGTAAAGACCAGCACATTAAAGAAGCAATTTAACTTTGCCTCCAGGTCCCTCAAAAGAGTAATTGCTGGGGCGAAGTCGGCTCACATCGGCAGAATTGGCGGGAGACTAGTTAGTCTCCCCTCCGGAACTCATGCATTCTGGTCTCTTGCCAAAGCTGTCCAGGGGAACTTTTGTAAGCCATCCCTTCCACCTCTGCGCATAGGAGATAATTCGTTGGCCCACGACGCTAAAGAAAAAGCCGATCTTCTGGGCAAACTTTTTGCGTCCAACTCGACCCTGGACGACGGGGGAAACGCACCGCCGACCATACCGCAGTGCGAGACCCGCATGCCGGAAGTCCGGTTTACACAAAGGGCAGTGCGTAAAGCGCTTCTTTCCCTCGACGTTCATAAGTCGAGTGGGCCCGATAGAATCTCTCCTATCGTGCTGAAGACGTGTGCTCCAGAGTTAGCACCGGTTTTAACGCGCCTTTATCGGCTTTCCTACTCTCTTGGCGTAGTCCCGAACTCATGGAAGACAGGACATCGCTCGGATCCGTCCAACTACAGACCCATAGCCATCACCTCCTTGTTCTCCAAGATAATGGAATCCATTGTTAACTGCCAGCTCCTCCGGTACTTAGAAGACCACCAGCTCCTCAATGATCGACAATACGGCTTCCGTCAGGGTCGTTCAGCTGGTGATCTTCTCGTATACTTGACTCACCGGTGGGCACAGGCGATCGAGACCAAGGGGGAAGCGTTGGCCGTTAGTTTGGACGTGGCGAAGGCCTTCGATCGGGTCTGGCACAAAGCGCTCCTTGCGAAGCTTCCTTCCTATGGGCTTCCCGAGAAACTGTGCAATTGGCTCACCAGTTTTCTTACAGACAGAAGCATCAAGGTCGTTGTTGACGGTGCATGCTCCGACTCGAAGTCTGTTAATTCTGGTGTCCCACAAGGCTGTGTGCTATCACCTACGCTGTTTCTTCTGCATATCAACGACATGCTGCAGATTAGCAGCATCCATTGCTATGCAGACGATAGCACGAGTGATGCCCTTTACACCGGCCGCGCTAACATTTCTCGGGTAAACGTCATCGAAAGCCGATCCAAACTTGTGTCTGAAATCGAAACTTCTTTATCAAAAGTTTCAGATTGGGGTCGACTTAACCTAGTCCAATTTAACCCCACGAAGACACAGGTTTGCGCGTTCACCGCTAAAAAGATGCCATTGGTCGTATCACCTCAATTTGAGAGCACTTCCCTAACTGCATCAGCCAGTATCGGAATGCTTGGCGTCGATATATCAAGCGAAGTCCAGTTTCGCGGTCACTTAGAGAGTAAGGCCATATTAGCCTCGAAGAAGCTTGGTGTGCTAAACAGATCGAGACAGTATTTTACTCCGGCCCACCGCCTGCAACTTTATAAGGCGCAGGTTCGGCCGCACATGGAATACTGTTCTCATCTCTATGCAGGTGCACCCCAGTACCAACTTCTGCCTCTTGACCGCATTCAACGGAGAGCGACTCGCATCATCGACTGCCAAGATATTTCTGATCGACTTGACACCTTGGCGTTGCGTAGAGATGTAGCTTCACTCTGCATCCTCTATCGCTTGTATCATGGGGAGTGTTCAGAGGAATTGTTCGGACTTATACCGGCTGCTGGTTTCCGCCATCGTCCTACGCGACAAAATATCCATCCCCATCACCTGGACGATTGGCACTCCACCACTGTGCGCTTCTCGAGAAGCTTTTTGCCTCGCACAACCAGCTTATGGAACAAATTGTCGCCTGCCGTATTTCCGAACCGATACGACCTTCAAACCTTCAAGAAGAGAGCGTACCTCTACCTAAAAGGTCGGCAACGCACTTGTGACTCTTGAGTTGCGGGTGTCCATGGGCGGCGGTAGTCACTTACCATCAGGTGACCCGTCTGCTCGTTTGCCCCCTATCGCATAAAAAAAAAAAAAAAAAAATACACACGTTAGTAAAACCGTGTATTTAAATAATTAGAACTTTATAATGCAGTCGAGTTTCATGCGTTTTAATTGCACTTCATAGTTTCAACTAGCGTATATGTTGCCACGAGTATGAAATTGTAATAATTGATTATGCAGACGCAACACAGTACATTTCATTAGATGAGGGAAATGAAGCAGACTTACGCTATTGATCGGTGGCGAAGAGTAGAAAAGTTCATTTCCACTAAGCCTATAGTACATACAGAACTCTGACTGACTCTTAATATTATAGATACTTCTGATATCGTTATATATAGATTGGTATATTTTTATTTTATTGTTATTTTTTTTTAACAACCCCCGCATTACGATTAATTTCTGTGTCGCGGGGGACTTAACATTGAAACAACGGACACAAAGGACTCTCAGACTCAGAATAACAACTTGAGCACTTCACAAAGTGTTGTCCCGAGTGTGGATCGAACCGACAACACTCGGTGCTGCATAGTGGTGGCAAAGTGACCACTGAAACCACTATGCCTTCCGTGCAGCCAACATAAAATATATTAAGATATAGAATATTTTATGTAACGCAAGTAAATTTAAATATCCCTTCAGTGGTTTTAGAACTTTATGTACCGTTTGTCGGCACGAACATCAATAATATATTTGGGCTCATGTGAAAACAGTTTAAAAAGGGGTATGTCAAATCATAAATAAAAAAAAAAATTATAATCCTGTGTTGCTGAAATCCTAACCAACATAAAACTAACGAATACAAAATACACTCATTCCTGAATAACCGGAGGGGTAGGCAGAGGCGACTGTAAATGCCCACTTTTTGAATACATTTATTTCATTCCACATACGTAATAAGGGCAAGTATTGCCGTCATCCGGATACTGTATGTCTGCATATATACTGGCTGCAGGATAACAGTCTAATCCCTCACTCAACTTTTACGGTACACCCACGGTAAGAAATGGATTACCCTAGTCTGCTGCATCAAGACCGGAACGGCGTAAGCATGAAAAAATACAAATTATAATTAACCAAAATACCATAATTTTCCGTAATTAACTAGTCACTAATTTAACTATATATACAGAACCCTTACGGCTGAATAATGTAGTCTTAGATGACAGAATAATAAATCTTACTACCATTTTAAATGCAAAAATTTGGATTCATGTATGTAACCGAATCACGAGAGAATTTAGGGGAGAGATTATAATCTGGAATAGCAATTAGGCTAATATTTATTACTAAAAAAATCAAGTTTCAAAATTTAAACGCTAACATAATCGTGTTCAACAGGTAGTGGAATACAAAATATGAATGCTTAGAAAAACAAGTTTGAGCCGCCACCAAGTTTGAAAGTGTAGTGTGTGCAGATAGAGAGCTCAGACTTCATGCCACCAGTGAGTTGGAATTATGTGTTATGGTATGCGACCCTGACTTGCTCGAGCTGCTGCTATTGGGGAGTTCCAATCCATCTGTATCAGCAATATCAATTTTCTTCCCTTTCTATCCTCCCTTTCCCATCTAATTTACAAAAGTGCCCTGATGACGGCAATAGGCTAGCACACTATTAAATAGGACTAAATTATTACCGACGATATGGTGATATGCGTGAGTATATGTATGTATGTATGTATGATAAAGCGTTGCAGCCATAGTCATCCCAACGATCAAACAAATAAAATCAAACTTTACATTTTCATTGATTCAATGACAATATTGCTACATAATACCACCAAGTAAGTGCAGGTTTCAATTTAGATAAGTTAATTGGAAAATAGGGCGTACGACGTCCATAAGTAAGACTAGTCAACATAAAACAAGTAGCGGGCCCATAATTGGATGATATTGGCATAGGACTGTATATCCTAATTTGGAAACATCAAAGAGAAAACGCACCTTATATCTATAAAGATCTATTTATAGAAATAAAAGCAATGAATATACCTTACATTGGCATTATAGCTAGATTGCTTTTGCAATAAAAATCCATACTGATGAAATCCGATTACTAGTTCCATATCAAACTATCAATGTAAGTTTTAATATCAAGTATGTTCTTCTATTAAAGTTCACCACTGCTACTCTTGCAGAGCCGATTTAAAAGTTGTGCATCAAGGTTTTCCAAGTATAAGTATGGCTAAACAAATGAGATGGTAGCATAATGAATGGAACTGCATAAAAATTGCAACTGCATAATTAAGTTTATCTTGGGACAAAAACAATAACCAAGAAAACAGTAATATCTGTCTCAGATTTAACGTGTTACATTTGTTTTGTTGGTAAAACTCCAAGATTAACAAAATTGCAAATCGACTTCAGAATTTTTTATATTATTACAGTGTTATATTTTTAAAAAATTAACAAATTTCAACCCAAGAAACATAAAGGTCGTCCTAAATTCAACCCGTATATATAGTTATTTTTATTTTTCAGGAATAATATTTTTTAAGTGTACAATAAAGAGATATAAATAAAAAACATAATTCACTTTAAAAATCGTGATATTGAGTTATTCTTCCCTTTCGCTATTTCGCACAAACTTAATCCAAATCTGAGACTTATATGGTTTTCTCATGGATTCTATTGTCAGAACTGGACCAAATTGAAATGGCATTACACGGGAAGATCATCAAAATCGGCTCACACATTTGAAAGTTCTGAAGGTATTAGTTTCCATCAAGTACTAAAAACGATAAAAGTATTGAACGTTTTTAGTTTCAACGTGACTGCAAATAACTCAATTTTTTAAAAGTATTTTCATCGAAACTCAACTCATAAGATATGGAAACAAATCTTCACAGTAAAGTATATTCCTTATAGAATCGATATCGGCTACGATCTTCTCAATGACTGTGTCTTAGAAAAAAGACATTTGTTGTTCATGATTAACGTTAGAGAATTCGATAATATTAGATATTTTGAGATAAGCCGATAATTTATACATGTAACGTTTTATTCAGACAACGGATCAGTAAACAAGAAACATTAAATACAAAAATTTAAGTAGTTATATGCTAATGCTTTTTATTTTAAGACCGACTAGACTATGACGAGAACCCAATAATTGAATTGATATGAAAGAGTACTCCGGTGAACTCTAGACATGCATAGATACATATTGATCTTATCCGAGATAAATTACTAAAGGGCAGCAAGATAACAATGTAATGTGTTTTCTGAATACAGAAGGAAGATGTAAACGAAGTTAAATTGCAAACTGATTTCTAAAATATCTTAAATTTTCGAACAAATTATTAAAATTACTAATTCATCTCTAATATAAAGTATCACATCAATTTACACATATTTAAAACTACCAACGCTAACTTATTTAACTTTTTACACAGAAAAATATGAAACCAAATCTTCCGTTTTGATACTAAAACTAGACATCACATATTCTAAAAGCGGTATTACATAATATTACCATAACTTGGTTCCTCGCTGTCTGCTTCTATCAATACCACGGCAACATTTAAATTTCAAATTCACACATTAATAAATATAGAAAAACCTTATTTATTGGCTATGCTAACACCTGGTCGGTAACCTGCAGATATTAAGATAATATAATAAATAATAAAAGATGTCTAAACTTCATTAGACGCTAATGGAGTGATGAGGAAGTCTGTTGTGTATGTAAAGCTACGAACATATTTGATTACATTGATTTCTTTGTCAAAATTATTTATGGAAATTTATACAAAGATACTATTGATATTAGTATTATAATGCTATTAATGGATAAGGGTAATTTAAGTAGTAATGTAAGGGGATTTTAATTTGATATTATGTCTTCTCTACTTGTGTGGCTTTGTATTCATATAACAATATTGATGTAAGCCAAATACCTGGAATAAACATAAACAAAGTACTATAAAAACGAATCTCATCTCAGATACATACTTAGGAAGGAGGTCTCCAACTCTCCCAGATGACCATGCCTGCCAGATTACAGCCGAAGCTTGCTCATCATCGTGAGAAATTTTATAGCGCGATATGGTTTCATAGTAATAGTGCAGTTCGACGAGCTGTTACCACACAACGTATCATACAATTATTGACTTAAAAAATTATTACAAGAGGCGTATCAAATTCTTTTGACTTGCCACGTGTACAAATTGAATCTGACATCTTTGAGAACGAAAACTCCTACTTTTTCTATTACCCAGAAGAGAATAATTTACACCTAGATAAATAATATTATTAAAATATAGATGATTTTGTTAAACATTTACGATAATGTTAAATTTTGCTATTGACCTTTTGCCATAATCATATGTTAGAATTCCGTTGTTAATGTGAATATTAATGTGTTTAAATAATACTTCAGTTCTAATAACAGCCTGTGAGTTATTGCTCCGTGATACGCTTTAGCTTTAGATTGGTTCATTTTATAGCATTTTAATTTTATTCCAATACTGTCATAACAAAATTTGGGAACTGCAGACGTTTATACACCATGTTTAACGATATTTTTGGTATTCTCAAATTACGGTGTGAGTTTAAACGATTTGATCCCTGAATACTAAAATATATGTTTACTTTTTGTCAAAACATATTTTAAAAAGGTCATCATCCAGAACTACAAAATACAAATAGAAATTACTATATAATAGTTTCTTCTGGATTTCTTTAGGATATGGATGATGATAAGGCAAAAGACTGTGTAGCAGCATGGTTACTTATTCCTTCTCTTAAGTATTATCATCACACCCTAATTACGTACATATAAATAGATAGGAGGCAAACGAGCAGAAGGGTCACCTGATGGTAAGTGACTACCGCCGCCCATTGACACCCGTAACTCAAGAGTCACAAGAGCGTTTCCAGCCTTTTAGGTAGGATTAAGCGACAATTTGTTCCATAAGCTGGTTGTGCGAGGCAAAAAGCTTCTGGAGAAGCGCACAGTGGTGGAGTGCCAATCGTCCATGTGACATTTAAAATTGCCTTTTGGGCCTATTAGAAATAAATGCTTTGACTTCGACAGTTGGATAAATAATCGATAAATAATTTCCTTTCCAATGTCATTTCTCATTTATATCTAGCGTTTTCCATACGTCTGGGTATATTGATATTTATAAATGCTATTGAAAAGTTCATAGGAGAGAAGGCTTTTTTTATATATATCTAATCCTAATCTAGCCTCCATAAATTTATTGGCCAAACGTCGATTGAAACAGCCTTATCTCACGAACTGTGAAATTATCGATTTGACCCCGTGTTTCATTTTTAGAGCACAGTAGGATCTAAAAATATTTTTTTGTTATTAATGTATTTTGATATTAAATGACTTGACTTGCCGTGTGGTTTTCGGTGGAACTGAATAATACGACCCCATCTCTTCGCATGGGTGTCTTGAAAGGCGACCAAGGAATTGGACTGCAATTTATCAGACAGTATATATACAGTGCTGCAGTGCCTGTGCGTGTGTATGTATTACGTCTTCCAGTTAGTTTTGAGGGAACGTGTCAAGTAGCTATCGCGACACGTCGGTACAAGTTACTTAAATATTCGATGCAGCGTGTTTTAGCTTGCACTTTAATTATTCGAAGTGACGCACTTACAGTAAACGCACGCAAGTTTTTAGTGTGATTAAATATGGAACGCGATAAGTATTATATTCATCATTTACTACTATACTTTTTCGATTTAAGAAAAACAGCAGCAGAAGCTCACAGACTTATTTAAGTTACGTATTATATATCTGACTCTAATGACGATTTAAAAGTGGTAATTTTGATTCAGAGGATAAAGTACGTAGTGGAAAACCAAAAAAGTTTGAAGACGGTGAATTGCCGGCGTTATTGGACGAAAACCCTGCCCGCATAGTATAAGAGTTAAATGTAGGTACATCAACAATTTCTGACCAAATCGGTAAAATTCAAAAACAAGGAAAATGGGTTCCACGTGTTATATCAGAATTAGCGATGCAAAATCGAGTAACCATTTGTGTTTCACTACTGTCTCGTCACAAAAAGAAATCTTTTTTGTATCAAATCGTTACCGGCGATGAAAAATGGATCTACTATGATAATCCAAAATGTAGGAAATCATGGGTAGATCCTGGTCAACCGTCCACATCGACTCTGAAGCGTAACATTCACGTTAATAAGGTATTGTTATGCATTTGGTGGGATATGAAAGGTGTTATTTATTATGAATTGTTAAAACCAACTAAAACAACCAAGCCAACTGAAGCTATCACAGCTGAGCATTATCAACATCAATTAATCGAATTGAGTCATGCATTGAACCAAAAACGTCTAAGAATTGCACATAGAAAACAAAAGGTCATTTTACTGCATGACAATGCTCGCCAACACATCGCAGAAGCTGTAAGAGATACACTTTCAGATCTACAGTGGGAAGTGTTACCGCATCCCACATATTCAAGAAATTGTGCTTCTTCTGATTACCACCTATTTCGATCTATGCAACACAGCCTTGCAGTCAGCACTTTAAATCTTACGAATGTATCGAAAAATGGATCGACGAATGGATCGCTTCAAAAGATGTTCAGTTTGTTTTTACGATGGAATCTATCTGTTGCAAAAAAAATAGCAAGAGGTTGTAGATGTAATGGAGCATATTTTGTTTAAAATATAAATTATCGTTTTTATAATTAATAAAACCCTCAAAACTAACCGGAAGACCTAATATATGTTATTTAATATTTGTAATCGCTCTCTCAAAATCTTAGAAAGAATTTCAAACATTCTTGAGTCATAAGTAATACTGACCACACATAAACAAAAATCTTTATCCGCTGATTGACACATTATAAAAGAGGATCTTCCAGGACCTCTGGAGACAAACTGGAACACAAAACAGTGAGTAGATGGTAAGTTTACGGATGTAACACGATAAAAATAACATACTTGCGTGTCTTTTTCTCGGTTGGAGAGTTAAGATAAGATCTCAAGATGTCAACTGGTTGGACAACTTTTTTTTTCCTAGTTCTGCCGAATGATTTGCGTATAAATGATGTATTTGGCAGTTTACGTTTAATATTCAAATTGAAACTATGATTAAAAAAATTTACTGTCTCTCTCATAAGCAGTTTATTGAATTTCTACACACATTTGATTTATTTGCATTGTATTTTAAGTATTTCATAGTTTGCAAAGGAGTGTAGCATCTGTGTACGCAGAATGAGATAATGTGAATATACACAAATTTATCTATATGCCATTAACATTTTATATCACTAGACTAGTAAGTAATATGAATTATAACATTACTTTTAATGTGCTAAACGCAATAATAACTTTGAAAGCAATAGATTTATACTTCGACATCAACACAACCAATACTATTACTTATTAACATATCAGTCTCTAGAACGGTATTGATTACCGATAAAATTTATATTTGAATATTAATTAATTTGGAAATTTTACATACATATTAAAGCGGTCCCCGGATTAATAGGGCCACGATGTTGGTGTCGTGTTTGATTAATTTTACTAGTATGTCGTGAAACTTGACTTTTGTGGCATTTCTGTGTTTTTGTACTATGGATGGAGTAAGTGTTAAATTTTAATGAATTATAATTCTGTATTAGGAAACTATAATATATTTATTGAATTAGGAAGAAAAACTAATATAACAATAAATAGATTAATGGGCGGGTAGTATGCCGTGTGGTTTTCGGTGGAGTTGAATAACCCCACTGAGTATCAGTAAATCCCTTCTTCTCCTGGGGGAGTCGTAATGGTCAAAGGCGACTATAGGATCGGACTATTAGATAATAGTCTGACTGACAGAAGTCAGACAGTATATATACAGTCATACAGCGCCCGAATGACGTCAATAGGCTTGGCCTCTTTTAAGAAAGAGAGACTACAGTACTGGGCAAAAAATAATGCACATCGACCTCTAGAAAGAGACAATCGGCTAATTTCTTCTTTGTAGAGCGTTGTGAGTTGCTTATTTTAATTATTATTTTTATTTATTTTTTTATTCTATATGTGTTGTCCTAAGATTATAGTAAATTTAAAAAAAAACATGTATGTTTCCGTATTGATTTATTTATTTTGAAAAGTGATACATCCTCAAGATGTCCCTTGCGGGGATCGAATCCACAACACTCGGAGCGGCAGCGCGGTGGCGAGGTGACCTTTTAAACCGCTCCGGGTGTGCGTTTGAGACGCCTCAACTACTCTCTCGGAGATTAAGGCATGAGTGTATGTGTGAGTTTAAGTATGAGCTTGAGTTGGACGATGTCTAAACTATCGTAATGAGCAAGTGCCCTTGGTCGAGGCTGGTCATTTCTCTACTGCTATTATTTAATATGGTTATATTTTTTTTGTTATATTTTCTAACTGATGTTACGTTTGATTGGCAGTTCTAATCGTTGTTTTTTTTTTTTATGCAAACGAGCAGACGGGTCATCTTATAGTAAATGACTACTGCCGCCCATGGACACCCGCAACTCAAGAGTCACAAGTGCGTTGCCGGCCTTTTAGGTAGGAGTACGCTCTTTTCTTGAAGTTTTGAAGGTCGTATCGGTTCGGAAATACGGCAAGCGTCAACTTGTTCCAGAAGCTGATTGTGCGAGGCAATAAGCTTCTGGAGAAGCGCTCAGTGGTGGAGTACCAATCGTCCAGGTGATGGGGATGGATATTTTGTCGCGTAGGACGATGGCGGAAACCAGCAGCCGATATAAGTCCGAATAACTCCTCTGAACACTCCCCATGACAATTACTGACTCATGACAATTAAAATATATCTAATCGGTAGGATTGAAAGAAATTATAGTCAAATTTAATTTTAATTTGACATGCTTTGCTGTCCTAATGACAAGAGTTATCCACTTTGTTATTGTAATAATTATACCTATGTAAGCGTTTTGTTTTGGTTAATTGTTTATAACGTGGTAGAGCCATTCTACGGCACGTATGGGCCTTCTCGACCGGAGTACACCCACGGCCTCACAAAAAACCGGCTGTTAAGCAATGTGTGACCGAGTGAGTGAGGTTACCGGAGGCCCAACCCCCTTTTCCTTCACCTCCTTCCTTTCCCTTCCCCTCTTTATCCTTCTCCCGTTACAACAACACACACAAATTGTATTATCTATACAATTTGTGAATGCTAAATGTAGCGTGACAATAGTATATTTGTCAGTTTCCCTATTTGGCACTTGGCCCCGATGTTCATACGAAGTGTAAGTTAACTTGGTATGAAAGATTTGTAACTGTGGGAATATCAAAAGTGAAATATACTATTATTGTATTGGTCTCAGCAGGTTTGTCAAGAGCCAAATAATGCCTGATTAAATCCTGAACTTCCTACATTATATAAAATGTTTTTTTTAATTCATATTCTTTTTTTTTTACTGTAGAGGGACAGACGAACAGACGGGTCACCTGATGGTAAGTGACAACCGCCGTCCATGGACATCCGCTTCTCAAGAGTCCCAAGTGCGCTGCCCGCATTTGAGGGTGATGAGGGATGGGGGACGCAGGGAGCGGAAAGAAGAGAGAGGGGATGATGAGAAAGGAGATGAGGGGAGAGGAAAGGGGAGAGGGGGAGTTGGGCCTCCGGAAACCTCAATCATTTCGGGGAAATGCAACGCAAGCATTACTTCATAACCAGCTTTCTGTGAGGCCGTGGAATCGCACCGGTCGAGCCGGCCCATTCGTGCCTAAGCATGGCTTTACCACGTACAAAAATTATATGTCTTAAGCAATCTGTTTTATATTTACAATTTTTAATTACACTTTAATTATGTCCTATTGCGATCGTATGGTTGGTGTTAATATAGTTTGATATCCATCTAAAAAGTTTAAACTGCTACGCATCTTTTGACAAAATTTCAAAAGAACTTTCACCGTTTCGCCTAACAATAAGCCCATTAAAAAGTTAACCAACAAATAAAACTGTAATGTAACCCGGAAAATTGATATTGCCGGCAACTCGAGAAGAATTTCAAATTTGGACTTAAGTTATATCAAAAACAAAAGGCTTGAAAACAACCGAGCTACTGAATATTTGAACGGTCCAACCGCATCGAACTTGAGCAGGCGAGTACTAATGATAAATTCAAATCTCTATCCCTTAGAGAGCAAGGCAATCAGACGTCGAACAAAGGTTACAGCGCCAGAGGCGGAACTTCAAGCTTAAAGTTCGCGAAAAGAGCGAGCTGTGTGACTTATACAGCTGCTTCCATTTCAAGGCTTAAAAAATATTTTATTTATAATATTGTCGGTCGTTGATCGTTTTACAATTATAGAGGTGCGCGGGTTGTAAAACTAAAACAGAACATATTTGCTAACTGCTAAAAGATTTTCAGCTAAGAATTAAAGAGTTCCTTTCATCGTATTTGCAAGAAGGCCGATTAACACTGATTCCTATTTCGTTTAAAAATATATTTTTGTTATAACAGACTGTTTTACATCTGATTCATGACAATCTTTGAACTCGCCTTTGCAAATTAAGTCAATATAAAAAATGCATTAAAAATTTTCCCCAACAGGGTTTTGAGACAGATTCAATAGAATTTTTTAGCTGTTATGACCCAGTTTCACACGTCAGTCATTCTCGTTTTATTCTCAGTTTGTCATATAAATACAAGATTCTATACGTGTTGTATATAATAAGTATAGTAGAGAGGCTGTATATAATTGCATAATATGCCTCTATCTCCTAGTAAGGCCATAATTAATTTGTCATGTTTAAAAACGTTCTAGTGACAATAAGGTTCTCATGATATAGTATGGCTTTGATCATCATGGAATTTCTGAAGAAAACATATGTTTGTTTTAAACTTAAGAATGTTTTAGATACACATAATAACATAAAGGATCGGAGAATATTTTTCTGATTTGCAATAAAATAATTCAATTAATATATTACACAACAATAATTCTAGACTTTTTTCCGTTTATTATCTTGGTAAATTTCTTAAATGTCGATTAAATAGGCCTTCCATTAGCGCCAGCCTGAGGGCACCGGACAGGATTACTCTTCGCCTAAACAAAATTGAGGCTGAGAAGTGGCGCGACTTATTTCACGTCTGTCAGAAAAAAATTCCAAAAAAAATTAAAAGGAATTGACTTTGAACTCAACTTGTCAAATAATTAAGTTGTTTTTTAATTATTTTGATCGATAGTCTATATAATTATTATATATGGGACCAAAAATACGAAGCAGCACTTTACCTTTAACGTTTTCATTAACAAACCATTAGTAATCAGTATTTGGGTGGTACTCGAAACATTAAAATCTCATCCACATAGATTCCCTGCGGTTCTAGAAAGTGCATTGTTATCTCAGCAGGAACCTTGACACTGTAGTTTAATCGTTTGTAAATACACCTGTCTGATAATTTTATATCTGAGCCTGTTGATTTAAAATGGGACGTCTTTGAACTTTTGTGTTCGACGATATATTTAGAGACGATTATATGCCTTTCAACGATAATAATTATTTCATGCTAGATCACAATAACTGATAGATTTTGGCTTCTGATTCTCAATGAAGCATGGTACAGATTTTGAAGCAAAAAATCCCAACATTTTCTAGGAACAGGAAGATTAATTGATATACATATATAGAAAATTAAAAAGCTACTGGTTTATATAAAGGTTTAGTATAGTGCGAACGATTGAATGAACAATGCACCAATAGTGTTCTAAAACAAAGAAACATTATTGATTATAATGATTATACAGTAAAGCGATTTTTTTTTAAACTATCACAAAGACAATCCAATGATACGTTAAAATATTTTTTCATTTCTTGAGGTATGTAAATACTTGAGAGTGCATGCAATAGACAATGAGGTTCGTCTTTTGCATGTATATTGAATAGACAACCCTTAAGACTATGGGCTTTTTTTTTTAATAAACGTGTATGATTGGTAATTAAAATAAATGAGTGACTGATGATCATACTTCATGATCGATTGATCATATGTTCATAGTGTTCCTGGTCAACCATTATTAATGGCTTAGCTTAATCATACATCAATTCTAATAGACATTTATACAGGAAAATGTTTTGCTCATCATCTTAACAATACTGTTGCAAAAATATATAGCTTCTTTTAAATAATCGTTTAGTCAAACTAGTCAAAGTAGAAATTGGCTACAGTATCAGTATTTCCTGTCACAGCTTTATTAATATTCTCCCAGACTATTAATCGAATAATATAAAAGCCTCAATAGAGCCTTAATCGAACATCGTTATTAAGCAATGCAAAGTTAATGCTGCTATCCTGATAAGGTAACATAAATTAGCATAAGCCTATATCTGACAGCATCTTCAAATATCATAAAGTTGATAAGATACAAAAGATTTTAACACATTATTAACGGCTTTGCTAAGATTTTTTTTTAAGTATAAATTTAAGTTTGTAGAAAAACTAAATAATCTGTAAATTGTTCTTCGCCTTTTCTTCAAATATCAATTTAAGTCGCTCATCAAGCAGAAATGAGATACAAAAAAAGTTATTGAATATTTAGAGACAGTATTCCAATTGAAAGGAATAAATTCCTGAAATAGACCATCACCACGATTCAATAACACTACCACAGTAAAGATATATTTTTCTAGCGAGGAGGATCGTTAATCAAAATAAGGTCTTTTAATCCAAGAGCTAATTGAAAAAAATTTAAATATTACTATTTTTTAGCCATGATCGAAGGCAATTACAATAGTTGCCTTCGATCATGGCGCCACACCCAAATATTACTATTGTTGATCAAGGTGTGATTAATATTGCCGCGAGAAGGCGACGTCCTCGTACGCCGGGACGCCGCCTAATTGAGGGACACACGAAGGTGAAGCCCGCGCTTTTGCGGGCAGGTGCTCGGAGGGGTCCGGATGTCTTACTAACGTTGTTCCCGGACTCCTCCTAGTTCAGGCGCAATACGGTACACCGTGTGGTTTTAGTCGGTTCAATTCCGACACACCGCCCCACTGAAAGCCCCGGTGGAGGAGTCCACACGTTAAAAAAAAAAAAAAGATGTGATTAATATTACCAGTTGGATCATCGCTTCTTTGCATCGCTTTGGTTGTAGAAAAAAATATAACATTTGAAACCCGTCTAAAATTAACATTTTAATTTTCTTAATCTGAACATTGTACACGCTCCAAAATTTAATCAGCTTTGCTAAGAAATATTCATAAAACTAAAACTTTAATCTTTATCGTCTTGCTAACAGTATTTTAAATATATTTTCACGATCACGATGTTTGCTGTTATAAATGCCATAAAATATAAAAATCATTTATTACGCTTACAAAAAGCACTCCGATAAGTCAACAACTGCCGGAGCTTGTTTTTTTTATAAAATAGGACGAAGAAATGATAAAATTGAAGTAGTATAAATATGCGTTGGGTATTATGTTTTTATAATGTGTTCGTATCCCTACTTATATTGTTCAATATTTTACATATATTTAATAAAGGCTTACTTATGGGTGAGTAAACCGGCAACTCAAAAATAGAATTTTAAGAAAACTCAAGACGTCTACCAAAAGTCCATTAAACCATCTTCAGTCCAACTTGTCCATTTTAAAGGAGTATAAAAGAGTAACCAAAGTAGGATATGAAACCAAAAGCTGCAGTAAATAATCTTAGGGAATAAACGTTACTGCAAACATCGGTTGAAGTAAGACTTTCATTTAGTTTAGTCTCTAAGATGATGCTATCAAAGAGCGAATTTCTATTTCCTTTTACTACTAGTACCAAATCTGCCAAATTATTCCGGTTTCGATCAGGCACTACTTGGTATCTATTTCCTGACCTTGTGAATGTTGTTCGTTGAAAACTTCAGTAACAACATTTCTTTCTTTCTTATTTGGTCATCCGTGACGCTGATGATTACCAATTATAAGTATTATGGACCAGATCAAATTCGTTATTCGAATTACTACCAACTGAGACAAACAAGCGTAACATTTTCATCAAAGTATTAGTCTTGGGCAATCAAACCGCGAATTTTATCCCCGGGTATCAGTTTATTATTAAAGAGATTCCTGCTGACATAAAATTAAACTCAATTTATATATACATTAAGGAAGGCAGTTTTGGTGTACAATTAAAGTGTCTTATTATTCCTGAAATATAATTATAACTGGCTGTTTGATTTATTAAATTTGTGTCATATTGGTTAGAAAAAGATAACAAACATACATAAAATTATAAATGGCCACTCTTTTTTAAGATTACCTCCAAGCATTCAGTTCGATTCACAGGTACGTGAACCCGACGCTCTCGAACTATTGTTTATTGCTTTAGTTTCCAGTTAAAGACTTGCTCACAAATTACGTTGGTGGGACTAAATTTTAATTAGCAAAATGTGGGTGTTTTATTTATTCATTGACCTGTTGGTCTAGTGGTAAGTGATCCTGACTGCTAAGCCACAGGTCGTGGGTTGGATCCCACCCAGGACAAATATTTGTGTGATTTGTTCAGTGTCTGGGTGTAATTTATGTATTATAAGTATGTTTGTATGTATTTCGAAGTATTTAAATATGTTTATCAGCTATCTGGTTACCATAGTACAAGCTCTGCTTAGTTTAGAATCAGACGGCCGTGTGTGAGATGTGTTAAGTTATTATTAGTATATTATTATTCACACAGGTACAAGTATATGTACGTATGTATAACTTGCTAGATCTTTTTTCGCATCAACCAATTTAAATCTGCATACCTAGACGTTTGCTTTGGACGCATGTTGATAAGACACGCTAATCAAAGTCGCAAAGCAAACTTCTCCTTAAATAATAAGATTTAGATCAGAGATACTTCGATTGAACCAACTTTAATATGTAATGAAGATGTTTATAAACTGACCAATATTACTTTATACGTAACAGTTTTCTTTTATAACGAAATCTGATTCAAGGAATGTATAATTAATTAATTTTGTAACTGGCCATTAAAACATTTAATAATGTATTTTTTAAATCTTGTTTTTAATATTAACGACCTTAAATAAAAATAGTGTTTAGGTCGTCAACCGGACTCGTCCGGCCTTCGACAACCTTGACAAGTTTTAGGAAAAAAACATAGTTTACATACTATACAAAAAGATAAATCGCAAATAGTCTTAGACATATATCAGCCATATTTATTAAGGAACATACGATTTTATTCATGCGTGTATTTTGGGGATGCCAGGATGCAGATGCTATCTGCCTGTCTACCCAGGTATCAACGCCCTTTTTCTGCGTTCTAACAGTAGTAGAGCCATGCTTAGGCACGAATGGGCCGGTGCGATACTACGGCCTCACAGAAAACCGGTTGTGAAGCAATGCCTGCGTTGCATTACCCCGAAATGAGTGAGGTTTCCGGAGGCCCAACTCATCCTCTCCTCTTCCCTCTCCCCTCATCCCCCTCTCCTCTTTTAAATCTCTTATTTCTTTTATCCCCACCCCGCAACCCCCATCCCTCATCAAATTCAAAGGCGGGCAGGGCACTTGCTACTCTTGAGTGACAGGTGTCAATGGACGGCAGTTGTCACTTACCATCAGGTAACCCGTTTGATCATATAGTATAAAAAAACGCGTCTCTATTTTACTTATGTAATATACTTATGTCTCCGGTACCTCAAATAACTCAAGCTACTAAATAAAAGTAAACACCAGGTATTTAGGCAAGACATTTTAACAAATTTGAGCATTTTGCAGATAATAATAAAATCAAAACTTAAGGGGGACCCAGAAACTTAGTAATAAGCAAGGTACATTTCTCCCCTTACTAATGATTTAAAGTCCTTACTCATAGCAACAATTTGTTGTTATGAATATGATTATATTTTTTTTTTTATAGGTTGTATATACATATTTTGTAATATATTATTATTATATCTAGGTACTCATGGCTGAGTGATGAAGTGCAGGACACGCCACAATTCTGGCGGTAGGGCCGGTTATGAAGAAATGGTTTGAAAGGCATCATGGCAGCGTCTCTTACCAGCTGATACAGGTGCTTACTGCTGCTTTCCAACGCCTGCGTGCAACAGCGGCGGTTGTCTCGAGGATACACAGACACTGGCGGCCTGTCCAGCGTGGAGCCAACAACGCCACGTCCTCGAGACAGCTATAGGTGTGGGAAGCCTCCTATTACTGCCTAATGTACCTACTTCAGTCATTTCTACATCATCCTAAGGTAGACTTTTAGAGAATGTGTTTGGCATTTAGTCCGCCTGTGTGTATTTTGTGTATTCAGTTTTAAATATATAAATATCCTTTTCTTCTCTTTCTTCCCTTTCCGGACAATATGCTTTAAATTTTCCGTTCTTCTCCCCAAAAATACCCGGATGACGGCAATGAGCTCTCCCCAAATACGTGAATGGGATTAGCCTGTAATCAGCGAAATGGGGGAGATAGAGGGACCAACAGACTTCTGATTAACTTGAACTGGCTGGTACCACGAAATATAAGCCCTCTAACTAAGCCCTTTTTAAAAAAAGGACTTGCTATGAAACCGATACGAACAAACGATAACAAATGCTTGCAATTAAATTGTATAATACATTTATTTAATTAAAAAAAAATGTTTGATCTACATAAAATCACAAACATTAATATAACTACGCAATAGCATTCTCTAAATCATAACTGTATTTTTTAAAACTTTAATTATTGTGAATATTTTTATGCTTTGTGTTTATACCCTTTATGGCTGGCTTTTATTATGGCTTCATTAGTAAGAAAGTTAATTTATGCGATACCAAAACATAAGTTATTTTTACAGTTAATGTCATGGTATATCGCCTGTTTAATTACATAAAACAACTTTTGCATAGACGGTTATATTGAGTAGACGGTAAGGCGATTGAGATACGTTGAGGATAAAGCATTATTGTTCCAATATCATGAATTATGACTACAGCTATATATTAAGTATAAAAATCTTTAGTAACAAAATATAGAATATATGTATATAGAAGGCAGGTCACAATGTAAAAACAATGTTCTTCATTTGGAAATTTGTTACTGTTACTGATCCTAAAGGCATTCCTTTGATAAGAGATGAGTTTTTTTATTGTTTATTTAATTATAATTCTTAATTTTACAAATAACATTGAAGTAATTTATTAAGGTCCTAATGATACATCCCTATGACAGACAGACGCCGTAGTCTGTGTGTTCTTTAGACATACATAATTATGTAAATCAACGTAGAGTTATAATATGAACATTAAATAAACTGGTTTATTTTAATGAATTGACTACATAGAAAAGAGTTCGTAACATTTTTAAGGAACATTCTTTTTATGGAATAAGTATTACATTTTATAAATAAATAATATTTAGCATATATACGTACGCTCAAGCCTGTATCCCCAAAAGCGAAGCAGAACTCTGTCAGTAGTACACCCTCATTCTACTAATTATGTATTTATTTTATCCTACTTACGTAATAAGTTACTGGCCTCTTCCCATTCACTAGCACTTAGGGAATGGATGTAGACCTATAGTATAAGAACAAGAGAAGGGAACGAAAGGGAAGGGAATTGCTTATAGGGATGGCTTGAGAAGTGTGAGCAATAGCTCGAAGATGTTAATATGCATACCTGCAAGTCGAACTGGCTGCTGGTTGGAGGTACAAGCCCTTTTGTGTGGAAACCCAAAAGATTTAAACATATATGTTTATATATAAATACATATCATACAGTGGTAGAGCCATGCTTAGGCACGTCCCGGCTCGACCGTTGCAATACCACGGCCTCACAGAAAACCGGTTGTGAAGCAACTTGTGTTGCATTTCCTTGAAATTAGTGACATTTGCGGAGGCCAACTCTGACTGTTTTGGGTGACAGGGTGAATGACTGCAATTGCTATAAAAACTAATTAAAAATATGCAACATGCACATTTAGCCAATTAGTTTCCCACTAACTTAATAGGGGCAAGACTATTGCCCCATACAGATCAGAAATATACACATATCTCTGTATAATACATATAATTACTATAAACATTTCTTAAATAATATCTTAAACAATATAGTACTGCTACTGTGTTGAACAGTACCACCAAAAACGTAAAAACGGTTTCCTAATTAACCCGTATATTTATTTTATTTAAAGTGTTCAGTCTCTATTCTTATTTATTACTAATAAAACACTTTAAAATCAAATAACCTCACTTACATTTATTGTCAATTAACTACAAACTATGAATGAGTGTAGACAAAAGCAGCAAACATTTAATTGAAGTTACTAATTTATGAAATGGAAATAGTGGAGCTTAATGAATACCAACTGATAACCAGTAATGGATTCGTAGTTAACTTGATGATAATCGCACTGGGCAAAGTATTTGTTACTGATCGTTTGCTCGTCAGACCTTTGATATTTTTTGATTGGCCAAAACCAACTTTGTTGTAGTTAGTGAAGCTTATACTGCTGTGCTAGAGGATGTCGATTCTAAATGTCATTTGTGTTCATTATTTCAAAATTTGTAAAGGCAGTAACACAGGGGTAAGACTTAATGTGGAAGTGGTTTTTTATATTAAATCAATAGCATAGTACTGTACATTATAATTGATTTTATCATTTCTAAATAAAATAAATGCTACTTGTCAATATCGGAGTTATCAAATACTAAAAGTCCGGCTATGACTAATACAAATTATAATTTTGACATTATTCTGTACTTTCGCGTCCTGTTCCTCTCTGTTACTAAGAGGACGGCAGGGCGGGGGCCGAGTCGGCAGCTTTGGACACATACAGAAAACACGCCACCCTGGAGATCGCGGGGTATGAATTCGTCCCGTTCGCCGTGGACACGGCGGGTCCGTGGGACTCTGAGGCCAAAAAGTTTGTGGTCGATTAGGGGGAACCGACTGCGGAGATAAGATGGGATCCACGTTCTGGTCAATATTTGACCCAAAATATCTCAATATATATTTTGAAATTTTATGTTATGAAACTATTTTCTACGTACATACATATATACACACTCGAAATGGTTAGATGAGACGTCTTACGCCCACTTTTTGCACCATTATTCAGTGGCACTCTTTCTACGCCTATCTTATTCAACTATAATACAAAATATATCTGGACTGTATGTACAATTTCATTAAATAAACGTTAAATCTATAAATATGACAGACATGTTTCGCAATACAGTATGCATAGTGAGGAAGTACTGAGAATTGACAGCGTATTTTATTATATGTAACCTCCATTTTCATATTTAAGATATAAAACACTTTCACATTTCTTATTACTCAGTCGCGTGGTTCTTTATGAAGTGCAAATAGGGTAAACCCATGTCTTCCCTTGGGTATCGTAAAAAGTGACTAAGGGATTGAAGTAATCGTAAAAATATCTTAAATACAGTCCTTACCCTAAATATTAATCAACCAATCAAATAATAATTCCTGTGTCGCGAGTCGCTTTAACAACATCACAAAGAACGCCCAAACTCGGGACAAGTATTTGTAAATCAAACACATATTTGTGTCCCGTATCGTCGTCTTGAATCGAACCCCCGACCTCGGTTCAGCACTAACAACTAGACCAACAGGTTCGTCATATCTGTATATTAATTAATATAATAAATTTAAGTTATTCGCATCATTTGCGACCTAAACCTATTTGATTTTTTAAAAGACGATAAGAAAGAGTTGTATAAGGCGACTGAGAGATTAGAATTGTTCTATACTTTCCTATACTTGTATAGTTTATTCAGAGCTCTTACAGACTGGCCTGCTATTACATAAACTGGACTCTTACTGGACATTATGGTTGGTAAATGTGGAGATACAGGTGTGAGTATGAAATAAATATATAAAACTTATTGAATGCTACGACTACGTAAATTTAGACATTTGGTACTGAATTATACATTACTACTTGGAAAACTGATACACCGTAGGGATTTCATCTTGAAGCTGATATAGAAAAATGACACAGTATTATTCTTTGTATATACTTACAGTGATGAGCTTGAATGGTGACCTTTTTAGCTGACTCACATTACGAGATGTCTTCGCCATTTTGAATATTTTTAACTTGAAATAGTTGTACCTATATTACTCGAAGTCTAATTAAATTAAAAAATATATTTCATCTCTAAGGTGTAAAACTGTGGAATAGAAAATACAGCCTATTACAGCTTATACAGCCTATTACAGCTTATACAGCCTATTACAGCTTATAGGCATCTGAAATGGGGTCTATAACGTTTTCAAACGCTTATTATGTTATCTTTGTCATATGGAGTCACTAGATTTTCAATATTTAGTTCTGTTCATCTCAAAAAAACACTTTTTATTCAAAGTTTTCGCTCTCTCTTGTCATATATTTTTCCTTAACTTCTAAACTATATTTGTTTACGAGGCTCCCGCATCAAAGGTCATTTCCCAATCGATTGCTCGAAGATTATAAGCGTCCATCCTTTGACCCCAACACGAAAATCTTGAGAAAATATATGATCCTTATTTTTAAACCAAACATTTTTCTAAGAAATCTAACGTGAACTTTCTTAAAGGTTTATATTTAGAAATAGTTGGGTGACGACGTACTTAGCTAAAGCTTAAGAACTGGATCAATACATTTTTTATAATGAAATGTACCTATAAAAATTTATCTCGAATGTATTGGTTTCAAATAATTCCTATAATTCCATTGCCAAGTGCAAATATGCTTACAGTCAAATGCTATATGTATGTTTCGTAAGAAAATTGCTACCTTATAATGTTTAAAGGCAAAATAAAGTTCTTGAGAGTCGTGGGTAATATAACGTTAATTAAACGCATGATACCAAATTTGTTTTAAGCCTATTAATGGGGAGGCACAATCTTTTGATACATTACATATTAGTAATACATATAATAGATGAAAAACGGTAGCAAAAAATAGTTACATTAAACAGAATAAAATAAAGTAGGTCTTCTCAAAACAAGACCAAAAAACAATCGGAATTTTCGAATAAAGTAATAAAACATTGTGACTAATCAATTCTTTAGTCATCACAAACTCACTTACGTAACAATTTAAGGTACAACGCTACAATGTTTTTTAAAAATTAGAACCTTATTTCTAAAGAAATAGGCTCTACATTTGATTCTATTTTCCAATGTCAGGTTTGAGAATTGTAAAATAGAACATTGCCCTTAACTATCGAATTCGCGTAGCCGACTGAGGGTACGATTCATTCAATTCATTCAATCGAACGGTTGACCGACGGAGCGGATGAGCGGGGACCACCTGAACTAATTTCTATTACTTGCTTCAGTCGTTAGAATGTATTTGTTGAAAAAGGTATTATGAGTAACCAAAAGTACTTTTGTAGGTTTTATTTATTTTCAGGAAAATCCCGAAGTCCGAAATGGTTGAATAAGAATTTAATTATCCTCCCTTACACGTGGAAGTACGCACAGAATTAATTTCAGGTCGGTAGAGATAAGTATTTTGCGTTTGAATTCTTTTATCTAATAAATAAAATGAGTGCGTAGAATTTGAGAATAAATTAATGTTTTGCTAAAAAAATATATTTCTTAAAAGTGGGCACAAAAAATATTTTCATATTTGAACGAACTCATTTGATCCAGTACCAAAATTACAAAGGTAACTTAATATTTTGGTTAAAACTGTTATTTTTTCATTGAAAGTAAAATGGCCAAAAGTTATTAGATGGGTAATAAAAATACAAAACATATACAATGCAATATTAACTATCAGACGGTGACATGTTACCAAACATTGACGCACATTTTTGTTACTTAATTATTGTTCCTTACTTACATTCCTCTGATCCAACGGCAATTCTGAAACAGAAAATAAATATATTATATATATACGAAAATAAATAAATATATTATAAATATATATACGAGTAAAAATAAAACAAAATTTAAATAAAATTGGTAGACTAAACAATTAGACAAAACAGTTTGAAACCCACATCGAACTTTAAGTAAAAGCAAGTTAAGTTTAAGGTAGAGAAGCGATCTTTAGAACTGCTGAATTAGTTATATAGAAGGTCTTGAGAATCTTGCTAGGGATATATTTTTTATACTATAGGGGGATAGACGGGTCACCTGATGGTAAGTAATAACCTCCTGCAACAAAAATCTGCAACTCAAGAATCGTAAGTGCTCTTTCTGCCTTTGACCGTGATGAGGGATAGGGGGATGAGGGGAGAAGAAAGAGGAGAGGGGGAGTTGGGCCTCGGGAAACCTCACTCATGTCGGGGAAATGCAAGGCCAGCGGTACTTTGCAACCGGTTGTTCAATATGTTGCACGAGATCGCGAGGTGTTTGGAGTTCCAATGTAGGTCGGAATAGAAGAAACGGCAAATATCTGTTTATAAGTGTAATTGAATTCTGCCAAAACAGACGAAAATTAACATTTATGAGTGTTTAAGAGAAATGCATTTTAATTTTTAGGGTAAAGTCACACTATAATGTCAATTACGGTTAGCTTTCAGTCCGATCCCGGTCTCCTAAAGTCTCATCATGTTCACATTATACAATCTGTCTTAGTTTACCAATCAAATTTGCATTGCCAATTATCAAATACGGATGTATTTGTGCGTATCGTACTTAATAATTTAATTACTCTGTCATTGGATACATAAATATAATTTAAATAAACTTTTCGTAATGCAAGTTAGGTTTTTTTAAAGTCCACAGTGGGTGATAGCTGACTCAATCTAAAATAAAAGAGTATTTACACTATTAGTACATGCAGTAAGATGTTCGATATCACGCAAACACAATTTCTTATGATGATCGTGTCTCGAATAGGATTCAACTGGAGCTAGACTGCATAGATAGTATGAATACACGCATTGTTTCTTATTTGAACATTTTTTAACAGTATCTAACTAATATATCTAACCTCAGTGGATGAATGTCAATAAAATTAACACTAAAAGCGACTTATCGAAATATAAATGTTTACTAATCATAATAAACATAATTTACTATGTCACTTTGGTCCCATTTCTGTTAAACCTCTTAGTCACATGTATGTTAATCTAATAAATTAATGACAGAACTATTTTATTAGTAAAATTGTTAATTAACATGTGTTACATACCAATAAATTTATGCAGATGACATATAAGGTATAAAAAATAAATTAAATTTGTTTATGTCATCGTGTCATTAAATCGTGTTACAGTGTTAGATGCGCGTACTTACGTAATCCGATAAGTCTAAGCAATCAGTTTTATGACCTGTCTCAAAGTGTAAGTGTTGACTGCACGGATAGCGTAGCGGTTTAAATGGTCACCTCGCCACTACACTACCGCGCCGAGTGCTGTGGGTTCGATCCCCGCACGGGACAACACTTTGTGTAATCCTCAAATTGTCGTTCTGAGTCTGGGTGTTCTCTGTGTCCGTTGTTTGAATGTTTGTAAAGTCCCCCGAAACACAGGAATAATTCCTAGTGCGGGAGTCGTCTTTAAAAAAAAAAAGAAACCCAATACATAAGTACATTCATCGGTGTGCATATTATTAACCTTAATGAAGGTCAAATAATGTTGAGAATATTTTAACAGATGGATGGACAGCCATTCAGATCAGCTCTATTAGAGCAAGAGCCAGTGACGATCAGACCTTAGTCATTTTATAAAACCTGAAAGTTTTTCTGTGTACGTTTCCTAATACTGGTAAAAAACGATCCCTGGACGAACACTGGATTTGAAAGGTGACAATGGTGTATAAAGTTGCACCTGAAATTTCTTAATTTATAAAGCTCAGTTTTTATATATTTAATTTATTATCATCAATCGTCGTATCAATTTATTTAACATTTTATTTGAAATAATATGAGTCCATTGTCAGTACAGTTGCAATCCCCTGTCAGACACTCTAAAATTATAATTAAATATAATTATACTGACGTAATAGTATACCAGCTGAATTTTATATTATGTTACTTGAGGAACTATCAAAAGACGTCTTCTCAGTTATCACACATTTTTTTAGCTCTTACACTTAGTCGGAGACATTAAAAGTTTAACTAGGTGCGGTTGAAATAGAGCGTTAGTGTATTGCGACATATCACTGCGCATAATCTGTCGTTTACACAGTAGTATATATTTTATGGATTTAGCGAAATATTTCATAATATAGAATTAGGAGTCTGAAGTCAGGGTCGCATGCCTATAACTCGAACTGGATGTTGTCAGCAAGTCCGAGATCTCTAATATACTGTACATGGATACGTATGTATGTTACTTTTATATAGCACAAGTGCTTAGATATAATTTTTGGCAAAAATTATGTCCATACTTTCAGTGGCTACGCCAAATGTATATAAAATCGTTTATGTGGTGTGTGGTATGTGCGTAGGCATTCTGTACATGTTAAGGTTAAAATTAATAAGTAAAAAAAATGTTTTATACAACTCGATCAACAATGAAATTATTGTATCGTATCCATTTCTTTGACTCTTAAACATGAAATAATATAACAAATTAACCCAAAAAAGGTTCACACAGCACAATAATTTCATCTAATTAGGACAAAATTTCTGTTTGAAACGCTTTCAGACTCTCCAAAATCTGTTCATTTAGTGAAACGTGTTTGAATTTAAAAAGTCAATAACATTACGAGGATTGTTATTGTATAATTAACCGACTGCGGAGAACAATGTTAATACCGCTAAACTTTGTTTAATGTTGTATGTGTTCGTGTGTTGAATAAAATTTTGATTGTTTGTGCGTAGTGTCTAACTGGAAATTAATTTTGCCTTTGGATATTTATTCTGGGTTTAATATTATAAGGAAGTTGTTTGATATTAAGGGTTTTGGGGTCTGTTGAGAAAATTTATTCGTGGGTGTTGTTTAGTAAGCTCTTTTGTAGAGCGTTCTTAAAAATGCTTAAGAAAATTAGACATTGAATATATTATATTTAGGCCTAGAGAGAACCTGCAAGAAACAAGAACTAAATAACATTAAATAAAATTAATGAGGTAGTATAATAACATGTTTTTACACTAACAATGTTAAAAAACAATTCTGAAGTGCCTGCAAAACAAAATATCTTAACCACGTGTTTTGGCGTTGAAGAAGTTTCCATGAATTTCGTGTAAAGAAGGTTACATTAAAATAATTAAGCATGTAATTGAACAAAGAAGTAATTTAATAAAACGCGAAAGGTTAAAAGAAAATATAATTAAAAAAAAAGTAAACACCGTGTGTTTTCGTAGATCGTGTTTATTTAAACATTCATGTGTGGTGTATTTTTTTTAAACATACATATTATCTCTATATGCCCGAATGGTTAAGCAGAAGCGTCTAAAAAGTAGGCGACTTTTAACCAACCATAACTTACTCGTTGGCTTTATTCGGGTCTAAAGGCCGTCGTATGTTGGAATTGCTTCCTAACGTTTCGCTAGCACGAGTGGCCAGCTTCTTCAGAGGTCCTTCCATCTCCGATACTGGATGCAGACTGACTGTCAGTCTGCATCCAGTAAGCAAGCAACAATAGCAATTCCAACATACGACGGCCTTTAGACTCGAATAAAGCCAACGAGTCATCAATCGGCCGCGAAAGCCTCAACCAATTTAACCATAACTTAGTCCTAATTACGTAATTGGTGACAAGTCTATTGCTGCCATTTGGACACTTTATGTCTGTATATACATGTACTGTTGGGTAAATAATAGTCTAATCCCTGTATCGTATATTCTACTACAAAAAAAAATGGAATAGAAAATTTATATTAATATAGCAGTGATGCGTGTTATTCAAGTGCACTCTTTCCATTACAATGGTAATGGGTTGGGAGAAATTTTGCACACACTTAAGTTGTGCCAAGATAATATACTAAACCAGAGATCAACGTAGAGAAAGCTATTAAAAAAATAACTGTACACATCTCACACACGGCCGTCTGATTTTAATCTAAGCAAAACTTGTGTATAGTAACCAGACTGTTGATAAACACACTAATATATACATGTCATAGAAAAATTACACCAAGAAAATCAAGAAAGAACAAATGATAATGGTCATTACATAATTATTCATCCTGGGTGGGCGTCGAACCCATAATCTCTGGCTTAGCCATAAGCACCATTAACCAATGGACCAACAGATCAGTCGAACTTAATATCAATAAAAAACACATTTTTTTTTAATTTTACGCAGTATTTTTTAACAGAATTCACACACATAGATCTCTTGAAGCCAGCTAGAATTACGACCGGCCTTATTATAAGTAGGAACTGGCTTCGCACAAAAGTGCTGTGGAAGGGTGTCAAGAACTAGCAGAGAGGTGGCCAGGTCAATGCGTATGTAATTAAAGGGAACCCCCTACACACCTCTACACCTTTTTATTTTGCATATAATTGTGATGACGTTTTAATGTTTTGATGTAATTGATGACTTAGTTTTTGTTTTGTACTTTTGGATGGTGACTTTGTTTGTAGAATTGTAGAACAGTGCCAATAAACATTCCTAACACTACTTTATTTTGTACGAATATAACTCCTATATTGTTCTGAGGTGCGCAGCTCTACAGCTCTCCACTTATCTCTTTTCAATTTTCAGTGTGAGCTTTCATTGGTTCTGGCGTTGGTCAGGTCCTTTATCTGGTCAGTCATGTTCATCGGAGCGAACGAGAACAGACACCATCCACTCAGAACAACATGTAGGACTACGACTGCTCTGACAAGAGGCTACGAAGAAAACTCTAATGCCTAGTAAGTCTCACTCATGTGTGATTTCCAAAAACCCTAGCCTGAATGATAATTAATTTCATACAAAATGTTTCAGAGTGTTCTCGAAACAAATTCTAGTACTTATTTTAGCAGTAACTTGGTGGTAGAATAAACTTTACATTGACGTCGCGTCGATTACTTCTATACAAAACTTCGTATATTTACTTCTAAATTAAGGTGTTATTGTTATGTTTACTACTAAAACTAAGTAAAGGCTTAAATGCCAGAGTGAAAAAAATATTTTTTTTATTACATTTATTAAATAATTAAAATTTTCTGCATTTTCTTGTCATCATTATTCATCTTTCTGATAAATCCGTATACTAAACAGCCTTCTCGGAATACGTTAAGTATAAACACATTCGGATTTTTTTCAATGGTTATTTTTGATAGATGATGTAGTACAGTCCCTTGATCCCAGTCCTATGATCAGTTAAACCGAATCCATTTATTTATTACTTATTCAGTAGTACTATAGAAATAAATTAACACTCTTTAAATTCTAAACTTGAATCCGTATAACCGAATGATACCGCACCTAACGTAATAATTAAGTAATCCAACACCTTCTAATAAAAATATCTCAAAAAGTAAGCCCGAGAATATCCATAATAACACTACAGAACTCCCTCAGAGCCCTTCGAGTAAATAGGCCGGCGGACTGATAATGGCTCTCCATTTACTGAGGGCATGTTTGAGACTTCTGCTGATAACGGTCAGATTAGACTATGGGAGGGCTTGGGAGTGACACATTCAAGCTTGCCGGCTCCAACTGAAGATGGCATTATAAATGCATGATTTTAGTTCAAGGACTTTGTGATCTGAGTTTTGAAATTGAGGTAAATTTTTAAAGAATATTTCAGTCAGCCTGACGGAAATATTGTTGTGTCTGTTTAGTCTGTAATTTTTTGTACTACAGTTAGTTACTTATTTTTGGTTTAAGTAAAGGTCAATCAAAAATCACAAAATAAATGGGTGTGTATATAATAGTGACCCTGACTGCTGAACTGGAGGTCGTGGGTTGGATTCCCACTCAGGGAAAAAAAATTGTGTTGTCCACAAATTGTCCTTAAGTGGGGTTGTTCTTTGTGTATATTTATTGAATGTTTATAATGTTTATAAAGCCCCCTGAGACACAGTAATTATTATTTGATTGGTTGATTAATATTCAGGGTAAGGACTGTATTTAAGATTTTTATACGATTACGAACATCACTCAAAAATTTCTAGCCTACAAATACAAGTATATATATAGGCTAGAAATTTGATTTTTATTGAAAAAGAAACAGATTTATGTTTTGTGAAAAAAAAAAATTACAAAATACTTTTCTTGAATACACACGGTGTATGCATACCTTTTTAGGATAATCTATGCCACCAACATCAGTGATATTAAATACTCGCTGTCTCATTCCTTTTCCCTGGATCAATTTCTTATTTCAGAATAGGATTTCTGCATTAAGTCACGATTTTCACTTAAACTTTTAACTATAAGGCCTTAAATATGACCACATTTTCTGTACCACTGTATAATTAAAAAAAAACATTAAAAAATAAGTCCACTGAGCAAATTCTGACAGTTAAGCAGCTTACCACTATACACTAATGCAAGATTTTGAAAAAGCAATATTAGATGTTTAATTTAATATTCTAAAAATATAGTGTTTTAATCCCGACTTATACATCTAATATACAGAGAGTTACAATATTACAGTTTTATAGATATTATATTTATAGCCATGTGAAGCTTAATAGATCGAATTCGTTGTATGTGTATGTCTGGACGTGTATGTATTGTATGATGTAATATCAGTCCTCCCTCAAATGTTCCTTCGGGCAAAACTTGTACCAGTTGAATGTTTACATCATTTGTTTATCTTATTCTGATAACTCTATATAGTTACCGATACTAACAATCAATAGCTGACTTAGCTTCTGACTAATAGCAGTTGATAAGGTACAATAAGCTTTAATTCTGTGTGATTAGGATACATATTACACTAAAAAAACTGAAGAGACAAGTACAGGTAGGTATTAATAACTTTATTCTATTTATTTACAAATAAAATCCGACTGCATTAAATTCTTTGCTTTTTTGCTGACGTTATCTCGGAACGTTATATCCATTAACACTCCCACTATAAAGACGATATCAACGATACCTCACGGCGAAATTGGCAATGCCATCACATAGAAACATCATACATAAATAAAAACACTAGCAAAACATTGCACAAAATGGAACCTATTGCTTCTTTCATGAACATAATAGAAGCAATATGTATTTTTTTTGTACATACAACATTATATTTTAAACCAACAACTGCACCGATAGCATAGCGGTTTTAGTGGTCACCTCGCCACTACATTGCCGCAATGAGTGTTGTGGGTTCGATACCCTCACGGAAGAACACTTTGTGTAATCCCCAAATTGTTGTTCTGAGTAAAGTACAAACATTCAAACAATGGACACAACAATGAACAGTCATTACGTCTGTTGTTTGAAGGTTTGTAAAGTCCGCGCGATACAGGAATTAATCCTAGTGCGGGAGTATTTATTTAAAAAAATGAGATTCTCGGTGGAGTACAATAGGACCATTCCATCTTTATCCGTGGGTGTCGTAAAATGGATCAGTATCTTATTTATCAGACAGTATATATACAGTCAGACGATGTCCGCATAACAGCAACAGGTGTACCACTTATTACGTAAGTAATTATAGTTGAGAAAAAGTTGGCGTTCACGACGACTTCGTCTACCAAAAATTGCCTTCAGTGTATGTAATCGTGTATAAACTAAAAATAAAAATGTTGTCAGCAATAACATCAATGTTATTATCAATAGATAAGTGGGTACATACGTTTGATAACATTGCTTTGGTATGCAAATCAGCTGATTGACCTACTGAATTAATTAGTTTGCTTTCCATGAGTTTATGTCTGTTCGACTGATTTCTGTTTTCATAATGTATCAAGTTATGTTATTTGCAAGCATGTGATGTTTATTTTTGTAAAAATATTGACCTACTTTATTAGCAAATAAATCATATATACAAAAGTTATACGAATCACGTAAAAATATGTAAAACATATCACAATTCTTCTTCAAAAAAATTTTTAAGGCATAAGGGGATAAGCGACTACCAAAGCCCGTAGATGAATACCCCTAGTGTTCCGGTAACCTCTCTCACAATATTTTAACAACAATATTTTAAAAAGCAGAATGACGGAGTTGCTGCTCAAGGGTCTACAGAAGCTTCTCATTCGGTTAACACAGTAAAACGTGGGCATTATCCGTCTTCAGTGATAATTTGGTGGGGTACTAGATATCATAATCGTACATAACATATATTATGACATTATAACTTGGTATGGAAATCCTCACATGTCATACCTCACGCAGCTGATGATCACATGGTATGTCGGACTCCAACGGACTAATGCCACATTATGTACCGTCACCGGTAGGTTTTTATGATAAAGGGAGACAGACGAGCTGACGGGGCACCTGATGATAAGTGACAACCGCAGCCCATGGACACTTGCAATGCAAGAGAGAAGGCATAAGTGCGCATCTCCTTATCCAGCCAGCCTTTGATTGTGATGAGGAGGGGGTCGAGGCAAACCGGGAAGGTAGAGTTGGGCCTTTAGTGAACTCTAACTCATTTGGCAATGCAAAATAAACCTACCAGTTTTCTGTTAAACCGTGGTATAACTCGGGTCGTTGAAATACACCACGGTGAAATACAACATAGGCTAAGGTACTATTTTGATACCTAAACGCCTTAATCTAAACAGTCGTTAAGAGTATTAGATCTTGTGTTTGCTTAAAATTTAATATTTTGGGAACTGTTATTTTAGTTTCATCTTAGAGAGTACTTTAGTACGTGGGTAACACTCAAGGCTTTTTGAATAGGCCAGTAAGAAAAGCAGCAATTTATTTAAATTTCGAAGTTGGAACTCTTTGGGAAGTTATAGATGTGGAATTAAATCAACTCATCTCGTGCCACTGTTTAAAGCTGGTTTAATGATTTTAAACGTGATCGAAGCAAACTCACTAAAGATTCTTCTAGAAGGATAATATATCAACAGATTCGGGCAGCTTTAGGTATTGTATGGTATATTAATATATTGTATAAGTCAATTACGAAAATTATGACATGAATATTTTGGCGTCAGAAAGCTTTTTACTAAATGAATACCTCATAATTAGACGAAGATCAAAAACGTCGTTGTTTGTATTATTGAGGAGTTAGTGAGTCATCCTTCTTACAGTCTCGACCTGGCACCTTGCGACTTTTATTTATTTTCAAAAATAAAAGATATACTTAAAAGAATTCGTTTTATGAATCCTGAAGATGTCGTGGCTGCACTTGAAGAATACATAGAAGAGATCCCTAAAGAAAAGTGAGTTCACTGCTTCAGTCAATGATTTCATCGCATGCCACGGTGCTGAAAAAGGGAACGCAGAGTACTTCATTTGAAAAGCAATAAAAATATTAACAGGCTTATTTATAATTCAGTTTTTTTATTTTCTAAAAAGTTTTAGTTTGGCCTCCGTATGTTAAGAGCTGTCTGCAGAAGTTAGTTTAGCTGCTGTTATTTAATCAATAACGATAAAATTTGAGAAATATACTTTATGCTATCTCTTTCGTAAGATATTTAAAATATGCTATGTCTATGAGACACTATTTAGAACTATTTGTTAAGTCATATTGTGTTAAAATATTAGTTGCAGTTGGAATGTAGCTGAGTTTATGTTGAATAGCTTAAATATAAATTGTGAAAAGACACTTTTAACACAAGGTGTATATAAAACATTATCAAACATCATAAGGTGCCTTTTTATGTCTGGAATAACAACGGGCCATCGCCTCACCCGGGGCCTCACTATGCGATGGTATGTCGAACTTGAACCGACTAAAACCTCACAGTGGAGTCATGGAGTTTTATTGACGGGGCCCCAGATATACCCTAGAAAAGAAATCCCTGTGAAGCTATCCTGCCGCCTTTTGAGCAAGGCGACCCTGCTGTAGGGTGAGCCTACACGTAACGTAACGTAACACGTGACGCCAAAGGAGGTGCCCTACAAACGTTCAGATCAAATCAAATCTTCAGTAAACACTAATACAATTAATTCCAAATCGACGTCGCAGCACCATAACAATAGTAAATAGAGATAACATATGTACATATGCATGTAGATAGAAAGAAACATGTGATCCAATGCGAAGAGTTCGTTCTCAAAAATATTTACAATGTTATTCTTTTAATAATGATAATGATTACTTTATTATATTATTTTAAAATGATAATACTAATGATTTTTGTTTTCTTGACAAGTATACTGCCGTGTATTAGACAGTAACATAATCCCACACTAATTATCCCAACTAATATTACACAACACCTGTCATACAAGAGCTAAGAAACTACTCCTTACCCAAAACTTATTTAAAATTTATCAGCCATCAAGTCGGTCCTGCCGTAGAATCCATTAACCATGATATCGGTCGACGGTTCTCGGATAACAACGAGTGTCCACACTATTATGCGAAGAGCGGATAAGCTCACTTTGAAACAAGATACGATACAAAAGGGTGGCCCATCAAAATTCGGTGAACGTTGTTACCGTTATTGATCGTATTCTGCCAAAATTTTCACTTTAAGTGACATGTTGGTAAAGTGTTTTGTTTACGCCTTATTCGACGTAGTACGTTATCAATAACATCACTTAAACAAAAGATATGACTGATATTTTTCCTGAGAAAGAAGCAAAAACGAATATTTAGGTAAAATATGTACATAATTTATTTAAATTTATATAATATCAGAAGTATAATAGATCAATACAAAAACATCAAATAAGCGCTACTCCTATTGAGTAAAAGTAAGTGGTAAAAAAAAATTACTCTCTATTTATTTGTAATATTGGGGACAGACAAACAGACGGGTCAACTGATGGTAAGCAACAACCTCCATCAATGGACACCTGCAACTCAAGAGTCTTGATGAGACTTGATGTTCGAGTCCAGGAGGCCGACCCCTTTATCCGTAACTTAAGTAATTAAAAAAAAACACAACAATTATTTCATAATTGACCATACATATGCCTACATTGATTGCGTAATACTATATTCGTGTAACATAAATTAATAATATACAAAACCTATAAACAATATATTTAAAATACTTATCATTATCAATTAATATTACAACGTCCTACTGCAAAATGGATAGATAATATTTGTAATAAGGGGACCAATTAATGACCCTTCAACATTCAAAGTTGAAAACGTAGGCTTTATCTATTTCTTTTAAGTTTAACATAATTAATTATGATATTGATATTAGTAATTAATTCTGTTAAGTGGCGAATATAAAGAGCGTGTGAAGACTCATGCGTTTTATACCGTCATAGTGTTGTTTTTTTCCTGATGTAGAGATTTAGTGGTTCACGGTGGAGTAAAATAGGGACATCCAGGTGAAGATCACCTCTTCATAAAAGGTGACCAAGGGATCGGATTGTTATCTTTTAGACAAAATATATGCAGTCATACATTACCCGGTTGGTTGTTGTTGGTTGCAACCAGTTACGTTAGTGGGATCAAAATCTAATTGGCAAAATATGGATATTTGATACAAATATCCATCCCCATCAATTGGACGATTGGCACTCCACCACTGTGCGCTTCTCCAGAAGCTTTTTGCTTCGCACAATCAGCTTATGGAACAAATTGTCGCCTGCTGTTTTTCCGTACCGATACGACCTTCAAACCTTCAAGAAAATAGCGTAAAAGTCCGGCAACGCACTTGTGACTCTTGAGTTGCGGGTGTCCATGGGCGGCGGAAGTCACTTACCAGCAGGTGACCCGTCTGCTCGTTTGCCCCCTATCGCATAAAAAAAAAACGTCTGTCTTACCCTTGTAGGAGACAGGCATGAGCGTATGTTCAACGTAGCCAAGTAAATATATTATATTAATACTTTCCCGTGGACTATTACAAAATCTATTTGAAAAATTCACTCTAAAGCAACACAATATTTTAAAATGTGCAAGTGCTGTTCTTTGAGCTGTACTTATAATAATTTTTCAAAAACATGCCGAGTCTACCTTTCACACAAACGAATATTCGATATAATATTCGATAATTCGAAACGAAAAGCTTCTTATCCAATTTTGAAGAACGTAACTCGACACAAATGTGCGCTTTCAAAGGAACAGTAATTACTGAATCTTGTTTAGTTATATTCAAACGAAAAAATATCTTTATTAAAACAGTCCGGTTAAAATCCTATTACTTGATCACGTTCACAGTCCATTTTTCAAGCTGGGGAATAAAAACGGAGAAGGAAGAAACATTAACTAGCTAATTAATCAACTTGTAACAGAAACACCTAATTGCTTACGTAAGGGATCGCAGAGTTTTTTATACGAATACAGTAAAAAATTAAAACAGTTGTGACACAAAAATAAATTGTTTATATAATTGTGAAATCTAACCTTCAAGGTTGCTTTTTGGTTATGATGATGTATAGGAAACAGTTGGATAAGTCGGAATCGTTTCGACTGATGACAAAAACCAATTATATAAATTTGTTTAAACTATGACCGTATATTCTGGTTACAACCAAGGTATGGCCCGCGAACAAGGTACGACCAAGGTACGACCGCGGTGAAATTTTTAATTATTATAATATTTTTCTGGCACTTTTTAGCCTCGTGCTTTATAGTGGAATATTATAGGGAACCCAACTCTTTCTGTTTACGTTGTAAAAGACGACTAAAGGATCACACTAATATCTGTATATAATAAGCCCCCTGTTACGTAAGTGGGACTGTCTGTGCTAAATTTAATTCATATCTGTATAACCAGTTTGGCATGATTGAGTTACAACATCTACCCAAACTTTTGCATTTGTAAGAATAAAAAAAATAAGATACATACATATCCTCACGCCTGTATCCCCCTTAGTGGTAGGCAGTGGTGTATACAATACCCATATTCTGATAAATAAGAATTTGGTTGCAAAGACGTGTTTCATTTAACATGGATAAAATACATACATATATAGTCCAGTTGCAGAACGGCCTAGCTGAGATATTGAGACGATTATGTTAGCTTGTTCTGGTTTCCAAATGAACCCAATGACGTGCACACTTGTTAATCAGTATATTAAAATCTATAACTTTCCTATAAGTTTAGTTACGCAACGTAAACAGAATTAGAAAACATGTCAAAGATTTTCCGAAAGTTTTTATTTTCTATATGGACGTTACCGCTGTTTTAATTTCAACGAATCTTTTAGCAGAATTAATGGAACGAAGATCCGGGAACTAGTTTAAAATAAAACAAAGAAACTAGCGGTAAGGACTAATGGTCTGTCCATTGCGTACTTTTTATCCGAGTCTTGTCCCTTACTGAATCATGCCGGACCTCGTCGTTTTTTTTCACGAATGGACTTTTATTATCTATACAGATATTTCAATGTTGATCCGGGAAAGGGAAATATTATTACAGCTGTTCTGTCGGCTTATTGGGGAACAGTGAGAAGTAAGGAAAATAGTTTTTCGTAAAATAAGTAATATTATGGGATTTAAAGGTTCTGAATCCACTCAATGTTTTGAAATGAAAGAAGATTACAAACGACTGCTGACATAATATCGTTATGTTTTTGCTGATAGGGACAAAAGATATGTTGAAGGTAGTTCATGTTAAAAATTGTTATGTTTAGATGACTTGTTGAATTTATTTAAAAAGCTCGTATTTGAAACTGCACATTACTGAGAAAATTATATATCAGTGCAAAAATCTTCACAGATCGATTCCTGACATTGACGAACTATCTACATATGAAGAGGTTCGTTTGCTTATGAAACTTTTGTACTCTGTATTATCAGTTTTTAATATTATTATTATTTAATTACAATTAATAAAACAAAGTAATATTTTACATCTTTTCAAAAGTACCTGTGACTTTTTCACTTAAAGTTATACCTGTACTACTTACTGTACGTTATACTGTATTTACCTCGTCGTAGGCTCATTTCCCAATATCTATCTACGAAAACTTTTGTTAACTTTAAAAAGTTTTCGTCTCTTGCAAGCCCGCAAATGATTCATTAAAGAAGCCGTGTAAAACAGACGTATTACAAAAATACATTAAGGTCGTACTCAGGGCTTTTTAAAGCCCTTAAATATTACTTAAGAAAGCTTTAAAACGTCCATGAGGAAAGATCTTAATTGAGTGTGATATTTTTTGTACTGTAAAAAATCTTTGGAGTGGGTGAAATTGTATAAGGCTGTCAAAAGAAAAACATGTTTTAGGAATTTTGTTATACGACGCCTGTCTATTTGTGGTAACATCATTCAAGATAAATGAAAGGTCAAAATTTTTAATGTTGTTATGTTTAAGGAATATTAAGTGTCTTACCTCTTTCAATGTTATAATACACTAAGCACTCTTTTCCTAGCCAGAATGTCAAGGACGGTTATTTTGATGAAATGTAGCATTAGCACACATTTTAGTAAAACAGATCAGATTAAAACAAAAATAATTGTTCGAATCCAACTGTTATTTTTGTTCAGTACGTAGAACTTAAGAAACAAAATATCTGCAGTTTTATTATATTAATATAGTTTTAGGGCAAGCAATGGACATAAATTCTTGATTTTTAAACATGTACTGAGCAGTTAATATGTGGTAAACAGTGAATAAACAAAACGGTCGATTCCAGCATAATAAGATGAGTAATACTAACCACTTCCACCTGCTAACACCTACTAACTCCTACACTCTTTGTTAGTGAGATTGATTTTCCTTTGGCAGTGTGAAGGTCAAGGTCGTCTTAAATGCCAAGATCCTACTTGAAAAATAAACATGGCACTTTTCTAAGGGTCTACTAAAAACAACATATTAATTGTTTAATCCATTTTTGTAATATGAAAAGAACAAGAAACTGTGAAAACAAGTAAAATTAATATAAAAATATAAAACGACTATTAACTTCCACTCTTTCTGCTATCGCTATCTCAAGTATATAAAAAATTCACACATGGTCTCAATTTATTTAATCATTTAATATTTTCTTTAACACATATGACATGAATTCACTACACATCTATAGATTCCCAAAGAGTTTATAATTCGACAATTAAGTAAAATTTTCATCGGCTGCTTTTCATACTGGCCTATTCTAAAAACTTTCAAGCTGACACGGGTATTATGCAAAAATATTTCATTTTTGTTAATATATTTCACGGGAGTACTAAAAAACTATATTCACTATCAATTTCATATCAATAGCACAGTATCAAAAACCATTTTAAGATTTTTTTTAAAAATAAACCACACTTATTTGACGACTTATTCCGATATATAAAAAAAAACCTTCATAAAGCTAATTTTCACTTGTAAACTCACAAAATTAACACAAACTAGAACCATTTTGCATAGATAGCTTAGCAAACATATTTCAACGCTGGGAGGGTTACCGTTCTAGTGGAATATATTTTCACAAAACTGGGGCAAAACTGTAGTTTTGAAACGTAGTTTGAAGTAGGTGCGACTCGAACTAGCCAATAAAATTTGTCATAAGCGTTTTGGGACAAATAAAAAATATCTTGTTCGTTTATTACCAACAGCGTTTGTATTTTGTTAGGGATGTGAAAATGTACATATACATATATTAGGCATAGTGCAACTTCAATTGAGGTGAATTCTTGTACGATCGGATACTTATAATATTTTATAGCCATGAATACATTATTTCTTTTTACAATATTCACGCCTGGCAATTTATAATGGCGTGCTGGTTTCTACTTTAATGTATGGATAGTTAGGTATCTGAGAAAATATGAAAGTAAAATAAATGCTGTTGAGATGAGATCACTGCGAAGTATGTTTGGATAAGACTGGTTGACAGAAAGAGGAATATAGATATGGAATGAATAGAATGTAGATAGAGGAATGAAGAAATGTGGCTAGAAAGAAAACGCAGTGACAAAACTTTTAAGGAATCATGGATTAAGTAATAATTGGCAGTTTGCTTGTAGATAAATATGTACATCATAAGCTGTACAGTCAGTATATATACAGTCCTACAGTACCCGAAGGCAATAATAATAATAAAAACTTAATTATAATAACTTGACACATGTCACACACGGTCACGGTCTGATTCTAAACTAGACACAGCTTGTACTGATGTCTTGTCAAAGCTGTTCCCGGATTCCTACTTTGTCAGACGCAGTATGTCACACCGTATGGTTTAAGTCGGTCCGATTCCGACACACTGAAATAGGAATGAACTCATGACGAACTCATAAGCCAGAGGGCTTAGCAGTCAGGATCACTGACCACTAGACCAATAAGCCAGTCAATAGGCTTGCCTCCTATTACGTAAGTGGCACTAAATTATGACAGAAAAAGAATGGGTAAGTTCGCAATTATCTCAAAGGATACCGAATCAAATAAAATTTCCGATATCTAAATGCACACTTTTTTTTATTTATAAGGGGACAGACAAACAAACGGTTCACCTGATGGCAAGTGACAACCGCCGTCCATGGATACCTACTACTCGAGAGTTGACTCGAGGGATGAGGGGGTGCGGGGAGTGGAAATAAGAGAAGGGGATGAGGAGATGTGTAAAGAGAGAAGGGAGAGTAAAATGAAAAAGGAGAGTTGGGCCTCCGAAAACCTCACTAATTCGGGGAAATGCAACGCGTTCCTTCACAACTGGTTTTTTGTGAGGCCGTGGTAGCGCATCAGTTGAGCCATTCAAATTCAAAACGTGCATTATAGACTTATTCTTTATAATTTAAAGAGTTATCCTCTAACTTATAATCCTTAAGGAGTTGTATCTTTCACCATTAGCTCAACAACATGAGAAGCAAATACCGCAATTATTTTAATAAAAAGTATAAGAAAAATCTAGTTACAATGGGACTGGGAAATGGAAAGGTTTACAAAAACGGTTGACAGTTGGCGGCAAAATCGATTAACATTAAAAAAAATATACATATAGTCGAATATAGAACCTTCTCCTTTTCGGTCGGTTAAAAAATTCGGCTCTTTTACATAAAGTACTGAAAGAACTTTATGTAAAAGAGCCGTAAACATTTCAAACAGTCAAAATAATAAAATGTAAATCTCATATACGATGATAAATATCCACGTTGGTCATCATTCATCATATAGATGGATAAATAGATCCCGAAAGTCAGTATCCTGTTAGCTTAAAACTACCGCAAAATAAAAACATACATCCGTCATTTCTGCCCAAGCCCAGTGCTCTCGAAAACTAAACAAGGACCGTCCATATTTTCGTTCCAGATACCTTTTGCAGCCGCAACCACTAACAATAACCATTCATATCGCATGTTATTGCAAAGTAACGCATATTTATTACCAATTGTGCCTCCCCTTTCACCCTTCACCCCTTGAATAATATATTACAACCCCAGGGAGTTTAGAACTAAATTGCTCAGATGTATGAATGGTAAATATGTTATTGGAACTATTACTCACCGACAGTACGGAATAGAAAGATGTATATCTAAACTTGGTCTTTATTAGTTCTCCTGGCAGATATTAATGTATACCTATATCTGTTTGCCTATTTAAATGAACAATTTACATATAATTTATGGCTGAGTATGGATCCATTGTAAGTTATTCATTCGTAGATAAAAATACTTAAAGCTCTCAAGATTAGGATAATATGAGTGGCTAAAATTTTGAGGAGCCCTCACGCACAAATCTTTCACATGCTAGTAAATATATTATTGTCTGGTCTACTTTCATAACGAGACGCCTATTAGGTCGCGAAGTAAGTAAAATTTTGACGTGGAGAGCCATGCTTAGGCACGTATGGGTCGTTTCAACCAAAATAATACCACGGGCTTACGGCAGACCGGTTGATGAGCAATGCTTGTCTTGTGTTTCAGCAAGTGAGTGTGGTTACAGAAAAGCCAAACCCCTCCCGTTTTCATTTCCTCGTGTGCGTCTTGAGTTGCAGGTGTGGGCGGCAACCATTAGTGTTGGTAGTCACTTAACATCTGGTTACCCATACGCACCTTTGCCCTCCTTTACCATAATAATAAACTAGCATAAACAAATGTGGCTCATTAAATAAAATCTACTTAAATAGATACTCCATTATATCATTTGACACAGTATTTATATCTACATTATCTTTCTTTAAATAAGCTTCTGAACAAGTTTCCCAAAACATAAACAAATTTTCTCTTGAAATTAACAACACATGTTACAGGGTTACCAATCACTGTTCCTTTTTAAATGGCAAATCTTTTAATCAAAATACTGCGGGGTAACAAAATCGCATCCCCAATAAAAGCGACCCTTTGGAATCGTTAATACACGGGGAGCAATTAGGAGCTCGGATGTTGGTCCAAAATGGGAACTTAATGGGATAACGCCGAATACAGCCGAGGGCAGCCTATTTGCATATGCAAGTTGTTGATTGGAAACTGTCCGTGTATTCGGCATCATTAGTAAAGTTGTTCCGGCTGCTCTAAATGGATTATTGCAGTCGTTGCGGTTGTTGGTTACCTGGAGATCAAACAAGCTATTTGGTAAACAGTCCAACTATCAGATACATCAGTAGTCTAACTTTGGGTTGCCGGTACTGAGGAGAAGAAAAGCAGAAGCCGGCAAAAATCAATTTGCAAAATTCAATGAAATTGATTCCTCAAAAGTTAAAAGTACTATGTCTTGGAATCCAGTCGTGGTATTTTGTCATATATTTATTTTATATCTTACATTAGCCATATGGTTCTCGGTAGAGCTGAATAGAGCCACTCTCTCTCTCTTCCCATGGGTGTCGTAAAAGAGACTACGGGAGTGGATTGTTTGTCTGACAGTATGTATACAATCGTACAGTGCCCTGTTGATGGCAACAGGCTTGCCCTCTGTTACGTTAGTGGGATCAAATGCTAATTGGCGAAACGTGGGTGTTCAATACACCTCTGCCAACTCTTAGGGGATATAAGCGTGAGCGTATGTATATAGGTATGTATGTATCTCATCTTACTGTTATAATAAACGAAAAAGTTGGATGCATAGACCCGTCTATAATGAGATATTTTTTAGTAGATAAAAACATCTGATTGGAGCTGAAAGAAGTTTAGTTCATAGATACTTGATGTATTAAATTAAGATATGATATCATTTGAAATACCCCGGGCACTCTCAAATACCACGTGACCCGTTCGAAACCATTGTACAGTATTACAAAGTTTAATCCTGACAGTTGTCTAGTTTCAAATATTTAAAATGAAAGGGTAATTAAAAATTGTTTCTCTTATACCTTTTCAACTTTCATTAAACTTATTACTATGCGAAGTTGAATAAAAATTATGTTAAAATCCTTCAGAAGAGTCAAAACTAAAATAGTCAAACTACTAACTATTGATATGTGGAATATTTAATTTAGTGCATGGCATGCTTGCAAACAATTTGCATTTTATTGAATATAGTAAATTTGCATCGCACTAATGGTAGAGTATCAAAACTGAGTGTGAGATAATGACAATCTCAATTTGTAGGTAGCATACTATCCTTCGTAAGATCATTAGTAACGTGAGCTCTGAGCTGTTTTAGACACAGACTAACCTAAACGATCTTGATATCAAATACTGCTTTGGGAAATCAGAAAATTATTGAATTTCAACAACAACTTATTAAAACTAGTACTGATAATAAAATGTTTTGACACTTTGTAACTCCCTGAGTTCGACACAGGTTAATTGAATTACTAGTTAGGGAATTAGATTTATATTTAAGATTACTGGAACACACTTTTGAAACAATTTGTTTCTTCCAAACATAAAATGTTTTGAATTAATTCATTTTCCTAATAGAGCTGATTAAGGACAACGTTTAGAAGAATATATTATATTAGAGTATTTTATGACCAGTTATGAATATTCCATGAATTAAAGTGAGTTAAGGACTTTAAGCTCGAAGTGCATTTGGATTTAGCTTATTAAGTCCAAGGAAAGAAAAGTGGTTCTAAAATTCTTGGAAATTCGTATGAACATCATCACCTTATGCAAAGATGATTAAAACAATTTTCATTTATAGTAATTACTCACCAAATAAGTAAACATTTACTTAGTAGTACTACACACACTCATATCATGTGATTCAATTTACAAAACCAATGAGCGCTTTAAAATAATTATCAACGTAGTTGTTTCAGCCGGTAAACGGGTACATACTCGTAAATTCATATGACGCGACGTTGTCATTCAATAACATTGTTAAATCAAACAGGCTCCGACACGTTCTGACAACACAGGAGTAAAACATAAAACTGTACCAAACAAAGAATTTAATTACACAGAGCCTACGATCAGTAATTCCATTATTACACGCTACGCTGTTGAAGGTCGTCGTGCTTTTTAGGTGTACATTTTTGAATCAATTCCTGTAGTTAGTCCAGTTAAAGGTGAATAATTCTATGAATATTGAAGTGGTTATGCTGTAAAGGTGAACATTTCACTTTTAGAAGGTCTAGAGGTAAAAATATAGTAAGGTCAGCGAGTCTTTATTCCTTCTCAATCCTCGGTGAGGTCAATATTTTACCTTCAAAGGATACTTATGTACTCATGGTTCTTCATGGTTGCAAGATAAACCTCAATAAAGGAAGCAAGGGTTCCTGTGGAGTTTTCTAGGATCTGCTTGGGGCTAGTGGATACCATACTAATCCTAATTATATGTATAATATGTATATACATAATTCCGGACCAATTACAAAAAAATATAATAAACGAAAATAATTGACAATAAAAATTTAAAAGTCATATTAATTCAATTTTGAAACTAATGTACTAAGGTTGTGTGTATATGAAACACTCACAAACAACTTTAAGTTCACTAAAAACTTGTTAACACTTTACGTAATCCATTTACTTGTTTGTTTATTAAGCGCCGTCTCCAAATTAGTAATTCCACCCTACTTCTACTTTAATATTAAGAGAGAGACCAGAAGTTTGAGTACTTTTGGTAGTTTTTTTTTTATACTATAGGGGGACAGACGAACAGACAGGTCACCTGATGGTAAGTGACACCGCCGTCCATGGACACTTGCAACTCAAGAGTCGCAAGTGCGCTGCCCGCCTTTAAGGGTGTTGAGGGATGGGGGGATGCAGGGAGAGGAAAGAATGGAGGAGGGATGAGGAGATGGAAAAAAAGGAGAAAGGAGATAAGGGGAGAGAAAAGGGGGTAGGGTTAATTGGGCCTCCAGAAACCTCACTCAATTCGGGGAAATGCAACGCAAGCGTAACTTCACAACCGGTTTTCTGTGAGGCCGTGGTATCGCACCCGTCGAGCCGGCCCAAATATCAAGAAAATAAGTGCTGTTCCTACCAACATGTAAGTTACACTCAAACCAATCGATTTCAATCGTTTTTATGCGCTTATAATTACATTACTTTTTTCATAGTTTTACAATCGGACAGATCTGTTGGCCTTATCATTTTTGGATTTTTTTAAATCCAGACTTCGAATTACGAGCAAGTGTTGGCAGAATGAACATACAACGTTATTATGGTAAAGCAATAACGGTATATCCTGGTGAGATAAAAAAATACAGGTATTGAGTTTAATATTTTCTTTTAACTCTTCTAATAGCTCAATATTTGTTCCAAAGACTCCCCTTAATCATGGAAGCGCTTTTAGAGAATTTCATATTTCGCCAATAAAGACCCTTGAATGGGCAGCCAATATTAAAATGGCTTACATCTTAAAATATCAACGGGCTCTTAAGAACAAGGAACATTTAAGTAGACGTGCTTTGGTAACGATGCTGGAAAGAAATTTTATAGCGTTTGTAAAGAACACTTTTACTTATTATATTAGCGACTTATGTCATTGATACAGCATTAGATTCCCTTTCGGTACAAACATTATTATCAATGATTTTTGTATTTGAATGTTAGAAACCTTATTACAAATGCAATATATTGCAAAAGAATCCAGATAAGTAACAAAATATTTGCTGGTTTGTAAGTCCTGAAGTTCTGAAATGGTCAGTGTGAAATTTTACATATACATACATACATTGTCAAAGGAACAAAAACGTAAAGTACTAATCAAGAAAATTTACTTGGAGGCTTTAAAAACATTCCATCAACGGACACAAGGAACATCCAGACTCAGGACAACAATTTGTCCCGTGTGGGAATCGAACCTACGACCTCCGGTTCAGCAGTCAGGGTCACTAACCACTAGACCAAGTCCTGTCAAAAGTCCACTTTTTGCAAACCTTAATTTACGTAATAGTAGCAGGCTTATTCATTATTCCGTAAGACTGGATTGCCGTCATCCGTATGTATGTATACTGTCTATCAGTCCAATCCTTTAGTTATCTTTGTGACACCTGCTGGAAGAGATAGCATGGCCCTATTTTACTCTACCGACAACCACATGGCTAAGTGGTATTTAATTTTTACTGCTATACTAAGTACATTGACCTAATTATCACCTCACTAAAACAAAGTTAGAGTGGTCAACAAATAACCATGACATATTGTCTACACTGTTCTTAAGATATTTTTTTAAATGCCAACTTGATACCTCATGCCTATTTATGGAGTAAGCCTCTATCGTCGTAATGATTGTGATCAACTGCTGTTCGAAGAACCGGATATGACATTTAGAAATCGCCAGTACATATTTTTTAAGAACATGTGAGGTCGTGTGAACATCGCTAACTTTGACCGTCCTTAAAAGCTATTATTGAATTGACTTATCCAATTATACTTCATTATGGGCTAGAAAAGATAGTGAGCCGTCAGTCAATGATTAAGGTTTTCTATTGTGGTTAACTTCTAACGCAACTTTGTTTATGATCTTGTCTCTCACTTTTTATAGCTAAATGGGAAGTCTCGATAAAGAAGGAATAGTCAGGTCTTGCTTATCGTAAAGATGCATTCTCAAAAGGTTTATGCAAAATTGCATCGGAAGCCGGTCAAAATGAATTTGCCAAAATTTGGTAAAAATAGTATTAATCGACTTTGCATGCATTACACTCACAAAATATGTAATTAAGGGGGTTGAATTAGTTGGCAAAGCCATCTTAAGCGCCCATTATTTGCCAACCATAGTTAAGTATCGCTTATGCAATAGGGAGCAAACCTGAGGCGGACTGTATGACTGTATACATACAGCCCGTTAGATAACAGTCCAATCCCTTTTTTTCTTTTCTCTCGTGTGGAAACCCCCTCGGGCCGTCTACTACAAATTATATTGAAGATTAGCACATGAGCTTTGAATCAGCCACTGTCAAGCTACCAGAGCAGTTTCAGAGCTTACGATGTTTTAATATTTGTTCTTAATTTTAATTAAATTAAAACTTAATGAAATGATACCGTATTTTATTTTAAGCCACATCCTCAAAAACATAAGCCCGTGACCGTTTCCAAATATGTTTTGTTAAATAGCAATTAAGGTAAAGAACTCCAACTTTATCTTCAATGCAATAAACATTAATTGCTGGCCAGTGGACAGTTAAGAAAACAATCAGCATTACGCTCAGTTGCAGTAAGGGGCACTGAGCGGAAAATTGGCCACGTACTGTGTAATTATTTGTTGTTCTTAGTTGTTAAGAAATGAATTATTGCGGCACAGAGTATCTTGTTTGAATGATCACTCAGCAGCCATCACAATTAACAATTTTCATCAGAAAACTACAACTGCATTATCAATTAACTCACAACGAAATAGACTTAAATCATATGATCTAAATGCTAGTAACAGGTGAAAGCCTGGTGACCTGTAATACAGGTTGTACAAAACCTTCCTGAGGCACCAGTCTCTCATAATTGTTACGTTCACATCTGTAATTTTGGAGTATCTGTATACATCAAATTGTAACCATTGTTGAGAATAAATTAAAATATTGTTTTGTTTGATTTTATATAATATAATATAAATAAGAAGGAGAAAGCAGAGGTATATTTAACAACCATATTTTGCCTAAAAATTTGGTCCCACTAACGTAACAAATTCTTAAATACTATCAATGAACGTTTCGATACGTTATACGTTAATAATTTAAATAAAATAATTACATATAAATAATACGTTAATAATTTAAATAAATAATTGAAATAATTACGAAGGTGTTTTTGCCGTGACCCAAAAGGTTTAATACAATTAATAAAGCATTTAAAATTTTCCACAGCAGCGATGTGCAGTATTAATATTTGTAAGATAATACTTTAAGATATTTATTTAAATGCCTAACCGTAACTATTTATCTTATATCATTTAGTCCAAAATCCTCTTTCGAGGACTAATACGTAAGCCTGGTAATTCCTACCATTCCTTAGCTTACACGTAATCGCTCAGTAATGGCTTCAAACGTAGTGCGTGGCACAACCCTGGATTTATCACTTAACTATTATCTTATATACTGACGATGCGAGAACGATACGATACAGATGTTAACTTGTTTTCTCTATTCCATGTTCGAAATGTTCAAGTTATTGAATGAACTAAATGCCGTTTCAAAGTAAGGGTCATTAGAGTATAATGAGCCTGTTGGTCTAGTGGTTAGTGACCCTGACTGCTGAACTGCTGGAGGTCATGGGTTCGATTCCACAAATATTTGTGCTGACCGTCCCCCACGACTCAGGGAAGATTTTTAATGCGGGAGTTTTTTATTGTAAAAAAAAAAAACAGAACCAATTTTATCGACTACAAATATTACTATGCATCACAAATTAATAATCATTGTTTAACAGTTAAGAAAAACAGCTGATCAGTATAAAGTAAAGGGCTAGTTGAGAGATTTCAAATAGTTAAAAAGATATTACTGGTTAGTCTTTTCTTTGTCTGTTTCCAATGTGTACTTTAATGTGATAAAAGGTTTAAGGGATCTTTGAGAAGTCAAGTTTGGAAATATTAAAATTAAAAAAAAAACTTTATTTTACCAGTTACAGATATACATATACTCACGAATCTATCCCCGAATGGGTAGGCACATATTGCTCATAATAATTTAGTCAAATTTACGTAAAAAGTGATTAGCCTATTATTTTGACTTTTGGGAATCAGATGAAACTTTGGGGTACATTAAGAGGAAAGGAGGATAGAAAGGGTATAAAATGGATATTCCTTATAAAGATGGATTTGGAAGTATAAGCAATAGCTCGAGCAAGTCAGGGTCGCATACTCAAACTGGCCGGTGTCGGGAAGTTCAAGTCCTCCAAATAAAACTAAGCCTGAAATTTGTCAGTTATAAATATAAGCAAATATCAAAAAAAATGAAGGCTTAATTTTAGAATCGTGTGATATAAAACGTCTCTAAAGAAACTAGCTATGGATAATCTCTCACAGCACCATTACCTTTTAATCACACCCTTTGCTTAATTAATTAGGGTCAAAGGTAAGTAAGGTAATAATTTAAGCAGTAAGGGGATTTGTCTTATAATAATAATTTTAATGTTACAAGATTAAAATTAAATCTGATATGTAATTTTTGCCTTGACGCTATTTTGTGCAACAATATTTTATCATAAAACATAGTGTTGTACAATTTTATGATACTATACGTGTAGGTTATTAATAATTCACTTTAAAGAAGTAGACAACTGACTTCAATGCGTCTTTCATAACATTTTTAACTAATATAGTTTTCTCATGGATGCCGTTGTCAGAACCTAACCAAACTCTCGTCTGACTCCCCTTAAAGGACATCCTTTCCAATAAAAAAAGAATCATCGAAATCGGTTTAACGTGATATTGAGTTATTCGTCCACTTGTCGCGCACATACGTAATGCAAATTTCAGACTTATATGATTATCTCATGGATGTCATTGTCAGAACACGACCAAATGGAAATAGGACCACACGGGAAGCACCAGCTTTCAAATAAAAACAATGTTACTTTAAAGCACGGAAAAATACCAGTACGAGCGTTTTAGTATAAAAAAACTCCAGATGTGGCACTACCTCAGCGAACCCTTTTCATCATCATCATGATCATCAGCTTATCGCAGTCCACTGCTGGACATAGGTCTCTTCCATTGTACGCCACTTCGCAGTTCACTTTGGGGGAGGGCTAAGATGTACCTTTTTTAATTAATGAAAAAATAAGAAAAACTGAATGCATTTCTACTTATCTAAATATTTCTTGGTGACGATATCTTGAAATGTTGTGCGCTGTAACTAAAAAAATTCAAATGACACCCCAATATATCAAGCAGGCCAGTCAAAAAAACGTCATACTTACACACATGTGTACTTACATACATACAACCTTATATTCAAAAAATATAATATAACACTTCAAGTCAACACAACAAGTCAGGTAGTTGGGTATAAAATGGAGCAGCGTAAATTTATTCTCATCCGTCATTTATTTGATTGGTTTTTTATTTTAGGTTCGAATTATCTCGTGACTAGTTCCGTTTTTTAATCGCTTCGCAGTCATCTAACTCCGTGAGCTAGCAGGTTAATATTGTTGAATGTTTAGATGCATTAATCATTATGCCTAATTGTTAATGTAATATAATTCCGTTGAGGTAAATAATTTTAATAGAATGGTAGCTTTTTGTTAGTTTTCCAGCTTTGTTCGAAGAGTTGTTATGTCCTTAAACGTAATATTTTGTGACCCTAATATATTATATATCATTTTATCTGCTGTTCCGTATGAAAGTAAGAGAAAGAAGTGCATCTTTGGTACTAATAAATTAATAAAGATTTAAATTGAAAGAAGATTAAAATCGTTCACTGAACCAAATATCGTAGCATATGAAGCGCCTCGTAATTGTTATCAACAGAAAAACTTTATTTAATTGCTTGTCAATAGATGCCAACATGACCCTTACGTCAAAAGCCAAGAATCTATTACACCTACCTTTATATCTTGGGAATTTAGCTTATCTCTCGTTATGATAAGGTCGTATTTTGTTTGAAAAGTTAGTATACACTTGAAGCTGACATAAGAGAAATCAAAACATGTATTCATTGGGTCTCATACAATGGTGAGTTGACGAGGCAAGGTCTCTATGGGGAAACGATATTTACATACCATTTATATTAAAGAGCTCATCACTTGATTAGTGTTATAAATTACGTTTGCAGTTATGTGTTTCCCAAATTTGAGAAAAAGTCAAAAGAAGTATCATAATTTTTCTTAAATTTGGAAAACACCGATACCCTACGAGTTAATCAGGGCAGAAAAACATAGTTGGGACAGACTGGGTGCGAAGACGTAAGACCGGAGGCTATGGTGCACTTTGGGGGAAGGCTATTTCAAGCAGTGGACTGCAGTTTTTAAACCAATTAACCTTAATTGGTTGGTTGATTTTTTTATAATATAGGGAAACAAACGACCAGACGGGTCACTGATGGCAAGTGACAAACGGCAACCTGGAACACCTTTGGGTGATGGGGATGAATGAGGGGAGGGGAAAGAGGAGAGGAAGGATGAGGGGAGCGGTAAGGAAGGGGAGATGATGGAATTAGGACTACAGTAATACGAGTATTATTATTTTATTGCAAACTATTTGGAGCAGTATGTAATTTGTAGTGCTAAATCGAGGAGTTGATTTTTGATTTACAGAAATAGCAATGCATAGAAATCTCTTCAATATACAATATTATTATAACCTGGCAGGTCAGGAAACAAATTACGATTATATTTTTTTATAATTTGACTTAAAAAATGGTTAAAACTAGTAATGTAATGAAGTAATAGTAATGACTCCATGTCTTTCCGTGGGCATTGTAAAAGTGGACTGAGGGATCGGACTGTTAGAGACAATAGAAATACAGTTAATAGGCCTTCTCGCTATTGGCCTCTAATACAGGATTGCCAACGGCCAAGAAGAAGGGAAGGAAGAAACGGGCAACCCAGGTGTCACCAGCACAGGTTTATCCTGTGACCGTGGAGCAGCAGCAAACTGCGGCACCGTCGACGTCGACGGGGGAAACCTGGGCTTTGGTTCTTGGTCGGAAAACCAAAGCCAAGGCCGCGAAAAAGACGGCAACCACAACACAGTCAACGGGGCGTTCTGCTCCCCTACCGACTAAAAAGAAAGCTGTGCCACGGCCCCCTACAACTGCGGCTGTCACTATCTCTGTACCCCATGGCTCGGAGACACGGATGGCCGAGCTAATGATGGCCGCAAAGGCTAACATTAACCTGGGTGATCTCGGTATCGCAGGCGGGGTCCGCACCAGGCGAGCCATGACCGGGGCCCTGATTCTACAGGTCCCCGGTGAAGGTAGCGCCGCTTTGGCGGACAAACTTGCAATGCGCCTGCGAGAGGTTCTGTCCGGCACGGATGCCATTATTGCGCGTCCGTGTAGAACAGGGGACTTACGTGTGATGGACTTAGATGAGTCCATCACCCCTGACGAGGTCGCCAAACTAGTAGCTACATTAGGGGGATGTTCCATTACCGACGTAAAAGTCGGGGACATCCGTACTTCTCCGTCACGGCTTGGCACGGCCTGGATCCGCTGTCCGCTTACGGCAGTCCGCAAAATTGCGGCTGCCAAACGAATGCAGGTGGGTTGGATTTCGGCCAGGGTAGAGGCATTGGTAGCACGTCCGTTGCAGTGCTATCGGTGCCTCGAATTGGGACATGTGAAGGCGAAGTGCCTTAACGAGACAGACCGTGGCGCGCGGTGCTACGCGTGCGGTGGCACAGGCCACGTAGCACGCACATGCACCGCAAAAGCGCCGAGGTGCCCGATCTGCTCAGACCTTGGTCGTCCCGCGGACCACCGGATGGGTAGCAAGAAGTGCTCCCCGCCTAAGAAAAAGAAAAGGGGACCACAAACCAACCCCGCCTCAGCCTCGGCGAATATTGACGTTAGTCAAAACCCGCCAACTGCGAGATGGCCACGGCCGGAATACCGTCCGGCAGAGGAGGCAATGGAGGCCTAAAATTCACCCCATACCAGAAAATACTGCAGGGCAACCTAAACCACTGCTGCGCAGCGCAAGATCTGCTAATGCAGACGCTCGCTGAGCAGTCGGTTGCTCTAGCGATTGTGGCGGAGCCGTACTGCGTCCCCGATCACCCTCGGTGGTTTGGATCAGATGACAGTACTGTCGCCATATACTGGGCAGGGGTGGAGAATGGTCTCCACTGCACCCTTCTACAGAGGGGGCTAGGGTTTGTGGCAGTAGAGTGGGGCCCCATGGTCGTTGTGGGCTGCTACATATCTCCAAATTGCGGCCTCCCAGCATTTGAGGCGTACCTGGACGGACTTAGGAGTTGCATCTGCACCATCCTAACCCGTCCGGTACTTGTCTTGGGCGATTTCAACGCCCGCTCCACACAGTGGGGAGATCGCCTAGACAACGTAAGAGGAGATACACTCATTGAGTGGGCGGCGGGACTGAACCTTAGCATTGCGAACCGGGGTTCGGTGAGTACCTGCGTGCGATGGCAGGGGGAGTCGATCGTCGACCTGACGTGGGCGACACCCTCTGCTATTGACCTAGTGTCAGGATGGAGAGTGGCGGTGGAGATGGTCACTCTATCGGACCATCGTCATATCGTTTTCGATGTGACCATCCGCCGCCCGGACGCAGGTTCGGACCGTCGCAGTGGCTGCCCACCGCGACGATGGGCCCTCAAACGGATGAACCGGGACATGCTCGTCGACGCAGCCATCGTCGCGGATTGGCCAGAGGAAGGGGAAGAACAGGTCTCGTCCAGTCCGGAAGCACAGGCGGTCTGGTTTCGTGATATCATGATTGACGTCTGTGACGCGTCGATGCCACGGATCAGGCCGAGAGGTTCGAGGGGCTCTGTGTACTGGTGGACGCCGGAACTTGAGCAGCTGCGCACAGCCTGCTCAAGAGCCCGTCGCCGGTTTCAGAGAACCCGAATAAGAAGGCGAGCCACAGCCGAGGAGATCACCGAAGCGAGACGGGAGTACAACGTCGCAGCGAAGGCTGTAAGCCTCGCGATTGCGAAAGCCAAGGCTCGGTCTTGGAAGGAGCTAATAGAGGGACTGGACAGGGACCCATGGGGGCGCCCGTACAAACTTGTACTGAGCAAGCTCAGACCGTGGGTCCCACCACTAACACAGACCCTGGACCCCGAGTTTGTGGGAAGAGTGGTAGACACACTCTTCCCCAGGGGCCAGGGTAGTCCCTCACACCCTCCGTCACCGTTGGAATCGGTTACAATGGTTTCATGGTCCGATGACTTTGACGTGACGGAGGACGAGCTGGACCGAGCCGTGAAACGACTCGCCGCCCGTAATACCGCCCCGGGACCTGATGGTATCCCGGGCCGAATATGGGTGCACGCTTTGGTGATCCTAGGGGATAGGCTGAGGCGGCTATTTTCTAGCTGCCTCCGTAATAGCGTATTCCCTTCCGGCTGGAAGGAAGCCAGGCTGGTCCTCATCCAGAAACCTGGAAGGGCTGCAGACTCTCCCTCGGCGTTCCGACCGATATGTCTGCTGGACGAGGTGGCGAAATTTTTTGAAAGAGTCATCGCCACCCGTATCAACCAGCACCTGTCGCGAGTGGGCCCTGATCTATCAGACAGCCAATTTGGGTTCCGACAGGGACGTTCAACGTTGGACGCGATCGAACGTGTCCGCTCCCTGTCGGAAGAGGTCGTCTGTCGGGGGGGAGTAGCGCTGGCCGTCAGTCTCGACATAGTCAACGCTTTTAACTCTCTCCCGTGGTGGGTGATTAGAGAGGCACTGGTGTACCACCAGTTGCCCCTCTACCTACAGGACATCATCGGGGCTTATCTTCGCGATAGGTCCATATCATATATGGGTCGGGACGGCGAAGAACATCACAGGGAGGCCACGTGCGGGGTTCCCCAGGGGTCGGTCTTAGGACCCCTTCTGTGGAACCTCGCGTATGATGCGGTCCTGAGGACCAGTTTACCCCCTGGAGTGAGTGTCGTCTGCTACGCGGATGACACTCTAGTACTGGCCAGGGGAGATGGCTTCCGGCAAGTTCTGGAGCTCGCCGAATCAGGGGTGGCCTGTGTCGTCCAGGAGATCAGCGGCCTAGGTCTACGGGTAGCACCTCATAAGACGGAAGCCCTGTGGTTTCACAGGAAACGTGGAGGTGCCGTTCCTACTCGTTCACTTATTAGAATGGGAGGAACGGAGGTCGAGGTTGGGCGACATATGAAGTACCTCGGCCTCACCCTAGACAGCCGCTGGAGCTTCGAGGAGCATTTCGAGCGGATGATCCCCCGAGTTCGGGGGGTGGCGGGCTCCCTGCAGAGGCTATTGCCTAATTTAGGGGGTCCGCAGGAAGAAGTTCGCCGCCTCTACGGTGCGGTGATACGATCCATGGCCCTCTATGGAGCGCCGATATGGGCCAAGCGCCTATCGGCCTCCTCCCGCTGCCGAGCTAAGCTCAATCAAGCGCAGCGGGTAGCGGCCATTCGGATCGTACGAGGATACCGCACCATCTCGTCAGAGGCGGCGACAGTCCTGGCTCGTTTCCCGCCTTTTGATATCCTGGCGGATATGGACGCGAAGGTCTATGACCAGATTCGTGCTGTCCGCCGGGGTGAAAGCGGGGAAGACCAGGACGAGCTCGAAATGCGGCGGAACGCTCACCAACGGGCATTGGCACAGTGGCGCGCGCGGCTGGAACAGCCGCAGAATGCGCGCCAACGCGCTGTTGGTGCCGTTCTGCCTAACCTCGAAGCTTGGGTAGGAAGGGAGGGAGGTCACATTACCTACCGACTGACGCAGATACTCACCGGACATGGTTGCTTCGGTGAGTATCTGAATAAGATCGGACGGGAAGAGACGGCACAATGCCACCACTGCGCAGCTGACCGGGACTCCGCCCAGCACACGCTGGAGGACTGCCCTGCATGGGCATCTAGCCGCGAAGCCCTGGTTGACCAAATTGGACGAGACCTGTCTCCGCCAGCAATTATTGCTGCCATGCTGGCGGATGAGGAGGGCTGGGACGCAGTGGTCTCTTTCTGCGAAGCTGTTATGCTCCTGAAAGAGACCGCTGAACGGGATCGGGAGAGAGCCGATCCCGAGCGAAGGAGACGTCGGCGATAAAAACCGTCGACGGGACCGCGGGTCGCCAGAGGATGGGGACCTCTGGAGGCAGATTGATTACTGCGGTCGGAATGGCGGCATGATTGCATAGATATGCAAACAGCCTACATCGCTGGGAACGAGGGGGGACAGTAATTTTCCCCCGGGACAGGGCATAATAAGGCACGGCGTCAATTCGGGGAGGACCTGAAATAACATGGTCCGGGTCCTCACCGAGTAGGGCGCCAGAGGCCGGCCGTCGGGGTGTTTTTTAGTGGAAACACCACATACTCCTGGCTCCTGTGTCCCCGAGGAGCTGGAGATCCGAAGGATTTTTCACCCCGTCAACAAAAAAAAAAAAAAAAAAGGTCTTCTCGCTATTATGAAAAAAACGACCTAATTGTGGTTGATATAACTGCACGTTTGTACCGCCTCTGTCTAAAAATATATAGGTTTGAGTATTTGTATGTATGTATTCTAGAATATAATCTTATATCTTTAAACTAGAAATTCTTGGATATATATAATATAGAATTTCGGAAATGGCTCAAACGATATTCATGAAATTTTGTACGCAGGGGATTTCAGGGCCGATCGATCTAGCTAGGTTTAATTTTTAGAAAACGTATTTTTATCCGTGTTTACAGGCAATGAAAAACTGCTACAATATCATTAGAATACAAAGGTAAATTTCGCCACCATCTACAAGGTTGTAATAGGTCAGGTGGGAAATAGGGAGGTCCTGTAACCAGATTACCCCGGTTTGAATCCTGATGATTATTTTACTTTACTTTTTTTTTCGTTCTTTTAAACGATTTACAAAAAAAAACATCAAGTTACTAGAACATTAATCAAAAGACCGTAAGGTTTAGGTATTACCAAACAAAACCATGCATTATAGGTTATAAATGGTGTCAGCACTTCAAAATGACAGTCAGTGATCTGCAGGTCCTCGATTATGGGAGTCCGTATACTACGCACTAACTATGCCATTACACTCATCTATTCATAGTTTTAACTGAACTCTGTATTAATAATTAGATAAAATTATAGATAAATTTGTACATATTAATTATATACTACAACTAGGATTGATACAAGTCTAACATTATAATATACTTGTAAGGTGAAAACCACATGTTAGAACCTTAGCTCCAACATATTAATTAACTTCTCTGTAACGTGTGTTATAATTACAACTTTGTAACCAATCGAACATCGTTAACAAAAGACAAGCAAGACAGACTGTGTTGTGTTTGCTCAAGTGTAGAATAGGTACATGAAAGTCAGCTATTTTTACCCGATAGAGCGAGAAGGAGGGTTATGTTTTCGGGTGCATATATGTGTGATCTTTGTAAAGCCTTAACAACTTTGCCAATTTCGATATATTAGGTGTCAATTGCATAGCCTTAATAGTATGAGTAACATATTTCGAGGTAACGCCTGTAAAAAGAGTGAAAGTTTATCTATGAAGCGTATTAAGAAACACGTTTATTATAACTTAACATGGCATTTCCTAAAAGATGACAAATATGATTGACAAATAGCTAAGCGAATGCTAATGATTTTAAACACTCGTAACCACTTTTTGTCAGTGAGAAATAGTCTTGCATTGATGAGTCATGAAAAGCTATTGGTATATCTATATCAAGTGATGGCGTTCATTATAAAAAAAATACTCTCACCCTTATTGATAAGTGCCAAATTAGACTACACTAAAACATTCTTTGTAGACAATGCTAATGCAATCAAAATTATACTTTACTCGTTTGCAACCACAGTTGATATTTATTATAACGTGACAAGCTTTTAGAGTTTACAGTTCTTTTTTAGGTATATTACTACTTCAGAAGACCGTATTATGGTATCTATAACCCAATCATAATTGACAACATTTTTCAACCGACTTCATTTCGTCGTTCTCTAAACAGAATTAATTTACAGACTGATTCATTTTACTTAATTATAATAAATATATATACGGTAAGGTAATAGGTAAGGGAATAGAACCGACTTAAACCATATGCTGTTCTGTCAGAAGTGGGTATATTGCAAAGGGACCTAGGTATATCCTAGGAATTAGAGAACTAGATTCCAGAAATAACCTGGGCCGACCTCTAATTGAGGTAGGAGGCCCGGAGATTGTCCGGCACCTGGTGCGTCTTTTAAGGGAAGGGAGAGTACCTACTTGTCCTCTCACAGTATCTCTCTAGTACATCTCCACCATCTCACCTTAGAATGAGGCAGCGGAAATAAAAAAGTTATTTTGAAACTTAAAGTAACTATTTTTTTTTAAATGTCTTCTTTATTTAAAATAGAAAACTGTTAAAATTATAAGCATACAAAAAGCAAATGTGATAATTATTATATTATCAGCGCAGGATACCTTGCAGGATTTAAACGTGACTTATCAACAAAAAACAATAATTGCTTGTCAATAGATTGCAACGTGACCCTAACATAGGTTCGATGACCCTTACGTCAAAGTCAAGATTATATTACACCTACGTTTGTTATTTGCTGGAAGAATTGACAGACAGTGATAGACGGTGTGGACAATACGGCATTTACAATTTATCGTATTCTATATTATTTCATTAAGGAGAATACTGTTATGAAAGGAATAATAACGTATATAGGAGGAGTATTGACATATCTGGCCTGCCCTAATATATTAAATATAATCATATATTTATATAAATAATAAAATAAGTATTTTTATAACATTTTTATAGCCCGGTGTTTAGGCATTTTACGATAACGTTCTGCGAATAAAAAGTGAAAACCTCTTTAGGCGGGTTGAGCACTTTTTGGGTGAACAAAAATCGTGGAACTCGCGTCATCATCACCGAACGCTTTCCATTAGCTATATGTACACTGTGTATAATCTAATAGCTCGATGATACAATTAACAAGTTACTTAGTTTTCATTTTTATCGGCAATACCCAAAAGCTTATGGAACAAATTGTCGCCTGCCGTATTTCCGAACCGATACGACCTTCAAACCTTCAAGAAGAGAGCGTACCTCTACCTAAAAGGCCGGCAACGCACTTGTGACTCTTGAGTTGCGGGTGTCCATGGGCGGCGGTAGTCACTTACCATCAGGTGACCCGTCTGCTCGTTTGCAACCTATAGCATAAAAAAAAAAAAAAAAAAACCACCACCCAAAGATATTTTTAATTTTTGTTGGGCTTCTTCAACTTCTTTACGAACCTGAAATGTGACCACAACAGACTGTGAAAAGTTATTTATTAACATTTAAAAAATCAATGAACCATTGTTAGTCTAAAATTATAATCAAAGGCACAATAAAAAATAAGAATGTAATTAAAATTCTTATTGAAGCAGAAAAAGGGCAGATCAAAAGGTCGTTTGTAAAATGTCGCCTTGAGTTCCCATATTACTTACTTGGGCTATTAAAAGAAAAAGTATTTTTAAATGAGAAAAATATTGCCGGAAATTAACGATTACATTTAAAAAAAAACTCTTAGCTTTATTATACTGTGAGTGGTTGCGACATATACAGTTGTGGTTCTTCAGTGGTAGAGCCATGCTTAGGCACGAATGGGCCGGCTCGACCGGTGCGATACCACGGCCTCACAGAAAACCGGTTGTGAAGTAACGCTTGCGTTGCATTTCCCCGAATTGCGTGAGGTTTCCGGAGGCCCAATTCCCTCTCCCCCCTTTTCTCTACCTCATCTCCTTTCTTCTTTTTTCCACTTCCTCATCCCTCCTCTCTTCTTTCCGCTCCCTGCATCCCCCATCCCTCATCACCCTAAAAGGCGGGCAGCGCACTTGCGACTCTTGAGTTGCAAGTGTCCATGGACGGCGGTGTCACTTACCATCAGGTGACCCGTCTGTTCGTCTGTCCCCCTATAGTATAAAAAAAAAAAACATATTTTAAGGTTGGAATAAAATCTTTCGTGAGTCATGTAGAGACACACAGAAAGGTCTCCCGTCGGGATCGAAACTAGTCGGGGATCGCCGAATTACGCACGTGAGTAAAAACATATATTTTAAAGATGTATAGAACTAATGGACACCCTGAAAAAACGTAAACCGCTATATTTCTGTGAAAATTTAAACATTGGTTTTTCATACAAACATCTTATTTTAAGATGACAAATGAACTTGAAGTTAACTTTCTTCTCTCTTCCTCTACACGACTACACTGCTGGACTGAGGAGTCATCGTTTGAGAGTAGAAAATATACGATCCCGAACTAAATGGTACCTCTTTTTTCCTGTGCTGATCGATGAAAGCCTGGAATTCACTATCAGGGCTCGTGTTTTCTTCACACTTTGATCCCGGGTCTTTTAAGCGGGGCGTGAAAAAGCATCTCACCCGGCCGCCATAGTGTGGGTCACCATGCTGCATTGACTAGACATGCAATGAGGATGGTGACCACTACTCTTGGACTCCACTTATTGCTTTCCATCAGGCAATATGGAGTTACTATAGTAAGCTAATATAAAAAAAAACTAATAGAATAAATATAAAAGTGAGTTTGTTTGTTTCTTATACTTTCACGCTTTAACTACTCAAGCTATCAGTAAACCTTCCCCATAGAAAAAAGAAGAAATGGGAAAACTATATAAGCTTATTAAATATTAAATTAAAATTAAGCACAATTTTCTTACCATAGCATCTTAAACTCAAATTTAAATAAACTACGAATAAATATAGTAGTTCCCACTACTCAAACATGATGCTTCTTTAAATGTATGCTCATGCGTTGTGTAATAAATCCAGTCGACGTGTACTTTACAATGTTTAATATTGTATTACCCACTTCGCGACGGTCAAGCGTTTACGCAACACTATAGAGCTTTAGAAGAAAGTATAATTTGTTTTCTCGTGTGTAAGTTCATCTAATGGCTTTGCATCTTTAATAGACGATGCAAACAGCGTCCTTGTGACTAACTTTCGAATGCATGTATACTCTGATTCGGAAAGGACTATTATATATATTAGAATTATTTTACAATTGAGTCTGAAGTTAATTAAAATGAACGCCAAGATAGTAATGGTAGTCTGTATGCCCCAGGTTAACACTTTGTTCAATAAATTCATACTATACATGAGACCTATTATATGCTGCAAAGCTACACCGATCACCACGAAAGAAATATTATCCACAGTAAGAAAGATGTCACATACTACATACAAGGCTGCCGTGCATTAGTAAACATACCTATACAACAGCGACAATAGTGTCCAGATGACTGTCCCCTACACGAGGGTCGTTTGATTGTTTTGTTGGTAAGCCTACCCTAACACTCATGTGTCTTTTCTCACGTTTGTCAGCTAAAGTAAACCTTCTGAAACCAGATCCTATCATACGTTTTGTATCGTTTAGCCGAGAGACTTCCTCCACTGGTCTGATACCAAAAGTGTGAGATATGCCCTAGATATTAATAGGCAGTTACTTATCTAAGTGTTGATAAGCAAACTTAACGTTTTAGCTTTCAAGTAATTACAAAATTAGATTATAATTTGTATAGTGTTTGTACATATAACATCTTAATTATACACCAAAGAGTCGATACAATAAACATACCAAAAACAGGTTATTCACGTTGATGTCTTTTAGCAAATATGGAGACAGAAGTAAAAATTAAAAAAGGTAATGTTTGGCAACTTATACATGTGTAAATAAATTAAGACTGCACGGATGGCTTAGGGGGTTTAAGTGGTCACCTCGCCACTACGCTGCCGCGCCTAGTATTGTGAGTTCGTTCCCCACACGGGACAAAACTTTGTGTAACCCTCAAATTGTTGTTCTAAGTTTGAATACTCTTGAATGTTTGTAAAGTCTCCCGCCACACAGGAATTAATCCTTATCCTAATCTAAAAATCTTTTCTATTTATGGTTATCAAAGAAAAAGTTCAAAACATTATATCTTTACCATATTCCCTTAAAACTTCTATATACATATATGTTCATATGTATATTACGCAATGTAACCAAAAATATATTAAATAAATACACGCTGAACAAGAATCTCCATGGAGCTCATTGCCCATTTTTCTACATCGGATCTACGTATTCCAGGCTCCACTTGGTGTGAGTGACTTCTAATCCTGACAATTCAAAAATCCCTGTATTTGGTTTTATTATAAGCTAATGAAATATAATACATTGTAAACTTAAAACGTAGACTGTTAGGTACAACTTGCAATTTGAAATGATGGGAATAAGTTGAGCCTGATCCGTTACTAAAGTGGTATCAGATTTAATTTTTCATTTCGGCCAATGTAACCTGGTCCCTTTTAGATAATATGAAAGAATTGATTGCACATTGATTGCACATTCACTTTTAAGTAAATTTTCAAAGATTGTAACAAATATACTTAGGTATAACCAACCGAATCTTATCGTGATAAATTATAAACTGTAATTTTCATCCCGTAATATTCTGACCTTAGATGTGAAATAGTTTCAATAAAATTAATTACTCCTCCTTTTTGAAGTCAGTTAAAATGAATGCCATTACACATTTGAAAAATCATCTGCTTTATAAAGAAAAGTACACACGTAACAGCTGAACTAGTGCTAACTGAGAGCCTTCAATTTCTTTCGTATGAAAGTATTAAAACTTTACATCATCTATCGTGTACATTTTAAAGAGGTAATAACTTTTATATAATTACTAAAGTAATCCTCTTAAATATCTAATCATTTAAATTTAGAGTCTGAATTAATATCATATACAATAACTGCCGTGGGAGAGCAATGCTTAGGCACGAATGGGGCAGCTCGACCCGAGTAATACCACGACCTCACAAAAATCCCGTAGACAACAACACTTACATTGTATTGCCGAGTGAGTAAGGGTACCGGTGACCCAACTTCCTCTCTGCGGGGAGGAGATGGAAGAAAGGGGGATGAGGGGAGAGAAAAGAAGAGCGGAGTTGGGTCTCCGAAAACCTCACTCATTTTGCAAAGCAAATGCAACGCAAGTGTTACTTCAAAACCGGTTTTCTGTGAGGCCGTGGTATCGCACCGGTCGAGCCGGCCCATTCGTGGCTCAGCATGGCTCTACCACTGTTGAAATACCACTTATTTCCGAAATACTTTTATTTCGTGCAATTGTCAAATTTAACTTGTCACTTTTAAAATACATCTTAATACGTTAGATTAAGAACAAAGATTTTCAGCGGTGTACGTTATGTGTAGAGTCTACGACTTTAATATATGAAAAAACTTTGTGGAACAGCCTGTATAGAGTGTATAGCTATTTCAGCTACTGGGTACTCCTGACACTGATATTGTTCCGTAGTGATCACTTTTATAGATGAGACTTAACATAAATATTATTACTTAAAATTTATTTATTTTTAGAAGGTTAGTTAGGTTTGAGTAGCTGATATGATACCAAAATTTAAAACTATATGATTTTACATTAGCTTCTTGAATATAATTCATATTTCTTGCTTATACTCGTATTTTGTCGTAATACTCCGAGATTTCACTCTCGCTGTCGGCAACTCAACGAGGTCTTCCCGCCTCTAAAATACCATTTAAAACCAAACCTAAAACAGACTATGTTGTATGAATATGTGTATGCTTTAGACCTACTTTAGCAGATAGTATCACCAGTATAGCTTTTCTTAACTAATAGAATGATTTTGTAATACCCAAAAACAGACGTCTAAAATTCAACATTATTAAATGATAAACTTATTTCCCTTATCGCTATACTAACAAATATTATGAAGCTAGAAAGCTTAGTCGACTTTGATTATTATAATTATAATATAACTTAACTAAAATAATCAAACAACTAACAAGTATCGTTACATCGCCCTAAAAATCAAGTTTAGCTAACAATGGATCAGATTAAACTTTGCACTAATAACTAAGTAACAAAATGTTTGTAAGTACACTAAGCACCAACCTCGTAACATTTTGGTATCTTAGCGGATATTATTTAAAATGTGAGAGCAAGAGAGCAAAGTATTTTGGTCCCTGAAATTAACATAATCCAACCAAGCATGGAAGGTACGGATATTTGGAAAGTTTTAGAACTGTTCAGTTTTGAATTTTTAAGTCCGAAGGGCACTGTAATTGGGTCAGCAGATAACTGTTTGGTAAGTTGATCGATTTTCACCGACACATTCATTATGATATTTATTATATCGTCCTACGCGACAAAATATCCATCCCTATCACCTGGACGATTGGCACTCCACCACTGTGCGCTTCTCCAGAAGCTTTTTGCCTCGCACAACCAGCTTATGGAACAAATTGTCGTCTGCCGTACTTCCGAACCGATACGACCTTCAAACCTTCAAGAAGAGAGCGTACCTCTACCTAAAAGGCCGGCAACGCACTTGTGACTCTTGAGTTGCGGGTGTCCATGGGCGGCGGTAGTCACTTACCATCAGGTGACCCGTCTGCTCGTTTGCCCCCTATCGCATAAAAAAAAAAAAAAAAAAAAAAAAATGAGGTTGTGACGATCTAGGATGCCATAAAGTACAGATGCAAGAACTAATCTATGATTAGTTTTTAGAGAGAAAATAGTAAAGGAAACATTTATTGATTAAACATACATATAATAAAACAGAACACAACAAAATTTTATTGATAAAATCAGTAACTGTAAGAGGTTAAATATAGGTCACGCTTATAATCCACTGATTTGATTCTCAAAGGGTCAGTCTACTGTTCATATAAAAGGAATTTAGGATTTCAGCTCTTGGGGATGAACGAATTTATTAGTAACCCTGTTTCATTAGGGGGGGCTGTTGGTCTAGTAGTTAGTGATCCTGACTGCTGAACCCGAGGTCGTGGGAGAAAAAAATTGTGTGATCTACAAACAGTTGTCCCGGGTCTGGGTGTCCTTTGTGTCAGTTGATTGAATGTTTGTAAAGCCCCCACGATACACGAATTGGTCCTAATGCGGGAGTTTCTTTTTAAATAAAAGAAAAAACCAAATAAAAGAACTTAGTCAGTGCAGTCATATTCTGCACAATACGATATGTGATCTTTATTGATAACAATGGACGGTAGTCAAGCGAAATTCCAAATTACTCAAAATTGGCTATATATTGCATAAAAATGCATAGTGTAGTATGTATATATTTGTAAAACTTAAGTCGACAAGATGAAGCCGTCTTCACCAAATGATGATGATGAAGATTTCATAAAAGTCTTCACCTACACCAGTACGTACATTCCTTGTAGTATCTAAGATATTAAGACAGAAATGCTAATATAAATAATTTCAATAGTTATACGTAAATATAAGAAGCAAACACGAGACTTTGGCTATAAAATACAATAAATAACAGTAACCGCGATGTTATTCGTACTTCTAAACTCAAATAATCTCGTCTTATCACCCCACTATTCGCCGTAACTTGCCAGGCTTACTAATGGCGTGGTTCTTCCAGTATCTAATTTAATTATAAACTGAACTGTTTTACGTATCCAATACAGTTACCCTAATTTTTTATATAATAAATACTAGATTATGATGGTAAATAAGAGATTTATAAAGATAAAGTATATCTCTTTAATTCTCTCTCTTATATAAAGATTAAATTAACCTTCATATTGAATATGACATTACAGTCTCCGACACATATAAGATTCCAAATTACTTAGAATTTCCATTTCAATATTAAAAGTACCGCTCACTCAACATGCCTGGAAGCCAAAAAGCAATTACAATTCTCATTTCAACAACATCTTTATATTTAAAACTTCTACCCAAAAGTTTGTAGTTCCAAGTTAATACAAGTTCACCTTACGACGACCGTCTCCGTGAAAATACATTATTGCTATAAATAAATAATCAGGGCTAACGTGAACATGTAATTTGAACGAATAGTTAAGAAAGCAACGATTTTCTACCATTTTACTTTGAATAATATTATGGATACGGTATTATTAATGGGTTGATGTAAATGTGATATTAATGATATTATTGATGGTCTTGTACTCGTAAATTGGTTTAAGTAGTTTGTATGTGTTAAAAAGAATCTAAGTAAAAAGAAAACATTTTTGAATCGATAAAAATGGTGATAAAAGGTAGGTTGATGTTGCTGTGTTGTGTGAAAGTGTGTTTAAACCGAAAACATTTGGATTGTATAAAAAGTTCAATGACGTTCAATGATGGTGTGAGGACAAGGGGAAGTCTCTTTCTGACTTTGCCTACCCTAAAGGGAGAAAGGTGGAATCTTATGTATGTATTTTTATGTATCACTACAGAATACTCGGATTTAGATTTGAAAGATTCTTCTTTGTATCCGTTGTATGATCGTTTGTAAAACCGGGAGTTTTTTTTTTCTCTTGTTTTCTGTCTTCTCCTATATCGGTACAGAGTTCTTTTAGAAAATAGAATGTTAATGACATCTCACACACACACACATAATTTATTTATTATAAAACTTTATGGACATCATGTACAAAGGTGGACTTAACGCCCATGGTAGTTTCTTCCAGACAACCTTGGATTGGCGTAGAAAACTAGAGAAATTACTGTAAATACATAAATTAAATTAAAAAAATAAGTAACATCAATGGAAAAATCATACTCATGTATACATACATTTGTATATTGGTACGTATATATTTATACACCGTAATACTAGAGTAATAACATACTTTTTTTTAATCCTGTGGAAACCACCATCATGGTCATCACCCCACTGGAGCCAAGAGTGAAGTGGTATGTCGAACTCGAACCTACTAAAACCACACGGTGTTCCGTCACGAGTCTATTGCAGAGAACCCGGGTATACCCCAAGAAGCAAGCTTCCGAGAACCCCTGCAGAAGAGTAATAACATACTTATGTAATTTAATATTATCGTTATTAATATACCATATTATATACCCAGATTATATACGCATACTAGAATTTATTAGATTTAGAAAAAGTAGAGTGTAACAAAAATATAAAAACCATTTAAACAGTACGTTCTTCATATATCGTAAATTGGATCCAAGATTTTTTCTTGATTATACCATCGAAAATATCTACGATAATAAAAGCGAAAGTAATCTGATAATCTGCTAAAACTGTTGATTTGGGAGTAATAAATATTGAATCATAATATTATTTTCCTATAAAAATAACTTGGCCTTTGCTTTATTACTTATTTAAGTAAGTACTGAATATAAATTAAGTAAGCTTTTAACATCGGCTTTGGCTGTGTGGATCTTGTTGTCTGGAGACCTATAATTGTACTAATCCACTATACGTTATCTTATTTATAAATTAAAGTAAAATTTAGGGCATCGTTGCAAAAATATCAAAACTTTAGAGACAATATTAGATTTAAATTTAAATATGCTAATATATTTCGAAATGTGTAGAATTTGTTCATGACTTTGTTAAACTTTATTTGAAAAAATGGAGTCGTACCTCTCATCAACAATTCTTTGCGCCTGCTATTATTTATTAGATTGCTGATGAACATACTTATTACTTTAAATTACATACTTAATATAGATTACTGGCTTAGCAGTAAGGTTCACTTACCCCCTGAGCAAGAGGTCAGTCTCCTCCAAAGGGCAAAATGCCTCAGGTATTAAGTCCGCCTTTGTATATTATATGCATTTTTTTTTATGATAGAGAGGGACAGACGAACAGACGGGTCATCTGATGGTAAGTACAATCGCCGTCCATGGACATCTGCAACTTAAGAGTCGTAAGTGCGCTACAAGCCTTTGAAGGTAATGATGGGGGAATACGGGGAGGGGAACAAGGGAGGGGAGGTGAGGAGATGGTAAAGAGAGAAAGAGGAGAGGGGGATGTAGGCCACCGGACACCTAACTAATTTCGGGAAATGTAAAGCAAGTGTTGCTTAGCAATCGGTTTTCTGTCAGGCCGTGGTATCGCACCGGTGGAGCCGGCCCACTCGTGCATAAGCATGGCTCTATCACCTTTGAATGCTGTGCATGAAGTCGAAATAAATAAATGACTCATTGTCTCTTTCAACTAAAATGATTGTATTACTCCGCTACTAGATGTAGGCCTTTTCAGCAATAAACAGACTATTCCCGGAGAAGTCGACTCTTTTTTTTTTGCAATTCCAGTATATTCAAAGGGTCCCATCCGTCTATCTTAAATTCACAGCTTAGAGGGACCGTGACAGACAGATAAAGGCCTTCGTATACGGAACTCTAAAAAAAGGGTTAAAAGGTCGGGGTCATTCGCTAATATTTACATAGATTCCGGTAATTCCCTAAGTTTGCTTTTTATTCGCAAAAGTAGAGTGTGCTTTAATATCGGAGATGGTTTAGCGTATTTCTCTAGATTTTTTGGCCTTAAGGAACAGAGGTTATATTAGTATTTTGGTTCGATTCAGTTTTATTGTTCAAGGATTTAGATTTAGAGATTATTTTTGTTATGTCAATAATAAATAGTTAAATGTTATTTGAAATTATTAAATCTTTATTAAATGTTAATATAATACAAATAGTTTGTTTGTTTGTTTGAAGTGTATCTCAGGAATTACTGATTCGATTTGAAAAATTAATTAAATTGCCCGTTCATTGAGTAAGGCTTATAGGCTATAAAACATCACACTGCGACTATTAGGAGCACGAAACGGCTAGTATGTTTATTAAAAATAGAAAATACAACATTTTTTTAAGCGTCTCACGTTTGTGGTTTGGTTATAATTGCCAATCGCTCTCTTCAGGTTTTTCTAAGTAATGTATAAATAAGAAATGGTTACCACTTTTTTGTACTACAATAAAAGTATAGTAAGTGAATAACAATGTTGGTGACAACAAAGGAGGGTACGTTTGCAGTTAATCAATAAGATACTGGTTTATGAACATATCGCTATCAGAGTCAGTTTTACAGTACAGAAATCAAGCTCTAGGCTTTTTCAGAGAAGAAGGACACAAAAACTATACACAGATTGTGCAACTGGCGACCATGTATCGCAACGCAATCTCTTACAGGCAGCCATAAGATGGATCATAATGAAGAGTTGTGGGCAGAGTCTGGTGCATTGAGATAAGAAAAGGACAATACGAAAGTATGAAAGTAAACCTTTTAGACTTTCATGGTATGCTTCTAACGAGAGCCTTTGATGATAATTAATCGAATAATATTGTAAGCTTTTATTCATGTAATGTCTTTTTTCTGATCATAGTATCTAAAACAAGGATAATCAGCATATTTATATGCTTATGCGTATGAACCAAATTCTAATTAGCACAATGTTAGTGTTAAGTATACCTCAAACCTCTAGCTACCTATTCAGCGATACATGCGTGATCTTATATGTATGTACATATGCACTCGTATGTTCAATATAATAAGCAGAGATATATTCCCCAAGTCGATAATCTGTCTGTTCGCCAAATTTGGCTGTAAATGAATCGATTACTATTTATTATAATCCGTATATCAATCATTACGTACCGTCATGACGTCATTCTGGCACATTCATGGTCGTCGTTTTGGGAAAGAGAAGTGTATTTTTTTTATACCAATGGATTAGGGAGTATATGTAAGTTATAACTCAAGCAAGTCATCATCGCATACATAATCCTGAAATTTACTTATGCCTTGAAGTCCGAGCCCACCACTAACGCTGTTATATTTAATACAGTTTAAAGTACGAAATAATTTAATGAAGTTGTATTTTTTATACCTTAATTTTTACCTTAGGGTGAATGTTTTCTTCAAATTCAACGAGATCAACCACGTTTCCCCAACAACAAAGAAAGACCACTCGAATAGCGAACCTTTTTGAAGTCTGTTAAGATAATATCACCATCTTAACCTTACGTGTTTTATCACGATAAATGAACCTATAAGCCGTACCAAACCAGAAATCATTGGCCATCATTCCTTGTTTTATTTCCTTATTGACGTGTAGAATTTCTCACCGATTTGAGATTTTGCGTGTTTATAATGTTACTTGAATGAGTTGTGATAAAAATTTATGTCGGCTGCTCAGATGGTTTATTACCAGCTCAGCTTTCATACAAAGAGTTATTAAGAATCCTTCAAAATTTTACAAAAAACTTCTAAATCTAACTGAATTTATTAGTAAAAAACTATAATTTTAAATATTTCTTACTCACGGAACCGTACATTCCACCTACGTTTCAGTTCACCGCCCACAGGTCATACACGGGCAATCTAATACCACAATAATTTTTCAGTATGTTTTTTTTTTTCTTTAACTCTATAGAGGGACAGACGAACAGACGTGTCACCTGATGGTAAGTGACAACCGCCGTCCATGGACACCCGCTTCTCAAGAGTCGCAAGTGCGCTGGCGGCTTTGGGGGTGATGAGGGATGGGGGATGCAGGGAGCGGTAAGAAGAGAGGGGGGATGAAGAGAAAGGAGATGAGGGGAGAGGAAAGGGGAGAGGGGGAGTTGGGCCTCCGGAAACCTCTCTAATTTCGGGGAAATGCAACGCAAGCCTTACTTCACAACCGGCTTTTTGTGAGGCCGTGGTATCGCACCGGTTGAGTCGGCCCATTCGTGCCTAAGCATGGCTCTACCACTGTTAAATTATATGTACATACATATATATTAGGCAATAAATACGAATGCTGGAACAAATATTATGCTAATTTACTTTGATTATAGATCTCGGACATCCCGGCACCAGACAGTTCGAGTTACAGGTGACCCTGACTTGCTTCAGCTACTGTTTGGCCTTCCCTTTCTATAGTAAAATAGTAAAGTGTTTCCCTCCTGCTTTGATGATTGTCTTTTAAGCGGGGCGTGAAAAAGCATCTCAACCGGCCGCCATAGTGTGAGTCACCATGCTGCATTGACTACACTTGCAACCACCACTTGTTGCTTTTCATCAGGCAGAGTGGAGTCATTATGGTAGGCTAATATAAAAAAAAAAAAATATGTATATATATTAAAAAAAAATTACACATATTCCCAAAAGAACCCAGATGACGGCAATAGGCTTGACCCCTATGTAAATAGGACTAATTTACAATAGGAAAAATGCGGGAGAAAAAAAATTAAATACTTTACAATGGAAGTACTTTTAATGTTTTCAATGTAAAGCATGTATGTATGTGTGTTTTATTAACTCTATGTATGTGTGTTTTATTAACTCTATGTATGTGTGTTTTGTTAACTCTGAAGGTAACACTTAGTGGCGTACGAAATTTACATAACCTTACTATCAACATATTATTATTAATGTTTTATGACATTAGAAAAACCGATTTTCGTATTATTATTTGTTTGTCACAAATAGAGTAGATTTCAGGAGCAAGTCTCTTATAAATTTGACTACAATGGACGGCTTTATAACTTCATTGCGATCTCTTTGGCAGACAATTGATATGGGAATTGACAGATGTTTAAAATAGACGCCTACCTAACACAAACGTAGGTATAATATATAGAACTGAAAAATAATAATGTTACAGATCATTTAAAATTGATTTTATATTTAGAAACAAAATTATCAAAATGATATAACAATGTACTTATATGTTGGTTTTACAATCATAAACACTGTTGTTCGTAAAAATTTTAATCATTTTCAATCTTTTGTATTCCTTCGCATAAGTCATTATCAGATTCTGTAATACACAAAAAGTACCTGCAAGCATCATACTATATGTATACAGATAATTATGGAACGGCTCGACTGGTTTTTTCTTTAACTCTATAGGGGGACAGATGAACAGACGGGTCACCTGATGATAAGTGACAACTGCCGTCCATGAACACCTGCAACTCAAGAGTCGTAAGTGCGCTGCCCGCTTTAGAGGGTGAGGGCAAAAGAAGAGAGTTGGGATGATGAGATGGGAAAGAGGATAGAGGGGATGAGGGGATAGGAAAGGGGATAGGGGGAGTTTGGCCTTCGGAATCCTTACTCGTTTCGGGAAATGCAACGCAAGCGTTACTTCACAACCGGTTTTCTGTGAGGCCGTGGTATTGCACCGTTCGAGCCAGCCCATTCGTACCTAAGCATGGCTCTACCACTGTTGTTTTTTAAAACGGCCTCACAAAAAAGCAGCTGTTAAACAATGATTGCATTGTGTGAGTGAGTTTACCGAAGGCCCAAGCCTCTATCCCCTACCCGAAAAGGTAGACAGCCCTCTCGTGACTCTTGAGTGGCAAGTGTTCATGTGTAGTGGAAGTCACTTACCATCGGGTGATCCGTTTGCTGGTTTGTCCCTCTATACAATAAGAAAAAGCGAGAAGCTTTAAATCCCCCTTTTTTTACACCCACTTGTTCTTATACGCTACAACTATCAAGTTACCGGTATCGAGCTAAACTAAACGATGAACTTCATTGTGAACGGTGTGTGATAATCTTTATCAATAAAGAAATAGCAGATAAGAAGGGACAAGATGAGAAAGTAGCAGATTCATTCAGAAACTACAAAAAATACGCATGAAAGTTCATCCTTATCGTCTAGCAAATACAATTTCAAAGTTAAAGGTTTGAGCTACACTGGATCTTATATTGCTACAAGATATTATACATTTATTTTTAATGCTGTAGGGGGGCAAATTAGCAGACGGCTACAAAAGAGTCGTAAGTGCCCGCCTTTGACGGTGATGAATTATGATTTGTATTAAATTATTGCACTAGTTAAAATTAAGAACTTAATCGGTAACCACCAAATAATAACATTACACATCTCACGCATGGCCGTCTGATCCGAAATTAAGCAGAGTTTGTACTATCGTAACCAGACCGACGAGAAACATACGTATATATTTCGTTAGACATTCATTTTATACATGGAATGTAGGAGATGGAATTGAATATATAATAAAATAGAATAAAGAAACAACCCATGCTTAAATAGAATTAACATAACATAGGATATTTTCGGTAACAACGATACGTAACCATTGTAAACATTTATTATAGTTGTTGTTGTTAAAATGATTTCTATCAAATAGTCACGTCACACTCCTACTTATATCCATCACACCGAATAAATAATAGTTTTGATACCTCGAGATAAAATTGGTGAACTTAAACATACGTACATATATGCACATTGCGTATATTCACTCTAGCCTAATTTTCTTTGATTTATCTCGATGACCACAGAATAAAAACAAAAAAATATACGTATACATTGTTTAGTACATTAAGCAGTGTTTGACTCAACGATAATTGTATGTATGTCAAGAATAAAATTAATAATAACCATATAAAACTATACCACAAAGTATAAAAGTGTGACTGTATCTGAATTTGAAGGCTGCAAAGGCGTAGATCTTTTAGAGCAAATTTGTAACCAAATATCAATAACTACTAATACGATTCTGATATAATATTATAAAACGTGATAATATTTCAAAACCAGTATATGTTTATGTGTATGATAGTATATGATATAACAATGAGTCATACTACAAAAAACTATTAAAATAATGTTACGCATGCTTCAATTTGTGTCAACTCAACTTAAAGTATTTATTAGTCACAAGGCAAAATTTTATTAATTTACGACATAGTAAAATATTTTATCGTATCGTACAGACTGCTACAAAATAATAATTATAAATAAACAGTGTTTTTTTTTAAAGACAATTCTCATTAGAAATTATTAATGTGCCATTTGTGCACATACATTTTTGATTAATATACGTTACGGGATTAACCACAAACAACCTCTAACGGTCAGGGTCATTGACCATTAGAGCTACAGGCCAGTCAGTGTTGCTTACAAGAGTTTCTAAAAATGCAATAAACAATAAAATTCTTAAACAGCGAATGCCAATTTTAACTACATCATTGGTGTTCATCGCTATACTTCATTAGATCGTCTGTCACGTGGCGGAGCGGCCACGGCTCATGCGATATTCCCCGGTGAACTCTCAACGGCTAATAGTAATAGACTCCAGTCCACCCAGATATGTACAGTACAATAATGATGTGAAGTTTAAATGCTACTAAATGGACACTGATTATTCAAATCTTAATGTGTGACATCGATCTGCCTTCTAGCCCTGGATGATAATAGGTTCAACTCTACAGAGGACTAAGTCCAGCAAAAGTATTAATGTACAGCTTGCCTCACAACAACAAATATTACATCTATTCTATGTCAGAGTAGGTACAATAATTAAGTAATACAAAATATGAGATTTAAATTAATCATATATTCATGACAGGTACTAAAGAAAAAATATTATAGTTAAACGCTCATTAATTAGACAAAATTTATATATTTCATTTAAGAGCTGGCTGAACTGGTTATGTTATTTCCATACAGTTTACTTCAAAAACACAGGTCTGTGTGTCAAAACAAGTCCAAGGAGAATAGGTAACTTACTTCATACTGTTTATTTGAAGGTTAAAATCATTAGAAGTAATAATACAAGTATTCTAGGAACTGAGCGATTGTACCATAATTTGATTCTATTTTGCCTTTATTAACGTGAAGTGTACCAACTGTTTTGTTAAATTGCATATAAAATGTGAGTAATGTTTTAGTTAGATTTGACATAAAGTTTTATTACATAGGAGCCCTAAATCAGTTACAGGTAGGTATTTTTCAATTATCAAGTCTAGGAGTCAGTCACACGAAGTCAGTCTCCATGTCTCCATATAGAGGAATCCATCATCTACTCTATCGTAACATATACACAAGTTTACAGTAATATAGTCTACTCTATAATAATTCGAACGTAGATTACCACCCTGATGACAAACAGTTCATATAAACCCACTACACAATTTACACTATCAGGAATAATATTGCTGTACATGCACTTTTGTACACACTGCAACAATTAGTAGCTGCTAGTTCAAATATGAATATGAAAACAGCACAAACCGATCTCACAAAGCCCCTCGGTGTAATTACTTCGGCTCTATTATGATATCGAACTCGATACAAACAATGCTCTATTACAAATACAATATATACACTAACGAATGTATCTCCGAAGGGGACGGCAGGGACGTAGTAATTTATTTTGCCATAATTTGCCTATAAAAGTTATATATATAATTTTGTGATACGGATAGGTGAACAAATTGTTTGGAATTTGACCGATACAACAGTAGAGATCGACCAAATAAAAGATGGATGGACTGATTGATAAAATATACTGTGTAAGGTTATAAAAACTTGTAATTTATTTATTTATTTTAGTTTAACTAGAACGGTTGTAGGCCAATTATACTAAATAAATGTTGTGATCAGTAATGCCCTCCAATAGGTGAACTTTGCCCGTATATACATAATTATGTTTTATTTAATAATAGAGCGGCATAAATTAATATATTTGTACGGAGCCCAAAATCTATATCTAAAACAAATGTAGCCTTTTTTTTTACGTGTGGAAACCCCCACGGGTCTTCACTCATCGGAGCTGACGGTGAAGTGGTATGTCGGATTCGAACCGACTAAAACCACACGGTGTTCCGTCATAAGTGGGTCTATTGCAAGGGACCTGGGTATACCCAAGAAGGGATGCTTCCAGGAACCCCCTGCAGACCTTGGCCGCCTCCTTTCCAGGGCGGCCACACCATGGGAATATGTGGGGCCTAACCCCCCCTCCAGTTTGAGAGGCGTGCGTGGAACACGTCAAGCCACCGTCTCAGGCCTGCTTCTGCTAGGGTACGGGCAGCCCTACCCGTTACCCCCAGGCTAGCGCTCATGGAGGCCGGAGATCGTTGTGTGCTCTCCGGCGTCTGATGCGTCTTCTGCGGGACGGGTGAGTATTTGTCCTCTCCCGTAAAACAAATGTAGCCTAAGTTACCATCCATATCTGCCAGTTAATTATGCCGTCAACCCGACCGGAGATGTAACGGCGTCAGACAGACAGAGAATTTGCACTTACGACTCTTGTGTTGTAGGGGCCTATGGGCGGTGATTGTCTTTTATCATGAGGTCACCCATCTGTTAGTCTGACTTAATATCATAATAAAAAAATAAAAAAAATATTTTTTTTTTAAGTATAAATAACTTGTATAAAACTATATGCACGTAAAAAAGGTAGTATTAAAACATTCAAAGCATCCCTCCTAGGGTATACTACTACACTAGGGACACAAGTCCCTTGCAAAAGACCCACTTGTGACGGAACACCGTGTGGTTTTAGTCGGTTCGAGTCCGACATACGACTTCACCGTCAGCTCCGGTGAGATGATGACCCGTGGGGTATTTAACTCGAAAAAAAAACATTGAAAACAGACATTAAAATTCGAACTATTGATGCATACATGAACTCTACTTAAATACTTAATACGCTACTTAACTTACTTATTTTAGAACTTCTTATTGAGTTAAAAAGTACCCTCTCTTAAAATGAGCAGCATACATAAAATTTTCGTTAACATAGATTCTATGTAGAAAATCAACGCAAATACGCAACGTAAAATTTTCCTCCTTCGCAATTATCCATTGTGATATAAGTACGGGGCCCAAGCGGAGGTCTAAATTCGTATACGACATGCGCAGCTCCCGAAAGAAACCTCTTCGGAGGCTTATTATATTTATCTTTTTTTAATATGCCTTACCGTAGAGAATATTAAATAGGATGCGTTAGCTTTTATGGGAAATTGGAAGGCAAGGAATTTCTTTTTCATGTGTAATTGTCATTGACTTTACATTTGTTGTGATGGGAATGGTGAAATTATATGATAATAAAATATAACTGACCTGTTCGTACAATAGACATTAGACGTCGGTTAAAAACATCTTTAGCTATTCAAGACGTGTTCTTACATAAATTTCATGATGGCACAGAAAAATATATTTGACGGCGAATGCGACAAACTTTAACCTACTTTAAAAAAGGATGAGGTCCTATGTTCTGTTTTTTTGTGTATTTTGAGTTATTTAGTTAGTAATAGTTGCCTACTACAAATCGTGAACTAATTTCAGGTTGCAAGAGACTCCTGTTTTTACACACACACACGTAACCATGTAACAAAATGAAATATCTCTACTAATCAGATTATGACTATTCGGAAGGAACTGACTCCCTAGATACATCTCACGCTAGTTTGGGAATCAGTAAATCAATAAAAAAGAATTATTATTATTTCTACGCCAACTGTCGACAGATTTTCAACAAGTTTGTTTTTTTTTTTTTATTCGAAAGAGTTGGTATATACTTTTGTAGTTTTCAGGATGCCAAGTAAATTACGAAAAAGATTTAAAAGTACACGTCTTTACAATTAAAAATATTACGCAAAAGAATTGGAAAGGCGCATCGAAAGCAATTATCAACTTTTTAAAAGTCAATTAATATTTTAAACGTACAATTAATTTAATTAAATAAAAATGTAAAAGGTCCTACTCCATTTATACTAATTAAGGCTGGTGCCCGCGACTTTGTTTGCATAGAGTCGACACTTCGGGTAGTTATTTTGGAGTAGCAGAAATAGTAGCAAGGCAATATTAAAAATTATTTGTATCCCATACAAACTTCGATCCCTTAAATTTGATATTTTCCTTATTTCTTCCCTTCCCTCTCAATTCTCCAATCTGGGTATGGCAGAAGAAGCTCGAAAGTAGAATCAATACGGTAGAAATGAGAGAATTGAGAAGTATAGCTGATGTGAAATTGGGTGACAGAGTGAGGAGCAGTGTGGTGTAAAAGAGGATGTAGTGACTAAAATAGAAAAAAAAGTATACTGTACTGGTTCGGTCATATCGAAAGGATGAATTAAAGAAGATTGACAAAAGGTATATATATGGCAGATGTAAATGGACATGTCGGAAGAGGAAAACGTAGCCGAACGTTCTTGTACCAAGTTAAAACAATCTAAGCAAAGACCTATGGGAATGAGGCGTGATATTATGTATGTATGTATGTATTCTTCAAATTTTCAAATCTGATTCCCAAAAGTGATCATATGACGGCAATAGGCTATAACGTAAATGGTACTAAACTTTAATCATCAAAATGTGAGTGTTAATGACGCCACTGCCTACCCTTTTAATATGCAGTGCAAAGAAGAAAGCTAGGGCTTTTGTCTCTGACGGTCAATTCAGTTTACTTGGCTAAACCTCAGCACTAATTTTTATGAATTTTGGTAGAGATAATATAAAACCATAATTATTGGCCCATTTACGGTAAACATTTAATCACGCCCCCAAATATGTGGGAGCCACCTAGTTTTATTGCACCTTAGTAATTATTTAGCGAACAATCTTACCCCAGTAACGTATAAAAACATAATTAGAGCTCCTCGAAGGGTAATCTCTGGAGAGTTATCGCGCAAATTAGCGGACTCCACAAATAATGGAATCTGCTAAGTGTTTGAATTATCTTGTTTGTTTTATAATTTCTAGTAAGCTATCCTCGTCAGCTGGAAATAGGTAAAGGTCTAAGGAGCGCTAACTTTTGTTTAGTCTATTGCCGTGTGGTTCACCACATCTTTTTCCAGTTCTTAAAAGGAGACTAAGGGATCGGATTGTTATCTCTATCAGACAGTATGTCTTCAGTTATACAGTGCGTGGTTGACGGTAATATGCTTGCCCCTAAATTCAGTTACTGGGACCAAATTCTAATTCGCATGTAGGTTTTAAAACACATATGCCATATAGGCGTGAGCGTGTATGGCATATGTGTGTGTTTCTATTGTTGCAATAATTAAGCTGCTTCTCAGGAATTTGATAAATATACGGTTATATCGAAGGAGTAAGACTGAATTATTTAAAAGGCAATATTATGTTGCACGTATGAGGCATTACTTTTAGCATAAAGTATATTTTGTCAAGGACATAATTGAACCACATTTTAGTTTTTAAATATTCTTGCTCTGAGCTTTCAAACGCTATCGCGAGAGAGAAATGTTTTATTTGTATATACTCATCTTCATTTTAAACATTTTAACTATGAACAACCCACGTAACCGTTTTCCTTTAGTTGACTTAATTATGTTTATTTTTCATTTCAAGTTCAATGTCAACTGAGTGAGACATATTCCCATGCTTCTGATGCCTCCAAAATATGGAATGTTTACAATGAGTACGGTCAGTAAGGTTACACAAACAGCCTTATTTAATATAGACATGTATTATATTAATCCTTCCATCCTTGACAAACCTAACAATGATGAACGACAGTTACAGTTGTAATTGAAGAGGATTTTATTTGACTGGTAGCTTTTTACGATTTAGAATATCAACAGATGCATTATTATTTTAAAGACAACTCTAGCTTTTGGAAATTATTTTTGTGTTGAGGGGGACATCAAAGTTACACAACAAACACAAAGAACTCGGGAGAACTATTTGTGGATGACACAGAGAAGGTAGAACGCCATTTGCCCTGACCCTGACATACAACTTCAGTCCTTTCATACATGATCGACAGTTACAGGTGATTTTAATAAGGCTTTTCTTAATATACATTCGTCTTTCGTTCTGGTCGGTAAACATATGTCTTTCTGGGCCTAACCGCGCCCACTCGCTGTAATACTTAGAAAACAAACCACTTACAAAATTATTTCCAAACAACCAAAACTAAAAAATAATTCTTGGATTATTATCATTGTATTTTTTTGTAGTTATTATACTTTTTTTATTATTTTTACCACGATAAAAATAATAAAAAAATATAGAGAGACCCATGCATAATAAACACGCAGAGAAAGTAAAAAGCGATTAAAGCATTAACATAACCCATATCATTTACTAGATATTTCTATCCTCTTCAAAGTTTCGTATTACATTTCTAAACAGTGAAATGGTATCAGAAACAAAATCTTTAACAATTAACGCCTTCAGTCAAAGTTGGTCAACAAGTCACAAATAACTGATAACGAAATACGATCAGCATTCAACTGAAACTCTAGTATTACTGTTAATGAATCGAGATATCCTTTCGCTTGTTTTGTAAACCAAAATCAAGAAAACATAGGCACTATTATATCGCAATTTTCTGTTACTCTTTTGAACATTTTTATATTTCTGTTCTTATGCCCATGTACATCTAATATTTGTTAGTTGAAATTAACATGGCTCAGCGGTAGTTAGTACTTTCGACAACGCCAGAGGTCGTAGGTTCTATCCCAGCTGTGTTAAACTTGATATGTCTATTTGCATTGACCTGGATACTTCTGTAAAAGTACATTATGGGGGATTAGTGTAGAACGAAAATACTAAAATTATATATAGCCCAGTTTCTGGCCTATTGGTTTAATGGTAAGTAATTCTGATTGCTGAGTCGTAGGTCGTTGTATAATGAGTACTATCATTTGCTTTTTTAGGTATATTTTATCTTCATTATGTACGTATTTAGAAATAATTTAAGATATATTGTATATGATATGAAATGTGTCAAGTTATTATTATAAAAATGTATAAGCCAAACTTTAGGCTTCACAAGTACCGTATAAATATAATATCTAATTTTAAACGACACTATCTTTAGACACCTCTTCATCAAATATAATCAAAGGTAGAATTAATGTTTAACTTAACATCTTATCTGTTAAGTAAATACGAAGTGTGATTAACGATTCACCTTATACAACAACCCAAAAGTAAATAACATATGTTAATGCCACGGCCAACATTATTTGACAGGCGTGTGCACCGTCTAAATGGCACAACGCTAAAGTGCCTTCTGTCCAATGTCCCGCTTTTGGAAAGAAACAAACATTTGTGTGACTAACAGACATGAAATATTTGAGCTTTGTTCATCTAACAGTATTCATGATATCTGGGACTAATAGACTTACAGGAGATGACACTGGGCCCATGCTAACTAAAGGCGTACAGTGTGTTTGTATTCATTTGGATAGTAACTTTTGCGTAAATATCTTAAAAATATTTCGATTGATTATTATTTTAATGGTAATGATGTCGAAACAAAAGTTATATCAAATACAATTCGATTACAAATAAAAGTAATATTTCTCTGCTAAAATATAACAGTTTGTTTAATATATAAAAGAATGTAGAACGTAATATATATTAAAATAAATTATGTATATTAAAACTCTTTACAGTGTAACTAGACCGCCACGACAGAAGAATAAAAAAATTCTAAGTATAAGAATTCCTTGATATAGTTTTATGCTCCATTTTTAGACGTAATCGTACAGAAGATACGGTCTTCAATATCAGTTTTATTCGTACATATGAACTTTGAGTATTTGAAATAGGGGAAAACGATAAAAAGATACGAACGCAAGGTAAGTACATGAAATAAAATGCCGTAAACCATATTATATGTTCGAATGTGCTTTATGAACTGGGCTGCCTGCTACTATAATGTTGTGTATATTTTTTAGTATAAATCCAGAATCTTGTAAACTAACATTATTTTAACTGACTACGAAAAGACGTGTATCGGTTTGTGTTATGCGATAGTTTTATAATATCTTAATCTTCTTTAAAGTGATAGTACCTGGATGAAAAGAAGGAACTTGAAATAAAAAAGGGAAAAAAATAATCATCTGGACTCGAACCGGGTCCTAGCTTTTATAACCTTATAAATGGTGGCGAAATTAACCTTCGTAATCTGATGATATTGTAGAAGTTTTATCTGAAAATGAAACCTAGCTGGATCGATTTAGCGCCCCGAAACCCCTGAATACTAAATTTCATGAAAATCCGTGGAGCCGTTACCGAGATTCAGATTATATATGTATACATATATACAAGAATCAATCAAATCAATTAAATTTATATTTGTTAATGTCCCCTACAAAACCGTGCTCCTGAACTAGAGGTTGTGGGTTCGATTCCCACACGGGACAAAAATTTGTGCGATTCATAGTTGTCCCGAGTCTGGGTGTTCTCTTTGTATCCACTTATTGAATGTTTGCAAAGTCCCGAGAGACAAGAATTATTTTGAATGCAGGAGTTGTCTTTAAAAAAACATGGTATATTATGTAAGTTAATGAGTACAGTTTTAGTAAACTTACTCAAAGTGGGCGTTCGATACACAGCTGTCTCTAGCCATAGCGTTTGAAGGCTTCTTTGACTGAGAGCAAGAATATGTAAAATCTAAATTGTGGTTCCATTTGTATAACGTTACGCCATGTCACGCACGTATTACGCACTTAAATTGTAAATGGAGTAATCAAATTAATCATTATTTATTTAATGTATGTTAATATTAGAGAACCCAGCACCAGCCAATTCTAGTTACAGGTATGCTGGCCTGCCTTGCTTGAGCTATTGCTTATACTCCCCAATCCATCTGTATAAGCAATATCCCTTTCCATCCCTCTCTATCCTCCCTTTCCTTGACGTGATTTTATTTTTTGGAAGTAATTGCTTTATTATTTGTTTCTTACACCCACTTAGGTGCATAATTTACAGATTTCATTCTTTGCAGCCGACTAGATACAATGCCACCGTTACTATCACTGCTCTTTATCATTATTCATCTGCAAGTAATGTATATTAAATTTTATCATCTCCATAATCGTACGGTCACTCTACAACTTTTTCATATCTATCGGCAGATTATAAAGTTTTTACTACAAGCTACAAGACAAGGCTACAAGAGAAAAATCTCTTGGCTTTTACGGGGTAGTCTCGGATTGTTCACATAGTAGCTTGTAATGGCCCATACCTATCATCATTTTACTATTTTAAACATACAATTGCAAAATCTATAAAATGTTGATAATTTGAATTTAATATGATGTATTCAAACTTTGTCAAAAATTACATACAGAAATACAATTAACCATTTGAAACGATGGAGGCGTAACAGTTATAAATTGCCAAACTGTATTCGCGTAAAAATGTACTTCAGATAATATGTAACAAATACTTCAACGTCAAGTAAAAGCTCAAAAAAGTAAATTAATAACATTAAGCACCTTACAGTTATGACCCAAATTCGGGTGTCTGACTACAAACAAATTATTTTGAATGCCAAATACAACGCGTGACTGAAATGACGACAAATGGCCTAGACTATAACAAGAAGCTCCAGCAACTACCTAATAGCGTTTGAATAAGTTGTTACGACTAATTTTCCATATACAATAATACATAATAAAGACTAGAAGTAAAGTGAATTTATATTAATCAATAAGAAAGAAGATAAATAAGAAAAAGAAAGAAAAATGAGAATTTATCAGATAAATAAAAACTTTTCTACTCCAGATTAGATAGCGTTGAGGTTATTTTAAGGCAGTCCTTCTGAAGAGGGTTGTAGTGTTGCAATCGAATCTTCTTAATCCTCGAACCTCTTTTTCTACCTAATTCTTTATTTCTAACTATCTTCCTCAGAACATGGAGTTGAAATAGTCTATATTTGTTATTTGTCATGTGACCATAATAAGTTAATTTTTTACACTTAACACTCTTAATAGTGTTTCAGGGCTCCTGATTCTTCTTAAGCTATAGAACAGGGCAAAAATGTTTTATTTGAAATGTAAAAAAAAAATCATGGCTATTCCCACAAAGTAGATCGTAGTTTAAGAAAACAGTTCTGAAGTAGAACAGAACACATTGTTAAAGATAATCTAACAGTATAACATGTACTTAGCAAGCAATAAGTTGCCTCTACCTAGAGAGCCTTCATATTTATCTCATGTATAATAAATGAAAAGGAGCCTCTTAAAGTATCGAAGGTAAAATATAAATTATAAAGTCTATGAAATTTTTACGTTATCCATACTCTAAATCCAACAAATATATTGTTATTTTAAGTTACAAGCGTAAGGTTAAGTGTTGGTGAAGACTATCAAATAAATCCGAAGCTTATGCAAAAAAAAACATTTTTTTTAATTTAAATACATTACATGAATGACGCTCATACGTTCAAACAGTTTAAACTATAATAATGTCAGCCTCTATTAATATTTTTTATTTCAATGACAAAACTGTTTGACTGTTCCGACAAAGGAGTCATTAGAAACACACAAGTAATAATTATCTTTTGTGTGACGATCAAATTAAATATGAAAAATATTCAAAACATGTCTCAATATCTTTTTCGATCATACATGGATGCCTACTTCAAACTTGTGTTGCTAATCAAACGCGTGTTAAATGATTAATTGATAGATTTTTGAGATGGCATAAATTAAGATTGCGTGCACAGTTTTCCTAGCAGTTGCTTAAATATTCATATAGTTCAGAAACTGTGTCATTTGTTTAATAAACACATATGTCGTTATAAGGATGATAAATTATATTATTATTATTATTTTTAAATAACAGTTTATTTCATTAATTTCAACTGGTATGTTGATAACAATAAAATTCTCAGATAGATCCCTGAACACTCTTCTATAGTAAGGTAAGATTCTTTCAAAACTGATTTCTGACAAAACCAAAAATAAATCACAGCTGAGAAATCAGTAAATCACTCAAACTTACTTGCGAAAACTTCGGTATTCCAGACTATGGGTAATATGATTTATTTAAAAACATTCACAAGTTCACCTGTACATTCATACACTAGCCCACTAGTTTCAGGTATTAACAACACCCAATCCACTAGTCATATCACACAAACACAGCACACAGTCAGAATTTTCCGAAATCAGAATAATTCTTCTGTCGCGGCGACACGCCGTGAGCGTAAATTCGTAGGATTCGTTCGCGAAGCCGACGACGTCATACAATCGTAGAGACGTCGAGCTTGCTTCGCTGCCCGATGGGAACTGAGGTCTGTACGAATACCTGCAGCGGCACGCACACAAATGCATTCCACGCATACACAAGAACGACTAGAACTTGCGCTTAAAGCTCCATCTCAACGCGCCTACTTTTTTAATATTTTATTTTAACTTCAGAACTGTCTATCGTAATTTATGCGGGGATGATTTTGGTGATGTTACCGTTAAATGGCGTGTTGTCTTAATTTAGTTAGCGACTACTTTGTTGTAAAATGCGAGTTCCCTATAGCAGCTGCTGCGTTCTGAAATAGATTTTATTTTTAAGTTTTCAAATGTAAATTCTGAGTAGGTCTTTACCATGATTATTATTATTGTAGTAGGTATGGTTTCACAGGACTTTCCTAAAAAAAAAACGTGTATCACTTTTATTTAACCTCTCTCTAAAAATATTTTAATGCAGACCAATATTCATATACATATATGCTTTTTATATACTATCTATATGATATATATATATATATATATATATATATATATATATATGTATATATATATATAAACTATACTTTGTATATATTAGTTAAATATGTAGTTGTATATTATATTATATTATATATTGGTGCAGTGAAGTCGGTTCTATATTTACAAAAGTACACAATTATAATATATAATATAAATTAGATCAGAAATTATCTGAGTTATAAATTTACATGAGGCTGAACAAAGCTGACAAGAAAAAGTTTGATTACATCGTCTACTACACAAAAAGAATACCATCAAACAACAAAGCTATTCAACAAACAAAAACAATAAAATCTCAAAGCGGGTCAAATTGTAAATTTTCGTAAAAAAAAAACAAATTACGATCATTATTGTTTGAAACACGCTCGTTTCTATTCCCAAGTGTCGCGTTATCTCGGGACAAATTAGTGTAATACCGCCTTTATAATGGTGCATACACACTGTGCAGCTACTTTTTATTAAATTACTCTCACGTTATTTGAATAACATAGTTTTTATATACAAACAAAAACTTCACAATCTAATTGAACATTATCGAGCCTTTACAATACGTAACCCTAGCTTGTAAATGATATAAATTATATAATCAAACATAACGACCCTTTTTTCTCTCTTATACTACATATACAAAATATTCCTCTAACAAAATTGGTTTGAAATTTCAACTATGATAGTTTGTGCGAATAAATAATTGTAAACTACTGTTTATGAGAGTTTTGAAGGAAATTAACTCATGCTCTATTAAATACAAAAAAGCATGAGTTTTACTAATATTTTAATTAAAAATATTAATCACATAACCTAATCGTGTTAAAAACTAATTGTGTGTGGCAACATAGTAAATGAAATACCAAAAGCGGCCAAAACCCGCGAAATGCTATAAACCGCCTCACAGTACACAGACTTCTACAAAGTGCTACTAAAATTTGGTGATAAGCAAATGGGAAAATGAACATTTCATACTGCCATAGCAGTTAGAAAAATAATCGATTACTGAATTCACGGATGGCATATTGTTTTAAGTGGTCACTACTATGCTGCCGCGGGTGGGCGAGTGCTGTGGGTTCAGATCGAACCGCACGGGACAACACTTTGACAAATCATCAATTTGTTATTCTGAGTCAGGGTGTTCTTTGTGTACATTGCTTGAATATTTGTAAAGTCCCCCGTGACACAGGAGTTAATCCTAGTGCGAATTTTTTCTTTAAAAAAAAAGAAAATAAAAAGAAAAGGAATCAGAAACCCTCTCCTGTTTCCCTAGCCCTATATGGGGCTTTTAAGCTTTTTTTCCCTCACATTGTTTACCTAGAACAGCTAAACCGAAACTAAAATCAAACTTATTTAAAATTTGATTATTGTGTTATGTAAAAATAGTATAAAAAACAATAGTTAGCAGCTCCATTTATTAGCTAGACGTTGTCGAGAGCATTGTTTAAGGCGGATCACTAAACTGGTATTTTTACTGATCATAGTAAATTGAGTAAATCGTATAGATTTTGTATCTTATGTTACATTTAATGTTATATTTTAGAATAAATTAAAAAAAAAATATAATATTATTGGAGATTCTTGATAATTCTTTTCTACAGGATCTACGCATGATAGACTTCGTGTGACTACCTCCTAGTACTGACAGTACAAAAACACCTATAATTAGTTTAATAAATATCTGTAGCTTTTTTGTTATCTTTTTTTAATAAAGAGAAATGAAAATGAATAATTTTCAATTTGAAATTCCTGACAATATGTCAGTAGCCGAACCCTAGTAATTTTTGAAAACAAGTTTATTTAAAATACATAAACGTTTTACATATGACATACATGCGTGGGAGACGCGATCTGGAGAAGTACGTCAGGCATTTCTACCATCTAATGGTAATCAAATACAAAGACTAGTAAACATTTATTTTCATTCATTCATATTTTGAAATTGTTCAATATAGCTCTGATTACGTTAATTGCCGGGTTCAAGAAAAAAAAGAAAACTTTTTCTGTGAGTTAGCATTTTTTAAAGTTTATTATCATATACCTACAGGAGCCACAGAAGTCACAACTTCTGTGGCTCCTGTAGGTATATTCTTGTAGGTATAATTAGTTTCGGCACTCGCTGTGTACCATTCTACAATAGATTGATAGGCAACGAGTACCGAAACGAATTCCTGAAATAATTATAGGAAATGTGTGAAATATTTATTTTGTACTTTTGTTGTAAATGACTGTTTGTGCCAAAATAAATGGAAAAAAGTACAACTTTAATATTTAAACATTGAAGTTTAAAATTAAAATCAAATATTTCATCTACTAATCTGAAACTAATTAAACAACTGACAAGTTTTAAGGTTCTAATCTAGAACTTCTCTATTTAATTTAGATTTCTGGATATTAGTAGGTATAAGATTGAATGCTGCCACTCTCTATAAGTTTACTATGAGTTTACAACCGAAAGTAAAGATATTACATGTAAGTTAATAAGTTAACATGTTGATTAAATTGTTAATTTAATTTAAAAAGAAGGAGGTTATATTTCGACTGTTTGTATTTTTCTGATCGAGTTGTATAACGATGTTTTTTTTGTTTTATTCGAAAGAGTAGTTCTTCTGCAGTCTATTGTAAATAAATCAGGCATTCGTCACAGGATATCAGGGGAACGTTTTTACGCTTGAAAATATTGCGGAAAGGAATTCGAAAGGCAAATTAGTTATGTAGCGTTTTGTACAGTGATAGAGCTGTGCTTAGGCATGAATGTGCCGGCTCAACCGGTGCGATACCACGGCCTCACGGAAAACCGGTTATGAAGTGTTACGTTTCCTCAAAATTAGTGAGGTTTCCGGAGGCCCAACTCCCCCTCTACTCTTTCCTCTCCCCTTATCTCCCTTTCCTTATTTCCATTTCCTCATCCTCCCTCTCAACTTTCCAGTCCCCGTGTCTCCCTATCCTTCATCACCCTCATAGGCGGGCAGCGCACTTACGACTCTTGAGTTCTGGGTATCCATGGACGGCGGTTGTCACTTACCATCAGATGACCCGGTTGTTCGTCTGTCCCCCAATAGTATACTAAAAAAAGAAAAAAAAAATAGGTCAAGTCAATTATTATATATTTTGTGTATGTAGTCATAGATCCCAATTGAGATCAAACATATAAGATGTTCTCAAAACGTATCAAAACAACGTCATTACTGTCACCCGAATGTAATTACTTCATCATAATAATAGGAATGGTCGTTAGTCTAATTTTGAGACAGCGACGTAAACATTTCCTGTCCAGGCCAAGGTGACATGCAACCTGCATCATTAAGTACATCAAATAAAGTAAACAGCGGGGACAAACATTATTATAGCGACACAGACTTGTTTTCTCAATATTTGTTTAGGCATCGAGTGGACATGTCAGTTTGTCGGCGACTACTGGCACTTGACCTCAAAGTGACTATTTGTTATTTTTGTAAGAAAAAAATTGTTTGACGAAACTTGTTCAAAGAAATATCGAACAATTTAAACTCATGTCACTGAACCTGTCTGTATCTATATTATCTATATAATTAAAAAAAAATGGTACAGGGCGATGTGTGTAGAGATATTGAGGAAAAAGGGGATTGTATATTCCACGTGTAGGAAATTGCGGGGAACATCTATTTCCTCTTTATGTATCCCATTCCATACAAAAGCAGTTATAACATGACTGGAAGTTCCAGAATTAAGCTTTTTTAAACACAAAAAAAATATCTTGATTTTTATTATATTTTAATGTCTCATTGCCCAGATAGGCCAATTTTTCTTAAGAAGACCCGCTCCAGGATTAATTCCTATAACGCGATACTTTACAAACATTCCAACAACGGACACAAAGAACAATAAGACTTAGAACATCAATTTGTGTAAGCATTACACAAAGTGTTGTGTCCCGTGTGGGTATCGAACTCACAACACTAGGCGCGGCAGCGTTGTGGCGAGGTGGCCGCTTAAACCACTGTGCCATCTGTGCAGACCTTTTAATTGTGAAATCTTCACTGTTATTTAATTCAAATGTTACTACTGTAAGTAGAGATTGTGATAGTTTAAAATGGTATTAATATAGGTATCTACTCGTTCTTGTAGTGCCTCAGCAATCCTGAAGGTCGGTCGATAGAAGAATTATATAAACATCTTTGTTTTTTTCTGATTTAATCTCAAACAACCCAATTTTTAGTATATGTCATTTTTACTAGTCCGACGCTTAAATGACACCTTACATGTCGTAATCTATCTAACATTAATTAATCGGAATTGTCGCTTAATCATACAAGTTATATATATGGATATATAACTTATACAGGTTTTACCATGTATTATAAGTTATATACCCATGCACTGAAATACTTGGAAATGTTCAAAATATATGTACACATACGAGAAAAGCATAACTACTTTCTAGTGCAGTTGGATACAAAGTTTATAGATAAGCTGTTTGTTTTTTTGCCACAGAATCATTTTTAATGTTTTAAAGATTCTAAAATTAATTTCATAATTTTATAATCAATAAAACTGTTTGTTTGACTTTAATTTTCGAGACCTTTCTGTAAATATTTGATCCTTAAGAGAGGAGCGGCTAGTCTTAAAAAACTTAACAATTAGCTTTTACGTATGTGGTCTCACCATTTGCTTACATCACTCCAGGCTGTATTTGATCTTAAAAATAGCCACGTAATCACATTACACATAAAAGTAAATACTGTTCATAAAAAAGTTAAAATGGTTAATGTCAATAAAATGCGTGAGATATTTTTGATGCTCTAAATTACATTTAAGGTATTTCGAGGCGAGGAAAACTCGAAATTACTTTTACAGATTCCTCGCGAGAAATACAAAGATCGAAAGGAAAAGGGGACAGAAAATTAGCTTGAACAGGTATAAGAGTGATTACATTAGCAATGAATGTTGTTATCAAAGCTCCTGTGAAAGATAGTATGAAGTTTACTTGTTGAAAACTTATTTTGTTCCTCAATAGGATAGGGGGCAAACAAGCAGACGAGTCACCTGATGGTACCAACCGCAGCTCATGGACACCTTGAATTAAAGAGTCACAAGTGCGTTGCCGGCCTTTTCGGCCGGTAGGAGTATGCGCTCTTTTCTTGAAGGTGTGATGGTATTATCGGTCCGATAGGGCAGGCGAAAATTTGTTCCGCCGGCTCGTCTTGCGATCCAAACAGCTTCTCACATAGTGGTGGAGTGCCAATCATCCAGTTATGGGGATGGTTTTTTTTTTTATTTCTAATGAAAATATTCACTTTATATGTAGTTAAGCGGTTGTAGCGTAATTGTTTAGGCGTCGAACTTACGATAGATTGGTTACGGGTTCGAACCCCATCCAGTACACTACCTTCGTGATCCTACCACTAAAATTAGCATTTAGTTAGCTGGAGAGTTTAATAAGAATATCTGCATTGCTAGTATTCTTATACAAAATAAGTTCCATTATGAGAATTAATATATGGATTTTGTCCTAAAAAAGTATTTATGGCATTTAATTTACAACTCCAAAATAACTAACGCGACAAAATATCTATCCCCACCACCTGGACGATTGGCACTCCACCACTGTGCGCTTCTCCAGAAGCTTTTTGCCTCGCACAACCAGCTTATGGAGCAAAATGTCGCCTGCCGTATTTCCGAACCGAAACGACCTTCAAACCTTCAAGAAAAGAGCGTACTCATACCTAAAAGGCCAGCAACGCACCTGTGACTCTAGAGTTGCGTGTGTCCATGGGCGGCGGTAGTCACTTAGCATCAGGTGACCCGTCTGCTCGTTTGCCCCCTATCGCATAAAAAAAAAGTTAATTACATTTTGTAAAGGAAACATTAAAAAGCTATCAAAAAAAAAAATAATTGAACAAGTAAGTTTTAGTATTTTAATGATAATATATGATGTGAAGTTGCTAAAAGCCCTGAAGTTGACACGAAATCAGTGCACACAAGAGGCAGCTATTGCTATTTTTTGTTAAAGAACTGATATTAATTCCTATATATAGTGGAGTACTTGACGAACATTTAACTAATGAACACAAAGAACACCCAGACTCAGAAAATTTAGGGAATACACAAGGTTTTTTCTGTGGTAGAGCCATGCTTAGGCACGAATGGGCCGGCTCGACCGGTGCGATACCACGGCCTCACAGAAAACCGGTTGTGAAGTAACGCTTGCGTTGCATTTCCCCGAATTGAGTGAGGTTTCCGGAGGCCCAATTCCCCCTCCCCCCTTTTCTCTCCCCTCATCTCCTTTCTCCTTTTTCCATCTCCTCATCCCTCCTCTCTTCTTTCCGCTCCCTGCATTCCCCATCCCTCATCACCCTCAAAGGTGGGTAGCGCACTTGCGACTCTTGAGTTGCAAGTGTCCATGGACGGCGGTCTCACTTACCATTAGGTGACCCGTCTGTTCGTCTGTCCCCCTATAGTATATAAAAAAAAAAGGTGTTGCCCCTTGTTAGGATCGAACATGGCGAGGCGACGGTGACTATTTAAACTACTGCGTACACATATATTTTTTTGTTACCGAATGGTTCTCTGAAATTCTTATTTGGATTCTGTTACCGGGTCTTATTTAAGGGACGTCATCTCCTAAACGTGAAGCAATAGATTATTCAAAATTCTTTTTACATATATTTTTAAATGATTGTATAGATTGGATAGTCAGCTGAGTTTTTTTTGGTCAAAGCTAGCTAGCAGTTTATTAAAAAAATGTATGTAAAATTTTAACTATAACTAGTCGCGCCAAAAAAGGTTGCCGCTTTTATCATGACGTCATAATAGCAAAAACAAAGAAACTTCAAATGTGCAGTTCATAGCAATACTGAGCTTTATTGAGTTTTCTAAAACTAACAATGAAATAACGAATAATTATAATTTAAAACCATACATTTCAATATAATAATATAACTAAAAAGTTTTCTTAGTTGAAAAAGTTGCTTTTTATTGATTTTCTCAATAGCGGATTGAGTAATTAACTTTTAAAATCTTCAATTTAAGTAATTCCATCGGCATTTATGAAAAACCAAAGTGAAAATTAAAACAGTCATAACTTTTACAGGGGTTGCTTTTTCCTTCCTTCCCAAATTTACAGTTGTATGTTAGAGATGTATAATATATGCAGTGGTTAAAATAAATGTTCCTCTTTCTGGGACACGCCGTATATGTTGAGCACGTGTCAATAAATAAATCACCGTATTGGATTATTTAAAAAATAAAAACTGCCAAAAAAATAATTTACTATCTATATATTATAATAGGCATTAAAGTAGAAACAATATACATATCAATTACATATTATAGGTATTTATCCTATAAGTCCGTTCTCAAAAGTCTAACTGTAACGGCACACAACGCAATAAAAATATGGAGGTACATATATTGCAGTTCTACAAACGTAAACTTAACTAAGGAATATCACTTAACTAATTCTATATTGTTTGGTTAACACTAATATATGTATGATACACTTATTATTCCATGATTAAATAAAATGAAATTACTGCACTTTTTAACACTTTGGTCGCCAAATGGTACGACTTACGTGTACAAAGTTATAAACCGACCATTAGCGAGACGAACGTGCGTGATTGCTAAACTATAGTCGCTGCACATGCATTGAACGGTAAGTTAATTTTTAGTGATATATAAGTTTTAGTGGCTGTGATGATAATATTGTAACTATTTTGTTTACAATTTTCAATTTTATTCTAATGTTAAGTTTGTTAGTTAAGTTAATGTTTACGTCATATTATTATTTTATTTGTTATTTATTTTAAGTTATTTTGAATTATTGTGTATTTATTAATGATTTCAATGTACATGTTTCATATGTATTTGACCAGTACATCCGTATGGACTTTAAAACAGACTTTGACCTCTGAGTTTGTTTCGGTGTTTCTTCTCAGGGTAGTCAGCTAGGAAACACCGGCCTCATCTAGCATAAACTAACAGAAAAAAATATATAAAAGTGTTGTTATAACCTATTTACAAAATAAAGATCATTTATCGTTTAATTCAATTTCGACTTAATTAATTTATTCTATTTATTTAAAAATTACATTTTTTAGAAAGGTGCGCCACATCATAACAAATCTAAAGTTTTTGTTAGTTTCTTTAAACGCGATAATCTTTAAAACAACCAGTTGGATTTCAAATAATATAGAGACATGATAGGATATTAAACATTGAGCTACGATATCAAAGAGCAGAGCAGTGTCCACTAGCGCAGGTGAAACTATGTCTAAAGGTTGGAGAGTATCTGTTTAAATCTTTTCGAAAAACCACATACAAAACCAATAAGTGTTGTTTGCACAACCAACCAAAAGTGAACTAGCGTCACATTACAAACCTGATAGAATAAAATTGTAATCAATTAAATGATCTGTTAAACAAAGAGAATGTAATCAGCCTAGTTTACTACTACTACCTTTGTTTACTAACTATATTGTATTGTATCTAAAGTTTATTGTAATCGCAGATTTATATATAGTTTAAAACGACTATATAAATACTAATATCATTTATTTTATGAAAATTGTTTCATAATTAAATTATAATAACATAAAACTAATTTTAGTTATAACAATAATTATTATACTTTATTTATCCTTAATAACTAAATTTTTACCAACGCTTATTAATATTTGTTTGCTTTATGCATATTTGAGCGAAATTGATATTAAATATTTTGCGCATATAACAAAAGCTATTAAGCGTCAGAGCAATATTTAACCATAAAGAGCTCGAGATATGTTTTAATTAAACAATTTTTACTACCTACAGGCAGCAGAGAGTATAAAACTTCAATGTCATGAGTAGTTGGTATTCTTTCAGAGTTGTACAACAATCTGTATCTATTGCAGTAAACATTGTAGGTTGGGGGCTCAGACTTTTCGGCACCAGACATTTCGAGTTATATGTCTGCTTGATTCAGCTATTTCTTATACTCCCAATCCATTTGTACTTGCAATATCCCTCTTTATATCCTGCCTATATATACTCCCAATATAACTCCTTATACAATACAATTAGCAGTTTGATTTTGTCTCGACTCTAAATTGTCCTATAGAGCAGGACCAGCATGTCTCCAAGTGTTCTTATCTTGGATATAATTCTCAAATTTGTAATAAGTTTGTTTACAAAATGTACTTTTAATATGGGTGTTAAATTTCGTTTCATTGAATTGCAATATATCACAAAGAATTTTGTTATAACAATGTAAGATCAATATAAGTCAATCAGGTCATCTTTGGTATATGATCAGTATAAAATTATCATATTTTCTTCACAAATACTCATGGTTATATCCCCAAGGGGCATACGTGCATTAAACACTCACATCTTATGTATGAGAATTTGGTCCCATTAACGTAATAGGTAGTAGAGCCACGCTGATTTATTCAGCAGGAATGGGCCGGTTCGACCGGGGCAGTACTACCCTCTCACAAAAAACCAGCCTAAAGTGACCACGCATTTGCTCTCACGCATGACCTTACAAGCGCCTTTGCTGGACCTACTGCTGACGAATCACCCCCCGGTTCTCGCCCCTCTGGGATCTTCCGACCACTGCCTGGTGTCCACCTCGGTGCCTCTTGTTACCCCTCCACGAACTGTGATAACAAGGCGGCGATTATGACATTACTCGTCAGCAGACTGGGATGAAATGCGGGATTATTTTGCATCCATCCCGTGGGCTCAAAGCTGCTTTGCCGTGACTGACGAAATCACTGTCGGTATGGAGTATTATATCCCCTACAGTGAAGTCGCCAGCACGAAGATCCGTCCCTGGTTTAATCGCGAGTGCGTCCATGCTCATGCTCAAAAGCAGTCGGCCTACCGCGCATGGACCCGGGCCCGCGCTCATTGTGACCCAGACATTGATCGCCTAAAAGCAGCACTTAACAAAGCCACTAGGGAATGCAAGAGGGCTTACATCAGAGCAGATGCCCAGCGCATTGCACGGTTTGGTCAAGAACTCGTCGCATACCCTACGGGTAGCCGTAAGTTTTAGCGATTGGCCAAAGCCGTGCAGTCTAACTACTGCCAACCTTCGCTACCGCCGTTGAACTACCCTGACTGGGTATGGATATTTGGCTGGATCTCAATCCGCGCGTCACTAAGGCGGTCTCGGCGTATTGAACAAGGTGAGACGGTTCTTCTCGCCCGAGCAACTGTGTCTTTTATACAAGACCCAGGTTCGCTCCTGCGTGGAGTACTGCTCTCATCTCTGGGACGGCTATGCGCAGTATTTGCTTGACGCTCTCGATCGGTTGCAGCAGCGTGCAGTCCGCATTATCGACTGTCTTGAGGTCACCCAGTCTCTTGAGCCTCTGCAGTTGCGAAGATATGTCGCCTCTATGGCAGTCCTCTATCGCCGACATCACGGGGAGTGTTCTGACGAGCTCTTCCAATTGGTCCCACCTTCTCCCTTCCTCTACAGGACTACACGTGCTGGCCTGAGGAGTCACCGTTTGAGCGTTGAAAATATACATACCCAAACGAAACGGTTTGGCTCTTCTTTCCTGTGCCGATCGGTGAAAGCCATGAATTCTCTACCAGCGCAAATGTTTCCTTCCCACTTTGATCCCGGGTGTTTTAAGCGGGGCGTGAAAAAGCATCTCACCAGGCCGCCATAGTGTGGGTCACCTTGCTGCATTGACTAGACGTGCAATGAGGATGGTAACCAGCACTCTTTGACTCCACTTATTGTTTTCCATCAGGCAAAGTGGATGGATGGATGGAAAGTGGATGGTAGGCTAATATAAAAAAATAAATAAAAATGGGGACAAACCTATTGCCGTCCACCGGGCTCGTTAGGAATCAAAGACGGGAAAATTGGGAGCATATGGAAAGGAATAGGAATATTATTTATATGCGTATAGTTGAATTCGGAAGTGTAAGCTATTTATAGGTCAAAGATGTCGAAGTAGCATGCAACAGAACCAGTTTTATCAGGATTCTATTTGCCTTCTAACATGAAATGATTATTCCTCTGGAAAATTAGTATGGTCATATTATTGTTACTCAGTCGAGAACTACTCAAGAATTATAACTTTAAATACATTGCGGTTGTTATTCAATCCTTACTGGTGATAATTTATACCCATAGTGCAATGGTTACTAGAACAATAACGCAATAACTTCCCTTATGTAATGAACTGGGTAGTGGAATAGGTCGGTACAGACAGTTGATATTTCTTTTAAAAGTAGCAATTTCCCACACAGAAAAATATTGCTATAATATTTTTATGAGGCGTTTTACAAATTTAACTAACACTAAATCTTATATCTTTAAACGAGAAATTCTTGTATTTATATACATAATCTGAATCTCGGAAATGGCTCCAACGATATTCATGAAATTTTGGATGCAGGGGATTTCGGGACCGATAAATCGATCTAGCTAGGTTTCATTTTTAGAAAACGTCGTTTTATGCGTATTTTCAGGCAATGAAAAACTGCTACAATATCATTAGAATACGAAGGTAAATTTCGCCACCATCTACAAGATTTTAATAGGTCAGGTGGAAAATAGGGCGGTCCCGTAACCAGATTACCCCGGTTCGAGTCCTGATGATCATTTTACTTTAGGTTTACAGTCATCCAGGTACTATTTACTTTATAAGTGTACAATACTAAACCTAGTTTAATATTAATTTAACGGACTGGCTGGTCTAGTGGTTAATGACCCTGACTGTTGAGGTCTTGGGTTCGATTCCTACACGGGACAAAAGTTTGTGTGGTCCACGAATAGGCAAAGGGTCACAACACTTAGATATTACTAAGGTTAGGTAAGATTTATTTGTTACATGTTAGACAGTATACATATATAGTGTCCTACAGTGCCCGGGTGAAGCCTATAGGCTGCCGACTATTACGTAAGTGGGTCTAAATTATAAACGTCAATAAGTGGGCGTTTGATTCGCCTCTGCCCATCCCTTCGGGGATGTTCAATGGTATTTATGTATGTAATGATAATAACAATTTAAGGTACTTGTAGGAAGGTAGCTTCGACAGACTGTATGCGAATAGCGGTGGACCTGGTCCTATGATCAAATACAAATCCATATTACTATATACTTCGAAGAAAAACTTCGAAACTTATTTAATGATATCTTATCTTATAAGATAAGGTAAGATATGAAATAGATGAAAGACGGAAAGGCTTCTAACTATCAAAATAGGAATACAATTTTTCTGTATCAATATCAATACTCAAAATAACATATTTCTAAAAATATTTTGTTCAATACTTCAAGAAAGGAACTTGATTGAAGACCTGTGCTGCATGATATCTGGGCAATCTCAAACGGCAGTAATAGGAAAGCTCAGAGCTATATTTACGCTTAGTAAATGAAAGTAAGTGATATATCTAGGGCGAGTTTCAAGCGATGAGGTAGAGCGATTTGTTGTAATAAATATTATAGCTTTATAGACCCGTAATTAGCTATCCAATCTAAATGTATGTATACTATTATATCTGAAATCTAGTATTTCAGTCTATATTTCGAGAACTAAATTATTAAACTTTATTAAATTGAGTTCGCTGCCCATTCCTAACTAAAGTTATACTCTCATTATAAATTTAATTGGTAAAATAAGTTTTAATATAGGGTTAAGTTTATTTAAAGTTAACTTTAGTAACTTGCAAATACAATTTAAAAGCTAAATCACTGTAGAATACAATTTACAATTATTTTATTACAATTTAATACATTTGTATCTCTTCAGAGACACAGGCGTGAGCATGTGATATACCAATTTTTGTAAACACTTGTTACTTATACCACAGTTCTAGAATATAACCGGTGAAAGCTGAGTGCTCGGCCTGGGGCGATCTATCAATGTCCCTAAAAAGTCATTATAATCGATAACTAAACGAAATCGAGAAAATTCGACAAAGTAAAATTGTAAACTGAACTTGTTTATCTTCAAACGGTTCTGGTTTATTACGTAGGACGACGCAAAACCGAAATGTTCCACGTTTTTTTTTTTTTTTTTTTTTTATACTATAGGGGGACAGACGAACAGACGGGTCACCTGATGGTAAGTGACACCGCCGTCCATGGACACTTGCAGCTCAAGTGCGCTGCCCGCCTTTGAGGGTGATGAGGGATGGGGAATGCAGAGAGTGGAAAGAAGAGAGGAGGGATGAGGAGATGGTAAAAAGGAGAAAGGAGAAGAGGGGAGAGAAAAGGGAGGAGGGGGAATGGGGCCTCCGGAAACCTCACTCAATTCGGGGAAATGCAACGCAAGCGTTACTTCACAACCAGTTTTCTGTGAGGCCGTGGTTTCGCACCGGTCGAGCCGGCCCATTCGTGCCTAAGCATGGCTGTACCACTGTTATAACGTGCCTGTTATGCTTTACTTATTTTATTTATACGTGAACCACAATTTTTATTAGCCTTTTCATGAAAGTTGGAACAGTTAGTTTATATGAAGAAAAAGAGCAGAAAGTAAACAAATAAACATTACACACACTAACATGCGATTGACAGACACGGTTTACGATCATACTGTAAAATACATAATCGTCTGTGGTCAAGTTATTTATTCCCCAGAGAACAGAATAGAGACATTATATACTCTATGACAAAAAATCCCCAATGAAAATCAAACTTAAATATAATGAATTAAGGACGCATTTCGTCTGCTGAGCTACCACTGGCTTTACTGCTTATGTTATTTCTGTAATAATTAAAGGATATTGTGAGTTTTTTCATAAGCGATCTTATATAGTCTTTAAAACACATGACAGCTTTATTTACATAAATAATAACTTTTGCATACATGCATATACATATATACATATATGTATATGGTAAGCAGAGGTGTATTAAACGTGAATACTTGATAACTATAATTTAGTCTTGTTAAATAATTGGTATAGTATATTGAAAAAAGTGTATGCTACATTAGATCGTGTGGGTGGCATACCGTGCTTTTTTTATGGCACAGTGGGCAAACGACTATACGGTTCACCTGATGGTAAGTGACTGCAGCCGCCCATGAGACTCTCCCGTCTTTCCCCTTAAGGAAAGATCCCCTTAAGGGGAGAGATTAAGGGATAGGGGATAGAAAAGAAGAGAAGTTGGGCCTCTGGTAACTGCACTTATTCGGTGAAACACAACGCAAGCATTGCTTCGTATCTTGTTGTCTTTGACACCAGCCCAGACGTACCTATGCTCGGGAACGTTAAAATACGTATATACAAAATTTACAAATAACAAATTCAGATTCTAATTTTAAAAAATATTTTTAAACAAAAGAAAAATACTATCAAAAGTACAGTAACATGACAATCTAAAAACGGTAATTAGACGCACCCCGCCTTTATCTTAACAATAAAACTTTTAATGATAATTTAAATTAGTAATGCCGACAGTAAATCCATTCCGTTAAACATAAAGGTTCTGACATTTTGTTTTTCCCCCACACTTAGAAGGTAGATAAGAGAATTTCACAATTTTGTTTCAGTAAAATGTTATCGCAATGGCGGTGTTTTAAGAATTTGAATATTTAATTTTATGTGGTTGAATGCTTAATCAACATTTATTAATAATGATCGTAATTTTGAAGTTCATTCATATTATGGAGGCTGACTTTGGAAATAGATTGTAATTTTACAGTGATTTTAAATTGTGCGTTTGATAAGATTAAAATTACTTTTGTGAAGTGTATATCATAATTACTTTACTTAAGAATTCTAATTTATATTTTTCATCAAAGTATCGTATGTTAGTTAAAATTATGTCAGTTAGTTGCAGCGATTCTGAAGTACGCGTAACAAATATTCGAGTATCCAGTTGTAATAAGTGTTTTTTTTTTTTTGTGATGTACAATAACTATTAAGACCTCTTTGTTTGAATTTGAACAGCCAGTAATGTCTTGATGTAACTCTACGAAAAATCTTTAAAAAATGCGATTTAATGATTTTGTTAGTAATCATGTATGTACTTCTACATAACTTTGTATAAAATATTAGAGAGTAAATTTAGAAAATCGCACAAAAAAAAACTGCCCAATCAATGGAGAATGTTTCCAGGGTTCATGTATGTATGTATGTATTTAATTGAATATTCTATGAATGTTTTCCACAAATACATTTGATACTAATAATAACAGAAACATACTAAGCTCACTTACAAACACCCACAATTTGTCAATAAGAATTTAGTCCCACTAACGTAACCTATTGCCGTCAATCGTGTACTTTGTGGCTGTATACATACTGACTGATAAACCATTCCGATCCCGTAGTCACCTTTTACTATCTATAATACAGCACTCGTATGTTCTGTTATGTTTGGTACGAAAGCAGTTGCTTGTTTAGCAGAAAATGGTTTTCATGAATACCCAAGTGAACGCAATTATAACTAGCAAACTGTAATTACGCCTCTTGGGAAAAGAGTATGAACAATTTATTAAATATGTTTTATACGTTGTTAATTACCTACTATAATGTTGACAGCAAAAATTTAATTGAAAAGAATACGGTAGTGGTAGAGCCATGCTTAGGCACGAATGGGCCGTCTCGACCGGTACGATACCACGGCCTCACAGAAAACCGGTTGTGAAATAACGCTTACGTTGCATTTCCCCGAAGTGAGTGAGGTTTCCTGAGGCTCAACTCCCTCTTTCCTCTCCCCTCATCCCCCCTCTCCTCTTTCCCATCTCCTAGTCCCCCGTCTCTTTTTTCCCCTACTCGCATCAACCTATCCCTGATCACCCTCAAAGGCGGGCAGCGCACTTACGATTCTTGAGTTGCAAGTGTCCATGGACGGCGGATGTTTGATCAGATGACCCGTCTGTTCGTCTGTCCCCCTATAGTATAAAACAAAATAACAAATACGTACCTACTTAATGCAAAGGTCCTATTGTTAAAAAAATGCTTTTAGGTGGTGCTATAAAAAAAACGTCATTTAAATCTATAGAAACCTGTTGAACCTTGAAATCAATTAGAGGTCAATAATGTAGAAAAGGTAATTTGTACTTTAACCAGGAGGATTAATAACTTCCTTTATTTTGAAAACCGACCACGAAGTTGTTGCTTCTGTAAACAAGGTTACATTGGTAATAGCAATCAGTGCATTTATCTTATTAATTTAATTTACTTTGCACGAATCTGAAAGACGTTACCTACTCGCGTTGAGGAAGTGATCAGTGTGGTGGTTACATGGTTATATTTTATCAGCCTATGGCCGTCTAGTGCTGGACGATGACCTCCACAAGAACAGCCGTTAACAGCCACCATCTTTAAATCGTTGGTCCATCGGGGTTACATTTATTGGTTTCAACAGACCACAAACTAATGTTCAAAGAACAGTTTGATTTTCAAACTACTTTTGCTACTTACTACCCCGGGTTCATATGTATATGTATAATATATTTATTCCACCGTAAATTTTTTATGCCTAAACAAATTTAGATGATACCAGTTTTCTCTATCTTACCGTCGCATTAAAAAAAAACACACAAGACATTAGAAAAGAAATGGTATTAAAATGACGCTGAAGCATAGTAGGTTAAACACTTATTAAAGTATTTCGTACTGAATCTTTCCTTATCCTTAATCTCAGTGAAGGAGGAGCCGGAAATTAAAATATTCATACACCAAAGGCTTTGTGAATTTAAACATCTGTGTTTCTGGGTGTCGATATAAAAAAAAAATCATGATTGCGTTACGCTGTCAGCGTTGAGGAAATTTTAATGGTTGTTGACATTTATTTAGATTTTATGGGGCACAGGCATATTGTATCACTTTCCATTAGAGCGTAACGTAAAATTTTCAAACCTTTTAAGCAATATAGGATAGAATTTAGATTTTGCATTTATAGTACATAATGTAAATTATTAAAAAAAAAAATTGTTATACATTAGTAGATAGTATCTATATACTAGGCTAGCTGGTCAATGGTATTTTAGGATTTGGATTTTTTTTGGTTTTGCTTGATGTCTTTTCATTATGTCAAGATGATGCAGTAGTAATTTGTGCATGTATGTGTATAGGTGTACAGATACGTATATATTTTATATGTGTATTCGGTTTTTAAATTTTAGTTTGTATTCCGTATATGTAACAATTAATCAATATAATTCTATTCTCAGCTTCTTTTCTGTGTATCATCACCAGTAGGTCGATTAATATTCGCACTGAAAAGTTTATAAATAAATAATAATTTTGTCACTAAAATGTGTTACTAATATCATACTAACACTAAAGTTATTACAAGAAGAATTTTGTTTTTCTTGTAAAAACTTTAGTGTTACAGAACATTCTGCAATTATATCGAAGCTATAATATTGATGTTAACACAAAATTCCATATAACTTTAAAAAATGCTGAAATGAAACTACAGGAACCTCAAAACTACTAACTGCTCTACAGTAATAATAATTTATGAGATTTCTTAAATTATTCGCATTCAAATGGTCCAACTGAAGTCAGCTAAAGAAAGTTCAGATCCAATGACAAATGTACCGTCAGCACTTCTATATGATGCCTCAAAAGACAAATCCTATTTTCAAACTTTAGTTATCGAACTTCGGAGTTCTACTTATTATTGAACGGATTATTTATAGTCGTTCTCTTCTAATGTATAATGAAAGAAAGAAATAGAATCTACGTAGAGTGGATTGCAAAGGATAGTTTTGGAGAAGCAATGGCGACAGTGCAGATTCTTAATTTGATGGAATTTCCAGATTTCCTGATGAGCTCAAACAAAAATAGTTCGAGGAAGTATATAATTGAATTTTGTTCGGATCTGAAACTAATTTCATTTGTTTTCTTGTTATTTTAATTGATTGAAATTGACACTGTTTTTTAAGCTTATTTTAAAATACATCAGATAAGTGAAAATCTAAGTGTCTAATAGTAACTAAAGTAATATTAATAACTGTTTTCAACTCCTACTAAAGCAAAGTTCACAAAGATCATAAATTTCGTTACTGATCCTTCAAAACATACTACATTACATTCCCTTATGCTCGTCCACATACCCCGTTATAACTGAAATATCTATAACAACAGAGTCTACGACACAATCACCCATTGCCCGACTCAAGGCCTCGATATTTCTTAAGATTTCACTATCATTCCACGCTATATCATAAAATGTGTGTTTGTATAGATAAACGAGTGTGTGACGTATCACGGTAAAGGATCGACTTCGCACGCCAGAGGTCCCTACAAATTCTTCCCTCCTAAGTAAATATCAGAAACTATGTTTGAAGAGCCTTCGCTCTCGAAGTGTCAGCTAGCTTAACGTTGTATTTGCGTGGTCGACTTTGTGTAATTGTCGATTGGCTTCTCGAGTAATTTCTTCAGAGTAAATGTAGAGCTCATTCTTGTCGAAACGAAAGTAAAAGAAAACTAAAGTGGTTTTTCTTTTAAGTGGACTTGTGTTAAAGGAATTGTTTATTTATAAGATGTTTTGATGAGATTTTACAGATTAAGGTACGGTACCATTTTATTTACCAGATGTTTCCACCATGTATGAAAATAACATATAAATACAACCACGATTGAATTCTGATTCAATTAAATAACGAAGCGAAAGTTTATTAACACAGTTACGAAGTTGTAAAACTAGTGTCATCAATATAATTACTTAAGTGGTTGATATTGATGGAAAACAGATAATTTGAACATGCTTAGATAGTAATCAAATGTTTTACTATTATCGTTCATTACAAAGCAGTTCGTGGGTATATGTATATATATGTATTTTACGGAGATTAAAAGTTTATCATGATGTGGTTGTACAAAAGTAGAGCTTGGTTAGAGAATTTATGATAAACCGACTTGATAAAGATTAAAGACGAAAGTGTAACAACATTTAAAAAACCGAGCCACTGTACAATATTAAACTCGCAAAACTGCAGTAAGTAGAATGGTGCAACGTCAAGTGTAATACATACAATTTTGCACAATGCAAGTTGTCGCAATTATAATTTTTGTACATATTTACATACATGCAGGGTAGTTCACGGTGGAGTAGAACAGGGTTAGTGGGATCAAAATTCTAATTAACACAATATGTATAAGTATATGGTGTAAGTATGTGTGTGTATGTCTACACACACTTACTACTATATCCCCGAAGGGTTAGGCTGTGGCACATTAAACACCTGGATTTTGGAAATTTTGTAATACGCAATTAGCATTCCTTTTTTTCCTGATGATGCCCCCGGGTCATCACCTTGCCATTGCTAATGGGTAAGGGGGTATGTCGAACCGACTAAAATCACACAATGTTCAGTAATTTGTTCTTATGGCCGGGGCCGCAGGTGTACTCTAGAAAGGAAGTCCCTGGGTACCCCGCCAGACCTGGCCGCCTTTTGAGTAAGGCTACCCCAATATGGTATGTGAGAAGTCCCGACCGCGTGCGGAACATGTCGTGCCGCCCTCTTGGGTCTGCTTCTGCTATGGTGATAGTTTGCCCAGTTTGTCACCCTTAGGTCAATGCTTATGGAGGTCGGAGGTCATATTGCATTCTCCGGTGCCTTGTGCGTCTTCTGCGAGACGGAAGAGTACTAACTCTCTCCCGTTCCCTTTCCGCCGTTTCTTTGACAAGCATCACTGCCCCGCAGTGTTTTACACTGAGCCATGAGCACCTGGCGGAATAGGGCCCGTTGTGCCTCAATCTCACGAGGGTCAAGCCTGAGGTCCAGCTCCTGACGCAGTTATTATTCTCGTCCCTTATAAAAATAATCGCATCAATGAGTGTACCAAGAGAAAAATATATTATAAATATTAGGCTCATAAAATACAACTTTGTTACTCATTATTTTGAAAAGTTCTCCTATATAAAGCCACGTAGATGATACATCATTTCAACAATACGAACACGCTAAAACTCTAAACTTAAAAACTGCCAGAAAATATCCACAAACATACTAATTAACTGCGAACGTAGTCGCTTCGAAACAAAGCGTTGAGTTCTAACTAACATAATTAATATTTGTTTGTATTTGTTAACCAGAATATTTTATTAAGAGGTGTCTTTTACAATAAAATTACGTAAATTGAAGATTAAAATGTCCATGGACATGACTAGTAGCGGTTTGAGTGTTATAAACTTTTATGATCCACGTTTGTGGCAGGGTGTTCATAGTTTTGCACAGGTAAGTCACGCAATCTTTATGTATTCGGAAAAGAGTATAAAACAGTTTATGGAGTTTAATATATGTACGTGAAGCTATCCAATAAATAGTTCCTTATTTAAAAAAATTATAATAACATAATTGAGTAGCCGTTATTAACGTTTTCTTTTTCGGTAAAACATATAGCCAGAAAAAACTGATACATTCAAATCTATTCAGGCATGTAGAGGTATTATAGAATAAAGACGTCCATAGAGACTCATATGTACATAAAAAGATGACCCTAAAAAAATAGAACACCTTTTTTTAAATTCTGTATTTTTTTTTTATTTTAACTAATACCTTTATAGTGTACCTTCACCCTATCATAAAAAGGCCCACTTTTTCTAGTGCCGTTATTTTCTTGTTCCTTCCTCCCGCATGTATTTATATGATTAGTTGAAAGCAGTCGTGCTGTTTTCGATGGAATAGAATAGAGCCATTCCATGTCCTCCCGTGGGTGTCGTAAAAAGTGACTAAGGGATCGCACTGTTATCTATCAAATAGTCAGAGTTCGGTTGACGGCATTGCCTGCGGTTGTGTAAGCGGGACAAAGTTATGATTGGTAAAATGGGGGTATATAATACGGTTCTGCTGTTTGTCAAATAAGTATTATACAAAAATATTTAGGTTTATTTCATTTTATCAGGTATATTTTAAGTTTTACTAGTTTAAAACATTGTTTAACTTTTACTTAGTATATAAGTAACTATAGACCTGTAACTATACATGATATACATTTAAATTGAGCACCGTAAGTGTGGCACCCAATTTAAATTTAAAATCTCTTGTGGCCTTTTCACGTTGGACCCATGTCCACACGTAGTAAGCCTCACAAAGGACAGTGTATCTTCTTTGCAATAGTATATCTTCCTCATTTACTGTAAATATTACGATATTTTTACATTTCAAATAAAGTTTCTAAACTGTATAAATGAATGATGACTGAATTTCATAACCTTTAGATTGAAGACACATAACTTTCATGTTTCGTTCTAATTTAAATCATCAAAGCAGTTCAAATCAAAATAAGAATGCAAGATGTCATATAACATTGGCTAAAGACGAATTAACGGACTGCGGAAGAAGGCAGGTTATGTTTTTCAATTATGACGCTTCTTGTCACGGCTATAGTCCTAGGGACCTTGATGGATTTCCCCATTTCAGTCGCCTAAAGAGGAGTGGCATAAACTGTACGAAGCAGGTAAGCAAAAATAAAATAAATACAATTGAAAAGGTTTTAAATCGAATTTATTGAAAAAAGCCAACTGATTGATTCACGATAAGTAAATTGATACCAGCCGTTTTTACCGGGAATGGAATAATGCTATTTTTTCTACATCAGCAAATTTGTTTTTCGAATTGTAATTACATATAATATTTCTTATGTGTCTGTATTCTGTTGTGGTTGCCATTTTAAAAATATGATCCCGTTATTATATAACGTCTATAAAGAACAACGACTAAATCTTATTTGACTACAATTTAAGTGTGTTCAAATACTATTCATAGAAAACCTATTCTAATAAATCTATACGTTTTGTGAATAGAAAGAGAAATATTGAAAGCTTTTTGCATTTTAGTTCACTAGCTTCTATATAAAGATAGTTTATAATTGTAAGAACTGAATCAATAAATAATAATTGTATTTTGTAGTCAAATTTATAAATGTTTTTTTTTACGTATTGCAATATAAATCAGTTAAAAATATTAGTGCAACTGCTCGCGACTTAAGGCCTCGTATCTAAAGCTAGAAAAAGCAAACGTTTCTTCAGCAATTCTAGATAAACCTTTGGGTACTAGTAATCTGGGGTTTGGGCTCTGTGTCTTATCGTGGAGTGAGCCGTTTTCGATCAATTTGTGCGTTTTTCTTTAAGTTTCATTTGACCCGGACTGCCCAAGGACTCTCACTCTGCCTTGTGACCCCTGCATGCCTAAGGACTCTGATACCGATACTTTCCTGAGTGACTGTGCTGATTTTTTTATTAGATTCCGACCACTGAATGGATTCCGCCCCATTCTCTGGATCTTTTGAAAATTGGTTGTTTACTACCACCAAGATGGGAGGACGTAGCAGGCCATCCTGACTTCTATGCATCAATTGCAATATATGTATGCCTCAATTCACTGCGCCAGTGGAATGAGCCGGACGTCACGAAATATTTTGACATTTATCGAGGAAATTATTGCTGTTAAATAATTCATCTTGTTTTATTTTTGAAACACTACTAGACTATTTTTGTAACTACTTGAATAATAAATAAGAATATTGTGCCCTACTATAAAGACTAAGCGCCGGACGCGACGCTGGACAGCACGGTAGATGGCTGCTGCCGGTTATGTTAGCTTAGAGAAGGCTTTTACTTTTCTTTAGAATTACATGTTGAAAGAGGCAAGAAAAAGTGATAAACTTATTGAATATATATATTACATACATATATGCAAATAAACATCAGTATAAGCTGTTTATTTAATTTATCGGACACATAAAGAGTCACCGAAAGATATAACCTACAAAAGTTGAAAAGTGTTAAATTTGTATTAAATAATGTATTTTTTTCTTTTGTTTCGGAGGCCCAACTACTCCTCTCCTTATTCCTCTACCCTGATCTCCCTCCCCTCCTCATCAAAGGTGGGCAGCGCACTCACGACTCTCGTCGTCAGTCGGAGGTGTCTATGGACGGCGCTTGTTACTTACCATCAGTTGACCCATCTGTTCGTCTGTCCCAATATAACATAAAAAAGGACATTGTATTGCACCGGTAGAGTTTTTTTTTGTGTTGGGAAATCCTCATGGAATATCCTCCGCCTGACCATCAGCGGAGGGGGGTGCCGAGGGCCGCGGGAACACGACATTCTTCCGCGGCCAGCAGGTGACCGTCCGGAGCCCCATCTCGTTTTGAAAGAAGAAAAGGTGCCTCTCCCCCCACCATCACTCCCTGAGGGAAGCGCGCGGAACACTACACGCCTGCAACCTAAGACCAGCTAAACGATTTTGGCGGTGTACTATACCCCCATACACCACCTTCGGGTAGATTTACGGAGGCTGGAATTGGGCATAGTCAGCCCTCCTCCGATAGTAGGGGAGCCCAAGCGGGAATTTCGGGATTTACTAAAGCGCGGCAGATTAATATACAGGGGGATACCTTGTACCCGGTTTAGTACCTCCACCAAATATGAGCCCCATATATAAAGCCGCCCATTGAGGATAAAGGATCAGATTAGTAAAAAAAAATGATTATCAGAAATTCTCGAGCGCATCAGATTAAGGTAGGGTGAGTTAATTACATGCTAAAAAGTATATTCCACTAATCTGACAATTTGAGAGTGACGTAAAGAAAGGGAGGGGCAGCAAAGTTGTAAAAAAAAACGTCATCTCGACATTCTCGAGCGTAGCAAATGTTTATTTTTATTTTGAAGGAAATAATTTAAGGATAACGAAAAACATATAATCTGACGATTTTCGCAAGCCGAAATAACAAAAATTCGTCGATAAAGTTAAATGAGTGCAGCTGCGTGATGCCTATATTTCCCTCTCTGCGTTTCTATTCCTCTCTCACTATTTCTCGTTTTTTTTTATAAATATAAGTATTCTACTTAAAAAACATACACTTATTTATTTGCATGCTATTTCCTGAGCTTTGCAATTAATTAAGTTCAACGATTTAAAAAAAAAAATCAGATTAGGCGAACATCTCTAGATAATTAAAGATATTTTTTTTTTACAGATTAGGCGAACACCTCGAGCTAAGTAAAGATTATGAGACAGCACGTTTAGAACATAAAGATGAACCATATATATCTTAATCTGACGCGCTTGAGTATTTCGAAAAATGGCGATTTTTTTTTGCTCATTATCATAATGCCAGCGAGTTTGCGTCACATGGAAATCGCCAGATTAGTGAATGAGAGCTTTTTTTTGGTGCACTTAACCTTCCCTTAGAAAATTTGACGGCTTGTTTTTTTTTTTTCTTTTTCATTTTCAACCCTTACGTACAACCACCTGCATCATGCAAACGATCAGATTAAAATACGTACATTATTAAAAATACGTAGGACATTGATGCTATCAATATCTGACGCGCTCGAGAATATCCATGCAACAGTATTTTTTTACATATTTAAAAGTCTATAGCCGATTCCCCCACCCATGAAAAGGTATATATTACATAACATTTTTTTTCTTCTTACCATCTAAGCTTTGCAACCCAATAGGTCTCTATGACGCTCGAGTAAATCCCCATTTAGCATCGTGGGCTCCCCTACCGTCCGATGCGTTGTCTGCGGATGAAGAAAGTTGTCGTGTTTTCTTTCTCCCTTTCCGCAGCCTGCTCCTGTGTCATAAATGTTTAACAGGTGACCACTGCATCCCATAACCTCTCGCTCCCGAGTGTGGCACGCACAAGCGCTGTGCACCGGTCGAGCCGGCCCAATCGTGTGTCAGCGATGTTCTAACACTGTTAATTATTATTTAGCAGTATTTCTGAGGCCTACAACAAAAACAGATGGTAAAGAAATACTAAAAAAAAAACTATTCGACGCACCCTGATCAGATTTTAAATCCTCCTTTCTCATTAAAGTTATTGATTTCTTTGAATATTTATTAACACAAGTCAAAGTGAGATATTTAAAGAAGAAAACATTTTAAATAGACAGAAAATGCACACTTTAAAAAGTTTAGCTCTTAGCAATCAGAAACAAAGTCGGGATGATTACAAAAATCGGTGCGATCATTACGTGGCTACTTAGAACTTTCTATACGAGAGTTGTGTTGGTGTTACCGGATAACAGGGAGAAAACCGGATAACCGGAAACGGAAGTTCGCAATGCGGGTGGGTACATAAAAGAATGGCCCAATTGGATAGGTTTACGATTAACGATGTTTTTATATCGCTTTGCAGGGGATTTAGTATCTGCGAACGTGCTAAATATGAAAAAGGATTTGTTAAAATATTTCTCCGAAATAACACATAGTCATGTTTTTGTTCCGTTTCTTGAAAGGAACCTTTACGGAATTACTTCGTAGTCCGTCTGTTTGTCAATATCTTCGCTGTTCACCGGAACTTTTAGTAATTTTACTAGTGCTACTTATAGTTGAAATCATTTAAAATACCGTCATATACTATTTTGGCGATCCCTTGAATCTTCTACGTCATCTCAATTAAAATATACTGAAGGTGTCGCCTCATTTCCAATCTAAAATATACTAAAAGTGAGCTTCATTTTTTTTTGAAATTGATTATTTCGTAGGTTCATCCAAAGTTTCTTACTTTCCTTTGATTGAGAATCATGAAATTTAGATTTAAGGTTTCATAGCACATGTAAGGAAAAAAACCTTTTTTTTTATTTTATTTTTTTGTGTTTGAGTATCAACTGTGAGGCACATCGTGTCTTCTGGTGCAGGTGTCCATGGACGGGGTGTCACTAACCATCAGGTGCCCCGTCTGTTGGTCTCTCCCCCGCTATGACGGTTAGTAATAACCGCCGTCCATCGACATCTACTCCAACTCGACGGCAACTCGAGAGTTGTAAGTGTGCTGCTCGCTTTTAAGGGTGATGAGGGATGTGGAGATGCTAATAGGGGAAATAAGAGAGGAAGACGAGGAGTTGAGAAAAGGGGGAGGACAGGGGAGATGCAAAAGGAGAGGGGGAGTAGGGCCTCCGGAAACCTCAATAATCTTGGGTTTCACAACCAGTTTTCCGTAAGGCCGTGGTATCACACTGCTCGAGCCGACTTATGTGCATCAGCATAGCTCTACCACTGTTAGAATCCTGTATCGACTCATAGCCACCCATTTCCAAATGGTTTAGCATTGTGAGAAAAAATAGGACAAACAACTTTGTTGATAATCAAGTGTATAAGCTTGACACTAGCATAGCAAATTTTAAGTGACGTTGAGTAACACTCAAGCAGTACCTTCTTAAGTGAGGGTTCGTGTAATATTCATTTATGTTATTATTTTATTTGGTTAAACAACCAAGTTTGCACCACACATCCAGAGTAAATAAGCTTTTTTTTTTGTATTTGAATGAAGTATTGTATATCCATCACACCTTTGTTGAATTTGATGTAGTAGTACCTGGTAGTTGAAATGGCTTTGATAAACCACTTTTAACAGAACAAATAATCGTATATTATTTTACAAACATTACAAAATATTTGCAAATGTTTGTCGATCACTCAAAACTGTCATGATTGGTGTAATTTACATATTTCAAGAAGAACTATGTTAGAGCGTGGTACATAATAAAATTACATTATGCGATGCAGAATCATTGAAGTAGTGAAAAGTTTTTTTTCATAAGTAAATAGAAGCTCTACAAACGTACTTTCTTAAATTACCCTACTAACCTTAAAAGGTGTTTTTTTTTTTTATTCGTTTAACAACAAATATTATTAACAAACACTTATGAATATATTGTTTACTCAGTTGCTAAGCACTTAGCCTACTAACTCATAAGCTATCCATATAACCAAAGCCCTATATTAAATCTGGACCCTTCCTTTATCTCCAAAATATGTTGAGCTTCATATATCATAGCGTGACACCTCGAATTCATGAACAAGGCGAGTTCATGAGCCTATATGCTGACATGGATAACATCGCTCATCCCTTTGGCCAGCTGATGATTAAACTGTCGTTTGAAATGCTAGGGATGGGGGTAGTTCATTTTCTACAATACTTACTTAATGAATTTAAAACGATTTTACCGCCTGAAATCATATTTCTTGTTTCTGGTATAGGGGGCACCGAATAGATATAGACACCTGCAACTCAAGAGTAGGCGGAAAGGGGGGGGGGAAGGTTAGGCTTTCAGTAACATCACAAGTATGGCTCTCTCTAGCCAAAGTCTTGTACATTTTGCATAGACAGTACTTATTCATGCTTATGCTCAAATTTTACAAACAGAAAATAAGGAGTGCTAACACTCTAAATATATAATGTTAGTTACGTGAGAAGTGAGCCTGCGATTATGGTCCGTCTTTGAATATTATATATAATATTTACTGGGAATTTATCGTGTTAATTTACTACCAAACGAGATCATTATAATCCTGTCGATCCAAAGGTTGCCTGTAAGATATTGCTTGTTGCGATAAGTCTGCCCATTGTACCTTTTATGTGAAAATATCAGATGTATTTTATATGTATATTTGGTGTACAATTTAGAGTACTTACTTACTTACTGAATTTACCTTTTTAGAACTGCATTACTCATCAACTGTTTTAATTAGCTTATGGGTAAAAAGTTATTAATCCCTCCGGTATTTTTTACTCTGTATTAGCTCTTGTAGTGCAACTAATATTTGTACTAATCTTGTATTGTTTTTAAACTACAGACACCACTCAGCCCAACCCTAGTACGCCATATTTATGAGACGGTTTACTTGAAAACTTCTCCTGTGGAGTAAACATATGTTGTTAGACCTAACTCAAGGCGTCCCAGCTTTTCTAAATTTAGAATATCTTCAGAAATGTATAATAATACATTCCTTAAGATATTCAGGGTATTCAGGAATGTATAATAATATCAACATAACAGAAGGCCACCGTTTTTTACTCATTTAAACGGGCTAATAACTGGCAGAATAAGTCGGATTCTAAAAAAAAATTGTTGAATAGAGAGCATTTCTTTGTGAATAATATGAGCTCACAGGAGCGGAGCAGGGAAACAGCTATATTAAATAACACCACCACTAGTACTATATTACTAATATTGTTTCTAGCAACTGAAGCTAAGATATATGCTTTAACGAAAATATGCTTGTGTGAAGATTGAGCCAGTACCTCCTTCGCAACATATTTGTACACTAGCATTTTACTCTTCTTTGTAATTGGCTCGTCCAAAATATACAGTCTCTATTTTCAGTGTAAAATTTAATTTAAAATAAAAAATATAAACAATGCAGCTTGGAGTAATAAACAGAAACACACTTTTCTGCAGCGAATAAAATTAACTCGCGCGTGGAGCTAAAACTAGAAATATACTGAAATGTCTAGATATTCTGCGTTATTCTGGTTGTAGTCGCTCCTTGCCGATTTAAGTTGCACCTGGTCTGAGCGTTAATTGAATCCTCAGTGAAAGCTGGACTATTAAAATTTCGTACAGCTTCGTATATGAACTTATATTTTAAATTAGAACACTGTTATACACATCTAAACTTAGACAACAACGAACAATATTCTGTATTATTAATGTTGTACTTAAAATCTTCCTTCCTTATACAACTAGATGAATTTAGAATTCTATAACAATCTCAGTATTCTATAGTATTTGCGAGTACCTGCGTACACTGCACCTGGGTGATTTCACTCCGTGCTTTGCCTATACGACGCGAGCTTGCATGGAGTTCCCAAATGTTACTAATGCTAAATTAATAAAAAAGAGCCTTTAAAATTAAAATACCTATTTCTGTAGTATTCGATGTCAAGGAGCAGAAGAGTCACACGAAGGTAAATGATTACTTGCAAGTGAACTGATAGCTTTTGCGAGTACGGGGCGAGGAGAGTGGGTTTGAGCCTCCGGTGACCTCAGTCACTCCACAAAACGCAATACAAGCGTTGTTTAACAACAAGTTTTCTGTAAGGCCACAGATAGTTTTTGTATATAAAAATGCACAATTTGCGGCCCCCACTAAGTAGCATCTTTAATTGGCATTCTCCCAGGCAACCTTTGGATGGACATAAATGTAATGATTGCCGTGGGTGGTTTTGGTGCAAATTTACACAGATGGTGCAGTGGTTTTTGTGGTCACTTCGCCACTATACTGCCGTACTGCTTGTTGTGGGTTCCCCACTCGGGACAACACTTTGTGTAAACCTTAAATTGTTGTACTGATTTCATTGGGATTTTTCACATACAAATAAAACTCCAAGCATTTTGGCTATTCCAAGCACCTAGCGTAAACAAGAATGCTGTCGTGCTAGTGTTAATTTATAAATGAAAATAAGATAATTTAATAATTTGAATCATGCATTGTAATATACTTGAATACTGTGTTATTTTTATTTCAAATTATTTTTAAATGTATTGTTATTAAGAAAACAATTTATTTAAGTTTACTTTTTTATTTATTATTCAAATTCAGTGACAAACAAAACACTATTTATTTTACTTACTTAGGTATACCTTTCTTACAGCAAGGAATGATAAGGCAGCCAAGGCCTGCAGGGGTTCCTGGAGGCTTCCTTCCTAGGGTATTCCCAGGTCCGGGTATTCATGTTTCTTAAGTTGCTTGGCCATGCAGCCAGCAACATAACACACCTTGACCATTTAAAGCTAAAAAAATATTTTTGCAAAAAGACTGTGAATATTTCACTAAGTATGAGTGGAGAATAATCGTGGAACACAATAAAAACAAAAAAAAACGACTGGGAACGAGTTATTCACTCCATTAGCGCTTATCAAGAAAAATTTGTAATCAATCTAAGAAATAGAGTTAGATGATGAATTATGAATAATTTTTACTCCTTGTTTTATTTCGTATTGAATGGGCTGATTGATCGAATATAAATATGCATGAGTGAGCAAATTTAGTTTCTAGTTTCAACATTTAGACTCTTGAATAGTCCATTATGCGTACATACAGGCCGACTAATTGAGCCATTCTAGGTTTTTCATGAAGCGATGAAGCCTCCTGGAGCATTAACAGCTTCTAGGAGCGTCCTCGCACCCGTGAGGATATATTTTGACAATAGAACAGCCTTCTGTCAGACCATATGCAGGATGTTGTACTCCTCTATACTTACTACAAATAATGATTGTTTTGTAATATTATCTGACTTTAAATATAATGATGCACTTATCATCTGAGTTGGAAGACTAACGCCTACAAAAAAAAATTGTTTACACTACATCTTCCCTACTGTTAGCTGTCAACATCATCACTATAAATCAAACAAAGCATTGTACGTTAATCTTTCTAGCTACCAAGGCAATTCGTTCTGAGAACTTAGAATCTTTGAGAGCATGTTGTGTAAACATCCGAACCAGTTGAGAAATGTGTTGTATAAACGTATATTTTCCATAGTAAATTGTTCTTCAACTATAAACCATCTTAACGAAAATCGTTGAAGTTCAAAGTATTCATCATTAAATCGTGTTGTACCGACCGTGGTCTAGAGAGGACTAAGCGTCAACTACCTGTACTTGGTTTTCAATATTCTTTTGTTTCTAACTGTTACTACTTAAAACACGCATTGAATCTTCATTAACATTATAGCAATAAATACAATTTGCTGACTCCATTCCCTTAATCTCAACAAAGCTGCACCTTCTTAGTGAGACCGACCTCGATTTGCATTGTATTGACGCGGTTTGATCCGACGACATCCTATAAATTATTTAGTTCCAATAAATCAATGAAACCTTTCTAAATGTCTTTGCTTTAATTCGTGTTCTGCTTTGCTAGAATAGCTTTTTTTTTGTGCTGTGGATTAAAATTTTATTATTTATTAGATTTCTTATCGTGACTGATTGACTAGTAGATATACAGCATTGCCACAAACTTATATTGCCTATTTCTAATATTATGAGGTAGAATTTTTGTGTTCACATTCCTGACATTTTTATTTTGTATATATTTTATCTAGACTAATGCGTGTAAAATAATTTCAGACATTAACCTAATCTAACGAAATTGTTTCAGTATTTAAGTTATTTTTAAATTCAAGAAAGGTCTCTTTACGCATGAAACTTTGGTTTAAAACTGAATGAAATTATTTAATTTCGATCAGCTTTAAATTACGTCATCTATTTGTGTGTCAATATCTAGTTATCACATAGTCACGTAGTCACAAAAATATTAATTTTATATTAGACATAAATGTTTACATATATTCGTATGATAAAAATATACTGACAATCACAAAACTTCATCAGATTCAATTCCAAATTTATTTATTTGAAAACCATGTCTTTATTAGTTCACCAAAAACCACTCAGCATCAAAATGACTGGTAACAACAAACAACGAACAAAAATAACCCTTCATAAAGCTGTGTGTATTTTTACGCAAGGATCTTTTATTGTCTTGTTTCAAAGGAAGCAAAACTTCCGACAGTCCCTCGCTACTGGTACCCGATGAGGCATAAAATCATCCACATGGGAATGCTTCACCTGATCGAATACAAAAATGTTTCGTATGTAAAGAACTTACTTTTACAATAGTATCATGTTTCTCTTTTACGAAACTTACTACGTAGAAGTTATTTCTGATTTATCGATAGAAATACATTTGTAACGATTATAATAATTATCTGTCTATCAGAAGGCATATTTACAGTGCCAAGTTGATGGTAAAAAGCTTGTCTTTTTGTGCTTGTTACGTAAGTGGAACTGAATCAAGTGCGTACCCTTTCAGCAATATTTACCGAACACTGAAAAAACCTCACAAAAAACTGGTTGTAAAGCAACGCTTGCGGTGCATTTACCTAAAATTAGTGAGGTTTCCGGAGGCCCAAATCCGTCTCTCCTTTTTCCTTACCCTTGTCCTACCTCCCCTTTTCCCATCTCCTCATCCCCCTTTCCTCTCTCCCTTCCCCTCATCCCTCATCACCTACGGCGGCCGTTTGTTCGTCTGTCCTCCTAGAACATAAAAGAACATATACAGGTGTTTATGTATATATGTACGTATAACATATATTTATACCACATAATGTAAAAATATTAATGTCTCTATAAATTAAGTCCTTATCCAAGAAGGTGTAAGCAGAGACGGAATAACTGTCTACTTTTTGCCGACGTCGTTGCGTTGCCTGCGTCGTCAGTTGCATAACATGAAGAAATATTTGTCAGATAATCTCAAAATTCCCAGCTCCCGAATTGATGGTATGTCGACATTCAAATATTGTAAAATATATTGCAGCGTCACCTAGGGAAGACGCGTGTTGTTGCTCGTAACGAATGAAAGACTTGATGACTAGACTGAATTCTGAACAGCGGGGAACACAATTTAAACGTGGAAGAGCCATGCTCTTCCAAGTTTAAATTGTTATGTTTTTCCGAGAGTCCTCCCTCCCATCTCCTTCCCCCTTCGTGACCTTCTTTTCCCCTTTTTCCCTCTTTGCTCACCCTCAAATGTGGACATCGCACTTACGACTCTTTTCCGGTCTCTATTCAGCTCGATTGCCCCCCTTTGCATTAGAAAAACTTATTATAACAGGTATAAGTTATACTGGTCCTGGGTTCTAAACCCCTTTTCTTATCATATAATTTATATAAATAATATCATAATCAAATACACGTTACAAGACATACATGTTGATATTTATAATTAGGGCTCATGTTTTCTGAACTACAAGAGATCACAACATCCAATTAATGAAGTACAGCAAGTTGATAGAAAATTACAATTACACGAAAATACTAGAAAATTATTAAAGAATTTCACTAAAATATAGATAAGTTTAATAAAAATGTAATAAATTCATTCATCATAATAATTTTGTCGATGTACAATGGTACAATTAATACAATCAATTTCAAAATGACACAGAAGCGTCTCAATAATAATGGGTGCCATAAAATTTTTCATAATAATACTCGTATATAAGGTCGGGGAAAAAGTTTCTTCGTATTTTATATACAAATTCAAGACATCTTTTTTTGACAAGTTTACTTACATCTAATTATAATAGTAGTGAAATAATTCTGTCGCTGTAGAAATCTTGAAATTCACGACCTTACAGAAAACCGGTATTAAAGCAAATCCGGTGTCCCAAATCCCCCACTACTTTTTCATCTCTCATGTCATCCTCCTCTTCGTTTCCCAACTCCATATCCCACCTCTTCTTTCCCCTCCCTGCATACCCCACCCCTGATGACCCTCAAAGGTGGGCAGCGCACTTACGACTCTTGAGTTGCAGATGTCCATAGACGGTGGTTGCCACTTACCATCAGGTGATCAGTCTGTTTACCTGTCCAACTATATTATATAAAAAAAACTGTGGTCTGGCGTTATCATAATGAAAGACATTCCTTTTCTGTTGATCAATTCCGGCATTTTTTTCTCAATTTGTTGCTTGAATCTAATTAGTTGCTTTTAGTCGAGATCCGAATCGATGGTTCTGCCTATCAGTAAAAACTCATAATGAATGACGGCCTTTCAATCCCACTATACAAACATCATCAACTTCTTGCGTGTTAATCCTGGTTTAGCTACAGTCTGTGGAGCTTGACTACCCTTTAACCATGATCTTTTTTTGCATGTTCTTGTCGTAGGTCATCCACTATTCATCACCTGTGTAACTGATCTTAAAAATTGATTTGATTTCGTTACCTTTTATTAGAGAGACGCATATAAGCACACTATTGATGAGGGGTTTCTTTCAGTGCTCGTGTAGCTCCCAAATATAGAGTTTTTTTTGTATAGTCAGAGTTTTTCGGATGGGTCAAAACTGTTTTGTGGTCAATCCTCAGGTTTAGCTATATGCCGATCTTGCTCCACTTTTTCTACATTTATAGTAATAGCAACAATTTTATTCTTCTTTTGGTGGCTCTCATATGAATGAGAGCGACCAGAAGAAGTTGCATTTTTGACATCAAAATTTCTGGACCGTAAACGCTTGAACCAACATTGTGCAACTTTTATTGACACTGTTCTCGTATTAGGTATATAAACGTCATAATTTTTTTCGCTGTTTTAGTCGCATGTTTCAGTGTTTTGTGGTAAACGCGGGCAATATTATAAAGTGGCTTTATTGACTTGTACAACTAATAACGTCATAACTGGTTACGGTGGGAGATATGGTGGGACTAGGAGGGATCCGGATGTCTTACTAAAGCTGTTCAAGGATTTGTCCTATTTGAAAAGCAGCATGGCACACCGTGTGGTTTTAGTCGGTCCGATTTCGACACACTGTTCCACTGAGAACCCCGGCAGGATGACGGCCCGAGGGGGTGTGGAAACCCCTTCGGGCCGTCATCTTACCACCCTCCTTAAAAAAAGGGAGATATGGTGGGGACTTTTTAAAAGGTTGCGTCCCAATCGTTCGGCAACAGTCATAGATGGAAGTAGAGAAGTAAAACTCTGTAGAAATGTTAGTGCGTTTGGAGTGATTTTGGATGGATATTATAAGTGATTGGATGTTATAAGAAACAATAAATTATATTGTGAAAATTACTACAGTTCTATTTATTGTAAACATTCCTATGAGAGGCGGCGTTCCATTTGTAATAATACATAATGTGTCGATGTATTCAGAATGTATCTTCGTTAAATTCACTCATCTTGGTGTACAGAAGAACAATTAAAAAAAATGGAATTGTGTTTATTCTTGTTCTTAATATATATATAATATATATGTATATTAAGAATAATATTATATATACATAAATAATATATATGTTTATTGATATTAGAACCAGTCAGATAGAAACAATACAGCCAAAGATTTTTCTTAAGTTTTATACACACCAAATACGAAAAAACTTTTTCCCCTACCTACATTTTATGATCTCATGATGTAAGGAATATAACATTAAAAATATTATAACAATAAGGGACGTAGATACTCATGTCGAAATTGTTACCATATTATATAAAAATATGTATTATACTATCATTAACTTACATTTATTGCCTAAAACAGTTGTTTTTTTAAACTTTAAAATTACGATTAATTTATTCATGTTATAGAAATATCCGAATTCTATAAAGTCACACAAATAGAAAAACTTGAAGTCAACATTTTAAGACGAGAATGATAAAAAAACAACTTTGAAAGCAATATATTTTCGAATATACACACAAGATTTTCTTGCCGTCAAATTGTCTTTAAATTAAAAATTCATCCACATGATGTCACACCAACTTCACAAAAGATTCGCGACTTGTCCTACTCGGATCTCCCTTGAATCTCGGCACTTAACGTTAGAACTTTCCAAAGATATTTTTCAAAAGTTTGAAAATTAAAGCCATTAAACGCAGAACGGTGTATAATTCAGGAGGTCGCTGTACCGTGAGCCTTTGATATGGGGTTTTAAATAAAATATTGGCCCTCGGCAATGTTGGACACTCGCCTCTTGAATGTCTGGCTTTGTGCTTTTATTTATTAATGGTTAGATAAAATTTAGGGGCGTGAATTTAAATGTTGATAGTTTTGTATGACTGAGACAGAAGCTGTTTATGTGGAAGTGCTTTATAATCGCTAATATTTAAAACAGATATAAAGGAACATTTATGTTCTGAAAGAACATATGTATTAAGTAATAAAATCCACCCTTTGGAAGAAGATGTTGAGAAGACTACATAACAAAAAAGTTTATAATATAAATAATATATCTTATTTTACAGTCAGTATGTTTGCAACTGTAACAGTATATACATATGAGAGTAGTTACTTATTTTATAATAACATTTCTTTTTTTATTTTCTATTTTATTTGATATTACTGTAAATATAATTAAGTAAATTAGTCCTTATCGTTAATATCAAAATACTTGGAAAATAAAAATTCGTTTGAAATAAAACCTCTTTGATATGTTGTTGGTCAATCATGCGTTGAGCTTTCGGTACTCCATTTCCAAGTTTCGGTTAGAAATCAAGCGTCAAATTAATATGAAAAATAATCCTAATGAGGCTTTTAGACGTTTTCTCAAACTCAATTTAAACCTTTGTTTGATCTTATATTTGACTAAAGTAGTAATTAATATAAAAGTGTAGTTCAGACTCATTATCGTGTTCAGAAGACCTATTAACATTGATAGTTGGTTGATAGGAAAGTAGGTAGGGTGAGTTAGTCGTTTGCGAGCCATGCTAAGGCATGTATGGAGTAGCTAGAGCGGATTACATAATACCAAGGCCTCACTAAAAAATGGTTGTGAACGAATGCATACGTTGTGTATTGTAGAGTGAGTGTGGTTATACAAAAAACAAATGCTCATAATTATATTTAAAATACACTTAAGAAATACAGTCAGTACAATACATCGTTATTTTGTGTAACCATAAACAACCTTAGTGTTTTTTACTTAACATACACAAAAATATACAGTCGAATTGAGAACCACCTTTTTTAAATCGTTTCAAAATATACGTGTGTGCTTAGTGAGTTACTGTATACTTCTCCCCATAATTACCTTCCTAAATGTTCATTAATGTTTCATTGTGAAAAAAGGGTTGTGAAATAATATATCGCTTCGTTAGGCTTTAGCTTTCAAAAGGTACCAGTCTTCATTACCTAGGGAAAGGTGAAATTTTAAGAGTAGATAAAAGCTACGAATGCATTTAATTTGTCAGCTTACACTAAATAGTTTATGTCAGAAAATTTCTGGTATTTTAATACAGCATTTTATTTAAATTATACAGGAGGCAATTCGTAGAATATATCATATTAGGGGTGGTTGTAAATGAAAATGTTTTTAATATATTACAGGGTTGATTGTGAATTTTTTACCAAATTGCACAGATAGTGTTCACGTGTGACTAACCTCACCACTGCATTTACTAATAAGCCGTGACTTTAAAACAAATTTGTTGCACTTTAGTTAAATAAAATAATTGTTGTAATGTATATAATCAAACTTACTAACTTGAAAACTAAAATAATTAGGTAGAAGTAATTTTATCTGTTACGTTTTATGATTTAATCGTCTTTCATCATCATAAAAATGATGAGTTCGTATCTTTCGAGGCAATCAAAGACAACAATAAAAATGAATTTAGAATAAATACTCGTCCTCATCACAGAATAAGTTGTCCTGAATAGGAATACCACCCAAGACTTCTGGCTTAGCAGTCAGGGTCATCAGCCAATAGACCAGCTGGCCAGCCTATATGGATTGTGTATTCTTACTTCAGTAGGCTTTTGTTGTGATATCAGATTTTGTTTTAATATGGATTAGTATGAATCAAAATGATTCGCAGAGACAGAAGTAGTTGATAGTGATAGGTGATAATTAAATATAATAATAAATAAATATTCTATACATTTAATCAACGTACTATATCAATACTAACAGTATGTAGATATATTATAGATAACTACTATAAATTAGTACATATACATATGTAACATGCATACATTTTAAAAACAAGCGCATATTTACATATATACATATTGTGGCCAATTTCACATACAGAAGAGACAGTTCAGCACCATCTAGTTAAGACAAGTCGAACTACGTAGAAACTACACTAATCACTACTACGACTATAGTACGATCCTGAATCACGATAATAAAGTTCTCGTGCTGATTAGTTTATATGTATGTATATGACTTCCCAACATCAACCGTTGGCCGCGGACCACCAGGCATGATCACCTCGCCTGGTTGTAGAATCCTGCCTTTTTTGGAGGGACATAACCCCTATTACTCCACACTACTTTATATCTTAATATGGAAATTATAAAACAAATTGATAGGTAGTAGTCATTAAACCATTTTTTTTAGAAATTGATTGAAAACGCCTTCCTAACATTGACTGTTGTATAGTAAAATATAGGTAAAAAAATATGAATTCTGCAGCATTTTTAACGTCGGATCTACAGACATTTTCCATATGTGGCATAAAATTTGTATGTATGACATACATACAAATTTTTTTTGTTTGCAGGTAAAGTAATGCTTTAAAATGAACTTTAATTTTTATATCTCTTTCTTCTTCTTTTCAAACTGACTAAAACTACACGGTATGCCATACTGCGCCTGGAATAGGAGGAATCCGGGCATAGCGTTTGTAAGACATCCGGACTCCTAGCACCCGCCCAAAAAAAGCGCCACCTACCGATAACGCTCAAATTTAAAGATAAGGCTAAATGGAAAGTTTCCTGTAAACTGTATTATCGACTTGTCCCTATTTACTTCAGAGCCTTGTTAATCTAAATCCATTTGAACCAAAGCAGTCTAGACAACAAAAGATTAAGAGTTAAACATTTTAGTTGTTAAAATTTCAAATTAACTTTGAGTATCGTGGTAATAACGAACTTTGCCTTAGAAATTGTTTGAGGTTAGACGTTTGGCTTGTAATGAAACATTTTAGATGAAATATTATATATTTTGAATTATGTTAATCTCATAATCCTCATAAGTAATAACGTTAGTATCTAAGTTTGAATGAAAGGAAAACTGACGAGAGGAGCTGACCTGATGGATTCCCAATCTGTAAAATTTGGTCCTAGTTCGTAGTTAGCAGAAAAGAGTGGTAGTTTTTACCGATCCCGACTATGTAATCAGTTGCAATTATACCAAAAGAAGGATACAGTGTCATAGCCGTCCCCAAGATAGTTCCATACCACAAACGGGCAGGATTTTAATTTTTCAAATGGCCTACTCATTTGTTAAAAATAATAACACACAAGAGGAATTAATGTCATGTACCAAATGCACTGTTTAACTATAAGTAGTACTTCTAGGTTAATCAGAACTGCTAATTTACATGCACACTGCAGGTGCACGTAGCATGCGATACTTAATTCTTCTGAAACCATTTTCAATTTTAAATGTTTCTCTGCTCTTTAAAGCGTATAGTTTAAAATGTTTCTATGTGATGAACACATGCTATTGAGATTCATCAAAAACAAAATAAGGTCATTAATTTAAATAAGTACCAGATGTTGCTAAAAATATGGTCAGCAAATTCTTATGCTTACGATTTTACTTACATTTAACCGGGCCCCATATAAAATATATCATTCCACGGTATAAACGGAGTACAGAATATAAAATGAAAAGGTTCTAACCCTTAATATTAACATAAGAATTTCATCAGCGGAGCTATGTGTCCGGAGTATCCGGCTGTCCGAGCATCGCTCAATGTCCAGACGGATCTCATATCCGGACAGCCCTCTCGTTTTTGGTAACGAGTAACGTAAGCTATTCAATGACTACACCCGAATGCTCCTTGTAGGTCCGTAGATAAATTGTAATGAGTTGTGTGTACTAAATAGTATATTAGATCACAATGTGTTTATTAATTAAACAGCTTCCTCTCATGTATTCTTAATTGTACACACATATTACACATTATATTTAATTAAAAAAAAAATATATATGCAGAGGTAACGTTAACCCATAATTAAAGTCTCTTAAAGGAAATCATTAGAGTAAAAGTAGACATTACATACATTTAAATAAGAGGCAAATTCGTGTGTACATAAAGATACTAAATGTAGTATAAAAAAATCAATACTAGCAAGGCGTAACTAACGCCCACATTGTGCCGATTATAACTTAGAATAAAAACTTTCGTGAGTTACATTCCTATTTATTTAAATACTCGGTTTCACTGTACCGTCTCGACTGGACGACTTACTCCTTGAGAAAGGTCTCCTGTCGAGCCCAAAACTAGTCGAGCATCCCCGAAATAGACACGTCAGTAAAACCGTATATTTAAATAAATAAGATTATAATTTAGTCCCATTTACGTTGTAGGAGTCATTCGGGCACTTTTGAGAAATAGATTGGAAAATTAGGAGTATTTCGACAAGAAAGGGGGGCTAGAAAGGGAAGGATGTCTATATATGAGCAATATCCCTTGCTTATACAGATGGATTTTGGAGAGTTAACAATAGCTCAAACAAGTCAGGGTCGCAGATCTATAACTCGAACTGGCTGGCGTCGGGATATTCGATCCCTCTAACTAACAGTAATATATCATAATATACCATAAAGACATATTTTTAGATACCATATAATTATTTTATTAAACATACTAAATGCTATTTTAGTTATTTATTTATAATAATAATATTTTGTATAGTATGTATAGTACTCCTACCTAAAAGGCCGGCAACGCACTTGTGACTCTTGAGTTGCGGGTGTCCATGGGCGCCGGTAGTCACTTACCATCAGGTGACCCGTCTACTCGTTTGCCCCTATCGCATAAAAAAAAACGTATATATATTACATAAAATATCAAATAAGGCGTCTAACCAACCAACCGTAAAACCGTATATTTAAAGAAATATGAATACAATTCACGAAAGTTTTCATTATAATCAAACCTTCAAGAAAATAGTGTTCTACTAACGTACACATATAACAACGTATATATATATATAAATTGACTTTGTTATTATTATTATTATTTATTAAACTCCAAATAATGATGCCTTACATCAGCCGAATATCATACCATTTAATGTTAGACGATTTTATAACAGTTTGAATGTATTTATTAAGTGACTTCCAGCTCGTATGTAGGAGTTTTATTAACTAATTAGTGTTTAACCTTTTCTTTCTATGATACACCTGATAGAGCCATGCCTCCTCTATCCCATATCTTCATCTCCTTCTCCTGTTTCCCATCCCTGCATCTCCACCCCTTATCACACTCAAAGCGTTTATGACTGAGTTGCAGGTATCCATGGATGGCAGTTGTCACTTACCATCACTGACCCGTCTGTGTATCTGTCCCCCATTATATAAAAAAAAATACACAATAAAACTAACGGAAATTAATGCGATGATTCAAAGACGTATTTATTTTGGGGCTACCCGATGTTTTGAGTATCTTACATTGGGCTAAGTAAGAGACAAATCAATGCCTTAAACTCCTTTTTTATATAATGACAAGCCTATCGGTTAAGAGGTTAGTGACCCTGACTGGCAAGCCAAGGGTCTATGTTCATTCCCACCTGACCAAGTTATTGTGGGTTGAGCACGAGTATTTATTATGACTAGACAGAGAAAATTGTGAAACACGATTAGTTTATTAATTGACTTCCAAAAACGAGGAAGTTCTATATTCGTTCGATAGTTTTCTCCGTCCATTTTCATGTTTTTCATTGTGTTTACGAATATCTATTATAGAAAGAAGATCAGCCCATAGAAAGATACAAAATAACCCTAAAATGCTGCCATAATAATATATAAAATAATAGAGGCTACTGTGTACTAACTGAATTTCTATATGTAGGCTTAAATTCATTGTGTTACTTACTTAACAGTAGTAGAGCCATGCTTTGGTACGAATGGGGCGGCTCGACCGGTGCGATACCACGGCCTCACAGAAAACCGGTTGGTGAAACAACGCTTGCGTTGCACTTTCCAAAAATTAGTGAGGTTTCCGGAGGCACAACTCACCCTCTCCTTTTTTCTCCCCCTTTTCCCCCCTTCCCTTTTCTCATCTTCTCTTTCACCTCTCTTCTTTCGCCTCCCCTCATCAATCATCACCCTCAAAGGCGGGCAGCGCACTTACGACTCCCGAATTGCATATGTTCATGGACGAAGGTTGTCTCTTACTATCGGGTGACCCGTCTGTTCGTCTGTCCCCCTATAATATAAAAAAAAAGATACATATGTATATCTATAAAAAATTAGTCGTTCCTGAAAGTTAGTTCGTTATAACTGATTAATGTTTTAACGCCTGTATTATTCATTAATAGATACTCTAACCTGACTGATAGATCTAGAGATATGTGCATTAAAACTAATAAACAAACAAACCGACTCTTCTTTTCTTTTATAAGGCAACTCCCGCACTAGTATTACTTTCTTGTATCGCGGGAGGCTTTACAAATATTAAAACAACGGACACAAAGAACACCCACACTCAGAAAAACATTTTGAGGATTAAGCAAAGTGTTGTCCCGTGCGGGGATCGAACCCAGAATACTCGGCGCGGAAGTTTAGTGGTGAGATGAGGACTTAGACCGTACGCCATCCGTGCAGTCAATCTTCAGCTTAATAATATAGTAGTACAGATTATGATCATTCACTTTTACTAAAATTGATTAAACTCTACCATTATTACGTACTTTACAATCGATTATAAACAACTTAGAATACGAGTAACTTTAATTTCAAAATCGATTCAAAGGCAAGAAAAATATGTAATTACATACTACCTACACGCCCACTGACACCAACAAATTTAGTATAGAAACTAATCGAGCCATCCTCCAAATTGATTTCCGACCGAACTAGAGAAGTAGACAATGTTTTCCTTGCTAATAGAAGGACAAACATCCGCTGGAGGGATTGCTTGTCATCTGTCAGAATCCCTTTTCGTGGCACCCCAACGTAGTTGAGTGGAAAAAAGTTATAAGAGTATATATGACCAGTTTTTGTTAACGTACATAATATATATAAAAAATATACTTACCTGCATCAGAGGGTTATGTTTTTCGACTTATATACACATTAATATATACAGTAAATATGCGAGTTTGAGTAGGTATGTAGGTATATATGGGTGTTGTTTGTTGATGTTACTTGTCACGCCCTAGAGCGTAAATGAATTTGACATGTTAATTGTTATTTGAAATTGTCTTATTAGTGGTAGTGTGACTTAGTGTTTAAGATTTAAAAAAGCAGAGATATACATATTGAATAAAAAACAATACCTACTGTTCTAAGAGTCTCACCTGGGGCTTTCTGATAAATTTGAGGAATTTATACGGTAAACTTATTAACAACACAACAAATAAAATTTGGTATTTTGTATTCATAAAATCAGACATTAGTATTTCTAATAAAATAGTTATTGGAAAATAACATATGTTCCTCCTTCAGTTTTTAGATTACGAATCCACTAATGTATTTAAACGTTCACGTCTCATCTAGGTAAAACATATATAGCAATATGATAAAGAGAGCTTAATAATTTATTTTTTTGGCTGTGACTGCTTTTTAAATACTCTCACGATTATTAGATCAAAGAATTCTGTTGAATATTTTGTCTACCGGTGCAAATATCTGTACAAGTAAAACCATCTATTGACAATGGTGTGTACTAAGTGTGTGATCACTCAATTCAATAATATATACTTAAAATCTGCCTGTAGTCTGTATTTATAATCTGTTTATTCTAAAATGAATGAGTTAATCCTGAAATAAATTGTTCACTGATAGGCACCGTTCAAGCATTATCAGTGTTTTATCAATTAAAACAGTTAATGTAAACAACTCCCGCATTAGGAATGATTTCTATATTGCGAGGAACTTTACGAACATACATACAACGGACACAATTTCTAAATTTTTGTGCCGTGTGTGTGTCACTGGCGGGCCAGGCAAATAAATACCTAGTTTATGATGAACGATTACATAGCAATGCCATCATACCAATCAGTATCTGGTAAATTAAATCACAATGCTAATCTTTTGGGGATTTATATTTGCTATGCCATAAAATTAAAAATGTTTTGTTTAATAAATATTATTACTATAAAAATAAAATAGTACTTCTGAGATTGATTAAATATATCTGCCGACAATTGTGGTTTCAAACAAAAGCTAATATCTCACTTATACGCTTTCTCCAGCTGGTTCCGCGTAGATGTTTTCCAAACAATTTCTTCCCTTGATAATGTCGTAATGAATTACGATCCGGGGTGGCGGGTCAATCAAGATGGGAGCCTTTTATCTCCATTTTGTATAAGTTCATAGTGTTCTCTTAACCTTGCTCGTTGTTCGTAACTGTGTACTTACTTTGTAAATTAACTTACTAGCTGCTTTGTCCTCCGCGTTAATGTTCATTTTGTCAATCTATACAGGTCTTTCGATAACTGTACTTACTTATTTAATGAAAGTTAATTGAAGTTGTTTTATTTGTTTTTTTATTTAAAAACTAATGCACACTTTGACATAGGTGGACGTAACGCCCAGGGTATTCTCTAGCAGTCGACTTTTTTGTGGCGTAGAAATGCAATAACGATATTTTGGTAAATATAAGAATTGATTTATTTTCAATTTATTGTTTTTTTTTTATATCGACGGAAACGTCTGTGTAAAATTTCATTATTATCGATTGACTAATTGAGGACTAAAAGCTTTATTTCGACTATTTTGTGTTGTTTAATTATAAAAAAAAGAATACTAGCAGCGCGGGTCACACATTTCTAGTATTGTTGTTAACCTCCAGAGACTAAGCTAAGTACTTATGTTAGGGGTGGGTTCACGACGGTAGTTCACTGGTTGGGGTTTAAACGAACAACAATTTGATGGCATTTCAGACGGTGTAGCCATTATGATACCGCCGATTAATTTTGTTTTCTACATTTTTTTTTATGGGATGGAGGGCAAACGAGCAGAAGGGTCACCTGATGGTAAGTGACTACCGCCACCTATGGACACCCGCAACTCAGTCAGTAGGAGTACGCTCTTTCTTGAAGGTTTGAAGGTCGTGTTGGTCCGGAAATACGGCAGGCGACAATTTGTTCCATAGGCTGGTTGTGCGAAGCAAAAAGCAGAAGCGCACAGTGGTGGAGTGCCAATCGTCCAGGTGATGGGGATGGATATTTAGTCGCGGAGGACGATGGCGGAAACCTGCAGCCGATATAAATCCGAACAATTCCTCTGAACACTCCCCATGATACAAGCGATAGAGGATGCAGAGTGAAGCTACATCTCTAAACTCTATCTCAAAACTAAAGCTGATATCTCACTTATACGCTTTCTCCAGTTAGTTCCGCGTAGACTTTTTCCAAACAATTTCTTCCCTTGATAATGTCGCAATTATGGTGGATAAAGCTACTTATCACGCCTATTAGGCATTAAAATTTGTATATGTTTATGATAGATAAACTGCGAGTTAAATGTGTTAAAGAACCATATGACAAGAACACTGACAGTCTTCAATAGCTCTGTTATGTTTTTTTAACTGACAAAAATACGAACTAAATTAAATACAGAGTATGTGCCTCACGTCGCTATACCAGAAATAACCAGGATTCACTATTATCTCAATCGTTTCCTGTTTTATATTAAAATAAACAAAACTAAAGCAAAATTAAATAGAAAATGTTTGCGTTACAGAAATGATGTGTGCCTGCGCTTATCAGTCACAAAAATTCTGCACCAACTATTTGTCGCCAACCGCAAACACTTAAAAATAAAGAGCTGTATTAAAAAAATACTACCGTGGGAGAGCCATATTTATCGGCGGTGGTGGCGGCTTGACCGTAGTTACACCTCGGCTGCAAATAAATTGGTCAAACAATGCTTGCGTTGCATTTCTATGAAATTAGTGAAGTTTTCGGAGGCCCAAATCCCGTCTGTTTTCTCCTCATCCATTTTCCCATCTTCTCATCTTCCTCTCTCCTTTCCCCTTCACGGATCTCCTTAAGATGTAAATGCAGATTTCGATTGTTAAGTATATTTATATTATACCAATACTAAACAAAAATATCAATACGTGTATACATATATATGTTTATGAATGTACATGTATACAGAAAAGTAAAATAAGGTGTGTTTATATGTATTCCAGAAACTATGTAAAAATGACACGGAATATTTTTTTATAATATGATGGCACAGATGAACAGACAGACCCATGGACGACTGCAACTCAAGTAGTAAGTGCGCTTCGCGCCTTTGAGGGTGATGAGGGATGCTTTTAGGGGAAAGAGGAGAGGGGGGTGAAAGATGCGAAAGTGGAGAGGGGTTGATGAGAGGAGGGGAGGGGAAGAGGATGGGGGTGAAAGATGGGAAAGAAGAGAGATGAGGGTGGAGGGGGGAAGAGTAGAGAGGGATTTGGGCCTCCGGGAACCGGTAACTTTATAAGGTGCAGGAACCTTACTAGTTTCGGGAAAATGCCACGAAAGCGTGCTTCACACCCGGTTTTCTGTGAGGCCGTAGCATCGCCGATATAACCGGCCGGCCTATTCGTGCCTAAGCATGGCTCTACCACTGTTAACTATTACCGTTATAATTATTGTAAACATTCAAATTCATTACTCTGTAGTTAATTTACTTAATAAAAGGTACTGAGACACCGATTATATAATATTTACTATTTGTTATTTGATAAAGATCTAACAGAGATTGAAGATGGTAAACAACCAACAAATTTTCAGTACAACATAAAAGCTTACATTTACACAACCCAATTGTAATCATAAATATTCTTTGTAAAATGTTTTGTATATTTATATATTCTTATTATTGTTTATTTCATTAGCAAATTATAGTTATTGAAGGAAGTACCCATTTCTTTTAACTTCAAGACCTGCATGTACTAACTACAGACTAGTGCGAGCGAACCGCAATTCAAATAATTTACGTAAATAATATAACTTTGATAGTTTTACAACAAATTTACCTTCATCAATCTTTCTATGCCAAGCAGGTATATTTTCGCCTGCAGATTTATATATGACAGTTTTTGTTTTATTGTAATTAATATTATTATTTGTTTGTTTTTCTTTTATTTTATCATTATATTTTATTTTTGTCATAATAGTTATTCGTAACTACCTGCTATCAGCAAAAATAATATGTCGGTCCACACACGCAACTATAATGACGTCTGAAATTGGAGCCTTGTTTTAGGCTGACACATTGCTAGATTGTTTGCTGTAATATTAAATTAGCTTTTAGCTTCTCAATCTTGTTAAACAAATATAAATATACGCAATTCTTTAGTGCTCTTATTTATTCTGTTCTTTAATAAAGAAAGTTTGATTACATATGATATAACATACATATAATTTTCTTTAGGCTTTTCATTTGAAAGGTGGCAATGATTTGAGTTCATTGCATTATATTTACGCTATATAATGCGTTAAAAGCAGATATAAACATATTATGTTATGATTCATGTGCAATAATAGGTTTCTTTCCAATAATTTTAATTTATGCGGACGACAGCACGAGTGATGCCCTTTACACCGGCCGCGTTAATATTTCTCGGGTAAACGTCATCGAAAAGTTTCAGATTGGGGTCGACTTAACCTAGTCCAGTTTAACCCCACGAAGACACAGGTTTGCGCGTTCACCGCTAAAAAGATGCGTCGCGTCGATATATCAAGTGAAGTCCAGTTTCGCAGTCACTTAGAGAATAAGGCCATATTAGCCTCGAAGAAGCTTGGTGTGCTAAACAGATTGAGTCAGTATTTTACTCCAGCCCACCGCCTACATTTATAAGGCGCAGGTTCGGCCGCACTTGGAATACTGTTCTCATCTTTATACAGGTGCACCCCAGAACCAACTTCTCCCTCTTGCCCGCGTTCAATGTAGAGCGACTCACATCATCGATTGCCAAGATATTTCTGATCGGCTTGACACCTTGGTAATGTGTAGAGATGTATGTAGCTTCACTCTGCGTTCTCTATCGCTTGTGTCATGGGGAGTGTTCAGAAGAATTGTTTGGACTTATACCGGCCGCAGGTTTCCGCCTTCGTCCTAACCGACAAGATAATTATCCCCATCACCTGGATTAATGGCACTCTACCACTGTGCGCTTCTCCATAAGCTTTTTGTCGAGCACAAACAGTACTTTAAACCTACAAGAAAAAAGCGTACTCTCGTACTTGCGGGTGTCCATGGGCAGCGGTAGTCACTTACCATCAGTTGACCCGTCTGCTTGTTTGCCCCTATCGCATAAACAAATATATACTCATTAGACTGGGCTAAAAAAAAACGACTAACTTTTTTTTAGGAAATTTAATTTCCTTTAAGAATACGCATCGCTTAAATTTTTCAGATTGATAATTGACGAGTTTTAAGTAAAAAATGCGATTACTGTCGAAAAATCAATAGTCATAACAATACACCCCTTAATAATATTATTAAGGACTCAAACTTTCCCAATTTTTTTTTTTCATAATCATTAATGATATTTTCACAGTATCGTTAAAAAAAATAGTCGTTTTTTTGGCCCAGTCTAATACTCATATTGACTTGATAAATTAAATCGTATCTAATTAAATTGTCCTTTGTTAACAAATGATGAAATGGCAGTAGTGTTATTTAAATTTATTGTAACTATAATGCGTTGCTAGATGTATTATTTTCCAGTACTAGGTCATTAGTCTTGCCTTCTATTAAACTAAATACAGTTGTCATACATGTGTCTATGTATGTAATAATTAATATGCTAGGGTTTATAAACTGACTTAGCATCTCAGTTGTTCTGTCTATATATGCATACCTTTTTTCACCGGTAGACCATTAAATAATAATAGTGGTAAATCTAGCATTGTAGTTTTGGTCTGGAAAACTTGCTCAATCACACCTGTGTGCATAAATTATCTAATACTTGAAGATGCACGAAATACAACAAAAAACAAGTAAAATTAAATAATGAACTTCTTTTAAAAGATTATAAAAAAGAAAATTGGTTAATATATGTAGTGAATTTTAAAAGGTAGCTGTCACTTGGTTTTGTCGTTAAAATTAAGTGGAATATATCTTACGTTTTTGTAAATCAAAATGCGTAGATACTCCACGTACATATAAGTAAATGCTCATAATAGTAGAAAAGCAAAAATACACATACCTGTGTATTTAAACCTGTGTAAAACTGTGTTAAGTGATATAAAATGTTATTTACGAGCTTTAAAGACCTTGTTCAGTGCCACATAGTGGATTTTCCAACTTAGACGTCGGGTGTGATCAACGGAGTTGCTGACCATCATATGTGATGATGATTTTATATCACTTAACACAGTTTTAATCGCAATTATAACACGACTTAGTGTTTTGAATCGTCCATATCCACAATTTTAGCGGAATATAAAAACAAATATTGTCTCCTTTGCACGTGCTGTAAACAAGAAAGTCACGAGACCCTTAAATTTATATATACCCTGCAAAAAGTAAACAATTTTAGTATAAAAAGTTTATTGCTAATATAATAAAAAATATACTTCTTTTTTCTAATGTCCTTTCTGACGACTATGAACAGATTTTTGGCTTTTTGTTTTCAAGCAGTAAAAAATGAACAATATAGTCTAAGATCCGATTTAGAAGAACCTTCACATCAACATCTGTTTAATGGATTAAAAGTATTTTACATTAAATTGGATCCCCCCCTCACGACATGGTTTTTAGTATACCTAAAAACCATGTCGTGAGTTTTGTGATGTGTTTGGTTTTTAGTATAACTAAAAACCATGTCGTGAGGGGTTGGCTAAAAAAAATCTGGTTAAAATATTTAATAAAAATTTGGTACTAAACACACCATCACAGACAACTGGTACATAAACCTTACTTGCATTGTATTGCCGAGTGAGTGTGAGTAACGAAGCCCCAATTGCCCTTTTTTATATGTTATTGGGGGACAGACGAACAGACTAGTCTCATGATAATAAGTGTCAACCGCCGTGCATGGCCACCTGCTACTCGAGAGTCATAAATACACTGCCACAATGAGGGGATGCTTGAAGAATAAACAAAGGAGGGTGATGAGGAGATGGTAATAGAGAAGTGGGAACAGGAGAGAGGAAAAAGGAGAGGGCAAGATGGGCTTCCGTAAACTTCACTAAATTCGGGGAAATGCAACACAAGAGTTGCTTCACAACCTATTTCCTGTGAAGCCATGGTATCGCACCAGTCGAGTCGGCCTATTCGTGCCTTAGCATGGCTCTACCACTTTGAAACTTGATTATCGTTCTCTTCATCCCCCCGTCTCATCAATGAGCTACGCACCTACAATTCTGGAGTTAAAAGTATTCTTGGGAGTATCTTATCACTTACAATCAGGTAACCCGTCTGATCATCTGTCTCATTACATAATTTAAAAGAAAATATAAAACACATGACTGATTTGATGATATAGAATGTTGTTACCAATTAAAAGTTATTTAAAACATATTTCGTGAACCAAACTAGTCAGCTAGTCTTTTGTAAACCAGTTGGTAGGTATTGACCTTCATTATCTGAGTTGGTGTAACTATTTACCATGTAAACTATATAAATACTCTTAGTTATTTTCTTCTGTTATCTCAGATCTGCGAACGGTGTAGTTATCTTAACAATTTCTAAGGCTAAGCCTCAAGGTTGTCATATCAGTGGCTTCTGTGATTGCAAAGATGTTACACATAACCTTAATATCAAATGTCGTCAACGAGTTAAGTGAATTAATACTGCATTTCATAGAAAAACGAGTGTTTGTTTCAAGGTATTTCTTACTTTTCTTTAGTGAAATAGTCTTTATTTTATTAAAATAAAAAAAAATATATGGGTTTACGAGTTTACTTACGCGTGTATTTCGGTAATGCGAGATGCTAGTTTCATGGCTTGACGACACTTACCTCTCTTTATAAAGGGGATTCGTTACATCCAAAATTAAACCGAATGTATGCGAGAGTAAAGCCTATAATCTATTACAATAAAGCTGAACAGTTTATTTCATTTGTTTGTTTAAACGATCTTATCTGTGGAACTACCAGTCGGATAGTGAATATAAAATATCACGAATCACAAATTTAATAGTTATATAAAGTAAGCTGATTACCTTAAACATCTATTGAGGTATCATACAACAGTCTTAAAAGTATTTTTGTTTTTAATTGTATTTTAGCTTATATTTACTGTACATAGAAAATAATATCATATTTTAATTTACAGTTCAAAATGGAGGTAACAGACAAATGTTTTATTTTGGATTCTGGCGATTTAAGTTCTGGAAACACTTTGGATGAACTAGTACCTCTTGAACCTGGTGTTTACTTACCCAAGAATAGTAAGTTTATTTAAGTTTTGTAATATTTTAAGAAGCCTATACATATGTATGTATTCGGCAATATCCCACTGTGATCTCAAAAAGTGTTAATAAACATGACAGGTATAGTGACTTGACTTATTTTTTTTTTTGTTTAGAGTCTAAAGCCCAACGGGTTATAACCTCACCGGGGCTAATGGTGAGATGGTCCGTCAGAATCTAATCGACTAATATTATACGGTATTACGTTACAGATAGGTTTATTGCAAGCGAAACGAAACTATTGTAAGCGAGCCGTGAATTTGCTGACATGATATGAATATATACATAAGTATTTCTATTAATTCTTATATCTTTTTTTTTTCTTTAATAGTATGGGATGACAAACGAGTAGACGGGTCACCTGATGGTAAGTGACTTCCGCCGCCGATGAATACTTGCAACTCAAGAGTCATAAGAGTGTTGTTCACCTTTTAGGGTAGGAGAATGATGGGAAGGGATAGGAAGGAGGGGAAGGGAAAGAGGGTTGGGTCTCCGGTAACCTTACTCACTCGATCACACAATGCAAGCATTGTTTAAGGCCGGTTTTCTGTTAGGCCGTGCCGAAGCATGGCTCTCCCGCGTTAAATATTTTATTTTAACTAGACCTCAAAATCTTTTATTCGTCTGTGTTTAAAAAAAAATATAATGATAGTCCATAGTGTCTTAATTTATTTTTCCTTAACTCAATAAGCCATTATATAGTTAGGGGACTCGGACTTCCCGTCACCAGCCAGTTCGAGTCATAGGTATGCGACCTGTCTTGCTCGAACTATTGCTTATACTCCCCAATCTATCTAAACATGCTTTATCTCTTTCCTTCTCGTTCTATCCTCCCTTTCCTATCAATATACACTAAATATTCTTATCCAATTCCTAAAAGCGCCTGGATGACAGCAATAGGCTTGCCCCTACTACGTAAATCGGACTAAATTGCAATGCAGTTGTTATGCAAAATGTGCGCGTGAGTGAGTGTATGTACCTAATAAGTTATTATTTTTAATAACCTAAAATTTAAAATAAAAACGAATGTTTCTTAAAAGTAAAAAAAAAATCGTGTTACAGTTGCATTTTTTATATTTTTTTAATTATTCGTAACGTTATATTATTTCTTTTAGGTGTTCTTTGCAATGAGCCATTATTTAAAAAAAACGATATTAAGTAAATAAAAGAATACAAGTGAAAATATTTGAGAATACACGAGGTTTCTACTTTTTCATATGAGCGTGTTTAATGTTAAATTCTCTGAATTTGTAAAACAAATATAAACACCTACAAATAAAATTAAAGTACTTAAAAAGGAATTCGCAACATTCAATGAAAATTTAAAAAAAAATGATATATTTCATAGTTTGAGAAACTAATTATGAAATATCCATTCTGAGTTTCGAAGTGATAGTTAATTATTAGAACACATTCTTGGAATTGTTAATTATTTGTTCTAAATTTTCTCACACAGGAATAATTCGCCAGAAAAGCCAGCGAGGTCAAAATACGCGATTCGTCTTTAAAAATGGAGAGTTCAATATATATAATACCAATTCGTCTCGATCAAGCTTCTTCTCTAGCTGGTTTATAAGGATGGTTGAGACAAGATGGCGATGGGCTCTTCTGCATTTCTTCGTAGCCTTTACTTGTAATTGGTTGGTTTTTGGTTTTATCTACTGGGTGCTTTCATGGGTTCACGGCGACCTGAGTGAAGATCATCTTCCACCTAATCAGAATGCTACAGATTGGATCCCATGCGTCAACAATATATATGGATTCACGTCCTGCTTTCTATTTAGTGTCGAAGTTCACACTACGGTAGCTTATGGCAAGCGATCGATAACATTGGAGTGTCCTGGATTAATAACCACTATGTGTTTTCAGTGTATTATTTGTCAAATATTTCAAGCTTTCATGATAGGTATTTTATTTGCAAAGTTGACTAGACCCAAATCGAGGACTCAGACGATTCTGTTCAGTAGGCAAGCAGCGATAACTTTGAGGGATGGAAAATTTTGCTTAATATTCAGAGTGGGTGACATGAGAAAATCTAGAATTTTGAATATAAAGGCTTCAGTGTATGTTTTAAAATTTGGTTGCAATGATACTGAGAGTTATGAACAGACGGATTTGAAAATTGAAATGGATGGATGTGAGTCAACATTTTTTCTGTGGCCTGTTTCGATTATACATGTAATCGACAGCAAGAGTCCGCTTTACGACGTTTCTGCCGCAGATTTACTTATGGGAAAATTTGAAATTTTAGCTGTATTTGAAGGTATTATCGAGTCTACAGGACAGCCTGTCCAAGCTAGAACAAGTTATACGGAGAATGATATTTTGTGGGGTCATCGATTTTTGCCCATGGTGAAAAGTGATCGAGTGAAAAATAAATATAGCGTAGACTTTTCTAAACTATGTGAAACTGAGAAGTTTGATACACCTCTGTGTTCTCCTAGTGAATTTAAGTCAATGTTATCTTTGTACGAGTTTGATGATTGTTTAAAGTGATAAAATTTATTTATAAAATGTAATCAGTTTCATTTTAAAATAATTATAGCACTAATATCGTAAACTAACATATATTATGTCTGATAGAGATCTCTATGACCCTCGCAATTCTCAATAACTAGTGAGTTGAGTGAATGGAGATACTTGGGTATTTGGTTTGCAAGTTGGTAAGGACAATAGGGGGTCAGTGGAGAACGATTGATATCCATGAAAATAATAAAATAATAGCATAAGAATTTATGCCCATTCCAAGAACGCTTCTTCTCCGTAGAGAATATATATGCATGCATATGAAATAATTTAAATTCTGAAGATTTTTCAAAAATACCTGTAGTAAAAACGTAAAATACAGTAAAAAAAATGTTTACTTACCGACTTGTCAATGTGAGTGTTATTGTTATGAAAATATGTTATCTATAAAAATAATCATATATATATATATACTTACTACACAAAAATGTAGGTATACATATAAATATATAATATTATTTGTATTTTAGAAAACACAGACTAAGAGAGTACAAGCTATGCTGAACTTGGGTTTTGATAATAATATTATAGTTTAAATAATATAGTTACAATAAATTGTCTAGCATAGTCAATTAAACATTGATTGTTTCTTGATCATCATTCGTTGTGTAAAATCTAGTTGAACTCAAAGAATCATTTTAGAATTCTGTATTAATTTTTGACTTATTCTATATGAATAAAGATTTTATAGACGCGTAATTGCACGTTCAAATTCGAGAACTCTTTCGAATGATGATTTAATAAAGAAATGTATTTTTTTGGATTTTAATTTTTAAATAACATTTCGATTCCCCTGGATATCCGATATGAGATTCTGAAGAGTAGATAGAGGAAGGAATGGAGACTTTTTGGTACAGAAAGCGCACGCCTATGTTTTCTTGGCGTTGAGAAATGCGGTTTATGTGTTGCCTTCAGGTCGAGCTCAGCGACAAGCTCCTGTCGTTTTTCCTCAACATCTGTCGATCATTTAACAAGGAAAACCATATTGTCGATCATTTAACAAGGAGTGATCTTCTAGGTAGCGGATTAACTGTGTGTTGTCGATCCGCTCGAGCACCTTACAGAATAAGTCGGCAATTAGCTGAATCTGAGCAGTCATCACTTTTGGGAATGGAACGAATATTCGCCTCTCGCCAGGCTTCCGAAACAAGTCCTGAGGAATAGGACAGGCGATCCAAACGGGTCAGTACAGGAAAACAACTCCGATGCACAGCTCCTAAGAAACAACGCTGTCTAACTTTTTTCATTTGTAGAACCAATAGTGTTCAAGTGTTGCATTACAGTATGTATTAGAAATATCAAATACCAGCATTGGATATTGCTTGCAATTGACCTCTATAGTGACAGATAGTATTCTCTAAGTATCAGATCCTTCAGATCAAAGATAATGCAATAATTGAAGAAAAGCGTTTAAAACATATGCTAATAGACGCTAATAATAATTAATTCCGATAAGAAGCATTAACTTACATAAATATCCGAACTTCGCACAAAATAGATGGATAAGCATAATTCCAGTTTCACCTGCTTTAGACTTTCCTAAGTTCGAGCAACTTGCCCGGAACGCTTCCTTGTAACAACGCTTAAGATAAAGTACTACCAATTTATTAGGAAAACTTAAACTATGACATTGTGCAGTTGATTCTGCAGAAGTTTAAATTGTTGTTGCTAGTTTGATGATGTGGATGAAGAATGACGCGTTTGCTGCTTTTGTTTACAACGAGGGAATAAATGAATTGAATAATTTAAACTTAATATATACTTGTTAGATAGTTCATATAAATTCTGTGTAAAGTTACAAATAGGTGTTTATATTGTATTTTTGTCTGAAGAGAAGGTTTTATTGTATTTTGCCTTATGGTTCATTATTTCACTTCTTTATCCAATTGTATCTCTTAGGTGGCTGGATGTAGCTTTGTTTTTTTAAACAGCAAAAACTATGATAATGTAAGTTCTCAAAAAGTCAACCTTTGGTTAACACATTTACAGTTCATTAAAATAACCATAACAGCAATCTTTAAAAGGATTTGAAGCTGATCTTCTGCTATATATCTGTGTTACATTGAAACTATATTCTAGCGTCTAATTAATTGTTAAATGGGGGCTCAAATCTAAGCAGTGCTGAAATTGAAGGGCCTGTTATGATAGCTAATGAATGTTGTCAGTATGTTCTTGGTTTATTTAAGTAGTCTCGCTAATTGGGACAGCTATTTAATGAGGTAGAATACGTTGTTTGATCCAATTGAAGATTGCTATATTTAGAATAGTATTTAAAAAAAAGTCCTAATTATGTTAATTTGAGTTTGTTTCTTTTACTATAATTTTTTTTTGAACTTGAACAAAATGAGGAATATTTATTTATGTTTTACTAGTCTAGTCCAGGTACTTTGTTGTTGTACTAAGTAATAACTATAGAATTAATCCCTTATTTTATAAAATCATTTCAAGAAATAACATTAAAAATAATGTTAAACTATTACGCCTTTGTTATGCATTACAGGGACTTCATTGCGGACATATGCGATCGTGGTTGCGGGTGAGGGTTTCCTTTGACGTGGTGGAAGTCCTTTAACATTTTTTAAATTCGATTTCTGTTATCTTGACAATATAGATCAACATAATTTTTCTAATTGTTGAGAAAATTTTTGATCGAATTTTTGTTGTGGCTGTTTAACAAAACATCTTAGTTTCTTAAATTGTATATAAAATAAAAGTAATATCTAAATCTCGTCATAATTATACTAACAACATTCAAGAATTTCGCGGTATCAATATTAAACAAAATTCAATATTCTGCAAAGATCATTAAACGCCTAGTAAAATTTATTAGGTAAAGTTTTAATTATACAAATTATTTGGTCGTGGAAACAGGCGTCTATTATTTCAATCAGAGATAATAAATTCAAGTCTTTTGGATAATTTAACAAGTTCGTACATTAGGTATATAATTGTAACTTAGTGTATTATTTTAGTTGCCTTGAACCGTATCATATTAAGAGGGTTTCGTAGCTAAGGAGGATAAAAAATAACCATTGTTTTTTTGTTATGGTTTAGGGGGACAACGAAAAGACTAAGCACTTGACGGTAGTGAATATGTGTTATGTTATTTAAAGAAACCTTTGGAGGACTGTTTTTTGTCATAATTTTGTGACATTAATAAATTTTGTGTATCGCGAGCAACAGTGGTAGAGCCATGCTTAGGCACGAATGGGCCGTCTCGACCAGTGCGATACCACGGCCTCACAGAAAACCGGTTGTGAAGCAACGCTTGTGTTGCATTTCCCCGAAATGAGTGAGTTTTCCGGAGTCCCAACTCCCTCTCTCCTCTCTCCTTTCCCCTTTCCACTCTCCTCATCCCCCATTTCCTCAATCTTCTTTCCCATCCCTGCATCCGTCCATCCCTCATCACCCTCAAAGGCGGGCAGCGCACCTACGACTCTTGAGTTGCAGGTGTCCATGGGCGGCGGTTGTCACTTACCATCAGGTGACCCGTCTGTTGGTTGTACAGGAAGATATCAAACACGTGTGGCCTTCTGACGCGTGCGGCGATACCGATGTGTTATGAGCTCCAATACTTCTTCGCTCACAGTCAGCTGCGTTTAGTATTTATATTTAATTTTGTGTATCGTGAAGGGCTTTCCTTATTGATTTTGATTAGAGTTATCAAGAAAGATGTTGTCAAAAAGTAAGTAAAGTATCAGAAGACTTCACCAGCTTTGTTGAGATTCATTTTTTCAGTGTTATCTAATATCAGAAAGGTATCAATCAATCAATCAATCAATCAATTCATTTATTTGTCAAACATAGGTGGTTACAGATGTTTAATATATAAAAGTGCAAGCTATGTTAATAAAATTTAGGAAAGAAGAAATGTCAATGATATTAAAATGTAATTAATTGGTTATTGAAAATAGAACAATTTAGTTAAATATGTTCTCTAGATATTCCTTAACATTAGTTTGGCAGAGGACTATTTGGAAACTTACGAAAAATTAGTGACATGCATAGACTAAATATAAAATTCAACACTATGTCACTCCCACTGACACTGACACAAAATGACACCTCATATTATATCAAAATAAAAGAAACATCATATAAACGATCAGAAGGGTCATCTGATGGGAAGTGACTTCTGCCGCCCATGAACACTTGCAACTCAAAAGTCACAAGAGGGTTATCCACCTTTTCGAGTAAGGGAAAGGAAGGAGGAAAAAAAGGAGATGGGCAAATGGGGAGGGAAAGGGGGTTGGATCTTCGATGACCTCACTCACTCGGCCACATAATGCAAGCATTGTTTAACAGCCAGTTTTCTGTGAGTCCGTCGAGTCGGCCCATACGTGCCGTAGCATTGATCTCCCTTGTTAAAATATATACGCTTTTGTCAATTATTAAGGAATTAACACCTTTCAAACGATGCTTTATAATATCTAAATTCATAAATACATAAACTGACGCCGAGCCGCCTGTATCCCTTAACTAGTAGACAGTCGTGTATTAAAATAATATTCAAAATATTAAAATAATATTCAAAATATTAAAATAAATGTCTTACAAACAAGCAAATATACTCACACTAGACTCACGCTAGTTATTGTTCCATAAAACCTTTTTTTAATCTACTATACAGCTGTACTAAAAGCTTTATGTACGATAATCCCCAAAATCTGAAAGCATAAACAATATTATCAAATAACAAAATATAAACTTGAAAACGTTATTTAATATTTCAAAATAATTTTGTTACTGTACATGTACTGAATATACGTGAGCACGTCCTACTAATATGCTTTTTAATTTATTACAATGTTCAACCATTTAAGTTGAATTTATCTCTTCAGAGGCTCCCATACCATCAAGTATACAATTATAGTTAATTCCTATAGGGATTTTAAAATAACGAGTCAATTCAAGTCATTTCAATTGCAAGTTTTTACTAAAGTGAGCATTTTGATTATGTTTAGATTGTCTTAATGATTTTAATTTTATTTATCTTTTGTTTACCCCATATATAGTAACTTTCGGGTCTATCGAACACGACCGATATATAAAAATTTTTTTTTTTTTTTAAGAAATGCAAATAAATTTTGAATGGAAGCTTGATTTACAGTGATTGATATTAGTATCAATATCTGTGTTAGTTGCAATTCAATATAAATAAATAATTGAATTATAAGTTAAAGGCAAGAATTAAGTGCATTAAATATAAATGGGATACTTCACCATATTTTTATTTATCTAATAATAGAACTGAAATACTTGTAACTGGTTCCTTATCCAATACATTTCCTTATTAATTTTTAATCATGGCTCAACCAGCAGATGTCACGAGCACGACATGTACCAAATGATCTCACTCACGTTTCAATGCTGAGTCGGATTCGCATCGTAAACTGAACGCCTAATGCGTTCTACAACGAGCTAGTAAACAAACTGGACAGTTTAGTTCACGAGGACCTGTATTACTGTGACGAAGACTGAAACGCCTAAGTATCAAGGCTAGTGAACTTATTTTTCCAATTCAAAAACAATCTATTATTTTGACACTTTCAAGGTTTATTGTCTTCTTGTCTTTCTTAGCTCATATCTTTGGAGCAAATTTAATTCACATCGTTTTAGCGTATCTGCCGTTTTTTTTTTTTATACATAAACCTACCATAATGACTCCACTCTGTCTGATGGAAAGCAACAAGTGACCCACACTACGGTGGCCTGGTGAAATGCTTTTTCATGCCCCGCTTAAAAGACCCGGGATCAAAGTGGGAGGGAGACACATGCGCTGGTAGTGAATATTTTCGACTCTCAAACGACGACTCTTCGACGGCCAGCACGTGTTGTCGCAATGTATATGTAAATATATAAAGATATATGTACACATGTATGTATTTTCTTTGCCAAATCCAAGGACCTAGATGGCTTTATGGAGTTCAACATGAGATGTGTCATTTAAATAGCCTGAAAAGTGTGAATGACGAAGGAAAGTAGAAAAAACATTTAAGATCTTAAATATACACTCGGGTGGTATATGCATTTACCAGACTTCAAAAAGCGATTTCCCTGCAAGGTGTGGACTTAGACCTGGAATTTTCAAAAGAGTATTCTCCTCGTGCGGTGGTCCCATTGTCACCAAATCAGAATTTGATCATGGGATCCCAGGGGAATTAAAAAAAGTTTTCAAATTAACGTTATTTGGATTGAAAATGATGCGAAAACTAATAATAATGTGCATTTAAAGCGAATATCTACTTTTTATTAAGTATTTTACTTGTTAGTAAAATAATATTCTGAAGTCTATATTAGTTCTTTGTAGCAGGGTGTTAGATAAACCACGTATAGTTGTACGCAGCTTTGCACTCTGCTCTAAGGAGAACCGCACAAAAGCATAGCATTAAAATGGCTTATACTGCCTTCGGTTTATTCGCCACTATCTCATTAGCTTTAATGGGGCTTGTTTAAAATCAATTCAATTGCATATATAAACAACTTTCTTCATAGTTAGTAGCGAGAAATAGTTGAGTTACCTCTACAAAAAAAATATTTACATAAGGCTTTCTTAAATATTTTTACACAGAAATGTGCTATTTAAATAAAACCTAATACTGAAAATTTAAAAATATTACCATTTACGGCGTTTTATCGCACATAAGGCGCTGGAAAACGCGTCCTTGCCGCCCGGACAGATCCTCTCCAATGGCTGCAGTAAGGCTCCGACACTGCATTACCCAAGCAGGGCAAACCGCAAACGTATCTACTGCAATCTGAGTGGTGGCTGGTGGGACTCAGTTACCTTCTGGCAATCGAGTACGAGTATTACCACTATGAATTACTACATTTATGTCTACCGGAAGGGAAGTGTACGCCTCCACTGCGTCAAAGCCATCACGCCGAGCCTCCAGCCGGGGCGACCAACGAGCTTTTAGCTTTTAGCAGGGGTTTGAAGCTTTCACCACAGTGTCTAGCTAGTTCTGGCCAGTAAGCACATCTTTCCAGCGGTAAGAGAGATCGCTATGACGCCGCTCTAGACATTCCTCCATGGCAGGTCGTACCGCTAGAATTGTGGCGTGCACTGAGCACGGTCGCCCAAGTCGCTCTTTCTACTCAGCCATGAGCTTACTGGTAGACCTGCGACCTCTGGGTATTGATTACCCCAGGCAAAGATTCTCTGGGCCTTAATTACCCAGGCAAAGGTCCGAGTCCAAGGTCCAGCGTCTCCTTTTACCATTGGTATGTGGACTCGGGGGTTGCAGGTGTCCATGGACGGCGATTGTCACTTGCCATCAAGTGACCCGTCTGTTCGTCTGTTCGTGTAGGGGGATCCCCTATAGTATAAAAAAAAAACTATTTTATAATACTGCTAAACACTCTCTTTTCATAATCCTGATAATATCGATAAGTGTTTTTTTTTTTTTCTTTTAAGTGGTCAACATAAAGTTACGTAAGTCAGCATACCTGGCATGACAGGTTTCTTTATAGTAAACGACACATTTTGATGTACCGTACGATTACAAATATGGTCACTTGCGATAAAAATGTTCGATCTAATCTCATTACATATATATTTGATTTCAAACCAATAGTCGTATATAAATTTCTTTTTTAGATTATTTTTTATTTCTTGTTAATGTCCATCGTACTTTAATTGTCATCTGTATTTTATTAATGTGATTGTTGAATTGGTCACCGCCTTCTTCTTTGTATTACAACTCTGGAACAATTTCTATAATTAATTCAGTAGCGGCCTTTTGTTTGATCCTTAGTAATTAATAGTAGAGTTAATTGAACATAGTAGAAGCGAAGGTTTAAATTACTTAAACCTTTTTTACATTTAAACATTTACTACAGTTAAATTTAATTAAGTATCTGGTATTGTTACCAGTGACATTTTGACCAGTGCCCTAAAACTTTTTTACAAGTTCTTGTAAATTACGTTTATGAAAAATACGAGAATACAAATATGTGGGTGTTATATATGTTACTGTAAAATTGTGAACTCTGTCACTTTATAATCTAACGTCATTAGATTACAATCTAACCTCACCTAACCTACTGTTATTTTATAATCTCACGCGTTATATTGTAAACTGACGCAGTTCACAATGACATATACACCTCTGCTAACCCCTCCGTACATTTAAGATATACAGTTCAATGTCCTACCAAAGCAATTACTGTACAAATACTTATCTAATAACTTCTTATAGATTTTATTATTTAACCACTGTCAAGAAAACATTTCTTAAGTAAAAATTGCTTTAAGACTATTATAAATTTCTTATATGACATATCTTTAATTTCATTTGGTAACTTGTTATATACATATCCACACATTACATGACAGTTCTTTTTATATAATGAAGTACTTGGAATTCGCGGTCTTTTTGAATTACGAGTGTTTTTAGGATTTTCTTACCAGTTCTTTTTATGACCTTCGATCTTTACGATTTGGTCAGTCCATCTTATTGATGGACGTCCTACACTGCGCTCTTCTATCTGTAGTGGGCATTAACTTCTTCATACGTAAACTTTTTAAGACTTTTAAGACTTCATGATTAGTTTTGCCGAGTTGCAATATACATACACATACATACACACGCTCAGGCTTTGTAGGTAGAGGTGTTTTAAACACACACATTTAAGTATTAAGAATTTGGTCCCACTAACGTAGCAGAGGGCAAGCCTATTGTCGTCAACCGGGCACTGTATGACTGAATACACAATAGGTACATGACCTTTATACTCGTAACTGCCTCATAGATAAGGCCTCTTTCACGACAACCACGGTATACAACTCCACCGAGAACCACGCGGCTAAAATATTTATAATACCGTAATATATATCAATAAAATATAAATTACGTTTCGATTTCTAGTCAAGTTTTGACAAGAAAACACAACGCTGTCGTCAACTGCTAGGTTCAAATTGATAGACTCAGTTTTTTTCACAAAATTACCGGGAATTTCCCGGGTAACCGGAGATTTTTATTATGTTATATATTGTTATTAAGTGCGTAACACAATGATTGTCTGTATATTGTCATACTGTCTGTCTATGAGAATAGTCTCCTAAGCCTATGTTCGGAGTATACATGATACAGTGAATATATTTGAACGTACATATGTACCTCATTCCGTAATTTGTTGAATATTTGAACTGTGTCTATTGATTGTAGTTTAACTGACATGGTATGCAATACTGGAACTGCAAGTCTGTGGCTTAACGTTGAGTGTACATTGCGATGAACTCCGCATGTACCTCTAAACCTGTCTGATTAAATATTATAGTTTTGTTTGTATTTAATAAAAGAATGTAATATACACTATGTCCCAGAAAATATAACCACTTATTTTAACTACTAAAAATATTCAAAAAAAAATTGCGAATGAAAACAATGTTTGTCCAAGTTACGATGGTTTTATTTTCTAGGTATTATCGTACCTCCGTTTCTCATAATTGCAGGTTGAATGTGTAAAGTTGTATTTTAAAGCTTACGTACTTTTTTGTTTTGCGATATTGAGAAAATCTGTAAGAACTTACTTAAAAAAGTTTATATAGTTAATAATTAAATAAGTGTTCCATTTTCTGGGACACCAGTGTATGTAATTTAACACTTTCTTTTTTTGCACGTAACTTACTTAAACTTAAAATCTGAAGAAAACATTCTTTTTACTTACTAAAGTTCGTTAAATATTCAAATATTTTTAATATTTTATTATGATTAATATACGAGTACAAGGTCGACTTCAAAAAAGGTCCTATGTTCGTACGTTCATATCTTTTTTTTTAACTATTTTTTTTTAATTTAAAACGGTATACCCCGGCGGTGGTCACTGTTGCCAAATCAGAGTTTGATCATGAAATTAGGAATCAGTTTTTATATTAAAAGTTTTGTCATTTAACATTTATAGAAATTGGAAAAGGGCATTCAAGTAGGTTATTTACTTTATTAAAAGTCGTTTATTATTTCTAACGAATGCAGAGTTCTTGTGAAGCATCTTTAGTGGCGTTGAGCGTTCTTTTGTAGGCGTAGGTCAAAGTTTTATGGCCTGATTAATTAAAGGTCGGCTTGTTACTTAACTACGAAAGTGTTTTATCGCTAAATATATGGCTGGTGTTGCACGGCCGTAAGTGGATTACTTTTTTTATGTACTAGTTAAAGAAAAGTAAGCAGGAGAATCAACTAGTTTATTTTACATTTATGTTAAAGTTGTAGTTGATACGGCTCACACACATGAAATATCAGCCTAGTATTTTTTTTATTACTTTTTGAATAACCGTTAAGTATATTTCTAAAGAAAATTGTTGTAGTCAAGCATTCCTGGCTCTATGCCTGATCAAGTGGTTAGTGATCCTGACTGCTGTGTCGTGAGTTTGACTCCGACACGGGACAATAATCTGTGGGATCCATAAATAGTTGTTCCGAAGAAATAATATGTATATATCTTATATATATATATATAGTAGTATATAAGTTTCCAAAGTTGCAAAAGATACAGGAATAAAACAACACCCCCACTAGGAAGCCTAGTGCGGGTGTTGTTTTTTAAAATTAAAAAAAAAGATCGAATACCTATAGGACATCCAAAATTATAATAAAGTATACTATATTGTGTTGATGTTTATTTATAATATATATAAATAAACGATCGACGATTACACGATCGTTTGGAAGGTACACCAACATGGGTGAATATAATTCAGACACACGAACTTCAGAAGTAGTTATACTGTGATAGTCATAAAGGGTAGAGAATTTGTTAGTTTAAACTTTACATGATAAACTAAAGTTATAAGTGAAACAAGAATGTAGATTCGTTGAAGAGATTCATCCATTCCTAGTAATTTGCAGTACTTTAACTTCAAGTGTTGTGTTATGTTCAACCTTGTGGCATGGATTATTAATCGGATTCATTAATTCTTAGCATACAATAAAAACACTCGGTGAACATTGCCCTCAAATGTATAAAACACATTCGTCTGAAACCATATCAGTATTTGATGACAGAGAGCTCTACTCAAATAACACTTCCTCAACCCGTATATCAATGTATACTAGCCTTTTCCACTAAGGGCTATTCGCAGTTTCACCCCTTAATATCGATGTTAGGCACCCCAATGGCCAGATGCTTTTACCTATCTGTGCACTCTCTTCAATATTTCCCGCAATAATTCACAATCGCGTCTTCCTTACACAACAATTCCATCTATTGAAGATATATAGAATGTTGCAGCTAGAGTCTTAATTCAATTAATAGTGGAACTTTCTATAAAGAGCTTATCTTATTTCCGAATCACTAACACTAAACTCATATCCAGATTAAGTAAAGGTAAAGTAATTCAGAAAAGTATATATCTTTTCAAGACCTTATTAAAAATATTTTAAATAAATAAAAAAAAATATTTGAGGTACGTCAACAACTTAAAATAAAAATGTTACGTGTAGCCGACAAATTGCAGTGACGAAGAACACCAATCAGAGCAATCCAGTGCTACCTTTTTTTTTTTTTTTTTCGTGTGGAAACCCCCTCGTGCTGTCATCCCACCGGGGTTTTCGGTGGAACAGTGTGTCGGAATCGAAACGACTAAAACCACACGGTGTGCCATACTGCGCTTAAAATAGTAGGAATCCGGGAACAGCTTTATTAAGAAACCATTGTGGCTCGGCGTGCGGCCTCACGCCACTCGCGTACCTCTTCGGGCGGGGGCCGACTGCCACCAACCGCCCGGAAATATTCTGGGCGGTCAGAGCCTCCGCCCACACCGGTGCACCGTATAGTGCCATTGACTGGATAACCCCCGTGTACAGCCATCTTGTTGCGACGCTAGGTCCTCCCAAGTTGGGCAAAAGTCGCCCAAGTCGACGCACGCAACGCGGTCGGTCGGACGCAACGCCGACCAGCTTTGGAGCAAGCTGCCGAAAGTGCTCGTCGAAGAGCCACCTCCCGTCAAGGATCAGGCCCAGATATTTTATGTGGGCCCGAACCGGTACGAGAACCGAGTTGACCATGATTGAGGCGCCAGGGGGAGGACCACGACGAGGCCCATGGAATAGAAGGGCCTCCGTCTTGTCCAGGGCCACCCGCAGGCCCAGCGCCTCGATACGCCTGACCACCAGTGAGGCTCCTCTGGTGGCCAAACATACCGCCTCCTGAAAGATCGCTCCCCGGGCCGTGATCAAAGTGTCATCAGCGTAACAGATTACCCAGCCCAGGGGGGAAGTCGCCCAGTCGTACCCCATGTTCCACAGGAGCGGTCCAAGGACAGATCCCTGCGGAACACCGCTCGACATGGGCCGACGACTCAGATGTCCCTCTCGGTCCTCGTACATGATGGTACGCTCCTCTAAATAGTCTGCCACTAGTCGCCTCAGGTACTGTGGCACCCCGTGATAGCGGAGTGCTTCCCTGATGCAACTGAATGGCAGACTATTGAATGCATTGGCGATGTCCAATGACACCGCCAACAGCACGCCGCCACAGCTCACTGCCTCTTCGGTTACGGCTCTCAGACGCTACACAGCACCGATCGTTGAACGACCCGCTCGGAAACCGAATTGAGCGTCCCTGAGCGTACTGTAGGCCGCAACCGAGTCGGCAGGCCGTCCCGGCTTCTTTAAAAGCACCAGCTTCCCGCTTTTCCAGCAATCAGGAAAGCGTCCGGACGACAAGCTATCGTCGAACACCTCCCTGAGGCGGTCTGCCATGTGGTCAAGGGCCAGGGCCAGGACTCGGGCAGGGATTCCGTCTGGCCCGGGGGCGGTTTTCTTGGAGCGAATCCGTAAAACAGCCGCCCCTATCTCCGCCTCCGTGACGAGTGAAACATCCTCCTCTTCTAACTCCCCGTCGTCACCGGCCAAGGGGGCCATCGACGGGGGTGAGTGCTCCACCCGTTGCGGGAAAAGTCTCTCAACCACTTCTTGCAGGAAGCTGGGCTGGAGAGTCTCGGTAAGGGGAGCCCAACGCGCGGAGCTTTTGTTGCGCCGCACGATAAGGGCGACCCCAGGGGTCACGATCGAGACCCTCCAGCATCTCCTTTCTTTTCTAATCTTTGGCGCGGCAAATGGCCAGCTTCAGAGTTTTCCGTGCCTCTCGGTACTTTTCATGAAGCCGGTCCTCTTCCCCTTCTTCGCGGTGACTCCGACGGCTGCGGGTGTAGGATCTCCGGGCACGAATGCAGGCCAAGCGGAGATCCGCCAACTCCTGGGACCACCAGTAGACCTCCTTCCTTGGAGGCCGACTACCTCTAATCCGGGGCATGGCCGCATCGCAGATGTGTGTCTTCCTCCTCAGTTGGAGGCTGTGGAGACAGCCAAGAATAAATGATGGCTGCCTCCTCCAGTAGGTCCCTATCTAATTTTGAAACAGCCCACCGCGGAAAACGGGATGATCGCCGCGCCGTGTGATCCCTTCTGGGGTCCTGGGTCCGGGAGAGCTCAAATCGAATCCTTCCTGGGGGATCCCCACGCAACGGACTTCGCGTTAAAATCCCCCAGCACGAGGACGTGCCCAGACGCTAGCCGCCGTATCGAGGTCTCCAAGTTGTTGAGGAAGACCTTGAAGTCGCTCAGACTCCGGTTGGGGGAGAAGTAAACACAGTATATGGTGATGCCCCCCCATTCAGCAGCAACATATCCAGTATCCTTGTCTATTAACGACAAGGCGGGGAATGAGCCGCCGTGGAGCTAACGACTGCTACAGAGCCGTCCCGGTCACCCAGCCAGTTTGGCCGGGGAGGAACATAATAAGGTTCTGGTACACCTATCGACCACTCTGCCATGGTTTGCAGGAAAAGGTTCTGCGCACCGGCACAGTGGTTCAGGTTCGTCTGGACAAGGAGGCTGGAGACTTGGTTCATTAATGGATCGTCTCTACAGCCTCCTCCATGGGCGACGGCGATGACAAACGATTAGCATCGGTGGCAGCCGGGGCCGATTGGCTAGCCACCGATGTTGTCTGAGAAGTACGGGGAGGTTTGCAGTCCTCCTGCCCCATCTGATGATTCGCGGGCAACTTACACGCAGCACACGCTGCGCAGTGAGGGGTCGCGGAACATTCCAACATTCCACCATTTTTTGGTGCTTGTACAGAGGCGACCTTCTTGTTGCCCTTCTGTCTCCTCCGGCGGCTTTCTGCCACCCTCAATAGTCTGCCAATTTTCGTTTGAGGGGGCAGACGTGGACGAGCTAGGCGCAGCTTCAGTGCCAGGGAAGACCAGAGGCTGACCCCTAACTTTATATGCCGGAGTAGAGAGCGGAGGGAACTCCTCAGTCGCCTTAGAAGGACACCCTATTGGTGCCGGAGGCAGCTTTGCATCAATGCCTGCCAGGCGCCCATCCATCATCCGCCACACTGCGCCTATTATCTGACGCAAGTGTTCATCAGGGACGGGGGAGGGAGAGAGCGACGCAGATAGTTGCTGTGCAGCCGAGTCCAGGTGCTCAGGGCTATGAGAGCGTGCCCCGAACTGAGCGCTGAGCTCAGCAACCTGCTCTGTCAACCGTTTGTTTGCCGCTGTAAGACGGTCATTCGCCTCTTGGAGTTGCAAAACGTTTTCACCAAGGCACTTCATCGCCTCCGACACGGCGGAGGAGGAGTCCTTCAGGGCCCTGACAAAAGAACCCTTCAGGTTGGTGGACTTAGTGGCCACTTTCTCTATTATAGCAACCGCCGCAGTAGTCCTCTCCTTCAAAGCCACCGGCGTAGAAGGTACAGAATCTCCCTCCACCGGCAGACGAATTTTGAGAAGGAGATGTGCAATCTCCTCCTCCGCAACAATTTCGCCCTCTGCTCGTCACCGGGCGTAACCCTGGAAAAGACGGAACTGGACGGAGCCGAGATTGGCGTGAGTGACCTCCCACACCTGCTGCTAGGCACTTTCGGAGGTAACATGTCTTGCGACGTGTCACCATCCTCATCTCGTCCACGCTTGCGACTTTCCATGTCGCGGGGTTCCATCTCAATTTCCTCGGCCGAATCAGCCGCAGAACTGGCGGCTCTTGAACGCACTCTCTCCGATTTTCGCCTGGTCCCAGAAGTCAGATTCAAAACCTCTGAATTAGGTGCCTGGGACAAAACGTCCTCGTCGTTGGACGAGATGTCGTCCGGCTTTTTAACATTCTCCTTTCTCTTACTCTTCTCCTTCTTAACATCGTGATTTTTTTGTGTTGGAATTTATTGTAGACTGCATAATTATACCTACGAGTGGGGAAGAACTAACGGTCCGCCCGGGCAGAGATGCCCCAATACCCGGGTAAGCGTAAATTTATGCCCAACCGAGGGGTCCGCAGGTGCCCCGGCTAGGGGTGCGCTCGCGACTGAACTACCCATCAGCCATGCATCCCATGGTCACACACCAGAACACGAGATTCGGGGTAATTTTTTATAGAGGTTTTCTTCCTCGCAGTCCGGGCGGCTGAGCCAAGACCCTCGCCCCCGACCGAAGCTGCGAGACTCCTTCCGGGATTACGATATGCCGACGGTGGCATCGAGATAAAAACTCCAAATGCCTGCTTGGTGGCAGTGTGAGTGCACGCCGAGCCCGTCCTCGTTCCTCCGCTGAAGACAGCGGAGCAACTCTGAGTGACCCTTGAAGGGTCCCACAGGGTATCCTGCTTAGTCTGGAGTCTCCCCCTGGGCCAATACGGTATGAGTGGCTCTACCGGCACAGCCCCAGGGATCACTGACCCGCGCAAGCCCCCCCACGACGACAACGTAAGGATACAGTTGGGATCGAATCCAGTGCTACCTAGTTTAACGATATTTGAAATGAAACCTACTAGATTGATATTTGAAAGTATACAAATATTAATTAATGTAATAAACTACTAACTTGAGAGAGCCTTGCTTCGGCCCATATGAGCCGGCTCGCCCGGAGTATTACCACGGCCTCACAGAAAACCGACTGTTAAACAAAGTTTGCTTTGTATGAACGAGTGAGAGACGTTACCGGAGGCCTAACCCCCTTTCCCCTTTCCCTTCCCCTCTTTATAACTAATTTTCCCTTCTCATTTCCCTTTCCCTACCTTAACAGGCGGACAGCACCATACACATATACCATACACATATATATATAATCTTAATAGTGTACGGCAAGCACTATTAAGATTATATATATATATCTTTATATATATAATTCTTCTGTGAGTGTGTATGTCACTGAACTACTCTCAAACGACTGGACGGATTTTGATGAAATTTTTTGTGTGTGTTCAAGGGGATCTGGGAATGGTTTAGATTCACAAATCAGCCCGGCAGATGGCGCTGCAGTCGGTATCTAGGTTATTTATCTATATTGATCCTAATCGCTTGAAATATCATGCAGGACAACGTCTGTCGGGTCCGCTAGTATGTATATACAAAACAAACGACGGAGGGCGGTTTCGGCATAGCGTTATATCAAAGCGCAATTGCAAGATACACTTACGTATTAGTTTTATTACTTCTGAAGCAATATATACATAAATACTTACATAATATCACGCCTCTTTCCCATAGGTGTAGGCAGAGACCACTTCCTTCCATTTGCTACGATTTTGACTTACCTTTCTCCCTTCTTCAACTTTCATTCCATTCCGCATACAGGCTCGTCGGTTACAGGTACTTTTTACCTGGCCTTTTGCTTAGATTGTCTTGGACTTGGTTCAAGAACATTCGCCTAGGTCCTCTTCCGACAACTGCATTTTTCTCTGCCATATAAATACCTTCTGTCAACCTTCTTTCATTCATCCTTTCGATATGTCCGAACCAGTACAGCATACTTTTTTCTATTTTAGTTACTACATCCTCTTTTACACCACACTGAACCCTTACCACACTACTCCTCGCTCTGTCACTCAATTTCACATCAGCTATACTCCACAATGCTCTCATTTCTACCGCATTAATTCTACTTTTGTGTTTCTTCTGCCATATCCAACTTTCGCTGCCATACACAAGTGTGTATGGCACCAACACACCTCTATGCCCAGCCAGCTTTCATTGAGACTCTGTGACTTGTTATAAAAATATGTAATGTGCCATTGATTGCATTACCCGCAATACCTATATAGTAAAAATAAAAGCACAAAGGTATAAACTTCTTGTTCACCGTTGAGCCTAACATTTCTCAATGTAACATATAGCCCCAACAGTGTGTCACAAATAGCCACTTTCTTAGTTAAACTTTTATGACAGGTAGTAAAACTCTTGTTGGAAATAGAAATTGAACGATTCCCCTACTAACATTTTTGTATGCAGCCACGGAGTGGTATTAACTGCTTGTTTGGTCATCTTTTTTTCTCATCACATTACGCATTGAGTATTGTTGCAGTATATACATATATACATTATTATACTTACTGCACATACATAGCTTGAGGCGGACTTAATGTCGTAGGATTTCCCTTTCATTCAACCTTTGGGTGATGCGGAGACGTCTTTAAGCGGTTTTTCTTTCAATTGCATACACTTTTATGATTACTGATTGTTATTTAAAGTTATATAATATAATATATCTATAATAATAATAATAATAATCTTGACACATCTTACACACGGCCACTTGATCTCAAACTAAGCAGCGCTTGTACTATGGTAACCAGACAGTTGATAAACATACTTATATATTTCTAAATACATACATATTATAGATAAATTACACCCAGACACTGTATAAAGAGTTACAAAAGGGTACAATGAAACGAAATCGTGAAGTCATGAGTTTTTACAATCCAAACCCTTTAGTATATATAACCGTCATAAATTATTGAAGTATATATTTGAATCTTCTTAATATAAAGCGATAATAGGGATATTACCCGCATCACCAATGATGTGATAACGTTAGTGAATGTACTGCTACATATCCTTTGATTTTGATTTCTATCATGAAATGAATTTATTAATTAAAGAGCAAGTACAACTTGTTAAATATTTTTTTAGACATTTCCTAGCTTTACCCATTTTCTCTCTGCCTGCCACGTAGTATGTAGCTGTTCACGTAGCGCTTTATTGCGTCTATATTTCAGTCGCTTCACGGTACGCCGCATCATGGTATTATTTATGGGTTACGCTCCGTGGGTCCAAGGTTCGATGCCGACGTCTTAACGCTTGTGATCGATTATTACAGTGTGTAATTCGTGTAAACACAGGTCTAGCTAGTTTGGGGTGTTTTATTGACTGAACATTATTTTTATGAAAGCTTCTCTTAGAGTAATGTTCCATAAGGTTTTATTTAAGGCAGCGTTTTTTACACCGTTTTTAACGATTTCATTCTACGTATCTACATTTAGTTCAATGGTGTATCGATCTATGATGAAGGTAGTCGACAGTCTTCATTACCAGTCCTATTATTCCTTTTTTTTTAATTTTTTTAGTTCTATGATTTGTTTTTTAAATTATAACATAATTTTGAGCATTAATAGTCTGCCACATACTTTTTTTTTTTTTGAAGAAAACTTCACTAGAAATTATTCCTGTGTTGTGGACGTTACAAATATACAAACAATAAATTATTAATATATATTTTTCGTATTTTTTAACATGATATATAGAAACACAAATTAATTATCATAATATATGTTTACCGTATCTTAACATAAAGTTAATATATTTTGGATGGAGAAAGGCATGGCTACACAAGGCTATGTTAACAACGCGTTGCTGCTTATTTGGGATCGAGACCCAAGGGACGAAGAGCAGCTAAATAATTGACTATGGATTAGAAATTATGGAAGGGACTTTTACAAAGAGACGCAAAAGTTACATCTATTTGGTTTTGTCTGTGGAGTTATGGATCTGTGGATGGTTATTGGTGTATTTTATTTCTGTTGACTCAAGAAGGCTATTTGAAAATTCAGATAATAGCTAAAACGTTATGTTACTTGAACAATACAGACATAGTCCTTCCAAGCTCCGTTATTTCTGTTTAATCATCTTAAGCCCAAAATAATTTCTCCTGTGGTCATTGAGTTCATTGTAAATAAATTAAAATGTTTTCCGTTCAGTCTATCTATCAAATCTGTTTTAGACACTTAAAGACAATGCTGAAATCGCAATGGATAAAACAGAGCAGAACCATTACTTAGTATATAGGCTGATGCGTAAGACTTGGCCAGCAGGGTACAAACGTTATACTGGGGAATAAAGATGGCAATTGTTTCAAAAAGAAAAGTAAACAGAAACCAATTTTAATATACTAAGAAATAATAAAACCAAGAATATAATAAATATATAGAAAGGAATCTTTATCTTGATGTCAACAGCAGATTGTGTAGACTATATGAACGCTAAAAGAACTATTTCTGCCTATATTTTAACACCTGATATCTTTATTTGCTTTCGCAATAAAATTCACGGGTTCCGAGAGGATGATTCGCGCGCGACATTACCCATGTCCGGATGATATAATGGATTGAACATAAAAATGTAGATTCAAAATATTTGCTTATTCAGTAGACATAGATTTTGTTGCCTTTTTATTTATATTAACACATTAAAACAATAGCAAGATATAGCTATTGTCTTAGTGGTTTCTTAAGACAACTGTACAAGTTTTATCTGTCTAAATTATTTTTAATTCCACTTCATTAGATTTAATTTCTGTTAGATTTTATTTCAAGTTTATTTATATAGCAGTTGACTATATTTTATTATATAGCAGTTGAGTTTTACTAACTTTTTAGGACTACGAATTTAAATGAAATACATATGTTTATAGCTACACTTACTTGTGTTGTATGAATTTTATAAAAGATCTTCAGAATTGGTGGGTCTTTACACTAGGATACACATCATGGGAGTGCTACACTTAGGCATGAATGGGCCGGCTCGACCGGAGTAATACCTGGGCCACACAGGAAACCGGTAGATAATCAATGCTTGCATTGTATTGCCGAATGAGATAGCCCTCTTTAGCATTTACCACGCTTGAGTTGCAGGGGGCAGCGGTTGTCACTTGCCATCAGGTGACATGGGCATTCGTCTGTCCTCCTATATCATTGAAAAAAAAAACATTACAGTACAATAGAAGCTAAGAAACAACAAAATCAAAATTAAAGTAACAAAACCCTCTGAATACGTTGGCTTCTGCATTCTAGTACTCATAAATAAATATTTTATTATTACCTACAACAAACATAAGAGCCGCTTACAGAAAATATTTCAATTTCAAAATATATCAAAAAAAAAATTAAGCAAATAAAAACATTCATTACGAAACATGTCGTCCAAACAAGTGCGACGGATCCCAATTTTCTTGTGGACCAAGTCGGGGTCCAAAATAAATAAATAGAGGGCCAATCACGCTTTATGTCAACAAGGGCTGCAGTGGCAAATGGAACTCCTGTCGAGCGAAAAATTATGAGAATGTGACATCAAAAGTACCGTTAAGGAGAATTTGGAATGTATCTTGGGATGAATCTATATATTTGTTTTAGTATACAGTACAAAAGTATACAGTTTCAAGGAAAAATATTGCCAATAACTACAAGCTTTGGAATTATATCTATAAACTATGATAAACTATACAGTTTGAAAAATTTTAACACTAAATTTACTGTTTAAAAAAAAAATCTTATCAAAAATAATCTACTGAATGGTATGGTTATTCATATTTGTAGATCAAAATTAAAACTTTAAAACTTAACTAAGACTTATTTCTTATGGATTAGGAAAGAACATCTTGAAATATGTTATATTCGGTATTTTGTCTAATTGTAATTTATGTCTAATTACAGTATTTATATTTTGTCTAATGATGATTCACCATTATTTGGCTTGTAAGTGATCCCTTTTCGTTATAGTAACGCTTAATGGAATTAATGTTAATTCCCGAAGAAAAATGTTCTACAAAATTACTTAGATTTAGAGTTAGGTCAACTATTTATCGGCTACACATTAAGCTCTTAAAATTTATCTGCACTGTTCTGTAACTCCAGATTTGCTATTCTAATATCGGTAATAAACTTTCTAATGATTTGTTTGTTTTAGACACAAGCAACACGAACCAGGATATAGTACCAACAAATATCCAATCAACTTGAATCTCGCAGAGATAGGTTGACGGCATTTTCTACTAAATTCGCTAGTCCACAATTTGGCTCAGGGCAAAACGTCAGGCGTTGGGTAACCGCGGTCGAAGCCTGTACCAGCTGCAACATAGAGGTGAGAACCTTGGACATGGCACATAGAGGATAATGTGTAGTGTATGCTATATATTGTATATATACACATATACATATTGATTGTTTTATAATTTATGATCTTATTAGATTACAGCTTATGCACCAAGACGCTTACATGAAGTCAACAAATGACTTCATGTAAGCGTCTTGGTGCATAAGCTGTAATCTAATATTGTTTAAATAATTAAATTAATGAAATATCTTGAATCCTGACACAAAAAAAGTTACAAAGTATAGTCATAAATTTGTGGTTTCTGGTTATCCATTTTTTCAATCATAAAAATAGTACCACCAAACATATTACCAACTGTAGTACTAATAGACCTTGATCAGTAGTTAATAATTAGTTTGAGTGTTCAGCAACAATGTAATGATAAATAATAACAGAAATCGAAATAATAGTTTTTTTTTTTTTTGCTTGAAATAGTGTATGAACATACATCCATAGAGAGGCGTAACTTAAGTCTGTAGACTGTCGTATAGTAATTTAGTCCCATGTAGGTAATAATGGGCAGGCCTGTTGCCATCATCCAGGCACTTTTGGTAATCAGATGGTAACATTTATTGAATGTTGAAAAGAAAGAAAGGATAGAATTCGAAGAATATTGATTTTACAGGATGATTTGAAGTATAAGCAATAGTTCAAGCAAGTCAGGATCGCGTAACTGTAACTAGAACTTGCTGGTGCCGGAAATTTCTAGTCCTTAACTGTTTAAATGAATGCTTGATATCTCAAAGAATACATACTTGGTAAAAAAGAAGAAGGCCTATTCAATATGGTTTAAAATTATGTACCAAGTTTTTAAGGAAGGTCTATTTGGTATAGCGCTACTTCGGCAATATATTTTAGGAAGCACCACACAAAGACTTTTCAGAACACATTCAAAAGAAAGCGCTAGTGAACTGCAATGAGGCTGAAGAGAATAAATACCTACATATGTATAACGTGCTTTGGTACATAAACCCTGCACAGTCCTCAGTAAAAAAACGTTTCTGTTGTACTACTAATATCAAGAGTGATTATACGTTCTATTACTCATTTTACGGGACCCGGGCCCTTGCAATCGCATAAACAATGCAATTTTATAATTTTATAAAATTTCTTGATGATCTTTTAAGCGGTTGAGGTGTGAAAAAGTATAATAAACAAATATCAACAGGAATAACTTAAATAACACTTATTGGGATAAAGTACTTTATTATCTTGAAGGACTACGTTTATGCAATGTTTAATTATTTTTAATAATATAATAAGTGATCTAATTAACTTTTCTCGCAATATATACGTAATAAGCAAATTGGTGCGCAGGTTAAAAGTATTAAAAACCGGCGGGCAGTTTTGAAAGTTTTAATGACGGTAGAAAAAATTCGGGAAGTATGTAAGGATGAAAGCAAATTGCTGGCTGTTTCACTGTCTCTACCAACCCAGAAGGCAAAAAGTCTAAAGCTGCTTTTAGCTTTAGCATTGGGTAATTATAAGGCACATCCAATACTTCTTACAGCTCAAGAACTCACCAACCATGTTCATCAGTCTGTTTCATTCGAAACAGTCTGTACTTAGACCGTAACTGGAGTAGACACAACAGACGCTAAGATTGCTGAATACGCTCCAACTTTGTTCGCCAGGTTTAGACATTTTGTAGTTATCTCATGTTCAACATTTTCACTGATAATACTGATTTGGGAAATGTATTAAGTACATGGGAAAGCTTTTATATACATATATATGATAATCTTCATTTGCGCTAATCATTTAACTCTGTAGTGTACCAAAATGTCTACGTTTGTGAACATGTCTATTTAGAAAGCTAAAGTAATTTTATAATAACTCAACTAATATTCAGTGGTCACTGGCATTTATATATTTGCTCTACGTCAAAAGTATCACATGTACTTTAGTAAGCACCCTGTTTTCCAGTATATAAACCAAGAGTCTTAAGTCTCGATTTGAAAATGTGAAAACAAGTTGCGAAAGTTTTAAAACAATTATGCAACACTATCTATACATTGCTTAAGCGACGAAGGAAAAGCGTTGTCAGGAAATCTACATACTTAAGACTTTTAACGATGGTTTTGTAGATATTCTAAAGAAAGTATTTTGAAATATTTTGCCTCGTGTAGATAAGACTGACATTGCTGCTGATGACCAATGATTCTTGCCAAGTTTATAATATCCACAATTGAATAAAAATTATAATGCCAAGCAAATAATTACTTATCAAAGTCGACTTTTCACAAAGTTAGTAGAGGAGAAAATTTCTTGGAGCGCTACTAGCAAATCAGTGCTTAACTCATCTAAGTAAGACATTCTTCTGAAACTTAGCATAGCAGCAAGTTTAAAGACATCTATTACGCCATTAAATGATATCTCTTTTGGTTCAGCAACGAAGTAATCAAGTGAAATGAGCTTGTAAGATGAAATTTGGCGGTCTTCCAAAACATCCGCGGCCACGCTACGCGTACTCATGTTTTTATTTAAAGCCTCTGGCTCGTTGTCCGTTTAGAATTTTAAGTTCAACTCAATTTTAAAAGCTAAATATTTTGTTGGCAAAACATTGTCACGCGTACATACTCGTACATATACAGAGACATTATATTGTGTGTTTTATAAATATAGCATCTCTTTCATGGAGACACTTTTAAGCATCATGGAAATATTTAAAAAGCTGGTTGAGTTCATAAAACACATGGTGATCTAAAAATCTTGTGTCTGCCCGGAAACCCTCAAGTATTATAGCACCTCTATTAAATTAAAGAAAAATGCAATTAGGAGTACTTATAAAAAAAAGATTTGCGTAAGTAACAACATTTCAAGAGACTTGATTTAGAATCAACGCGTGACTGATTCTTCTGCGTTCCAGCGAGTCCAGTTTTCATAATGTGCATGGTTTTTATTGGTGTGTCTGTAAATTGTTCATGCGCATTTACGGCCGAGTATTACAGTCTGAATGCCATATTCTAAGACCTGGGTTCAATAAACTTTTATGAAATTGATATAAGTCGGTAAAAATTTTAAAGGCAAATATTGTTGATTAATTTCCTGAGGATAATTTTAGCCGAGAGTATTCTCATCTTTATATTTTTTATAGTACGTGATAGTTAATAATGCTAAGGCTTGCTAATGCTCGGGTTAGCGTTGGTAAGTAAATGCACTTAATCTAAATCTCTTGTCTTCATTTCCATCCATGTCTATCAGCTTAAATAGCCGCTATTAACATTTTTTTAAGTATTAGTTTGATTGTACTACTGCGGCTACATGTGCCACGTGCGCAGTGGAGAAGTGAATGAATAACGTTCCTAATGACTACTACGTTACATCGCTAATGTAATTTCTTCAATTGACATCCACATCCTACAGTTCCTCTTCATATATATTTTCGAATACAGTACAAATAAGAGCAATTTAAAAGCAACCATAACATTTGCCACTTACCATCATGTGATCCGTCGGCGCGTTTGCTCACTCATATTGATGCGACCTCCACATATAGCAGAAACATACAACAACACCATCTAGCCAAGACAAGCTACGTAGCAACTACTTAAATGACGTGGGATGATCCTGAATCGCGATAATACAGTTCTTGTGCCAATTAGTATATATACAACTTCCCAACATCTACCGTTTTAAGAATGGTAGAGCCATACTCAGAAGAGTGGTACAGCCAAGCTTAGGCACGAATAGGCCGGCTCGAACGTTGCGATACCACGGCCTCACAGAAAACCGGTTGTGAAGTAACGCTTGCGATGCATTTCCCTGAAAAGAGTGAGGTTTCCGGAAGCCCAACACCACTCTCCTATTTCCTATCCCCTCACCCCTCTCTTCTCTTTCCCATCTCTTTATTCCAACTCTCTTCTTTTGCCCTCCCCGCATCCCCCTAACCCTCATCTCCCTCAAAGGCGGGCAGCGCACTTATGAATCTTAGAGTTGCAGGTGTTCATGGGCGGCGCTTCCAAGTTTTTATTGATAGATATAATGGAAAGAAACTTCCATACTGATGTTTCTTAAATTCAGCACAAATATATTTTATGTAAGTAATAAGTATGATTACTATGGTACGTATTACGTAAATTAAGTCTTATTATTGTTAACTGGGTGTTCTTTGGACACTAAAAACTCCAAGACTCGGGACAACTCTTTATGTATCAAATCACAAATTATTGTCCTGTATGGGAATTTAACCCACGACCTTCGGTTTAGCAGTCAGGGTCACTAACTACTAAACCAATAGTCAATTATTAAATAAGGATACCAAAACTCTGCCCTGCCTTTTATGTCAAAGAGACTCATTGTTACACGTGAATTAAAAAGTATAATGTACATCATAAAATTCCCGAAAGGCAAGCATCTTCACTCTTATTAACTTTAGATTGCAATAAATTAAAGTGCGCTATACGTTTATAGCTGAATTAAGAGACGTTACGTAGTATCAAGCCACATTGTAGCATAAAATCTTTTACTCAAACATATCTGAACCTTAAGCGTCTAGTAATAAGAGTGAGGGTAGACGCAAAGATATGCAAAAGAGATCGTGTTTATGGAACGGTTTAGTAGGAAAATATCCCTTTTTTATGAGCTAAGAATGGCAAAGCTTATGTATGCTTATATTAATATTGTTTATTCCGTCGTAAGCAAGGTTTTATATCTGTTACGGGAATAGTCACTTTATAATGTTTTCAGCAAAGCCTATAATGTACTTGATTCTAGACTTGAATATGATAGTTGAACTTCAAGAAATATGTTTGTAACTGTCTGGAGAATTTGGGGTATAAAAGAAAGGTATCGTTTTTAGTGGGTGCTGGTGGTGACGTATGGACGATTACTTTTGACAGTTCTTGGGTGTTATATGATGGATAATAAAGAAAGATTTCTGAGATGAATAGTACTATTTACAATACAACAACGTTAATAACTAGTTTTCTGAATACGCATTTTTTTTTGAAAAATCAAACACATTTTAAGGAGTTTTTAATTTAAAAATCAAATAAAACCTTTTGAATAATGTTGTCCATGCTGTCAGTCAGTGACGTATTCCAACTCATTGATGAATAAATAAACACAAAACATACATACAAACAATCACGCCTAAATCCACGAAAAGGGAAAGCAGATGTGTATTATTAGGGGGCAATCTTTTTGCCGGTAACCGGATACTGTATAAGGCATATCTACTAACCTTACCTTAAAACCCATGGGAAGCGATGGGTTATACTTATTCTTTTTGAAATTTAAAGAGCAATATTTAAGCGCAAATTGACCGTCTCAACTGGAGTAATATCACATTCTAACAGAAAACGGTTATAAAGCTATGTTTACACTGTCCTTTGCCTTGCAGGTGTCCATGGGTGGCAGTAATCTCTTACCAACAGGTGGCCCGTCAACTCTTTTGGCGATACACCATAAATAAGAGTAGCTTTATACAATACCAGCTAGTATTATATTAAGTTTGTGACATTTTTAAACAGGTCTCACCCGAACCGAGTTCTGTTAATTTGTTTAAAAGTCTTGTGGCGTCGACGATTTCAAAGCCAGTTAACGAAAATTAGGCTCAGAATTCAAACGCACAGCGGCTGTTTTACGGCTAAATCGCCTGCCTATGTTGTTACCTCGATTTTACGGATGAACCGTTATTGTGGCATTAACCGGTTATATTCAGGAGCCTGTTTCACTTTAAATACTTAGATACGCAAATTCAGTCGTACAAAATTTCAGTGGGTAATTTGGCACTGTTGTCACTTTTCGTGAAGTTGTTTATTTTTAAAAGTAAATAATACTGTTTTTTTTTTTTATATAAATTTGGTACAATAAGCGAGGCCATGATGTCCTCATGAATTAACTGCCAAATTTTATGAACCATGTTATGAATGAATAGGAAAATATAATTTATAAACGGTTATACTTTTTACCCGATGAAGAGAGGAAGTTTATATTGTGGTCGCTCTTTTTAATGACTTTTTGAATATCTAAATAAAGCTATTATAAAAAAAAGGTGTGTGCTATCACCCACGCTGTTTCTACTGCATATCAATAACATGCTGCAGATTAGCAGCATCCATTGCTATGCAGACGATAGCACGAGTGATGCCCTTTACACCGGCCGCGCTAACATTTCTCTGGTTTCTCATTCTGCATCTGGGATTCGCGTAGGCGTTGCTACCAGCTGCGTCAAGCCATATGCCAACCAAGGCGAAATCGTGAACAGATCTTCCCGCATGATCGGTTTTGCGCGAACCAAGCCATTCGGCGTGATGGGCGTTAAAGTCACCAAGAATCACAATCTCTGCCGATGGGACCTGCTGGAGCACTGAGTCTGTAGCCATTTGGACGTGGTCGATGAGTCGGTCCGTTTCGGCATCACCGCTATGGGACCTGTAGAGGCATAGGTAGATGCGGGGATGGTCGTCGCCGTCTACACGTAGCCATAAGATGGAGAGGTCCCTACCTTCAAGATTGCCGAGGCGGCGAGAAGTGATATCATCTCTAACGTACACGCATACACCAGCCTTAGGAACAAAGGAGTGTTCCAGTCCGTTCCCAGGGTAGCAGAGGCAGGATGTGTCCGCTGGAGATGATATCTGCGTCTCGGTTAAAAAGAGCAAGGCCGGCTTTGCTGTCTCAAGGTGGTGGTGGACAGTGTCGAGGTTCGAATGTAAGCCCCTGATGTTACAAAAATTCACGGTAAACGTGACAGGGGGTGCCATGGTATGCCTTCTCTTGCCTTTTAACAGCGCTATCATTAGGGGGGGTGGGGGATTTTGGGCCTCCGGAGACCTCACTCATTTCGGGGAAATGCAACGCAAGCGTTACTTCACAACCGGTTTTCTGTGAGGCCGTGGTATCGCACCGGTCGAGCCGGCCCATTCGTGCTTAAGCATGGCCACTATAACTGATCCAATTTTTATCCTTATTTTCTAGTTCTGTTTCATTCCTTTCTCATACTGCTTTTTCTTTAAGACAAGTCCCGTATTATGAATAACTCATATGTCACGGTACTTAAGACACGTAAAAGCAACGAACACAAGGAAAACCCAGACTCGTGACAATGATTTTTGGAATACACACACTTTGTCTGACGTGAACCCGCATGAACTCACGATCTCTAGCTCAGCAGTCAGGATTACTAGCTAGCATTCACTAAACGAATAGACCAAGGCTTATTAATGGAAACATTAAACGATGGGTCACTTCCTAATAATATTACGATTCAATCGCAACATTATTCGGAAGAGACACATCAGCGATGTCGTAAGACAAAAATATATTGGGCCTCAGTATAGAAACATTGTATTTATTTCCAACAATAAAGCAACTATCAGTTGCTACACAGCACTTACTTAGTTTTATGGCTCCTGTTCTTAGTTTCATTATATTGTTGCATCAGTTTATAGTTTACTCGCTGTTGTTTTGTGATTAACTCATACATATTATCGATATAAGTATTAATATTATCCTCTATGTAACTGAATAGGGTCACCGTGGGTGTCGTAAAAGGCTAAGGGACGAATAAGAGTGATTTAAAAATCAGACTGGTCTCTATCAGACAGTTATACAGTACCCGGATGACGTTAAAAGTCTTGCCCTCTATTACGTCAGTGGGACAAAATCATGGTTAGGTAAAAGTGGGACTTGGCGCCCTATCATCATCATCATCATCATCATTCAACCTATCAGTCCATCTGGCTGGGTGGCTTCCTACCTTCCTTTTACCTATTCGCAGGCACCACCCTTAGATCCGTTTGCTCCAACGGCTATTGATCCATCGGCAGATGTGGCCAGCGCATTGCCACGTCAGTGGTCGTATGCTTACACTGCGACCTTTGTCGATAACTTAAGTTCTTTTTCGGACGGTCTCATTCCGAATTTTATCTTTTAAAGAAACTCCAAGCATGGCTCGCTTGATGGCCTGCTGAGAGACTTTAAATTTATGGACTAGCCCCACCATTAGTGTCCACGTCTCGGTACCGTAGGTCATAACGGGTAGGATGCAATTCGATTTGTAGGTCATAACCTGCGGCCGGTATAAATCCGAATCCGAATATGATACAAGCGATAGAGGATCCAGAGTGAAGCTACATCTCTACGCAACGCCAAGGTGTCAAGCCGATCAATTTCTTGGCAGTCGATGATGCGAGTCACTCTCCGTTGAATGCGGTCAAGATCGAGAAGCTGGTACTGGGGTGCACCTGCATAGGTAGCATAGAGATGAGAACAGTATTTCATGGCGGCCGAACCGGCACCTTATAAACTTATAGATATATTTTGTCATTGTAAAGCTGTATTGTACATTAGGACTTATTATTAATAAATATTGTGCATATCACGCCTGTACTCAATAAGGGGTAGACAGAGGTGTAATTGACGTCCAAATTATAATTTAGCACAATTTCAGTAATAGGGGCAAGCCTACGGTCATCATTCGGGGATTAGTTTACTTTTGGGTATTAGATGGGAAAACTTTTCATATATTGATGGGAAAGAGAGGATAGAAAAAAAGAAAGGAAAATTACTTATAAAGATAGATTGGAAGTATCAGCAATAACTCAAGTCAAGGTCGCATACCTATAACTCGAACTGTCTGTTAATTACATCCTCTATAATGTTCTAATATATTCTTTATAAATACCATTAATAAATACTGAAAAAGTAAAAGTATTGGTAACGTAGGACAAAGAAATATTCATATTTTAATAAAACAGATACACTATAGATTGAAAATACCTAGATACCCCAAGTTTCCCCGTAATTTATTTCCTAATTAAAATTTTTAGTTGTAGTCTTAGTCTTTTTAATCTTTCCTGTGCCGATCGGTAAAAGCCTGGAATTCTCTACCAGCGCACGTGTTTCCTTCCCACTTTGATCCCGGGTCTTTTAAGCGGGGCGTGAAAAAGCATCTCACCAGGCCGCCATAGTGTAGGTCACCATGCTGCATTGACTAGACATGCAATGAGGATGGTGACCACCACTCTTTGACTCCACCTATTGCTTTCCATCAGGCAAAGTGGAGTCACTATGGTAGGCTAATATAAAAAAAAAAGATCCAATTAGATGTGCACAATCAATACCTCTATTTAATTTTTGTAAATCTGTAAATATCATTAATATTTATTATTATTATTCCTTTTCGGATTCTGCAATCTATCGGCGTTTGTAGATAAGACTCCTATTTAGGTTTTTTTTTTATACTATAGGTGACAAACGAATAGACGGATCACCTGATGGTAATTACAACCGCCGTCCATGGACACCTGCAACTCAAGAGTCGTAGGTTTGTTCAGCCAAAATATCGACTTTTAAAATTATATTTAAAGTAATTAATTTGATGCAGAATTTTTAATAAATTTCGTAATAATAAATCTTAGTTAGTAAATTTAATTTTATACTATTTAAATCGAATGAGTTTATTTAAATAACGAATACTTAATATTGTACAATAATATCACAGTTATAAAATACAGTGTTAATAAAGAAAAACCTGGTGCATTTGAGAAAATATTTATCCTTAAGCGAAAATATAAAATCTTCTCTAGCGTCTTTAATTTCATCACAAATTACAAAGGTAAATGAAAGAAAAATACCAATTTCATTGTTATAGAACATGAAAAATATACAAAGAAAATAAAATCCAATAAAATATTTCACAGAAAAGAGACGTGTGCGGCGATTGAACCAAGGTTTTTATTGTCGAATATGACACTGACACCCTTCGCATGTAGCCAACAGTCAAGTCGTTCAAATAGAAAAATCGATTCGATCAGTCTACGCTATTGTGTTCGTTAAATTTGATTTTTAAAAGTAAATAATAAATAAGATGAGACGTTTTATGATAGTAACAGAAGTTCAGTCCATATACATATATTATAAGGCTTCAAAATTAAGTATGACTAGATACGTATTAAATTGTAATATACATTCATCATCATCTCCTTACCCTTGTCCCAAATTGATTTAAGGTCGGCGCAAAGTGTATATTGCAAGAGAGTTTTGGCTAGTTTGTGCGGGTAGTGGAGATAGGTTTTCCCCTCCACCCGCTAGTAGCCAACCACGAGGAGGAGACATCCTGGTTTGCCTGGACGCTTCCTAATTGAGAGTTACCTGCGCTTTCAATAACCGGCGCTAGAAGAAGTCCGGATGTCCTTACTAAAGGTGCTCCCGGATTCCTCCTATATCATGCGTAGTATGGCATACGGTATGGTTTTAATTGGTCCGATTCCAATAAGAAGAGGCTACTAGAATTCCTTACTATTTCGACCTTTTCTTATATGTAATATTAACTTCATTCTATTTTTTAAATTAACTTCATTCTTCAATATACTTAAAATTTTCTGATAATCGGTGTCTATCAGAGTTTGCCACCTATAACGGCTTTGATAAATAGTGAGACTAATTTATAATTAGCAAAATATGGGCATTTCATACACCTCCGCCTTTCCCATCAGTGACAAGGGAACGTGACTGTATGTATTTATGTATCGTAGTATCGTATACAAGCAAAAAGTTATATTTAATATATTGAGCATTCGGCAAAAATTACAGAACAACCCGCTCATAAATATATCAACAAATATAAAACACATTACAACGAAGCTGAAACCCTACTTATTCCACACAATAAAAGCTTTAAGATACCCAGTGAGTTCGTCGCCTCACAATCCGCTTAGTGTAAATGTATATCAGCTATATTGTATACTTATATCTTTAGCTTTCACAACTCATAATGTCATATTAAAGATGCTTGTTGAATTATAATGAGGGCGTTGCTTTTGTTCGCTGCTCTGCTTGCAGTGTAGATGGATTTAAATTGAATTATGAGTAACGTTATGAGCCGGAAAATTTGTGAGTGTGCTAGTTTTATTATATTTGTTACAGCATAGCGCTTAAACGGCTATTCAAATTTGCATGAAATTTTGAATTTCAACATCTTTCGCAGCCGTAAGTGTGATAATCGCCTTTGAGTCTGTCAAGGGATGTGGGAATGCGGAGAGGGAAAGAGGAGAGGGACGATGAGGGGAAAGGAAAAGAGGAGTTGGAAACCTCAATAATTTCCGGGAAATGCAACACAAGCATTTCTTCAAAACCGGTTTTCTGTGAGGCTGTGGAATCGCACTGTTCGAGCCGGCCTATTCGTATCTAAGCATGGCTCTACCGCGATACACACAGTTCTTCGCTTTTGACTCCTACTGGCCATCCAAGTAACGTTCGCTTTATATATTTGTTTTGTCATTGATTAATCTTAACATTAGCTTTGCAGTTTTCGTCACTATGTGCAATAATGCAGTCCACACTCATATCTACATTTCTCTTTTATCACCTACTTCGCAATGATACTTATGCACACTTGCAATGACACGAATATTCTAAAGTTAAAATAAAAGAAGACCATAAAATATAAACTTTATATTTCTTATACTTTCTGTACAATGTAATACTAAAACGTATACATTTGAAATGGTTTCATTATCGTGTGGTACAATTCTACCAAAAGTCTTTATACTACGTGTAAGCTTTCTTGCACATTATTCATCCATTATTTAAATAGACAATATATGAAATATTTTTTTTTTGTATGTTTTTGTGTCATTATATTTTCTAAAAAAACTTTTTTGCTATTACAAAAATGTATTTTTTATTAATTTAAATAATTATATGAAAAGAAGAAACTATATACCATTACTACTTTATTAATAGCAAAAAGATATAAAAATTATAACCACAATCAAATGTATAAAAAGATTTAGCAAAAAAAAAGTGAGCCTCATTGCTGCCTGTTTATTTCCTGACAAATGTTACAAATACATATAACACTTGGAACTTCAATCTTATACTCAAATAATAATTAAACTTGAATGTAAATTTAGAAAATGTGCCAGAAGCGAAAAAGCTGGCTATAATGAAGAAACGAACAGAAACTGCTCTATATGCACAGGACGGCAGCTATCTGCCGTGCCTTTACATCAATTTTTCTTTATTAACCTTAAAAATTGCGTAAAACTACACACTTCTATAAAATGAGAACTTGACTTTAATGTTTTATAATTTAACTTGAACAAATAAACGGTAAGTGAATAACCACCACCTTTGTGTAATACAATATTGAAACGTTACACATCTCTGAATTTGTGTAAATAAATTAATGATACTTATCGAAAATCGTTACATTCTAAACGATGGTTGTGTACTGTTTAATGTAAGTTATCTGGTAATATTATCATTTTATTACAATTAAAGATATTTATGCACGATGAAAATCGAACTCACAACCTCTGGCTTAGCAGTCAGGTTCCACAGACCAACAGCCCAGTCCAGATAACAAGGAATACATCAAAAATTTATAAATATTTTCAAATACCTCATTTGTTGTTTCTCATACTTGGTTTACCCATTACTGGTAATTTACTGAAGTTAATCACGTTACTATGTAGATGATTCTAGTGACTACGTGTTTACCGGACAATGGTTTTAGTATTAATTTTTACACCACTGCCCAGAAAAGAAGTGTCACCCTAATTTCTAAACATTTGGATGTTGTGTTGTGCACATCTTATTTTTTTTATAAATGAGGGTTTCTGTATTTTGTCATTTTCAATTAAAAAAAAAAAACTAAAGTTTAATTTGTTTATGGTACAGCAGAGATTTTCTTTTTTTTAATTTGTTCCTTGATAAATAACATTTATTTTACAGACCCAGTGACCCACTCACAATAAAAATAATACAAAATATATAGGAAAATACAGCATCGCGTACCTAAATATATTCAAGCACGTCGAATAGAATGCAAGAACGATGAATAATGTACTTAGAAAGACGTTAGCAGAATGAATTCAAACATTTCTTAGTCATTAATCTTGTCTTGAACAAAGGAAATAAATGAATATATCCGTCTTCAGTTACCAACGAATTCTTTGTTTTATTCTTTGGTTTTTTGTCTATAACCGGCTTAAAATTACTTACTTATCTAATTTGATTCTTAAGTTATTTTATGGAAAAAAAAACAACGGTATTTGTTCAGTACACCAGTTAATTGTATTGATCTTCAAGTAGTTGGTAAATTTGGATATGACGCCGATTTCATTAATGACTGTATCTACAAATTTTGAATTTCGAATCTATTGTTAATCTTGACAGCCCTGCTCTGACAACATCCGAACATAATACTCACTTCTGTTAAGTGGTCAATGTAATACAAATTTGTGATTTGATACTAATTCGAAATTCAAATTATTGGTGTTCTGGCATCAACTATAACCGTCCACATTATATTGTACATAATTAGTTTGTGTTCTGTTTTGAATGACCCAGAGCTAGTATGGGAGAGCAATGTTGATTCGGGTGGTGATTTCAGGCTGTCAAATTTTATATGTGCGTCATCTGTCAGAGTCATGGAGGACAATATCAGTTATGCAACCCCTCATATAATTGTTTTGTCACCTTTAAATGAATCTCTAACGATTTCATTTATATATTTATTATTATTGAATTCTTCCTGAATTTTATATTGCACGAAACGGATATGAATGCCAAGAGAAATTATCTACTAATCAACCCTAGGGTGCAGAGATAGGTGTATAATGAATGAATTGACAAGTAAGCTAACTGGGAAAACCTAATATACATAATTAATTATGACGTATAATAAATATATGTATATACATAGAAAATAGATTTATCACGTCATTTTGCAACTTGAAATTACCACCCGAAATTCGCCTTGCCTCCCGTACTATAAGATGTTAAAGTTCGCATTTACACGTAATTAATTAAATTAATTTCATAAATGATAAAAAAATATAAACATGTTAAATTTGAATTCAATTACATATTAAATTCATTCTTTCTTTTTTTGTTTTGAAATAAATTGGGAAAATCAAAATATAATTAAAAACGAGTCCCTTTAATAAATACAACCACATCACAAATATCAGTTTTCATCACAATGCGACAACCGCGTAGGTAGGTATTAATATTTATAAGGTCCTTCTGATTAATCGGTGAGATGTATCTATTAACTAATAAACTACTATGGAAATTCACTCAGATATACATATTATACATATGTATATGTATATGTACACCTTAATACCCGTATTATGTTAAATGGCAACTAATGTTATCTTAAACATTTTTATTATTTTTGGTTCATTTGTAAATAGTTCTCGATTTGGTACATAAGCTACTCCCGATTATATGTTTTAATATAAATCATTCCGATAATCAAAACTTACAATTACCTCTAACACGAACACTTTCTTTGTAATATTTACAAATCAATTTATTAAATAATTATTATTAATAAGTAATAAGAAATCATAAAAGTTAAATTATCACTATAAATAATACTGTCACATGCATACATACTACCTATATTTAAAATTTATTTAGAATTCTAAATTAATTAAATATTAAACATTTTATGCCATTTCATCCGCATATGAAACTTTATTAAATACTTCAATGTTATAAATAAATTTACTTAATAGTATTAATATCTCGCATTTCTCTTTGAATAACGATTCATTCAAAAATTAAATATTATAAATTTCGTCTGAATATTTTAAAACATAGTTGTCATTCACGAAATTAAATGAGATACAAAAATTATATTCGCATATGTATAAAGCTTAGTTCACACTGTGATAAATGCCTGCGATTTATTACACTTGATGTAGTATTGCGTTTTATATTATTATATCACTCTGTATATGGGCTCACGTATTGCGATTTACTTGGTAATTTTGTAATGGTGCTTATACTATTTGAAATGCGTAATAATGTGTGCTGAATGCTGATATATTCTGAAAATGATCTGTAATATATTGTATTAATTTACGTAATTCGTTGTGAGATATTGTATTATTATTTCGAGTGCCACGGATATATTAAGATGTAAGTAAGATGAGCTGTATATTATTATAATAATAATATATTATATTATTTAATTCTAATATTTAATTAACTATTGCCATTTGCTTTTTTGTGAGTAATTAAGATTATATTTTTATAGGAGACTATATATTTTCGATTCTGTCTCATTATTCAAGTCTGATTATCATATTATATTATATTGTATGAATGCAGAGTTGTGCAGCGAGCTAAGCTCGGAGTTCTTTTAAAGTGTTAAATTTGCAAAGAGGTCTTTGTCAAAGAACCAAGTTACCGACATAGATCGCATAATAAGTACGGGAAAGTTGCAATGGGCTAGCCACATCTGCCGAATGGGCGACGCCTGTTGTGGAGATCGTGAATCGGTAAACGAAAGGTAAGATGCCGCTCTGCCAGGTACACACACACACAGGCCGATTCCGATTATCTAAAGAGGAGTGCTAGGATGGACTATATGTGGAAGGTAGAGTAACTGGTGCATTGACACACATTAGGGCAGGCCTATGTCCAGCAGTGGACTGCATCAATCAATCAAGTAGCTTGATTGATTGATGACTGCCACGATAGGTTTTTAGGGTTTACTTTATAGCATAAAGTGTAAAAACTCATTCTATTAACCGATATTAGCACGAAAACAAACATTCAATTAAACGAAGATAAATTAATTATTGCATATTTAAAATAAAAGTATTAAAATTTATTGAATAATTATGTATAAAACTACACAATCTTGCACTCAATAGTAGAGCCTGCTATGTGTTGAGAATATTCAAATCACTATAGTAAGCTTTTATATGGTGTATGATGCAGTGTTTCTCAAGATAATAAATCTTTCAGGGGTTATCACAGCGCGAACTATCTCGGGTGATATTGTACCATCATATTTTCAGTAAGTATGTTAGATGTTCTATGACATAGTCACTTTTAATATAAATTGCTAATAGGAAATCCATTTGTACACAGTATGTAGGGTACAGACTTAACACTTAAAATCTCTCAAATGATTAGAAAAGAGCTCATCAGATTTTATTGAGTTCATATTCATTTTTTAAATAAATAGACGTACCAAGCCCTAGCTGAGTGCCATAACAATACTTATTTCGAGTGTAGTAACTCACCCAAAAGCAAATATCAGAAACTGGACAGATAGTAATGAACCTGATTTTTTTATTTAACTTTAGAAATTTTAGTATCAGTTAGTAGGTAGATCTCTTCACATTGCTAAAATTTCTGTTTTGACTACGAAATATGATTTCAGTAAATAGTAAAGGTACATTTAACCAAATTTACATAACCATTTACAATTCCACTTGAACATTTATTAGTGATTTTATTCGAAACATAAAATCTGATAACTTATATATTTTTCACATAATTTAATGTTTAAACGCGCCAAAATATGGTTAAAATATTCTTGCAATTACTTGCGATTTATTTGAAATAGTCTTGTGAAACTAAAACGTTATAATTTGCAAACATCTATCAAGTCTATGAATTACAAAATATTTCTTAAACGGTGCTCTTAAAATGGATCGTAAATATGAAACCTCTTAGGAGTTTCATTCTCCGGTAGGCTTTCTCTTATTTTTACGCTTATCGTATTTAATATGTTTATGAACTGTGTTGCTTCACAACTTGTACTTTGATTCATGAATCAGTTTGTGTTTCAATAGTATCCCATATGTCTTGTTAACGCAGTCTCTTGAATTTCGTCCTCGCTTCTACTTGAATCTGTATCAGCTGCAACAAAATGGTCAATTTGATTATTGCATTTGGCGTTCTAGTTACTATCATGTGGTTTCGGATTCAACCCGTCACAGGTCTTAAGATAAACATTAAGCTTAGGTGGAGTAGTTTAAAAAAATTGTTACAGTTACTAGTAACTCATTACTATTATAAATTAAATATTTAGAGAAGTAGATATATGTTATTCAACCATGCTATTAATATTATTATATTAATCGCGCATTTAAATATTGAACTATCAATGGATCTAGATGAAATTAGGTACAGAGAGTTTGTTAGTCTGGAATACATACTTGGCTACTGTTTAAAAGTAATAAAAAAAGGGTAAGTTTTCACAGTCAGAGAGCCATACTTAGGTGCGAATGGGAAATAGGAAGACTCGCACGACTGGAGTATTACCACGGCCTCGCAGAAAACCACCAGACAAACAATATATGCATTGTATTAACGAGTTAGTGGGGGTACGGAGGCCCAACTTTCCTTCCCTCTTTCCTCTCTCCTCTCTCCACTCACTTATAACCCTCAAGAGCGGTCAGCGCACTTACGACTTTCTAATTGGAGGTGTCCATGGGCGGTCGTTGTCACTTACCATCAGGTGACCTGTCTGTTCGTCTGAACAGAAACGGAAAAAGGAGTCAGTTCACAATTTCCACCTAAAAGAAGTCGCTGGCAATAAGATAAGATAAGAATACGACTCTTCACTTCCACGCAGATACAGATTGCAGTTGTAACTTACCATCAGGTGACCTGTCTGTTTGTCTTTCCCCCCAAATTATAAAAAATGAATAATCTGTATCTTGCACCAACAAAGCAATATATAAGAACTTATAATTTTGTGATAACAATATTATACCAAAAAAGTATCATACATTCTACAGTAATTTATTAACAACTGAAGGTGACGAGGAGAATGCAAGTGTTGATGAGGATTGAATGTATGTAAGTACTTGATGAGTACACCATACTGTTTAAATTATGTGATTTTTAATTACCAATTAGATGTTTTCTTATCTATTAAGAGTAACAATTTTATGTGCAATCTTGGTTTAAGAAAAAAGTATAAATATGTATAATACACGAAGTCGAACTAAGTATATGTTTTTATTCTTTTTGTTTTAATTATATGTTTAATTAATTATCACACAATTACAAAATTTTATCTAGAAATATAAAATCAACATGTATTATAGCTCAACGTAAATTTAAATGATACGCTTACTTGTGTCACAGGTTAATGTATAGTAATTTAATGTAAGTATAGGTTAGACGTTTGTAATATGTAAAATATTATTGAGGAATTACCAGCACATACGGCTAACTCGCGCTAAATCAAAGTTTATAAATAAAGTAAATAATAAAGAAAAGTAAATATGAGAAAATATAATGAATATATAAACTATTAAATATACAAAGTGGATATGCACAATGTGCGACCTTATCGCTAAAAGCCATTTGATACAGGCAACCTTTTAATAGCAATATTTCTGCTAAAGGATTAAAATATAATATATATATAGTAGTTTGGTGCAAGACAGTGTAAAGAGGAGGAGAAATGTCAATTAAGTTGTAACTTTAAGCTATAAAACTAGGTAATTCTTACTTATAAACATATATTATATATACAGATATGGATATATTATATCATGTGCGTCTCAGGTATATCATAGAATGTGTCTATATAGGAGTTTAAATAAATAATATATTTCAGTCTTTCTCTCACCAAAACCTTTACCAATTTTATTTTACTTCACATTAGACGTTTAAATAGACTTGACTTAATTTCTGCTGTTAGAGGGCCTTCTGTCAACATAAAAGGAGTTGAAAACATTCACGATCATCGTGAAAAACTATTCTGGTGTAAAACTTGATTTCAATTTTTTTTTTTTTATACAAAGGGGGACAGACGAACAGACGGGTCACCTGATGGTAAGTGACACCGCCGTCCATGGACACTTGCAACTCAAGAGTCGCAAGTGCGCTGCCCGCCTTTGAGGGTGATGAGGGATGGGGGATGCAGGGAGCGGAAAGAAGAGAGGAGGGAGGAGGAGATGGAAAAAAGGAGAAAGGAGAGAAAAGGGGGGATAGGAAATTGGGCCTCCGGAAACCTCACTCAATTCGGGGAAATGCAACGCAAGCGTTACTTCACAACCGGTTTTCTGTGAGGCCGTGGTATCGCACCGATCGAGCCGGCCCATTCGTGCCTAAGCATGGCTCTACCACTGAAAAAAAGTAAATAAGTACAATATGAGTCTTACCGTGAGGCCTAGTGTCCAGAGCTAGAACAGCCAAAGGTGCATCTTCTAGTACCCCTGACCATCGGGCTGCTAAAACTCTAGAGCCCCTGTGCCCTCTCACTACTACGGTAGGCATCACGTTGGAAGTCATTGACGAACCGCCATACATCGAGACACCAACATTTCTTCTCAGTATGGTGCTATATGGTGATGTAAAGTTGATTAAAAGAATGAAATAATAATAAATAAAGTTTATGTTGATTTAATGAAATAAGTTTATGTTCATTTCAAGTCTAATGAGCCTGTCTTTTGTTTATGTCTATATGTTACTAGATTTAATTAAATAGCAATAACTACCATTCAATATTGTATTACTGCTAATTTGCATGCTGTGGTTTCTGCTAATTGATGGAGTCTGTGGATATCCAAAATCAATACATATAATAAAATTCTGTTCATTATAAATATTGTCTGTATGTTTGACGTGACGTTAACACTACTACGGGGCGTTGAATGCAGTTTTAACATTATTTTTTTGCTAGAAGTTTCAATTAAAATATATGTACTTCTACTATATCTGCTTATACAAAAATATAGGTTTACTTGACTCTAAATTCTACAAAAATCATTAAGAGATTTAAGAGACAATGACTAAGAGTTTTATTTGGAGTAATTATTATAAATTTCAATTATTGATATATACACATATACATATATTTCAATCTCCTTTTCTCTTTCTTTTCTTTTTTATCTCTTTCACGAAATTGTCTTTTTCATACTTTAGTATACAAATCTCCCTTAAGACGTTAAGTTTTACCTTTGCTCAGAATCCCTTGGCCGACTCTTCTTCTTGCACATGACTATCATAGCGACGCACAGCGTGGTCAGAATAGTTAGTAGCACTAAAGACAACACGGCACCAACTAATAGTGCCACACTGTTGTCAGTGACAGCGGGTTGCTGTGGTGGCGCTGGAGTCATAGTTTGAAGAGAACCTATTAGAGCAGAGAATGAATAATGAATAATATTCGTACTTTTCTACCCGTTTGCGTCTTTTACTAGTATTTTTATATAAAACGGCTCCAGTCCTCTAACTTTTAAACTTATTTTAATGAAGAAGTTGAGGAGGAGAGGAGGGGAGGTTGTGGAGCAGTTGGGCTTCATATACAATAACTCACTCGGCCAAACAATGCACGCATTGTTTGTCTACCGGTTTAATTTAATCATTCGTAACCGAGCATGGTTCTCCCACGTATACTTACAATACTCTCCAAGATACAATCCGTTATTCATCAAAAAAGTCCAATAAATAAACTTCACTTGCCAGGTCTATCCAAATCATCAGTAGTTCTAATTGACACGCTATGCAGTGCTGCAGGTCTAGGAGATCTTCCTCGTGGTGTTTCGGCGTAAACTAGCAATGTATAGCGTCCAGGAGATAAAGCATCTAATGCAAACTGAGGCTTATCGTTCCTTACTCGGTACACAGCTTCGGTGAGACCAAACCCCGACACACCCTGGCGGAACAGACAATTTTGTATAATATCGACCAAAACTCATAAATTCAAGAAAAAACTGATTAAATCAAAATATAATTATGCTTGTTGATATTTCGATTATAAATAATTAAATGATCAATGATTAAATTTCTTGATTATTTTTTGTTAATATAATTGAAAATTATTTCACTTACCTAATTTATTCTCAACGACAACAATCATATGGGTTCAGTATAAATAAATTGAATGGTTTTTAAAACAACAGTAGGAATACATTCTGCGGTACAACATTCTGGTTCACACAATGTTAAAAAAAAACAAGCAAACTCAATATAAAAAATATCAGTGATCCGTTAGAACAACAAGAACCGCCTATGAATTAACTGAACATGCCACTCAATTCTATTGAGGTCTGAGGATTTCAAAGGATTTTTTTGTTTTTTTTTTTTTTTTTTTCAGAAACATTCAATGGAATAAAACAAAAAGATTAATGGAAAATAGTTCCTCGCTTTTATGAACAGTACGAGTTAAGGATTTATCAAAAAAAAATCTCTTGGTAAATATTTCTACCAGTTCTAAAAACGTCTTTGTCATCAATACTACGTTGACTTAAGTTTAAAATCATTGTATTTCTACAGTAATACAACATTGACATGACACATTTTCTGTTTCATTTTCTCTGTAAAATCAAACAATGTGTTATATATCTCTCTATCTATAAGATATAAAAATTAACCATTACTTATTACTATTATAGTTACAAATAAAGAACACATCACAAGATGACACTGAAGACATAAAAAAAAGTTATTTACAAGAGAATGGTGGATGCATGTCACAGTTAGCACGGCATCAGCCACGCTCACCTGGTCATTCATAGTGGAGATCTCATTGTTGTCGCTCGTTTCCGTTCGATGTCGTACCTCCAGTACTTCCAACAGAAATCGTTGTGGTAAACCTCCGTCATGGCCTGGCTCGCAATGCAGAAGTTCATTCTCTATCTCGCAGTTACTTGGCGGTTCCGGGAGCTCTGATAAAATACATGAAATTATCACAGTTATTTTTTTGGCGGCGATTCAATCATTGATCAGGAGTTCTGTTTAATTTTCACCAACCATTTGAGACAGGCCTTATACCACTTCTAATAACTCTTTCTTTACTTAAAAAATAAACCATTACCAGCAGGCATGATCCTGAAAAGACAGGGCTCCCGCTGATTGCCCACGTCATTGCTGGCCCAACAAGCAAGCCAACCAAGGTCTTCATCACTATCTATTGGCAGTCCATGAATCACTGTACTCGTAGAACCCATGACTGTTACATTTGCAGCAGGTATCTAAATAAAAGAAATTGTTTTTAATATATACTTCATATATTTTTCAAATTGAAATGTGTTAAAAATTAATACAATAATCGTATAATACATAGCTGCAGTAGTATAAACTGTGACACAGCCATTACATAATATTGCTAATCAACAACTTAGGCAATAATGAGATAAAGACAACACAACAAATAAAGCATGCAATGTTATGATTACGATTGTATGTGTGTGTGTGTGTGTGTGTGTAATATTGGTATCGCAGATATTAAGTACCACAGCACCTCTTAAAGATCTTAGCTTAAACATAATTAATTATTATTCGATAATCGAGATATATTTTACTGACAACACTTTCTCAAAATATGGGAGACAGTCTACTGCTAGTTTACTTCCCTACTATTTATTTTCTTTACTAGTTAAGTTTAACAGTGGTAGAGCCATGCATGGGCTTATTTGACCGGTGTAATGCCACGACCACACAGAAAACCGGTTGTGAAACAACGTTTGCGTTGTATTTCCCTGAAATTAGTGAGGTATCCGGTGGCCCAACTCCCCCTTTCCTTTTCCTCACATTTGCTCTCCCTGCCCTCCTCCCATTCCTCAAAAAGCCGGGCAGCGCACTTACGACTCCCGAGTTGCATGTGTCCATGGATGGCGGCTGTCAATTACCATCAGGTGACCCGTCTTTTCGTCTAAACCCCTATATAATAGGAAATAAAAAAAATAGCAAGGACTTATGTGCTTACAGGTAAAACATCCTTAGTGCCGTTATACGTCCAGTAGAATCTCAGCGGCCCAGCGTCACGACTTACAGGTGCCGTGACAGAACACCTCGCTCTGACTTCTCCACCAGGAGCACCTGCTAACTGCTGGATGACGTTGCCAGATGCACACTCTGGCCGAGCTGTGGAAAAGACATATGTTTATTGTCACTTGATTTGAGAGCCCAGAGATACTACAGCCTCAGTCTCATATATATCTGTTCTTTTGAAACGTATAATTATTGCACGTAAGTATAGATATATTTCCCATAAATAATTCAGATGGTGATTTTTGAATTGCTGCAGAGCGTTCTTTAAACTTAAACGTAATATCAATTAGTCCAATGAAATAAACATGATTAGAATGAGAAAATTATAAAAAAAATATGAAACACGATTGCACTTTCGCCTTCTTTTCTTTTTTCTGTGATTTTTTTTTTCATATTAGCCTATCATATTGACTCCACTCTGCCAGGTGGAAAGCAACAAGTGGATTCATTCCCACTATTAAGACAATTGACACTTAATAGCTCAAAATCCATGCAGCTTTTTAGGGTTTAGAATGTAATAAAAACATCAAACAAATATATACTATAACAGTCCCTCTTGCAGTCTGGTAAAAACTAAATTTAATATTATACTATAGAATCACACATACTCGTAATCATGAACAATCATAAATATTGTCTTGTCTTATATATACTATCCGCATTATGCATTTTAAACAATTTACTTACAAAGAACATTGAGTGCAAGGGGATCACTCAAAGCACTGCCTTCAGAGTTTCTTGCTCTACATCTGTAAACAGTTGAATGATGTCTCCGCAGTCCTCTAATAACCAGCTTGTTACTTTCAATAGATACTCCGCCGATAGGGTCGTCTCGAATCAGGTGAACCTAGGACAATCAATATAAACAAAATAATTTTGTTGTTTTTTTATAACTTTCTTGACTTGTATTTGTATACATACATATATTTCACTATCTAGGGTCGACCAACGGTTGTCTGTAAGAGATCGCAGACAGTGATAATACAGCCCATTTTATCACTACGTAATTAATGTCTCCTATATGAGTACATAACAATAAAGTATACTCTATAGTCTATTGATATGTACTCACGCCTATAAATCAATCAATAAATTTTTGATACCCATAATTTTGTCCTACTTACGTAATAGGGGGCAAGCCTATTGCTGTCACCCAGGCAATTTTAAACTGTTTATATATTTGATAGGTAACAGTCCAACCCCTTAGCCGCCGTTTACTTGCACATTAAAATATGGAGTGTCCCTGGTTTACGACATCGAAAACAAATCGCACGTCATTTGTAGGTTATAAATGACTGTGTATTTGTTCAATTAAGTTAAGTAAAACTTTATTTTATTTTTTGCAAAGAAACTAAGTAATTATTATAGAATCCTAGTTAACTTATATTCAGAGTCTAAAGACTCTGAATATTGCGACCTTATCGCTGATGAGTTCATTACCAGGTAAAGTTAGAAACGAAATAACTAAACAAAAACTGTCTGGTAAACTGGTGACTATTTGTGTCACACCAAAATAGTTATGCCGTATTGATACTCGTTTTTTAGTCTTTATTCCATACTGCCTACAAGCGTCATTTTTTAAATTTAAGAAACAATCAACTTTTAAAAAGATTAAATAACCGTCTATGCTGAGATAGGAGCTTTTTCTGGCATCGCACAGGGCATTATAAGTACTCGTGGTTTTTATTTGATTGTAACAATAATGTGCTGTCCTGTGAATGACAGAATAAAACTTTTTGACTGCATGGATGGCGAAGCGGTTTAAGTGTTCACCTCGCCAATACGCTGCCGCACCGAGTGTTGTGGGTACGACCCCCGCACGGGACAACATTTTGTATAATCTACAAATTGTTCTTATGAGTCTGGGTGTTCGTTGTTTGAATGTTAGTAAAGTCCCTCGTGACACAAGAATTCATCCTAGTGCGATGGTTGTCTTTAAAAAAAATGCTTTCTTTCTTTCTTTCCTTTAATGAAAATTTCCTATGTGCAATATAATAACCAAAGAGGCGGCGGAACGGGAAAGGGAGAAAACAAGTACTGACTCGTTGGCTTTATTCGGGTCTAAAGGCCGTCGTATGTTGGAATTGCCTCCTAACGTTTCGCTAGCACGAGTGGCCAGCTTCTTCAGAGGTGGGGGTTGCGGCGTGGCTTGTTTTGCTTCGGCTGTACTCGGGGTATCGTTCGGCATGATTCGGGTGCTCCTGAGGATCGGGTTCCAAATCTGGTTGAGCCTAAGGGTCTCCTCCTTCCTGTTGAAATTATTTGGATGTTTGTGGATCTCGATTGCCTCCCTGACTAGTCTGCTGTGATAGCCGTTGGTGGACGCTAGCAACCTAGAGCTTTCAAATTGTATCCTGTGGTCCCCGTTCCCCAGTGCGTGTTCAGCTACTGCAGACTTCTCAGTTTGTCCTAACCGGCAGCTTGCTTTATGTTCCTTGAGTCTCGTTCCCATTGATCTTTTGGTCGTTCCAATATAAACCTTACCGCATGAACAGGGTATGCGGTAGACTCCAGCCGCTGAAAGTGGGTCTCTTTTGTCCTTCGTCGACCTGATGATCTGTTGGATCTTCTTGGTTGGCCTGAAGATTGTTTTGATTTCATGTTTCCTCAGAACTCTGCCAATCCTATCTGTGACTCTTGGAACATATGGGAGATAGGCTTGAGAGGTGGTGGGTCGCTGTTCGGTTTCCCGTGGCCTTGATGATCTTAAGCCCATTGATTTCCTGATTTTCTCCTTACTGTAGCCATTTGCCTCGAACGCAGTTTTGAGGTGTTCAAGTTCTGCCTGGAGGCTCTCCGGTTCGCAAATCCTACGAGCTCGTTCCGTCAGGGTTCTTATGACTCCATACTTTTGACTCGGGTGATGGTTGGAGAGGGCATGCAGATATCTATCTGTATGTGTTGGTTTTCGGTAGACTGTGTGCCCTTGATTGTTCTCAGTCTCCATGGTGAACTGTATGCTGGGATGCCGATTGTTGAGGTGTTGCAAAAAGTTGTTGAGCTTGTCCATACCATGTCCCCAAATCACGAATGTGTCATCCACATACCGGTACCAAGTCGATGGCCTGTATTCCGAGGTCCCGATGGCTTTCTTCTCAAAGTCCTCCATGAAGAGGTTGGCCATAACTGGGCTTAGTGGGCTTCCCACACGAAATAGCTCCCACTCACAAGGATGTCGTCGGGTCCAACGTTGATACCCTGGATCTTGCGTACGAAGTCGGCGTACGTACGCCGTTGAACGAGTCATCAATCGGCCGCGAAAGCCTCAACCAATTTGTCAGACGCCTCTACGGGGAAGAGACATGTAAGAAGTATCAACGACTGGACAAATTAAGGAAAGAAAAGGCACACTTACTCTGCACCGTGACGTTTCTGTACCGCTGTCGTGACACCAACATCATACCGGCATTCCTTAGACAGAAACGAATTCTCCAATCAGCGCAAGCAAACAGAATCTACGCCAGGACTGAGAAAGCTTTTCTACGTGAACGATTTCATCACACCCGTCGTAGCCTTGCAAAGATGGACGAAGAGCTTCTAGGTCTACACCTAACCCTGAGCAACAAGATCGAACGACAGGATTGGGATAGAATGGACGCCATCTCACATTCCAACCTGAGGAACGAACTGAGTCGCACCAGGGATCTGCAAATCGGGAAGTACGAGAAGTTCCAGAAAAAGCAAACTCCCAAGACGATTGACCTTGACCATGGACGGCTGGTGATCAACCTGACGGATAAGGTGCTCACGGAGGACGACAAGACGGTACTAGCCAAAGGGGGAAATTTCGCAATCATGCCCCGCCACATTCCGATTGAAGACATCATCTCCAGCACAGAAGCAGCCATCAGACATCTACCGGAAGAAGAGGCTGAAGCGATATGGATTGAGACAGCAAACATCCTCAGAAAAGCGAAACCTCCCAAAAGCAACCTTACGAGGAACGAAGGGCTGGCACTGCGGGACCTGAACGCAGACAGGGATATCATCATTCTCCCGGCAGACAAAGGAAATGCAACCGTTCTTCTGAAGACCGAGGTCTACAAACAGAAGATTAAAGAACTCTTGGACTGTGAGAGCTACAAACCCCTGAAGAAGGACCCGACTCAAGCCAGACTACGCCTTGTAAACCGGCTCGTCAAGTCATCGTCACTGCCAGAAGACATTAAAAAGAGCACTGTGAGAACGGAAGCTGTCCCACCAAGGCTCTATGGACTACCCAAAATCCACAAGGCGAGTGCCCCGTTAAGACCAATAGTCAGCGCACCCGGATCACCAACGTACTATTTGGCGAGACACCTGGCGTCGCTGCTCCAACCGCATGTGGGAAAGAGTACCAGCTACATCAAGGACTCCGCCGACTTCGTACGCAAGATCCAGGGTATCAACGTTGGACCCGACGACATCCTTGTGAATGGGAGCTATTTCGTGTGGGAAGGCAATTTCTACCAGCAAGTGGACGGAGTGGCAATGGGAAGCCCACTAAGCCCAGTTATGGCCAACCTCTTCATGGAGGACTTTGAGAAGAAAGCCATCGAGACCTCGGAATACAGGCCATCGACTTGGTACCGGTATGTGGATGACACATTCGTGATTTGGGGACATGGTATGGACAAGCTCAACAACTTTTTGCAACACCTCTACAATCGGCATCCCAGCATACAGTTCACCATGGAGACTGAGAACAACCAACAATTGGCATTTTTGGACGTGCTGGTGAAAAAACGGGGTAACAAGCTAGGGCACACAGTCTACCGAAAACCAACACATACAGATAGATATCTGCATGCCCTCTCCAACCATCACCCGAGTCAAAAGTATGGAGTCATAAGAACCCTGACGGAACGAGCTCGTAGGATTTGCGAACCGGAGAGCCTCCAGGCAGAACTTGAACACCTCAAAACTGCGTTTGAGGCAAATGGCTACAGTAAGGAGAAAATCAGCAAATCAATGGGCTTAAGATCATCAAGGCCACGGGAAACCGAACAGCGACCCACCACCTCTCAAGCCTATCTCCCATATGTTCCAAGAGTCACAGATAGGATTGGCAGAGTTCTGAGGAAACATGAAATCAAAACAATCTTCAGGCCAACCAAGAAGATCCAACAGATCATCAGGTCGACGAAGGACAAAAGAGACCCACTTTCAGCGGCTGGAGTCTACCGCATACCCTGTTCATGCGGTAAGGTTTATATTGGAACGACCAAAAGATCAATGGGAACGAGACTCAAGGAACATAAAGCAAGCTGTCGGTTAGGACGAACTGAGAAGTCTGCAGTAGCTGAACACGCACTGGGGAACGGGGACCACAGGATACAATTTGAAAGCTCTAGGTTGCTAGCGTCCACCAATCACAGCAGACTAGTCAGGGAGGCAATCGAGATCCACAAACACCCAAATAATTTCAACAGGAAGGAGGAGACCCTTAGGCTCAATCAGATTTGGAACCCGATCCTCAGGAGCACCCGAATCATGCCGAACGATACCCCGAGTACAGCCGAAGCGAAACAAGCCACGCTGCAACCCCCACAACAAGCCCCCCAACCAACCGCACCACCACCCCCCGGTATAAATACAACACGCGCAGGAGGAATCGTCAGTCTGCATCCAGTATCGGAGATGGAAGGACCTCTGAAGAAGCTGGCCACTCGTGCTAGCGAAACGTTAGGAAGCAATTCCAACATACGACGGCCTTTAGACCCGAATAAAGCCAACGAGTCATCAATCGGCCGCGAAAGCCTCAACCAATTTGTAAGACAAGTACTCTCCCATCCCGCAGAAGACGCACCAGACGTCGGAGAGCAAACACTGATCTCCGACTTCCATAAGCGCTGGCCTGGCTGACCGTTACCCCAGTAGAAGCAGGCCTGACACGGTGGCGTGACGTACGTGGTCGACGCGCGGCTATTTGATCTGGGGTGCGTAAGGCCTCCATATTCCAAAGTGTGGTCGCCTGCTAGCTTGCAGGTGGCCAAGGTCTGCTGGGGTTCCCGGATGATTCCTTCTGAGGGTATCCCGGGTCCCTAGCAATAGACGCTCTCGTGACGGAACACCGTTTGGTTTTAGTCGGTTCGAGTTCTACATACCACCTCACCGTCAGCTCTGGTGAGGTGATGACCCGTGGGGGATTCCACACGACAAAAAAAAAAATGTGCAATATATTAAATAGTAAAAAGTATAACCACATATATGTATATCACATATATATATATAACACACATATATACTAACAGAAAGGAATTACTATATATTTGAGGTAAATGTAAACTTAATAAGTGTAATAACTTACATTTACTAAGACTTAGGCCATTTTAAAACTTTCAGCATCTTAGGTAATACTTAACCCATTATTTAAACACACACAACACAAGTCACGAGGCAAAAATCACGTGAACTCCGCAATCAGATCTCTCTTGAACTTTCCAAGGACGACGGTATATAACACATGGGGAGGTATTTGTAAAAGAGGCTTTTGAAAGTTGAGAATAAGAAGTTTAGCAATGAATGCATGTGTATTAATTTATTAAAAAATATTTAAAACATAAATACACTCACGCTTTTATTCCCGGCAGGGGTAATCAGAGTCATAATTAATGCAAACATTTTGCCAATTATAATATATAGTCACATTTACGCAATAGGGGCAAGCTTAGTGGCGTCATTATTTATAGGAGAGGAGGCAAACGATACTTAAGCATATCAGGCTAATATACTTAAAAATATAAACCTGACTGCATAACAAATTATCGCTGATGTAATCTCGAAATGTAATATTTTATTTATTCAAATATACGGTTTAACTCACGTGTGTATTTTGGGAGGAGACCTTTCTCAAACAGTAAGTCGTCCAGCCACGAAGGTACCGCACGTACTCCTTGAGATAAGTCTCCTGTCGAGACCGAAACTAGTCGGGCGTCCCCGAAATACACACATAAACTTCATAAATATGTACATACAGACGAAAATAAAACCCACTTTCTTACGCAGTCAAATTAAATAAGGTACTCGATTTTAATAAACTTTTATAGTAAGACCTATAAAAATTTACGCCTGAAAATGCTTACATGAAGACGTCGGTTTATCTTTCTATTACTCGTGACATTGCAGATCTAAACCGGTTGTGAGGCGACGCTTACGTTGTACTTCTCCGAAATTACTCTGATTTTTCCCGTCTCCTAATTCCCCCTCTCCTCTTTCCCCTCCCCGCATCCCCCATCTCTCATCACCTACAAAGGCGGGCAGCGCACTTACGCCTCTTGAGTTGCAGGTGTCCTTGAACGGCAGTTATCACTTACCACCAGGTGACCCGTCTGTTCGACTGGCCGGGATATTATATGTATATATTGCATATTGCCAACAAATAATGTTTTAACCTGTTTTTTAAAATTACTTTTGCAATGTAATGTTTTAAAATCCATACATATCATAAATTTTCTAGAATTGCATAGTGTTAGATTTCGCTTTTTGATATCTAGCAAAATAATTTTACAATCCGGACAAACCTCGGTTCCCTTATAGAAAGTGAAATTGACGGCTGGTGGTGATGCGTCTGCTGAACACAAAAGTGCGGCGTTCTCATCTTCTCGCAGTAGACGAGGCTCTTTTGGTTCTACTAATGATATTTGGGTTACAGGGGGATCTGAAACAAAAAGAAATATAACTTCAATCATTTTCGTGTATGTGGTTTCAGCGTAGCAGATTAATTTTCATTTTGCCTTTTTTTTAATAATTTATTTCAACATCTCAACGAGCAGCAATAACATTTACCTGCCACATCAGTAGAAAAAGAAAATGAATTACATACAGTTAACAGTCGAAGGGCCTTGCTGCACGTTATTTGCGAATGTAATGTGCAGTGTGTAGGACATTATTCTAAAATGTTGTGTTGGAAATTGTACCAAATACATTTTCAAATGAGTTCCAAGCAAAAAGGCGTGTTTATTTTGTAGTTTGTATTGTATGTAATGTATTAATAACAATGAATATAATAATTGAACCCATATATGAATGAACTTATAAATAACCATAGAGCGATCGGATCACGGATAAATTAGAGTTCTTAAAGTGAATCTAATATTTATATCTGGATCAGGCCAGAAATCCGTGTAGCTTGAGCATTAAAGAAACTTCGGTCGTCCATCATAGTTTGATTGATTGGAGTTGTCGTTAAGATCTATAATTCCACAGACATTCAAGGAAAGGGCTCACGATTCAAACAAATAGTTGTAAACTTCTAACTTCGGGATGCTAATGGTGAGGACAAGAGAATCCGATTACTGTTGAAATTTAAATAAATGATTTCTTGAATAATTTGGAGAGGAATTTCGGGATTTGGTGAGATATAAATAAGAAACAACATATAGTACTCGTTACTAACTTGTAGACATTATTCAGCACATAAAGTAAAACGGCGACTATTCGTTGTTGAATATTGAAAATTAACTTTTATAAATTTTCTACATAATTTTATAGTGCAGAATCGGTGAAGAGAATCAATGATATATTCTGGATGTAGAAGTTATCAAAGCAATTGTTATCATTAAGAAAACTTGTCATTTTTTAAATTATAAATGTTGTTAGAGGACTTGAGCTTCCTCCTTCCCAGAACCAGCTAGTTTTTTTTTATAATATAGAGGTACAGACGAACAAACGGACCATGGACAACTGCAACTCAATAGTCGTAAATGCGCTGCCTATCTTTGAGGGTGTGAGGGAAAGAGAAATGCAGGGAGGGGTAGGAAGAGAGGGAGGATGAGGGGAAGAAACGGGGAAAGGGGTAGTTGGACCTCCGGTTTCCGGAATTTCGTTGAAATACAAGCGTTGCTTCACAACCGGTTTGCTATGAGGCCGTGGTATTGCACCGGTAAAGCCGGCCCATTCGTGCCTAAGCATGGCTATACCACGATACACGTGTACACAGTGTCTTCTTTTCTTTGTATGTTCATCTTTCGTTCGCAAAATTATTAACATAATACTCTCTACCTTATTAACATACTCTTTGACTCACTGAAAAACCTAGGGAATTAGCAACGATACAATTATTACGTTGTTTGTTTGTTTTGCAACTCGTATTACTCACGCATTTGGTACGTGCATGAAATAAGTTTTGAAAATAACAGAGTATATTTGTAATTTTTCTCATTTCGAAGAAAAATGTGCTTTGTTCCGTTTAATACAGAAGTGAATTAATTTTTAACACCCGAATGTACTATTTTATTGATACCCTTTTGTGCCATATTTTTTATAGGATTTTCATGTGCTCAAACAATCTACGTAGCTTTTAGAACATAAATGGATCGAATGGAAGTCCTTTCTATCTGTTTTTTGAATACACGAAAACATTAATAGACATTAAAGCATTTTTTTTCTAACGGGCTATGTTTAATTGTTAATATTAAAACAATGTTAAAATAGACCTGTTTGGTAGACAGTTATCTGCACTAGGAAAACCTGTCATATACATCACCAGGAGCCCCACAGAATAGTGTATCTACTTCTATCTAATACCTTTAAACTAGCAATTGTTGTATATACATATATAATCTGAATCTCGGAAACATCTGTAACGCTTTTCATAAATATTGTATGCAGGGGGTTTCGTTTTTATAAAATGTCGTTTAATCCGTGTTTACAGGTAATGAAAAACTGCTACAATATTATCAGAACACGAAGGTAAATTTCGCAACTGACTAGAAGGTTATAATAGCTCAGGTAGGAAATCGGGCAAGGAAACCACAAGACCCCGGTTCGAGTCTAGATCTAGATTTTTTTTTTCCTTTTTTTACTGAGCAAAGTTCCGTCATCCAGGTACTTACTTTTATATGACTCCATTATAAAATCTATAAAAGCAATCAGAATGTAACTTTGTCACAAGAATTATATTAATTTAAAGCCCAGTGTCCTTAACTACACTCTACACCTTGCATTTTCAAAACTAATTAAAATATCATTCATAAAATCGTGTTTCCTTGGTACTCTTCGTCTGTCACAATAACAAACTCAACTGAAGTATGTAAAACCAGCGTTTTAGTAATAATTCACTGTGAAACTTAAGCCGTCCGTCAGTAATCCCTTGTGCACACTCAACTGTTTATATCATAACAAAATTATTTAACATCCCTTACGAATGTAAGTTCACTAACAACTTCAAAAAGTTAAATAAGCTCACTGTTCATTTTGGAGTTATGTTCACGTGTTCGTTTTAAGTTGGCTCCAATGTTCGTGACAAATATTTGGATAATTTTATTTGTTGTTTATTTCATGTCAATTTTTTTATTTTGAGTTATACTCAAAATGACTACGCACTAACATTTTGAGTTTTAATACATAATCCAGCTATATTCAGAAGCAAGGGGGGGGATTTATACCTAGATACCAGTGTGCACCCTGGTACAGCTTCTCCCTCTTGACCGCATTCAACGGAGAGGGACTCGCATCATCGACTGATAAGATATTTCTGATCGGCTTGACAAAGTGTCAAGCCGATCAGAAATACGTAGAGATATAGCTGCGAAGAGATGTAGCTTCATTCTGCGTTGCGTAGAGATGTAGCTTCACTCTGCGTTGCGTAGAGATGTAGCTTTACTCTGCATCCTCTATCGCTTGTACTTGACTGCAGGTTTCCGCCATCTTCCTACGCGACAAAATATCCATAACCATCACCTCGATGATTGGCACTCCACTACTGTGCGCTTCTTCAGAAGCTTTTTGTATCGCTCAACCAGCCTGTGGAACAAATTGTCGCCTGCCGTATTTCCGATGCGACCTTCAAACCTTCAAGAAAAGAGCGTAATCCTACCTAAAAGTGCCGGCAACGCACTTGTGACTCTTGAGTTGCGGGTGTCAGTTACCATCAGATGACCCGTCCGCTCGTTTGTCCCATAAAAATAAAAATATATAAACCTACTTTACGTTGCAATCACTGTCACTGTAGAAAAGTATTGTTTGAAAGACGAATGGATATGATATTTGCAGTCTTATAAAAATTGTAACAGCTCGATCCATTGAAATGGTTTTTAACTGGATGGATTATGGATAATGGAGTTTCTAAAAAAGATACCATTAGTCGTATCACCTTGCCTTGAGAGCACTTCCCTAACTGTATCAGCCTGCATCGGCATCCTCGATATATCAGGCGGAGTCCAGTTTCAGTTGTGCTAAACAGATTGAGATAGTATTTACTGCAGCCCACCACCTGCAACTTTATAAGGCGCAGGTTCGGCCGTATATAAAATACTGTTCTCATACCTATGCAGGTGCACCCCAGTACCAGGTTCTCCCTCTTAACCGCATTCAACGGAGAGCGATTCGCATCATCGATTGCCATAGTATTTCTAATCGACTTGACACTTTTTAGCCTCGATGTAGCTTCAGTCTGCATTCTTTATCGTTTGTATCATGGGGAGTGTTCAGAGGAATTGTTCGGTCTTATAAAGGCCCCAGGTTTCCGCTATCGTCAAAATTCTATCCCTATCACCTGTGAATTACATACTGTAAAGCTTTTTGGCTCGCATGGCAAGCCTGTGGAACAAACTGTCGCCTGCCGTATTTTCGGACCGACAAAAACGCCATACTTTGATAACCACTGTGAAGCTTTTTGCCTCGCATGGCAAGCCTGTGGAACAAACTGTCGCCTGCCGTATTTTCGGACCGACAAAAACACCATACTTTGATGAACATTTTGAATAGAGTGCAAGCGGCTATATACATCAAGGGATCAGTGAAGCAGAAGCTTATCAAGTCTTCATATAACGTCTCACATTGGTACTGAAGTGTAACCAACTAAGTGTATAGCTGTCCATTTTCCTAATTTGCCTAGTTCTTTCCTGTCGAGTCACTGTTGATTGGATGACTACTTTTGGCTACTTTAATAACTATTCTAACTAGATCAACCAACCTTGGATACAAAAAGCAGTCACAAAATAAACAGAAATATTTCACTTTCCATCCAAAATAGTAATTATCCAACATTGGCCAAATATTACTGTGCAAATATTTGACAACTTTACACATGAGGCCCTATGTTTAACAATAAGTGATAATGTTTTAAGTTGATGAGATAAACTTGGCTATGAAAGCCTACATTTTTGAAGTAATATCTTTGCTCGTTTATGTTTAACTTGATGTTAGGAGTTTGTACATGTTGTCACACTATTTATGTACTAAATTTAATGGAGTGAGAAAACTTTGTTGAGTTGAGTTTTGTTTGCATTCAGCATTGTCGTGATAGTTACAAACTGTTATAAACTGTTTTAGGTTTATCATATTTTGAAATTGTTTACCATATAACAGTTTTTTGAGAGAAATACATTAGTAAATGCAATGTCGATGTTGATGTGATGTGATGTTGTTGCAAAATTAATACAAACTATCTTAAAATAATATTAAATAACGTAGTAGGATTATATTTAAGAGATTAATAGCATACGTCTGCAAAATATAAAGAGACTGTGTATGAAGAGCAAAAACAAAAAAAAATACATTTTAAAATTAGTATAACTAGTAGGAAACTAGTCTATAAATCATTCATAAAATAATCATAATATCTTTAACTGAAAACTAAATGCTTTTATTTCACTATTATATTATAAAGTATAGCAGTAATAATTTAACAAAGACTTACAATAGATCGCAATTTACAGAAACCAAAACAATTATAACTATCTTGCAGTGGTGCATCAGGCATAACAAAACTTACTTAAAGAGAATGGCGCAAATACGTCATAATATAATAAACCCGTATTGCGACACGTAATATCACGACGGCGCATGAAACCGACCTAGCCCACGATAATATTTAAACTTAGGGATGAAGTTCTTGGCACAACTCCGACAAACAACGGAACTCTGGTGTTAAGATATCTGCTGTGTGGTGTGTGTTTGATGTATCGTTTGAATTTTCTTGTGGTTTTGTTATTGGGTCAATTATTTTGCTCGGTTGTGTATTAGTAGATTTCAAGCATTGAATTATCATACACGATTGTGCAATTTAACTTCAAGTGTTATTTGCTACCTAAAAAGTTGTATTGTATTTCTATTTAAACTTATTAATTTTTCTTTAGTCTATTTTAAATTATACTACAAATGTGTGAGTTTTTTGGAGACTCTTTCACGACTGAACTACAAGACTGATCGTCATGGAATTTTACATGCAAATTGCCGTGGAAGAACGTAATTTGCCGTGCAATCAAAAAGAAATACTGCTCGTGGATAATAAACAAAAAAACCTAAGATTAGTAGAGTAAAGTTTTTGTTGTATATTTAAGTGTTTTATATTTAAAAGAATTTTAAATATAAAACACTATACTATATATGTATATGTTAGTGTTTTCTATTTCAGAAGTAGATATTTTTTGCAGTTGTTAAGAAGATACAAATATAATGAGCCTATTTGTTATTCTAAACTCTAATATATTCTTGTCTTAGTCCATACTTCATCCAGTTCCATGAAGCCGTTCTGTTCCGTTCATTTAGTAACAGACATCCATTCATCTTTTACATTTATAAATTAATATTTAGTGGTATAATTGGTATAAGTGGTATAATTACCACTTGATCGCAAGTCCAAAGCCTAAGCCATTGTGCTACAGCAGCTGTTAACTTAGAGATTGGTGTAACAAAGATCAAAATAAATTAGATCCAAAACATTTCAGCTGGTTTTGAAATTAATGTCCTTCATATATACATGCTTACAACTTTTTGTCCTACAAAATAGGGGACGATACTATTGCCTTATACTGGTCACGTGCAGACTTCGTGTTATTTCTGTAAATTTTCTAATGGGCTGACCCTTTAGCTTGTCACAGAAGTTTAAGGACACTCACCCTATATAAAGCTCTAGCTTCCCCGATACTTTCACATGCACATTTCACACTTTATGGTCCCTTTGCTGTTAAGTAAAAACCTTTTTTGAATTTTATATAGTATAGGAAAAACAAAGAAAACAACAAAAAAATCTTAAGCTTATAGTTTAATAGATTTACTCACAAAATAAAGTAAAAATTGAATGTGGTGGCAGTAATTTGTCGAGCACTTGGATCTAAAGATGAGGGAGCGTAACTGCAGATGATAACGACTAGTATATACTTAAAAATTATTTAAATCAAATGCGCAAACCTATGTTTAGTACAATAATAATCGACTAAAATTACTTATATATTTACTGTCAATAACACAATGATGTTCTCAAATAAAGAGCCCGTTTTTCTCGTTGTTAATTTACAACTAACCTTAAATGAACGTAATGACATTATATCGCAATCTCAAAGTGAAATCTTTGATATTAAATAAATATGTAATTATTTGTAAATAATAATATTCTAACACAAACTCTTTTACTATGATTTGATGCAGTTACTTAAGTTTTTTTAATACATATGTATATTAAAATTTAAATTTTATATATTTTACAAACTAAAACCAAAATGGCCGAAGCGAATATATTTTCATAATTGTTTTATCGATTCAAGCAAGATTCGGATGATATATTTAAACAATGGTTTTGCCACCCTCTAATGTCTCAACGATCTCATGTAACAAATATACCTTAGATTTTGTGAAGACTTGCTTGACTAATAGTAAGAAGCAGATGACCTTATAATAAATATTGTAATTTGTAAGGCAAACAGTTTTGAACTTGCTGAACATTGATAATTCAGAGTTTACGGTTGTATTTGAGTGATAAAAGAGTTAACTAAAGAGATTCTGTTTTGAGAGAAACGCTGAAATGCCGGGGACTTGGTCGGGCGGTATTTGGTTTTCTGATAATAACTTCTGAGCTCTATTCCCGGAGTTCAAAATAATGTCAGCTTTAGATAAACTGGTAAAACATTTGTGTTATAAACGTCAAGTATTTTTCATTTATAATTCAAAGTAATAATACATACAATTTGTTTGAAATGACATACACTGACACCTGTCTCCTAAGAGGCAGGCAGAGGCGCTGATGCACACATTTTGCGAAAAAATAATTTAGTCTATCTCCCGTGATAGGGAGCAAGCTTGTTGTCGTCGACTGGGAACTTTATGAACTCTATACACACTATCGAATAGATGACAGTTCAATCTCTAAATTACCTTTTGGCAATGACACTTAAATATTACTATCTAGGTTAGGTGTCAAAGTCTGCAGGGGTTCCCGAAGGCTTCCTTGGTAGTATGTTGTTCTAGTGGTTAGTGACCCTGATTACTAAAATAGAGGTACAATTCTCACACACGACCAAAATTTGTGTAAAAAACAAAAAGTTGTAATGAGTCTGGGTGAATTTCTGTAGGTTGTATCTATGCTCGTCAAGTCCGCCGCAACGCAGAAATTATTTCTAGTGCGGGAGTTGTCTTCTTTTATTAAAACAAGCGGTTCTGTACTGTTTCGGGTTCCCGCTTAGTAACTCAATAAATATTAGATATTTTAAAAGAGAAAATGAATAATGACTTACACATTACGTCCAGGGTAACTGAATCTTCTAGCGTATGAGCCGGGAACCATGGATTAGATACTCTGCAGGTGAGCTGTCTGCCACTGTCTTCTCTTCTCACGTGCCACGTTAAAATACTCTTAGTAACTTCTCCGTCTACTTCCACCTATGAAAAACATACTTAATTAGTCTTAGAACTTTTGGTATTACCAAACAACAAGCTTGTAGATTTGGGTGTCATAATAGTTACTGTGTTGGTTGGCAGAAAATAATTTTATAAATACCATTTAAGAAAATATTAAGAATTATGATGCTAACTGTACACTGCATCGTTACTTGGTACAGTTAATGTATAAACTGTAATTAATTATATTTTTTCCATTTGTAACAAACTTTAATAAGATGTCTCAATAGGGGGGTTGCATGCTAGACGATTAGTTAGTTATACAGTAAAGGTGTTTCTTTAAAAATTAGCGTTTATAAATATAGATTTCTTTATTGTGCCCGCGGTTAATAACACAATATATGACTTAAAATTGTAGATGATTCGTACAATTGTCAGCCTTATCGCGCGTAGGCAATCTTTTACAGGCAACCATGGGGTGAAGTTAAAACATGATTAATAGAAGTTATTCGACAGTTTGTGGTGTTTGTTTTATAAAACAATCCTACCTCTAAATGCTTAATATAGCATGCCGTATGCACTCTATGTTATAATTGATAGCATTGCAGATTATTAACGGCATTATTCTCTTATTAAAAAGATTTTAGAGATACAAAATGCTCAACTCCTTATGTTTAACATAAATAATTCATTTTAACAGAATCTTCATTTATTTTAAATAATTTTATTTTGCAAATACACGTAATTTTTTTCTTACCTGAGTCAACGTGGAATCTATTAACTGTGAATTGATAAACCACTCAATATTAGGAGCGGGTTTTGATCCTCGAGTCGTGCAGACGAAAGACTTCTCCATACTAGCTCTAGTACTTCCACTGCCAGTGACTCGAATAAATTGAGGTTTTACTGTTTGAAAAAAAAAAAAAATTGATGTTTTAGCTGTTACAAATTACGTTATTAGTACGTCTTATTTTATTTGTTACTCCAATCAGGTCATAAAATATACTTAAATATACAATATTTTAAATGTTCGTAAGGCGAAGTCGGAATATCTTCTAGTTTTTGATAAATGTCCGAATACAGAGATACAGGGATACAGAGAACTATATGTTCTCTGTATGCGTTATTTAAATGTCATGACATGACTAAGAACAACTTTAACAAGCCTGTTATAAATGATTGCATAAGATCTTGTACTTTTTATCAATAGGGGAATGATTCAAGATCCAAGCAATAGCAAATATCAACTATATCGCATGTCATGGTGTAATAGATTTAAAGTTACTTATACATAGTTAGTGAATATCAGTGTTGTTAATTTTAGCACCTGTTTAGTTGATCCACGTGTAATTATACATTTTTATAACTAATATGTATAGACTATATCGCTATAATATAAATACATCAACGCTTATTAATGAGCAATCATTGTATACACGGAAGGTTAAAATAGCAATCGTTAGTGAGATTGCCGTTAAAGTTGGACCACTAGGTATATTTCTTTTATATTATAGAGGAACAGCCGAACAGACGCTTGCAACTCAACTCGCCAGATATGTAAGGATAATTAGAAGCAAGCTGTTGGTTCAATCTAAACAGTTTTGAATAAGGCGTGAGTTTATATAGGTACGTAATTAAGTGCATATGTATGTATAAAAACTCGCAACAAAAATAATCTCCCTTTCTTATGATGTTCTCTAGTTAACCTTAACAAAAACTACTATTAGTTTTTTATTATTTTCTTTTTTTATGTATTACAAGCCGTTCGTATTATTTAGGTATAAATGCTATCGAATACAAATACAAAAATAGTAATTATAATCTCACTAATTATTCCGTGTATAAGCAAATAAACAAACAAAAAACTTCCGCATTATTAATATGTAGAGATAGATTACTACGCATTATTAATGCAGACGGTACCGTTTATCCAGTTGTGGATGTCCCATGGCTAAAATAATAATGGTGATGAGTAAATGTTCTAATCATAATTAATGTTCTGCCAATCAAAAAAGAAGGTAAAAATTGTACAGTCTTACTCTTACGCTACCCTTTTGTATATAAATTTAGTGTATTTGTTATCAGCCATTAAATTGCCTCCTTCAAAGTCAAATTTCTGCGATGTTGCTTTTAGTAGAATCAAATTGATATCATTTCAATACTTACAATATAATCTTACAGTAACTTCTCTAGACTGCGGCTGCAGCAGAGGCGGCTCTACCCTGCACTGAAGTTTGGTACCCGTCATCTCTCTAGACAGGTTTGGAAGGTGCAATTGGCAAACAGAGCCCTCTTTAGTGAATGCCAGCCGTTCTTCGCCTCGATACCAGGAGACGTCCGGAGAAGGCTTACCTATTCAAGATTTCGAAAATATGTTATTGATTGTAATTATTTATTATTTCAATCACAATATCTATATTAAATGCTATGTCTCTCTAAAATTATGACTTTATTTACGTATTTTGCTTTAAGCTATATTTTAATCATGTACAATATCTATAGAAATATCTCAAGAACTTATTTTAAACAGTAAATTATATAAGTGTAAAAAGGCTTTATTTTTTTTCATAATGATTTTGATCATTAATAGTAACACTTGACCTATATTTAGAAGGTGGATAAGTTAAATTAAGTTTCAATCATATCAGTAAATAGTATAATTATGGCCAAAAATGCAAACATTAATAAAATTAAGATGAAACAATAGATCACTTCTACATTCATCCACACATCAAATTCTACTACAAAACCTAATTTTAATAATTTTGCTACATATTTGCAAGATATACATTACACAATACCACTTCAAGCATAGCGAGAGCGTCTAATTGCAATCTGTATACGTTGCCGTAGTATTATTTATAAAAGAGCTTTTTTTAAGAATTTAGTTTGTCTTACCTCCAGCTGCTTGGCAAGAAAGAAGTATGTTCTGACCCTCTCTGAAGGGTCCTGCTATATTACCCAGAATCTCTGTCCCCTCGTAGTCGTATATCCGAGGAGGTTCTGGTGGTACTACAGAAAAATTGCACTGTTAATAGTTTAGTTCTAAAAATAATATAAAACAATGCATTCTAATAACAACATATATTATATTATTATCGAAAATAAATTGTAGCGACAGACCCCACTATGACTAATCAAACAAAGCCGGCCAATGTTATTTGTTCCGACTCAATATTGGTGATTGCAGGGATGAATGTTGCATTTTCTTATCCTATTTGGTAGAAACATTTTCTAACCACAATGGAATAGCTAGGTGTTTAAATTATGATATTCTGGAGCCAGGCCATTCCTTAAATCCTAATTTATTTTTCCATACTCACCAATGACAGTTAAATTCACTCTGTAATTTCTAGTTGGTGCATCTACATAGTCTATCCTGCATCTGTACACTCCTTCATCGTGTCTTGCTACCTTCTCCACGACGAGATGTGCTGATGAGGGGTCAGACTCATTAAGCACAAAGTGCGTCCGGGCCCCAAACTCGCCTGCAACTGCCCAATGGACCGGAGGACCGTTTCTGAAGTCGACTCTGAAAGTGTAAGAAAGAAAAATTTTGTTAAAAAAATTGTATTAAAATATTTTGTTTTATTATATTTTCGGGATTCGTTAGTTAGCCGAAAAAGAGGTCGTTATCAAGTACTGTGGTGACTTGTCATTGTCTAAGTTCATCCTAAAGGCCCGTGTAACTCTCTTACTTTTTTTTATCCCTTCAAAACCGATGCAAGAAACTAGTGTTTTTTTTTTTTTCTTCCTTGAGTACCTGCTCAATTTATGAAGGTTGGCAGTAATTTGTCTTTAGAAAGGTAAAAAAGTTCAGACGCACTCTTAATCTATGATATTTTTCAAAAGTAATGGGACATCCCTAAAACACACAGGTGTATACAATAGTACACCTTTACTGGTTATGAATAACATAAATGTTTCGGTGTTCAGACGTGAGGTGCATAGACTAACTACTAACAAAAGGCCCTCTATGCTTTGAAAAGCATGTAGAACTTGTTTCTGGCTACCACGAATATTAAAACACATAGTTTTATGTGATTGGCAAGATCTTTAAAAAATAAGTCCCGTGAATGTCTGAGTATAATGTACTAGTAAACTACAAGTGACTATTAGTGATGTATTATCCTAAAAATATTTATGCCTTATATTTATACACTTTAATAGTTCCGATAGGCAGTCCACAAACACAAAACGCACAATTAACACAATATTATCAGATTAGATCATTCGGTTAGAAGATTTGGACTTCCAGGAGTCAGCCGGTTTTATTTTTTAATTAATACAACTCCCGCACTAGGATTAATTCCTATGTCGCGGGGACTTTACAAACATTCAAACAACGGACACAAAGAACACCCAGGCTCAGAACAACAATTTGAGAATTTCACAAAGTATTATCCCGTGCAGGGATCGAACCCAAAACCCTCGGCGCGGGAGCGTAGTGGCGAGCTGACCACTTAAACCGCTACGCCATCCGTGCAGTCAAGTTCGAGTAACACACAATGCAGTCCTGATCTGCTTGAGCTATTGCTTACAGTCTCCAATCCATATGAATAGGCAATTTCTCTTTCTTTCCCTTCCATTCTCCAAATGTATCATTTAATTATAAAAGTTCTCGTTTAATGGCAATAGATTTGCCGTCTATTACATAAATGGGACTAAATTATAGTCCACAAAATGAAGGCTTTTAACACCCCTCTACCTTCTAAAACCCCTTCGGTGACTCAGGTGTTAGTGTATGTATGTATATTGATCAAGTTATATCAGTTTCATATCAGGAATAGATAGCTAGCAATAACATGCAACTTGCAAATCTAAATTGAATAGCCTGCCACGTAAAACTACTCATGAAATTCACTTTAAAATTTCTCGTCTGAAATTTTAAGCAAGTAGCCACGTCATAGGAAGGAAGCAATACAGTGAAAGAATCCGCCGGGCTTCCGCGTTGGAAACCGTCCAGCAAAAGCGAATCAATGATGAGTATTTGGTTAGGGAGAGACGAGACGACAAAGGGTTTTAAATCGATAAGAATAAGTGCGGCAAATTCAAAACAAATAAAGTACGTCTGCGAATGGATTTTGCTCTATATTGATATTTGGTAATTAAATACGCATTCCTTGCTCCCCGGATGTACTCTGTTCACTGAAGTGCTAAAGAAGATAATTTATTTAGAAAGCAGTATTCTTCCTATCAAACTTCACCAATTAAACATCAGAATATGACGCTATAAACGATTGCTATTGGTCAAACACATCCATAACCCCTACTGTCCTCGATCGTTGTAAAATATTTAAATTCAATATAAGAACGCAGATTTGTCTTCTTCTTCAACGTTAGACGTGTTTCATTCCGATTAATTGATATAAAAGATCTATTTCAGTACACAAGCTGCTACTAAGTTACATCAAATTTCAAGTACCGACTGTCAAATCCTGTACATACACATATCGAGTTATAAATTGTTGTACTAATGTTAGAAATAATTGCTTAAAATGAGAAAAGTTTTTACCTTAATGAACTGCAGAGAATGTTAAAAACTTACTTTTTAATTTTTTCAACGTAATTACAACTCAAAAAACTAACAATATACGCACGCGTCTGTATCCATGAAGGGGTAGGTAGATGTGAATAAACGTCAACGTTTTGAAAATTAATACAGGACTAACCTAACCTACCACTTTTTGTATTAAAGATGGGAAAATGCTTAGCTGGGGGGGATAACAAGAATACTAGTAATGTGTGACCCACGTTTCTAGTATTCTTTAAAAAAAATGCTGAGCAATGGAAAAAATAAATATTCCTTATACAGATATAATAAGGGAATACTTACACAAGTAAGCTTCAACAGATAAGGACACATGCCTAAAACTTGAACTGGCTTGTGCCCGGAGGTTCAAGCCCTCTAACCAATATAATACTGCTATCATGACTAGTACATTCTTTTTAATATACGGTTTCACTCATGTGTGTATTTCGGTTATACCTGACTAGTTTCGGTCCCGACAGGAGATGTGACAGAGATGTGTGACGGTAGTTACAATCGTGGCTGGACGACTTACTCCTTGAGTCTCCTTTCGGGACCGAAGCTAGTCGGGCATCCCCGAAATAAACCTTTAAATAAAACTATATATTTAAATAAATATGAATGTAACTCAAGAAAGTTTTTCTTATATATATTTTTTTTATTTATAGTATCGGTAAACGATAAACGACAAAACTACAGTGCTAAATGATTTTTTATGCTGACCAAATAACTGTAATATAGTTGACAGTCACAATTATGGTAACATAAGTGTTATCATGATTGTGCACAGAGAGACAGAGTTAACAAAACATATGTTAAATGTATATGATAGAAAACAAAAGCAGGCATCCTGATATTTGAGGGCACTGACTTCCCAATATCGACTGTCATTGGTGTTCATGACAACCGGGACTGACGGTTTAACGTGCTTTCCGAGGCAAGGGGGAGTAAAACCACCAGCTTCCAAAACTCCTGCATTTTACTGTGAATTTCTTATAAGAAAAACCTAATAGCGCTTTTTGGCCGGAGTCGAGAATCAAAGCAGAGCAAAGCCGAGACCCTCTCTCAGCCATGAACTGTTTGAGAATTCGATTCGACACTGTTCATTAACTCATACTTTCAGCTAATTTAGTAAAGATGTTAAATAGTGGAATCACAGATTTGGATTACGAAACTGTTGTTTTAAGTACTATTATCACATTGTCTGTTAAAAATCTTAAAGTATTCTTATAAAGAAAGCACAAAGGAAATATTTGTCTAGATCTGGCAAGCGCTGAGCAAGAGCTGAATAAATAACTTCACTACTTTAATTTTCTTTCTTATTTCTCTCCTGAATGTTATTTTTGATATGTATTTAGTATATGAGTACTTGGAGATAGGCTATTGATTTCAAATATTAATAACATTTTATACAGAGTAGGCTGCAAAATTTTCTTTTGATAATTAATCTTTTGATTTTCATCCACATTCACATGATGATACATATGTCGGCAGTATGCCTCTATTAGGAATAACTTTCATTTTTTTTTAAAATCACCTAAAATCTATAAATCAATAAACAAATAAACAAATAACCAATGTTAGAGGTTTCCACGTATTCATTCTTATCAGAGTGGTTAGGTCGTTCTTGTAGTTCTTATTGAACACAGTAAATAAATCGAATATGCACATGACACAGAATAATATTTGGAAGACGATCGAAAACCTCAGTTGAATGTAGGTTCCTTTTAATATGAAAATTATTCACTTAATACAGTAGTATTACACTACTCACTGAAAGAGGCTTTTACTATCTCAAAACGCAGTGTCGACTAATACCTTGACCAGCCAAGTGTACTTGGACAACAGCCAAGTAAATGTACACAATGCAAGCAAGACAGACGAACCAACTAAGATTTAGATATGCATAAAATACATTTTAAATTAGGTACAACATACAAACTGGTCCAGACTCTATGAATGTCTATGAATATGAATTTGCATGCAAACGGATGAAACGACAATGACTAAGTACGATAACGGTAGCGGGGAAACTTCGAAAAATGCAAAGGCTTCCATAGACGACCTCAAAAGAAAGCTTCCCCACTATCTAGCACGTCGCAACCGGATATTATCAGTGTCGTCTACTAAGTTCTTTACTGTCAGTTAACTGGTTTTTGTGAGATCTTTTACATAAAATGGTATCGTGTCGCGTCAGTTGTTGGAAAAAACTGAATACACATGTAATATAATAGGAGCCACTAATGTGTTTAAGAATTATAATTATACCGAAATGTTTACAGAGCTTTTTATGCAAACATTTTTTTTTGTGAAGCAGATAGAGCGAAAACCACTTTAAAGGTACAAATTGCAAAATAATAATATGCATTATAGCCTGCGGTCGCAATAATGAATCGATCGATTCTTTTCCGATGTGGACTGTAGACCGCACATTCCGTGTCATGATTTTAATTATATATACATATATATATATATGTATATATAATATTTGTTAACTAATAAACTAGACTAGATAAATTACGACTACTCATATACATGCACTAGCAGTAAATAGGCTTATATAAATATATATACTGGTCAGTGTTCACAAGTTTTTTATTGTAACTCACCAGTGATTAATCTACAACCACTAAAACGCCAATGATCACATGTTCAAGTGTCTCTTTATGGCTAATATTTCTTCATTTAACAAAAAGGTTCACATTATCCAATCCAACATGTTAAAGAAAAAAAAAATGAAAATACTAGCAGCAGCAAAAGCCGCTATAAATTTCTCTTGCTGAAACATTGAACGTGCGGTAAGATTTGGCTCATCGCCAGCTGGTCCCGGTTCGATGCCAGTTCACTGCACGCCGGTAATGACCACCTGATCTTGTAACATAGCCGCCAAATTTGTTTCGTAATTAATCGGCTTCAGGATGGTTCTATACAATAAAGATTTTTCACTCCAAAGTACAATAACCGTGTCAGGTTTATTTTTGAAATCAATTTAAGATGTTGATACTTGTATTACGTTACCCATACTTTATTATAGCTTGACATGATATAGCATGGAAGAAAATAGATTTAGAATCGAATGATATATACCCTGACATAACTAAAAAAATTATATATAGATGTGATGATAGTCTAGACATATGTATTTGCTAAACTAGTTTGTTACAGCAGCTAAGCAATCGAATTATCTCTTTGCGTCATATTTTTTTTATATAAATAATATAAGAGAGGCAGACGAACAGACGGGTCACCTAATGGTAAGTGACAATCTCAGTCCATGAACACCTGCAACTTATTAACGGATTAAAAGTTGAGAGAATGAATAAGAAGAGAGGAAAGAGGAGAAAAGGGGTTGGGCCTCCGGAAACCTCTTGTTTTACTACCGGTTTTCTGAGAGACTGTGTATTGCACCGGTCGAGAAGGCCCATTTGTGCAAGAGCATTGCTCTCCCACGTGGATACCTTGTGTGTAGCTGTTCTTCAAGTGGTAGCTATGGTAGCAAGTCCTTCTTAGTATTCGTTTTCCTGTAGCTTTGCAGTAATATTAGTGTATTTTAGATAGTTCACCAAAAATCAAATGAAATAGTGTATTTGCATAACATGTAGGTGTGTACAAAAGATGACATTATACGTGAAGCCGGATAAATTCTGCTTTTCTATTAAATTATGTAAATTGGAAATATAAATGACAAAAAAATACAAATTACAATATTAATTATAGAAATTTATCAAGAGGTGTTATAAATTCTATTATTTTGCATAAGTTCATAAACAATATGCAATGCAAACGCAATAAAATACAGAACAAAATGATATTAACAACAACAACAAACAAGTCAGAGGGTTCAACCTACTGCAACCAAAGGGAGGGTTGCACCGTGTGACGGGACTCGTCTTGGGTGAGACGGGTCAATGTCGATTCTCGCTCCCCCGACCATGGGCAAGTTGAGGAACACCGGGGTGGTTTTTAGCCGGTAAGAGTCCGACAGACCCCTTCGCCTACCCCCATGGGCGAAGGACATCCATGAGGATCTTCCACCCCGTCAACAAAAAAAAAAAGCAAAGGGTTCAGCCTTCCCGGCACCAGCCAGTTAGAGTTATAAGTATGCGACTGACTTGCTTGAGCTATTGCTTATACTACCCAACCCATCTCTATAAGCAACATCTATTTCCGTCCTTTTATGATATCAATATACTAGAAATTATAAAATTAAATTCACAAAAAATATCCAATTGGTGGTGACCGGCTTGCTTTATTAAAATAAAATTTTCTTGTTTTTTTAAAGAAAACTCCCGCACTAGGATTAATTCGTGTGTCGCACGCAACGGACACGAACAACACCCAGACTCAGAACAACAACTTGAGCATTGCACAAAGTGTTATTCCTTGCTAGGACCGAACCCACAACATTCGGCGCGGCAGTCTGGTGACGAGGTGACCACTTAAAACGCCACGCCATCCGTGCAGTTGGTATTAAATCGCAAACAGCAAAATGTAACGCTGATATAGGCATGAGTTTATGTATTTATATATTGATTTCAATGTTAGGTTATGTTTTATATGTGGAGGAATCAACTGCAGTTTAAATACATAATTTTAATATTAAATGGGCCTCGTCAATTAGAACTTCAAATAAAAAGTTATTTATAGAGACAATGTATATGGAGACCAGCAGTGAAAGCTTTATTTCAAAGGTCACTATTTAATATTTTAGAGAATCACAATCCAGTTATCTATCACCGTATCTCAGCGTATAATAAGTCAAGTAAATTGCAATTAAGTAGTCCCACGTTCAGTCTGTGTCAAAATTTAATTTAGAATCCCCCTTTTCACCCCCCCCAAAACCACCTTGCAGGAGGCGCGGAATGATGATGCGATTAATTCAAAATTTCAAATTAAGTTATCTATACAACACAGATTTACTTGAGTATCGGTTAAAGTACTCGAATGAACTTCAACGGTGCGGTATAGGTTGTAGCGTAGGTAAAATATTAATTCTTGACTGCATTACATGACATATGTATACTCAAACTGTTGGTAGAGGTGTATTAAACACCTACATTTTGACAATAATTGAACAACAATTATTTAATCAACAAATTGATCGTTGAAATATTTAATGTGTTTAGTTTTTAATAAGTAATATTCTGACACAATATTTGGTAGACCAACACTAACAAGACAGTTGTAGAGCCATGCTTAGGCACTAACGGGCCGGCTCGACCGGTGCGATACCACGGCCTCACAGAAAACCGGTTGTGAAGCACCGCTTGCTTTGCATTTCCCCCAAAATTAGTGAAGTTTCCGGAAGCCCAACTCCCACTCACCTTTCTCTCTCCCCTGTTCCCCCTCCCCTTATCCTATCTCATCTCTTCATTCCTCATCCCGCATCCCTTCAGCGCTATGTTTCTCAACATTTCTATTGGCACCCGTAAGTTTTGCCAACACCATACCATACTGTGAAGCCAAAATTTTGTCCGTGGTAGGGAAAGACCTACCAATTATGCAGAAACATTTGCAGTTACTCTTTTAATATTCATATATGTATATATACATAAACTGACTCACGATTATATACATGAAGAGGTAAGCAGAAGCGTATTAAACTCAAACCTGTGTGCCAATTATGACTTAGTCCTACTAACGTAATAGGGGACATGGTTGTTGCCGTCTACCGGGAACTTTGGGAATTGAATGGTTAAATTGGGAAGAAAAGGGAAAGATGAATTAGGGAGTATAAGCCAACGTCACAAAGGATAAGTGTCATAACATATACGTAACTCGATCTGACTGATGCCGTAAAATCCGAGCCTTTCAACCGATTCAATATGTAATTTTAACTATTTGTAGACAAATAACAAATTATACTTTTAATATATGTACAAGCAATATATGAACTCACTAACTTTCGTAGATATCTGGTACTCGTAGTAACTTATAAGGTGCATTTGATAAATACCCAAGAATCCATCCAACGCAAAGGTCAATAGAAATAATATCGCGAATGAGATCGTAAAGCTCTGGATACTGCTCCTTAATGCTACCACAATAAACTACCTGCTCCAGTTACTGTGGAGCTACTAATATTTGAATATTCAGAGGAATGGAGATGTCACTACAACATTTAGAAACTTATGCTGAGCTTAAGTATACGAATGGGGCGTTATACCTTAACATAACTTAATATAAGAAAGATTTGATTATAATTTTAAAATATTATTAGTACCTTGGAATAAAAAACTAATGAACTAAGAGTAGAATAGAATACAATAAACTTTGTTGTACACTCTTTAAACGTGGGAAAGCCTGACTTCGGCACGTATGGACCGGCTCGATCAGAGTATTACCACGGCCTCACAGAAAACCTAACCCTAACTTAAATAATGCCTGCATCATGTGACCGAGTGAGTGAGGTTACTGCAGGCCCAAACCCTTTTTCACTCCAATCTTTATCCTCCTTCTTTTCTCTTCCCCTCCTCCCTTTCCGCCTGCTCGTTTGTCCCTATATTCAATAAAAATCTAAAAAAATGTTATGTAAAATTTACAATGTGTATACTAAATAGAAATGCACAAAGTTGTCATATTGCCAAATGCAATTTCTGGGGAGGGGGGGGGGGCAACCCTGGGATGGACAGAAAAGACAAGATAAGAACATATGGGTAGCTTAGATGTAGAAACGAATTTAAGAGTGTTCAAAAGAACAAATTTAAAACTAGGTACTTCATACATAAAAATACATATCACATATTTAAACAATACGAAATCTATAAACAACACACATGTACGTGGGACACTCAGAAAGTTTTGCGAAAGTAAAAAAAGTGTTCTATAGGTACATACTTTTGACTATATCTTTTCAAAATACTACCTAGCCTCTATACGAATGTTCATGTGTACGAACCAGTTTTCGATACACTTTTTCCACTTCGTCGCAGACACCTCGGTTATAGCCTGCTCAAACACTGACAGCACGAATAAAAAGAAGCTACACGTTGCTAGGTCAAGGCTGTAAGGAGGGTGACCCAGAAGTTTGACCAGCGTGTTGTCAGTTGTGTTGTGTGTTTGGTCGCTTATTGCTCATAACAGAGAAAACTTCTGCCAAGCATTTGGTAGTATACCATTCGGCTTTGATGCTTCTTTGGTTCAGTAAAGGGATTGACACCAAGTAGCCAGTCAAATTTAAAAAGCTTGCGATCAAAATCTTCCCCTCGCTTCTAGATCCCTTCACTTTGGTAGGCGTTGATTCGTTTTGAAACACCTAAACCGTCGACTGGCGCTTCGTTTCTGGATCGTATTGATAAATCCAGGACTCATCACCTGTAATGAAGTCGTAAACACGCCAAGACGAGCCTGCTTCAAATTTGGTTTATCATATCACGGCACCATTCCACCCGGGCCTGATTCTAAGCATCGGTGAGGTTGTGCGGCACCCAACGTAAAACTATTCTATTCACGCGAAGACCACGTGTTGAATCTCGGCAAAAGTTAGTCGACCACGTTTGAATTCGTTATACCAACGATACACAGTTGCCTTGCAAGGGCCTTCATCCATCAATGCAATTTGAAGTCTATCATATGATTCGTCCGGTTTCAGGCGGCTCTTGAAATCGTACAAATCAAAGCACGAAAATATTCCCGGCGCAAATACATTTTTCAATGAGACACGATAATTTAATTAGCTCCAAAAAATTTAAAGGGAAATTTTGAAATCGGAACGTACCTATTTTTACTTATAAATTATTTTTATAATACTTTATAACTGGCCAGTCTCTCAACTAAAAAACCTTTTTTTGCAATACTTTCTAAGTGGCCGGTGTGTGTACGTATACATATATGCCAAAGATTAATAAGATCAATAAATCCAGCAGTGGGATGAAAATATATCACTGACAATGAGATATAATAAAAATATATTAGGAAGCCAAGTAAAGTTCTTTCAAATTTTATAAATCTGCCGAGCGTTTGGGCACGTTTAATGGAACATCTATAATAATAAAACTGGCATAGAGAGAAGTCGGTTTTGATGACCATATTCCTATTTCCCTGTTTAATATACACGTAGATATACGCACGCCTGAATTGCTGAGTAGATGCTAATAGGCGTAAAGCACTGACCAATTAAACAGCAGACAAAAATAATGTTTATATGTGGGATAGCCATGTTTAGACAAGTATGGATCTACTCGACCGTAGTATTACCACGACCTCACATAAAACCGGTTGATAAAAAATTCTTGAATCGTATTTCGCTAAGAGTGAGAGACACTCTTTTGCCTCCGCATACAGGTGCATTTCTGCAACCGCATTGCAGGTGTCCATGGGCGGCGGTAGTCACTTACCATCAGGTGAGCAGACTACTCGTTTACCCCACTAAACTATGTAAAAAAAAGAAGTTATGTATATGGGCAAGCCAAATGAAATGCCACATAAAGCAAGGCAAGCCGAACGCCTCAGATCTTTTTACTAACTGTCGTTAACACTATCTTCGTTTTACAAGGCATGTTTTCATATGTATATTTCAACAGCGATAGTACAATGTGTGGTACAATCTTGAAAACTGAAAAAAAAAAAAAAATATTACATCTTTTGAGAATCAAAACGTAGTGTTATTTCTGCAAATTTATAATATCACAGTACCTCTTTAAGCATCTCTCAAAAATAAGGTTATTCATTATATTTCTTTCACAACTTCTTGTTCCGTCTAACATACACCAGCGAGAATGACCTCTCTAAATACAATACTTTCTTTATAATGTGCCACGTTCAAAGTGGTTACAAGGACTGAAGAAGACCAAGATACATTGGTTTGAGTTAGGGCGCTTTGAAAGTCTCCTTTACGAGTATGTCTTAAGTAAAATATCTATTAAATAGAAACTTTATGGACTTAAATCTAACTATTGAAGCGAACCGCAGTTATTCCATTGAAGGTTTTTATTGTTTGTGGTTATTTCTAAGTTATGGGTTGAAGAAAGTACTGTTATGAAGGGAATTATGTGTAGTATAATAGTATTTAAATGTGTGTTCTTAAACAATTTTACCGTAGTATTCTTTAAATTTTATTTATTATTAATAAATAAAACTTAAAGAAAAAAAAATGTTATATTTTCATCATTGGTGATGAAAAAATATTATATATTCATCACCAATTATGAATATATAATATTTTTTAATTAAAGAATTAAAAATATAAAGTTACATATTTCACAAACCAAATATTCATTCGCTTATTGATTGACAGTGGTATTCAATATGACTTGGAAAACATTCATTAACAATTTACTCAATTATCTCATTTAAGTGGCTCAAGGACTTAATTAACAAAAAGTATGACGATTCTAGTATTAGAACTATAAATTAGTATGTAAAGTGTAAATAGTGATATTTAGAACATACATGTAGTAGTGTGACATCCGGTACCGTCGTGGCAGGACGACTTACTTCTTGAGAAAGGTCTCCCGTCGGGATCGAAACTAGTCGGGTATCCCCCAAATACACGCGTTAGTAAAACCGTATACACTCACGGCTGTATCCTCGAACGGGTAGGTAGAGGAAGGGAAGGGAAGGATATTGCTTATACGAATTGATTAGGAACTGTAAGGTATTACTCAATTTGGTCAGAGTCGCCTACCATGTAATGGGAATTGGCCTTTAACTTATATACAGAAAAGGCTATAAAAAGCATCTCAGAGATATTTCTTTTCCTGTAATCCTTATCATCTACGCCACACAAATTTTAAGGTAGCTGAAGATTTTGTTGTTGTGCAGTGTAAATTTCTTATGGCACAATATTTAACTGATAATACTAGTTTTATAATACTTTGAATCCCTTCCAATCGACTATCTAAAAAAAAAAAAAAGCAAGCAAGAAGAAGGAGAAGTATTTAAATACGAGCCCACCTTTTTGTAATAACTAGTCTATCATAAGGCAGTGAGTGTAAAATTGTCTAAGTGGATATATTACAGTTCGCAATATACTACAGTCAGTGGTAGGACGTATGCAGCTTGCAATTATTCAGTCGGCGGACTTCTCTAATGGGATATAACTTCTGACGCTCCATAATCCTTATAGATATGTCGCACGTGGTACAATTAAGACAAGGGTTTATTTATAGTACAGAATCTGTATTCAGTATTCGGAGTCCATTATTGAGAAGATCTAAGTAAGTTATATTTTAAATGTTTAAAAGTTAAAAATCGATACAATTTTGGTAAATGTACCAATCAGTCTAGTATTAATGTGGAAACTTAACTATTGTGTACTAGGCCTAATAGCAATTTCTACTCTACATATGAAATGGGACAAATAGTCTAATTATTAGGTATATATACATACATACACATGCACATCTGTATCCCTGCGGGAGGAAGCAGAGGTTTAAAGAACACCTACTTTTTTTAGTAGAGAGTTAGCTTATTGCCGCCAAGCGCCTCTTAAATTAAGGAAGAGAGATAAAGGGAGGATGGAGGGAGGGGAAGGATTAATGATGAGAAAATCAATAGTATATTCAAAAGAAAAAAAAAACAAGAGAAAACCTATATTGCCAATACGGATGGAATTGAGAAGCTAAGTAAGTAAAGTAAGTAGGGTCGCATAACTTTAACTCGGACGAGCTGTTAACTGGGATCCGAGCCCTCTTACCCAATTATTATAACCGCATAATACCTCTTGTCAAATTTTTTTACTATATACATTCATATCCTTTATGGGGTAGGCAGAGGTGTATTAAACCCAAACATTTTGCCGATTTGAATACATAGGTACCAGTAACAATCCAATGCCTTAGGCGCCCAAAAATGCAATTGTTTTGTAGAAACAAATATTTAATCCTATTTATTTAGGAACAGTAATGGCTTAGCCATGTGGAATACAATAGGGTTACCCAGTCTCTACCCGTGTGTGTCGTAAAAAGCGACTAAGGGATCGGACTTTTATCTATCAGACAAAAGTATATACTGTTATACAGTTCCCAAATGACAGCAAAAGACCAAATCATTGATGGCAAATGTGTGTTTGATACGGCTCTGCGATTGGTGCGTTTGCAGCTGGATGAACGAGTGTGAGTGTATGTATGTATGTAGTAAGAGTTTATTGTATTCATTGCTCTCAATCTGATTGGAGGACATTTTTTCTTTTCAGGTGTAAAGCCCAAAGCGTCTTCATTCCATCAGGGTTTTTTTCTGCTATAGGAGGACAGGCAACAGACGGGTCACCTGATGGTAAGTGACAACTGCCATCCATGGACACCTGCAACTCAAGAGTCGCAAGTGTGCTGGCCGTCTTTGAAGACGATGAGGGATGGAGGTATGAGGAGATGGGAAAGAGGAAAGGAGGAGTCGGGCCTCTGGAAACCTCACTCATTTCGGAGAAATGCAAAGCAAGCATTGCTTCACAACTGGTTTTCTGTGAGGCCAAGGTATCGCACCGATCGAACCGGCCCATTCGTGTCTAAGGAAGGGTCTACCACTGTTGGGTTTCCGGTGGAATATGGTGTCGGAATCGAACCGACTTAACATACTGTGTACCATGCTGCGTATAAATAGGAAGGATACGGGTAGAAAATATGACACTATAATAACCTTTTGTTATCCGATGTCAACGCCTCTAACGTCAGGAACACTATCATAATAACTTTACTGAAAAAATTACTCAATATCGAATCTGAATAAAGCAGAAGAAAAGGTACGCAATGAATCAAACTTTTATAGGAACTTGTTATAACATCATTGCTAGTTAGTACCTATGTTTGGACGAGGGATCTCAGCTGATTGGTGGCGATGCCGCCTGGAGTGTAGCCAACTTTCAAGAGATAAATGATCGAGAAATGTTTACTGGTGTGAGTTAGAGGACTCTGCGGTTTTTCGTCTATAACTGTAAATAATCATAATATGTGGCTACCAACGCAACAGCGGTAAAGGTCACGGGTTCGATTTTCGGAACTTTCAGCGTTTGGGTGATGGGTTTTTTTTTATTATAGGAGGATAGACGAACAGACGGATTACCTGATGGTAAGTAACAACCGTCGTCCATGAACACCTGCAACTCGAGAGTCGTAAGTGCGCTGCCCGCATTTGAGGGTGATGAGGGATGAGGGTATGGGGGGAGGGGAAAGAGAGGGAATGGGAAAAGGGGCGGGGGGTCAGGGGAGAGGAAAGAGGAGAGGGGGTGTTGGGCCTCCGGATACTTCATATACTTTATAGTATATATACTACTTTATATACTCGTAGGAACAAATATGACATAAAGATACGTATGATATTTAACAAAATTCATAGAAACACTTTCAGCTATCTGCGAAGATCTACGTAATAATTGTTCAAGACATGTTTTACCACGAATTTGCAAGCAAATTCTGCTGCAATATTCTAGGACATAGTGTTACACAGATGATACCTATGCTTTATCCTTGTACGAAATTATCAAAGTAATACCTTAGTCATATGCCTGGATGTCTACTTCCAAATACTGATCTTTCTTAGAAACTTATAAAGTCACTTCCATAAGTGTCCAAGTTATAAAAAAAATAGAATAAAGTCTTTAAAGAAATGTATGTTGTTAGTAATCATACACAGCTGATTTTTTTTCTATAAGTGTAAAATTCAGGTCACCTGTTGGACAGGCGACCAAGGTCTGTAGGGATTCTCGAAGCTTCCTTCTTAGGGTATACCCGGGTCCCCTGCAACAGTCCTACTCGTGACGGAACACCGTGTGATTTTAGTCGGTTCAAGTCCGACATACCACTTCACTGTCAGCTCCAGTGAGGTGATGACTCGTGGGGGTTTTCACCCGATAAAACAAAAAAAAAGGTTGCACACATGATTTTCATAAGAGATATTTTGCGTTCCTACTAACATTTAATATAAAAGCATTAAAACTCAGTCAGATAGCACATTATGAAGTAGATATAACTTACACAAATATTTCGGGAACAGGTGTCAAACAAGTCAATCCAATTAACTACTGAGAAGGTCGAAGGCAGAAAGTTTTAGCTTATTGCCCTTAAATAGATCTCCGAGGAGTGAAGATTATCCTGGATAAACTTCCCTAAGAGTTGCACAACGTTGTTAGCGATGGACAGCATGTTGCGCGAATTTGTTAAGACCTTGTGTGAGGAGATAATGCGATAGTGAGAACATACTTAGCGGAACTTCTTTGAGGATGTGTGTTTTACATAATTATTTGAAACATTCAATACCCCGTATGTGAAAAGTGTTGATGGTTTCAATGTAATGCTAGGTAGTTAGTTAAGCGAGAAATGGAGATTCATACTTAGTGAATGTCTTATAACGCTTCATCCACATACTACATACACTCTTTATGATATATATGAATATCTTGTGTACTATTTTTTTTACTTAAACTTCATATTTTTCATTTTCATCCTTACAGGGCTTTGATATCCATATTAGATCAAGATATCTGCGTAGTAAGATTTTAATTTAAGATAAAAAGTTCCTAAGCACAACAAAAGCTAAAAATATAAAAAAAAAATGTTAAAACATCAAAATTTCCGCTTCGGTACGTTATTATATAAATACTGTTTCAGTAAAATATATAACAACATTTAGTCCCGATATATCGATACTATGTGTGATAATCTGCTAAGTGCGGGATTATAAGGAGAGCTCGTGAATGTCGCACCAGTAAAAATACATTGCCACTTTAAAAAAAAAATTTGATAACAAAAAAAAAGGTTTGAAAAAAATAGTTCTATTCGTGTGTTCCGTAAATGATTTTGGAAATATAGTTATTTTTTTATATACATATATTTGCCATTTCTTTAGAGTCAACTTAGCAACAGTAGTTTAAACTATTGAGTTGCCAAATTAGTACCTACAAATGTTAAATTGAAATGAGAAAAAGAAAGTTCTCAATTTAGGTGTAATTCTTTCATCACTAGTAGCATATAACATAATTTACGTTTGTCATTATTATATTTAAAAATTAAATTTGTCAAATTGTAGTCAGATGAAAATCCAATCACTGGCTGCATTCCTCAGTGTTACATATTAGATCAATTTAAACACAGTTTCACAGCAAAGTGATACATAATTACATAACATCTTCAATTTATAAGAGAGAGTAACACAATACAGAATCATTATATCACATTGCAACATACAGACAGCTTAATTAAAGCAATAACAGCTAAGGAAGACATTTACAAATTGTTGCAACTAGTCTTCAGACAGGCAGATATTGATCCTAGACAAGTTTGGTGCGGAATATTACGCTGTTTGTTAATTATGTGAAGTTCAGATTTAAGTGGTTCTAAATTGTTAGTGAGACTGTCTGGTTAGTCCTTGAAAGGTACTTGTTATTTAGGGTATTTATGATAGGAGTTAAGTATAACGATAGAGTACTATTACTCTATAAATAATAGTCATAGTCAATTTAATTATTTCTATTCTTATTGTATAGCACAAATGAGGATCATCTGATGGTAAGTAACTACTGCTATTCTTGAAATACAGTGGACAACTGTAATTCAAGAGTCGCAAGCCCCTTTTTGGCCTATTAGGGTGCCTCCCAATCTAGACAGTTTGTTGATAAATTTTAATTAATTGATTAAAGTTTGATTTCAACCTTCACAGAGGCCTTTTTGGTAGGTGGTCCGAACGCTAACAATAGGCACAGTGACTACACTGCTTTTCTATCCTATTAATATTATTATTCTTTTCTTCTAATTTTCCTCATCCTTTCTAAATTTAAAAGATGCTTCTGCAAGACTTACTTGTGTAAATATTCATATTTTTCTATTATACCTTTATTCAGTTTATAATTGTGTTTGAAAGAAGTTTGGACATCCTAATTCTAACTAACAGTATAAATGAGATTTTAGTTCATTTATGGTACGTATTACACATGCGAATAACATGAAATTTCGCGTGTACATCCAGAAATCTCCTTTATCGCGAGTGATTAATAATCAGCTTGCATTTATTTGGCAGGTTCTTTGAATCTACGAGAACACTGATTACTAGTCTCATGACGCTTTCCCTCGTCATTAAAGACAGAACAAATAAAAAGTGTGAATGTGAAATATTAAAAACAATCTCTGAGCATAATTAGAATAATTGAGTTAAAAAAAAGTATAAATGGCTTTCAAGTATAGTAAAAGTATTATATTAAAACGTAAAAAGTCTAAAGACTCATTAGAATCGTTTCCCTGAGATCTCGTCATCAAATACTGACTTTGTGGCAGCGGGACCACTGCCGAAGCATACTCTATCTAACAAAAACTGTAATATGAAAATCGGTCCACAATTGGCGGAGAAATGTTTGAAGAAACAAATAACACAAGAAAAATATACATACGTAGAACGTAGAACCTCTAAATATTAAAACTGTAACTAAAACGCGGTAAAGAAAGACGGATACTTTTATTAATTTATAAAGAAAAAACTAGAACAACATTAACATTCTGAAATAAACTTATAAGTATTTACATTCGAACCAATTGCGTAACAATTCTATTAGGGCAACCCTATTATTGCTTGTGTAATAGAATGTTCGTCCACTATTCCTCGCCTAGATCTGTTATAAAAATTGCAATGTTTTCATCTACGTGAGCGGAATAAGGCTGAGTACAGTTGGCTTCCTGTGGCGTGGTTGGTTTAGTGAATAAATTATGACAGGTAGAACCGTTTCTCTCCTTTGACATCGCTTGCCAAATAAACATAAATTGAACATTATTTAAAAAAGTAGAAGTTAGGTACTCACATTTCTAACTAAAACAGTAGCACATTAACGCTTATTGATGCCAAAAATATGTATAAACTAAACGGATTTCTATAAGATACATTTTATACTAACGTGCGTATTTCAGCAAAAGCTGTCTAATTTTGGATCGAAAAGGGCCTCTTATCAAAAAATGAAGCCATTTGTCGTGGTGGTGTCGAAGTGGACGAATATCTCTAAAATAGTATGATACTACAGTTGTGTAACGGATAGAATTTTTATTGTAAAGACGACACATGTTTTTTGAGGACGAAGTTTCGCTATAAAACTGGTCAGCAGCTAAACTAACTGACGGATGAAAATATTATTCTGGAATCGTTATTACTTTATGATAAAAACAGTTACATGTTATGCTATAATATATTTCAACCAGTGCTGCAGCATAAAGTTAATATACTTAAACCAAGAATGAATTCCAGAATGCAGTATAATATACATGAACATTCTTGACGGAATTTATATGATGCGAGTTCTGTCTACGAAAATTATTTGAAAGTTTATTATGCACTTTCGTGGCAGGCTGTACCGACAAGACAAATGCTTTGGTCTTAGTCTCTTTGTTAGCTTTTAAAATGTACATGAGAATTATAGAAGCATACTAACGAGACTCAAGATTTTGGTAGGGAAGATTGTAACTATTACACATTCGATTTAAGTTAGTATTTTTTATCAGATATAAGAAAGAAAGATATATGGGTTTTTCTATGATTCCTACTTACTTGAAAATTGTAGAAATATAAATAAAATAAATGTCTTTGAATAAAAATATCAGAAAGAATAATAGATCTTAAAATCGCACAAAAAAAACCTTTTGGCATAGTAAACCTATTTTAATAACAATACTAAAAAGAAACTCTAATACATAAAAAATAGAGTCATTGAGCTAGGTAACTGATTTTCTAATACACAAACCTAATTTTGTTTAAGGCACAGTCGGACAAACTAGCTCCTAACTTAATGGTAAGTGACAATCACCGTTCAAGGATACCTCCAAATGAAGAGTACTTTGGCCTCCCTCAAAAAAAGTGTTATAATCTCAAGCAGCAAGCATTGTCTTTCAGGTCAATCAGGCCCATTCCGGCCTAAGTATGAATCTCGCACGAAAAGAAATTGGTATAACAATAAAACTTGACTAAAAAACATACAATTTATATTTGTTGATGAAAAGGATTTTCTGCTTCTATTTTTTAAGTCGGCTAAGAATTGAGATACAATACATCCCTTTGCAATTGTAACAATATCTCAATAGTTATTGTCCTCTATGCTATATTGAGGCTTTGTTGATTAACCGATCAATCAACAGGAAATAGGGCCTAATTAACGTAACCAACGTGACGTTGTTCTCAAAACGAACCTCAGTAGGGATTGAATACTAAACCGATCAAATGGCTAAGGGATTAATCCGATTATGGACAAGAATGTGTACACTATGAAACAAAAGACAGGCGAGCTTAATTACAGGTGTTAAATCTATTTATATATCTATATAATAATACGTGAACGGATTTTTTTGTAAACCTCGTTTTGAGCAAATTTCGAAAACAAAAGAATGTAAAACTGAGAAAGTCAAGTGAAATATGACAAAAAGCTATACATGTCATGTGTTAGGTGCCTGTCATAATGCTTCAAGTATATATCATGACAGTCTGACAATCATTTTATTGAACTTAACATATAAATTACGTTTTTGAATATATATTTAGCACTACGACTTAATAGTATCTGTCTTCAGGTACAGGAACCATGGTTTTGGTGGGTAAGGCTCCAAAGACAGGAACCTCCTCACATACGTGCGGTATCAAGAAGAGATTTGCATCAGGCGCTTTACCCAGCTGTAGGGGTGGGGCCAGTCCATCTTTTCCCGTAGGGTTTGCAAAAGATGACTAAGGGATCAGACTGTTACCTATCACACAGTACATAAAGTCATTTAGTGCCCTGATGACCCTTATTACCTAATCCGTAAGTGGGACTTAGTTATCATTAGTAAAAACTGGGCTTTTGAAACACCTCTGCTTGCCCCTTGAGGAAACAGGAGTGAGAGTACGATGTTTATTTGTATGTATTTTAAACAATTTTAATATAGATTTTTTCCACATTGTTTCTCGGCATATTAATGCAGTCCAAAACTTATCTGTCAGTCAGTTTTACTACTGAGCATTCGGTCTATAAAATAACTAATATGAATACTGTAATGTAGCCTTCCCACAGTCACGCTTCTAAATATTCTTTTTACATATAACAAAATACATTTAATTTACATAAAAACATTAGGCTGTAGATCGAATGATTGATAATGATGAAATGTTCCTTTCAACAGATAATAATTCGTCACTCTTAATGACATGTGTAAAAAATACCATTCATCGTTATTCCAAATGACAATAACACGTCTAAACATTATATTGATGATATAAAACAAAGATACAGTTGACAGCTCAAATCTGGTTGATTGATTAGAAGTTAACCCTTCGATAGCTGAGAATATAGCGGTGTCATAGGGTTATGATTGGGAATGTCGGATACAGGATGGATGAAGTAATGATGTATGATAAATTGATAAGTAAAATTATATGTAGATTAAATAATATTGTTGTATATTTCAGTTATATGTTGTTAAATGTACATTAATATTGACTGCACGGATGGCATATTGTTGTTCTGAGTCTGGGTGTTCTTTGTGTCCGTTCTTTGAATGTTTGTAAAGTCCCCCGCGACACAGGAATTAGTCCTAATGTGGGAGTTGTCCTTTTTATAAAAAAAAAATGTGCGCACGGAACCTAAGGTGAAGGATGAAAGGTAGGGAGTGTGTGAGCGGGACAGAGGAAAAGAAAATGGCGAATCATTACGAGAGAGTACGCATGATAAGGAAGTTGAAAAGAATAAATAAAATATTTTTTTCAGTTAAGATTGATTCTTTATTTTATAAGTAAGTTTATATCTCCCTCCGGAAATATGTCTCTATGTAAATATTATTCGCATAAAAATAAATAAAAAAAGAATATTTGAAAATATCTCGGTGTTTGGGTACATGAAGAGATGATTTCGGATTTCGTGTTTCTTGGTAGCCTAGTAGCGTTAATAGTTAGAAAAAACTTAATTGATTTGTCACTTTATGCAAAATTGGTCCTTGTATGGACGAAAAACACGTTTCTGATTATTTGGCAAGTATCTACCATACATAAGCCTATTTGTGTTGAGCGAATATAAATATAGTATATTTCTTTAAAATACAATTCCTTGAAGCTCATACTTACCTGATATCTCATCATTAGCTTTTACAAACTGAGGGTAAATTATAATTTAAATGTTGCAATACAGTGCAATACTCCGAACAATTGTGCAACTTGTACTAGTACCACAGCTTTTATTTATTCTGACTTTTTCTATCACAAACATTATTAATATCGAAACAATTTCTTTTTCAATTTAGGATTTGAAACATCATGAGCATATATGTATAGCTTAATCAGATATATATATATCAAAAATAGAATAAATCAGTTTGCGCTGTTCAATTGTATCTCAGACGTCATTCTGTCAAGTGCATTGATTGGCGCATGTCACTTATGTTATATAAAGTAAATGACCTAGTTACACTGTCGTTTGACCACCCGTGAACAAAATAGATCTTGCTTCATTGGTCTAGTAGCATAAGGTTTCGTTTCCTTTTAAACATTTGCAGGTTATAATTAGCATTCAAAAAGACAACTCAAGCGCTAGGATTGATTCCTGTATCGAGGGGTGTTTACAAACGTTCAAACAAAGGACACAAAGAACCAACATACTTAAAACATTCAGTTAAGAATGACACAACACTAGCCGCAGCCGCGTGGTGGTGAGGCGATCACTTAAACTGCTACGCTATCGGTGCAGTCATAATCATTTTCTTATTAGAGTTTTACAAACTACAAAAAAAAAAAAAAAAACAAGATAAAGAAAAATAGACAAAGAAAAACAAGACAAGACAAAGAACAAGACAATGAAAAACAAGACTTTGGGACATAAAAAAATACTATAAAGATATAACGGACTGGAGAGAAGAATTTTAAAAATCTAGAACACAGTTCCATTAATTGAATTAAGCCAGTACATAACTTTTAACTACGTGCTAAAGTGTGACAGTTTGCGACTTGAGACGACGTGACTGTGTTGGATTCCTTGTTACTCTTAAATATTATGTGTACAAAACAACCAGACGGGTCACCAGACGGTATGTGACAAAGCCGCCTATGGACACCTTCAACTCAAGAGTAGTGAGTGTGCTGCCAGCCTTTGAGTGTGATGAAGGAGGGGAGGAGTGAGTTTTGGTTTTGATGAGGGGAGAGTGGGAGTTAGGCTCCGAGACCTAACTCACTCGGTAAAACACAACTATTCAAAACCAGTTTTCTGTAATTATATTGTGGTGGTATTAGAGCAGGCCCATACGTGCCCGAGCATGGTTCAATCACGGATTCGGTTGTAAATCAAAAAAATGCGATCAAAGTTTAATGTAAATAAGTTTATTTTATAAGCTTATACCCGAATAGGCCAACATATATAGTTATTCAATACAGTAAAAAAAAGCAAACATCCTAACGGTATAAATGGATTGACAGTTATATAAATCCGGATATTGTGTCTAGTGTCTACTACTTGTGTAAGTAACTTTAACATCAATCAGTTTCAACCCAAACAGACATCCCCAGACATTCTAAATTGCAAATTTCAATAGAAACGGGCTTTCTCTGTTTAAGCATCAGCATTTAAATCCCATCTAGCTATCTAGACAAGATCTTGTTATATCGTAGCACGTATTGGCTATTGTCGCTCTGATTAAAGCCATTCAGCATAAAGACAAAAGGGATAATATTATAACGGTGTCAATGTGTTTTAGCCTGGAAATGATTGTAATATGTAGATTATGACTTGGAAGGAGAATAAACAATTTCCACAGAGAGCGTCTTAACCTTGGCTGTATGACCAGAAGTTATCTCCTGTATATCAACCGTGTTCCTTTTTCAAAATTTAATTTGTGTTCAGTCCAATATGGCAACACTACACCTGTAGATAATCAGCGTATTTTAAATTTCTAAAAGTTTGACTCACATTTTGCTGCTTTCTCCGTACTACGATATAATACGATATATATCACCTATTCCGAAAGTTTCATCCAGCAGTGCGATCAATCAATACGTGTAAGCATTTCCAGCATCCTTCAGGTATCCAAAATGAGATTTATCAGGTTTAAAATTTTTATAGAAGAGATTGCATAAAAATAAAATTATGTAATATAATTATATAAATAGATTTTTTACTGTCTGGGCTCCTACTTTAATAAGTTTAAGAATTTGCACGAATATAATATTACTACAGTCTACTGCTTAACATAGAGCTCCCGCAATGTGGGACATTGTACCCTGTGCGTCCTCCGCCATCCGCGAGCCGTCAAAACCAACTACCATCTCTCTTTCATTATAAAATAAAATTTGAATTTAACAAAATTATGTAAGTATCAAATGTACCCCACCAGCGCACGTGTTTCCTTCCCACTTTGATCCCGGTTCTTTTAAGCGGGGCGTGAAAAAGCATCTCACCAGGCCGCCATAGTGTGGGTCACCATGCTGCATTGACTAGACATGCAATGAGGATGGTGACCACCACTATTTGACTACACTTCTTGCTTTCCATCAGGCTAAGTGGAGTCACAGGCGTATAATAAATGGATATCTACCTACCATATTTTGTTGTTAATTTTTGGTGTGTAAGAATAAATTTATTTTACACTGACTTGATACTGACGTTTTGTGTAAATGTGTAAATGCTCATGCGCACCGCGCGAGCTATGAATCAAAGTGTTATCATATTCCGAACTTGTGGTTTTGGAAATTTTTTAGATTTTTTAGATTTTAGATCATTAAATACTTTGTGTAGTGCTAAACAGTTGATTTTCCAACCTACACACCGTGCGGTCTCCGGAGTTGCTGATTTTAGAATGCGAAGTTTGATGATTAAGGTATATGTCTTTTGTTAAACTCTGCAATCCTAAACCTAGATTTTTTATATGTATTACAAACCTACAAATTGTGCTATGTAAATTCTTAAAATGAAATTCATCTTGCTTCATATCATAAAACTTAGCGACTATTTATATACACTAAGACAAAGTAATCAACATATATAACAACAAATGAAAATTAAATTATCATTATTTTAAAATCTTTGAAAATTTTCTGGAAATTCAAAGTCTAGACTAATACCAATTTGAGTTCGAACTCAAAGATTATTTGTAATTACTTTTATACCAACTTTATTTACTTTAGATTTGATACTAAGTAGAACCCTTGGATATAAAAGCCTACCGTTTATATCCAAGTATATAGTCTGAGGTATGTTAAAAATAGACTGTTTATGCTTAAGCCATGAGGTTATCGGTGGAGTAGAATGGAGCTGCCCAATCTCTTCTAGTAGAGGCCGTAAAAAGCGACTAAGGGTTTCTATCAGGTTATCTATGAGACATTTAGTGTGCCCGATTTACTTCAATAGGCTTGCCCCCTGTTACGATAATGGGAATAAATCTTAAAATGTGAGTGTTTTTGGCATACACCTCTGCATACCCTTTAGAAGATGTGGCGTGAGTGTATATACATACATATATAAGTATGTTTTGTGATCATGTGAAGAGAAGAGAGAACACACTATAGGTATTGCACACGACACGCCGAAAATGATAGGCTCACCGCCATTAAGGTGGGAGATTCATGCTTACGCACGAATGGGCCGGCTCCACCGGAGTATTAATTACCACGGCCTCACAGACAACCGGTAGACAAACAATGCTTGCATTGTATTGCAGAGAGAGTGAGGATAACGGAGGCCCAACTCCCCCTTTCCGCATCCCTCATCCCCCTCTTCTTTTTTCCTTCCTCCTCTTTCTTCCTCTCCTCTTTCCATTCCCCTCACCCCCCTTCAAACGACTACGATTCTTGAGTTGAAGGTGTCTATGGGCGGTGGTTGTCAATTACCATCAGGTAACCCGTCTGTGAAGGTGATGAGGGATGAGGGTTGCGGGGAGGGGATATAATCGAGAGCTTATGTGTATATATATACAAAAAATATATATACGTATATCAATTAATATTCTAATCTGTTGTATTCCCTCTCATAGGTCACTAAATACACGTAAGTAAAAGTAAACATCAAGATAACACCATGTCGGTTCCTCGAAACCTATGATATTTTTGCCCGTTTATTTTCCCGTCGCGCGCTTCATTTGTCTAATGGAATAAAGCCTGTTTGTTGATTGGAGCTCACTGCTTTGCCGTTTTTGTATGTAGCGTGCACTTTTTGTTGTGAATACGGCTGAGGTTTTTCGAAACAAAACAAATGATATTTTGCGACATCTTTTTGTATCCGCAGCTTCTTTGTTGAGATGAATGATTAAAAATAGGTGTAGTAATGACAAGTTTTATTCATTACGTATGAACTATGTTTACGATTATGGAATATGACAGTAAGATACATTTAGAGTATAAAGTTTTTATACGAAAAATTCAATATATATTTTTTAATAACAACGGAGGACAGACGAACAGACGGGTCGTCTGATCTTAAGTGACAACCTCCGTCCATAGACACCTGCAACTCGAGAGTCGTAAGTGCGCTGTCCGTCTCTGAGGGTAATGAGGGATGGGGAGATGCGGGGAGGGGAAGGAGGAGAAAGAAGATCAGAAGATTAAAAAGAGGAGAGGGGCAGTGAGCCTCTAGAAACCTCACTTATTTCGGGGAAATGTAACACAAGCGTTTCTTCACAACCGGTGTTCTGTGAGGCCGTGGTATCGCACCGGTCGAGCAGATCCATTCGTACCCAAGCATAGTTTTACCACGATAAAATATGTACATCATATGTTCACCGACTATATCTACGAAGGGGTAGGTAGAAGCGTTTCGAACACCCTCTTTTTGCCAACTAGAAGTTAGTCTCACTTACGTAATAGAGGGCAAGACTATTGCCGTCATTTGGGACTATATGACTGTATATACATATGCTAATTAAAAGATGACACTCTGATCCCTTAGTCGCTTTTTGTGACACCCACGGAATGAGATGGGGGGGCTCTATTTTTCTTCACAGAGAACCAAGAAGATATATGTATATGTATACAGTATATAGTTTTCCCAGATCAGTTTAACGTTCAGTGGAAACAAATTCTAGACCAGAAATTTAAAGTATATGTTTAAACCACCCGCCATTTGTACTGTGTTTTGTATACTGTAATAATATACAAATGTAAATAATATCATTTTAGTTGCAAATTGTTACTTGTATAGTATATTTTTTATTTAAATTACAACTCCTGTATGAGGAAGGATGCCTGTACCGCGAGGGACATAAAAGACAGAAAAAACGGACCCAAAGAACATCCAGACTCGGTACAGCTTTTTTTGTCAAGTATTAAAAAGGAATCTAAGACATCTGGCTCAAAAGATGAACAGATCAAGATGACTAACTACTGAAATACCAAGATAGTTATTTATGAAAAATACATCACTATTATTCCTATAAATCGACTTCAACAAAAATAATTTTCACTTGGTTGTCAGACAAAATATTCATCCTCATGACCGATATGACCTTCAAACCTACCAGAAAAGAGCGTACTTTTACCATTTTTGTTTTATTTTTTACGTGGGGAAATCCTCATGGACTATCCCCGATGACCTGGTGTGCCGGACTTGACCGGCTAAAACCGTGAACTTGAGAGGCTGTAGTCACATACCATCAGGTGATCCGTCTGCTCGTTTGTCCTTTCTTTTAAGCTATTTAAATTTTCCTGTACATACACTCACGCCTTTATAACTCAAGGAGTGAACAGCAACATCTCAAACAAAATTGCCACCGTCGGACGCTGTATGACTGTATACATATATACTGTCTGATCGACAACAATACGATCCTTTAGTCGCATTTTCTACACCAACGGGAAGAAACAGAGAGTCTTATTTTACTTCGAAATTAATTCACCACTACGCATAAGTCAATAAAATTGCTTTATATATATAAAATATAAAACATATTATCCTGGTAAACTGATTTAGCGGCCGTTGAATATTAATGACCGGCCAATTATCGGCCGTGTCCGTCAGCGAGTTATCATTCAGAAAAGACAATTATTCACTCTTGCATTACCTTTTGCCATATGTATGGAAAATTAAATGAATGAAATTCATTATAAAGGGTTTGTAATATTAAATATGTAGATTTTAATTTGGTTTGTAAAAGAGTTTTCAATTGCACTTATACATAAGGAAAATTACAAATAATATATTTTATAATTACAAGTTTTTATGATTTTATCGAAGTATTGCGCAACCGAAATGGAAAGGCTCATTTAAGAAGGTTGTCAACTTTTTTTTAAACCAGTTAGTGTTGTGTGAGCTAAGTAACAAAGAAAATTTGTTTTTGATGATATAGGATTCATTCATTCATTCAGTAGATGGCATTATATTGGAATCATAGCTGTTATGGTGTTTGACACATCAGACAAAACGAATGAAATAAATACACAACAACGAGATCGTCTTAATATTGATTGATTAAAAAAGTTCTAATGTTTCACATACATTATAAGTATATTCAGACGCTACATATTGTACTCGTTACATATTGGGTATACTATATTATATATCGTCCCTTAGCTTACAACACCGCTCAAGTCGAAAATTGGCGGTTTTCACATTTGAATGCCTTTAGATAGAGCTGCTCATTACGCGTCTAATCATTGGTCACATTATATAAATTTCAGCCAATGAGAAGCCGTAATTCAAAAAGTAGTGACAGCGCGCAAGTCGGTTAGCCTCTCAACACCGCACAAGTCTTTAGTCTGTCATACGTTTCTTGTAAAAGTATTTCGCGCTCTGTGATTATTATATTTTTATGTGAGTTTTATCGCTGAAAGGTCTATGCAAGAAGTTTTAATAAAAGATTAAGAGGTAAGCTATATCATTAAGTAATGTTTATTGATTTACGTGTATTAATATTGAAAGAAATGATAATAGAATATCTTCATTTACTTAAGCGGTGTTTACTAACTTTTTTTTTAACTTAGGCGGTGTTTTAAAATGTATTTTATTTCTTTTAGGAAGCTCAATAATACACTATGGATGGAGAAGAAATTAATTCCTGGAGTGATCCGAATTCAGGTGATAAATTGTTATGTGCATTGTAAAAATAATATAACCCAGAACACTATGCAGCAATCCAGTGCTTCTGCTACTCCATCGTGTTCTTCAGAAGTGGTCATACTCAGGAATGTTACATATCACGGTGATTTGTTAAGTTATAAAAAACGACAAAACAAGGCGACAAAAGATCCAAAGAAATATAAACGCAATGTCAATAAAGAATTACGTATGAAAGTCGAAAATTATTTAGGATATAGAAGATACATAGAAGCAAAGACTAATGCGAAATTTAAAGTGAAACAAGACGTATTTAAGCCTGCAAGATCCATAGAACCACCGTGCACTTCTGCGTTTTGCAAGAAATCGAAACTCAGATTATGTGACAACATAAACGAACAACAGCGGCAATATTTGTTTGAAAATTTCTGGAAGAACATGAACTGGGAGCAACGAAGATCATTTATAACTTCTCATGTTAATAAAGTACCAAAGAAAATTACCAAAAATCCAGAATCATCCAAAAGAATTAATAGTCGAACCTACGTTTTGACGATTGATAATGTACGTCACCAAGTCTGTAAAAAAATGTTCTTAGCCACTCTTGGCATTAAAGATTGGTTTGTCAGTATTGGCTGACAAAAACAGACTGTGCCATGCCTCCCGATTTGCCTACTTCAACCAGTAATCGCAGAAATCCAAAGAAAATTGAAGACCAAAAATATGTTGAAAAGTTTTTAACAGGTCTTCCAAACATGCCGTCGCATTACTGTCGTGCTAAAACATCACGAGAATATTTAGAACCAATTTTCTTGAACATGACACAGCTATATCGCACATATAAAGATAATTGTGAGTTAGAGGGAAGAGAATGCCTTGGCCGTAAATTATTTGACAAATTATTTTTGAAATTCAATCTGAGCCTCTTCCACCCAAAGAAAGATTAGTGTGACGTTTGTTGCAGTCATAAAACTGGAAAATTTACGGATAAAGAATACGGTCATCATGTTTTGAAGAAAGATCGAGCCAGGAAAGAGAAAGATACTGACAAAGGTATTGCACAGTCCGGAGCTTGTCACGTATTCACACAGGATGTTGAATCGGTAAAATTGGCCCCGTATCTTCAAGCCACTGCTATTTATTATAAAACTAAATTATGCGTCCATAATTTTACATTATACAATTTAGCAACTAAGGAAGTAATGTGTTATTGTTTCGATGAGTCTAATAGCACGCTTGAAGCCTCTGTTTTTGCTTCATGCTTAGTAGACCACCTAGAGAAGATTTTGAGTCAGAAATTATTGCCTGTGATTTTATATTCCGATGGCTGTTGTGCTCAAAATCGCAATGTTACCTTAAGCAATGCTCTATTACGTTTAGCGTTTGAAAAAAATATTGTGATTACTCAAAAGTACCTGGAAAAAGGTCATACCCAAATGGAATGTGATTCCGTACACAGTGCAATAGAGTGTAAATTAAAAGGTAAAGAAATTTACCTTCCACAACAATACGTGGCTATAACTAAAACAGCTAGAAGTGATCCTATGCCTTATGAAGCTCGTTATATGGACTATACCTTTTTTACCGATTTTTCGAAAGAATTAATTTATAAATCTATACGGCCTGGTAAAAAGACAGGTGACCCAGTCGTCACAGATGTACGTATGCTAGAATACAGACCTAATGGCACAATTTGGTATAAAATTGGTTTTGATGACGAGCTTCAGCAGTTACCATATCGTCCCACGCCAATTAACAGAATTAAACAAATGAATCACCTGCCAAAATTGTATGCAGGTAGAATACCAATTACAAAGCGGAAGTATGAAGATTTGCAAGACCTAAAACGTGTATTACCATCTAGTTGCCAGTCTTTTTATGATGAACTTCCGCACAGTAATCGCTAAAGACTGCAACTAACTATTAGACTAGAGATTTCGAGTATTATTTTTTATTTTTATAATTTTATCACTATCATAACTTGTTTCATTGGAGTTTATTAAAGACTATGTTTAAAATATTAATTATAAAAAAATTATAATTGCACTTACGCTCAATAGGTTCGTGTGTCACCAAATAACTTTAAGCAATTGATCTCAACAATGTGATGCTTAAGACTTAAGTTATAGATATCTATGTTATAACGATTGTTAATTATTCTTGAAATATTTCTAAATAAAAACTTTTCTTTGTAAATCATCTATTATTGCCTAACATTTCCGCAAACAACACTGCCTAAATCTAATAAAATATCAGTCAATACAGCTCAAGTCATAAAATGAAAGTTAAAATAAAGTATATAATAATAAGTATAAATAATTATTTCTTAGCCGCTAACTAGAGTATTATTAAGGAACAACAGAAAAATTGAACCGATTTTTTCAAATAGACAGTTTTTAAAGTTGGTAAAAATGACTTATGCGGTGTTGTAAGCTAAGGGACGATATATATATATATATATATATAATATAGTATATATATATATATGACTTGCGATCAAGTGGTTGCGTGTTCAAACCCGCCCAGTAACTAACGTCGTTACCCACCCCTAACAGAAGCATTTAGCTTAGCCCACATTATTAGTATTCTTTTTTTTTTAATATGTACATATATACTGTACCATTTGAAAGAGCCTATACAATTAAAATGTATAGTTGTCTCGACATGTCTTGATCAGCTTAGATGTAATAAAATGATCTGATCAACAGTCGTTTTTCGGCTCCTAATTTTGCCAAGAATTACCCACATTAGTTAGTTAGTGGGGTCGGGTAGGGGCTGGTATGCAACCCAAACTTGCTCGTGCTGTTGCTTACACTTTCCAATCCTTTCATATAAGTAATATTCATTTTATTCCATAGTATTTCTTTGTTATCTTTCCCTTTTAAAATACTCTTAAATTTCCTAAATTTAAATCCCAAAGTGCTTTCAGCCTGCAACGTTAGTGAGTCCCAAATTTAAATTTTAAAATGTGGGTGCTTAATACACCTATGTCCAACCCTTAAGAGATACATACAATATTTATAAAACATCTATAGTCATTTAGAAAATAATTATGACACACCCACATATTTTTTCGAAACGAAGGTGACACTGTATTTTCTACTTTACTTTTAATGTATGGTAGGTAATATGTACTTACGTGTATATAGGCATCCTGTCTCCTTCTTTGAACCAGAACATGAGCGCGACTTCGCTCACTGGAGCTGCTAAGTCGCAAGGTAGTCGTGTCATACTGCCAGGTGCTGACCAAACTTGAATAACATCTGAAATCGGATAATGCAAGGTTTATATCAGTTTTAAATACATTCATGATATTTTTCTTGAATATGATCTATTTTAATTTGGTCTGCAAACCATTACTAAAATAATGAATAAAATCAATCCCCAGAGATAGCCTGCGGCCCTTACTCACATCTACAATATGCCCCACCAAATGTATTTAAATAAAAAAAAAACTTCAAACGGACTCATTATATTCGAAATCACATTCAAAAGAAAAAAGATTCTCCAAAGGAAATCATCGGAATGAAGGGCGGGGGAGGGCTGGATTCGTGAAAAAGAACGGTTCGGTATTGTCCGTCACATTAGTGCAGGAAAATCTCACGTTTAATGACGGCCCTGCCGCTTTTGTGTTCCCCCCTTGTCATGTTCCTCCCTGCTAACTCAATTCACACGTTTCGAGGCCTTTGATCTCTCTTTTCTTTCAGAGTAGGCTGCCCATGAAATATTGTATTTATATTATTCATCGAGGAAATTTGGTATCACCACAATCTACGAGGCTCTTATTTGTTTCTCAATTTTGCTTGTTCAGATGTCATACAATGGCTTTCACTTCCGGGATTCTGATCTATATAGCTAGAGTTATGAATGTGGCATCTTTCATTTATTTTCAAGTAAAACGTGTCTAATGTATCTGAGATGGTGCAGGAGTGAGTAACTTTTTTTATGGTATATGCGGACAGACGAACAAACGGGTCACCTGATGGTAAGTGACACCCATCGGCCATGGACACCTACAACGCAAGAGTCTTAAGAACGCTGCCCACCTTTAATGATGATGAGGGATGGGAGATAAGGGGAAGGCAAGAAGAGAGGGGGATGAGGCCATTGAAGAGGGGGAAGAGGTGATGGAGTTGGGTTTCCGGAAACCTCACTAAAAGTGTTACAGTACCATTTGTACAATTTGTGTTGCAATAAAGAATCCACGACATCTATAGTGGGAACACCTGGTTGATATCTTTGATCTCTGGACCTTATATCTTTGGTAAGGTCAAAGACTAGCATGTAGTTTTGGTCGTTTTGAATTCGGCTTAAACATTTCTTCGTTTAGGATGTTACCAAAGGGGACGAAAGAAAAAAGACAAATCTACAAATCTTTGTAAGATTTGTAGATTTTTACTGTAGTAAGTATTTCAAATTACCAATACGGAGCCGAATATATTCTTCTATATGACAAACTCTGTGCCTTCGTAGAATTGTCCCAGATTATTCTGGTGATGTGGTGGCTACTCTACACTTTGTCTTATTCGACGTTTCGTCGTCTCGCCTTCATTACGTCACACTACGCTACTACTTAGGCGAAAGACTTCTGATTATATTTCTCTTAATTGTATTTTGTTATAATCAAATTTCCTTTGATTTTTCAACCTTTTGTTTTTATTTGTTAGGAATGTTTTCTGTTTTGTTCATGTTTATAATTATATTAATTTTATGGAAGCAACAGTCCTTAGAAGTGTTTAAGGTAATAATGGTAAATTCCAGAAACTTATTTTTTTTTAATTGATGTCGTCATCGTTTGGATGGCCTCTGTTTAATAAAGCTTCAAGATGAGGTTTACAAAATTTAAGGAAAGTTCCATAATTGAGATGAAAATGATAAAACGTTATTAATATTATTGTTTTTTTAAGATCTCAATCATATTAAACCAGGCTTAAACTGCAAGTAGTTTTATCTAAAGGCATCAGACGGGTTTTAAAAGCAACAGTTTTATTCATTTCAATAGCTAAATAATCTTATTTAAAATATTTTAGTTGCACAGATACATAAATATGTCAAATAATGTTCTTTATTAAAAAATAAGCGTGTGAAAATATCCAGTAACCAAAAAATATAAACGACGTAATATTTTGGAAGAAAGCGACATATTTGGCTAGAGAAAATGAAAAACGGTGACGTTACAGTAAATAGTGGCTGTGTACAGCTGACTTGGGAATTTTTCGCATGTCTCCACACATTAATAAGCCCTAACACAAATTGGAGTGAGCCTGTAAATTGGTCTGGCGCAAGATGTAAGCTTCAGGCTTTTATTTTATTTTCATAAATTATGTCCACATAATAATACAGAGACGCGCTCTACCGGCTTGCACGTATTTATCCCAGAAGTGGTAGATAGAGGGATCTTAAAGGCTCGCAGTTCGTGAACCATAATTTAGGCACATAATTTAGTAATAAGGAACAAGCCTATTACGGGCATTAAATATATACTGTCTCATTGATACTAGTCTAATTCCTGAGATGCCTTTTACGATACCCACAAGATGGGGCTGTGCTATTCTACTCCACCGGCGGCCACACCGCGGTAAAAATGTTTCGTTTAGTACATGTCGGTTATAATTATTTTGGTATGCGGAGCAAGGAGTGTAAAGGATTATGCCAAGCAGTCCCACCCTGACCGGCCTTAGTCCCAATCATCTTAAGAACTTTCATTAAACGATACAGGATTAGTTTTTACAACGTAGTTCAGCTACATATTACTAGATGACGCTGTACTTTTCTGAGATTATTAAATTAAATTATTATTAGGAATACATTAATTTATATTTTTAATAAGGTAAATACTTTGTTCATTACTAATATTAAAGCTATCCGCCTTAAGGCTATTCTCTAAATCACACGTCTAATGTAGGTAATGTTTGCCAACTCCCCACTTCGTCAGTACAGTCGTTTGACCGATCTATGGACCATTATATTAGTTTATAACCACTTTGCTACCTCTTAAGTTTTATTAGAAATTTTATTCTTTATTTTTCTTGCCATAGAGCTTAACTTAGAAAGAGCTCAGTATTTACTCAGCTTTTAAATGTTTTTAATAAACTATAAAATGTCCGATAATTAAGGTTTTATATGTATCTGTTCATGAAATCCAAATTTTAGGATTTCTATTTTTGGTTTGACAATCAAATAAAAGCTAGTAGTTGGCCAGAGGGCAGGTGAATCCAAGCAAATTGCACAACCATTATGAGTTGTCTCTACATGCACTGGATTTTTGACAGGACGATGTCAATCAAAACATCAAATAAGTTAATTCAAAAGCTGTCAAGGAAAGAAACAAATAAGTCTTAACAAACTATCTTATTAGATAGATGATTAGATTACAAATATTTAGTATCAGCTACACGAACACGATTGATATCGAACATTAAATTTTTATTACTCTTAGATTAAAATTAGTTTATACATTTTCAGCTCCCTATTAGTGGATGCATTTCAGAACCTCAAATATCTTGATTCTGAAATTCAACGGTACATATTGCAAGATAAGGAACTGATTGCAAAATATTGACAGAGGAAGGATATGCGGGTGTTGAAATATATGTCATGATATTTTGTATTCAAAAGTTTAATTTCTTTGATTCAAAAAAAAAAATTAACATCGTCACCATTTTTATACCGTCCACCGCACATGTTAGGAATTAATGGTAGGAAAATGGCAGTACATTGAAGGGGTAAGTTAATACACCTTTGCTTACCCTTTCAAGGATAAAGTCGTGACCTTATACATATATGTATTTACATATGTATTTATGCAAATTATATACACAAATTTAAGAGTTTATAAAATTTAAATATATTCCAATAAAATAAACAAAAAAAAATCAGTTCATTCGTTTCGTAATCAAGCATCTGTATCATGCGGCACAAAGCACCCAGCAATTAAATCTTAATCGAGCGGATCGTTAGCACTGGAATGTAATGGTTGATATAATATGGCAGCGCTTAGTCATAAGGGAAAAATTTTACATATGCACATAATAATTGACACTCGCCCTATGGTAAGATTAACTGGAACCTCATCTAGATTTATGTCATTGCCACCGTTGGCTAAAATACGTATAGTATGTACAGTTTAAAAAATATTGCATTTTTTTTACATTAAAAGACCTGCATCAGGAACATTTATGTGTCACGGGGGACTTCCCAAATATTTTTTTAAACTTATTTTAGTTTGTCAGAGTCAAAATTGTTTAATTTACTCAACTTATTCAAGTTCGATGTAAAAACAAAATATCATATCTATTGGGAATCTCTCAATGTGAGAGAATTTTCTGGCAGAATCGGTACCATTGTAATTTTTATTTTATTAATAAAACTACAATAAAATTATTGTCATTCATACCCGACAGAAGAACATACATTTTCGTAAATATCTGCAAATCTATATAGAATTAAATATATTGCAATACCGGCAGTGAGCTTTTTAAGTCGATCTGCAGCCATGGAAATTAAACTTTTCCATTCTAACTCCATTTGTCCGGACGGACCGGACGGATCAACCGGGCTTCGTCCCGCACATTTATTGCGTTGGAAATCCAGGAACAATTTACATACGACCTGGGTTCGTAATCCCGGGAATCGTTTGGAGAGAAATCAAAGTTTAGGATTTTCAAGGGTCCGGCCGAATCTACGGATTAATTTTGATAGGGTATCTGGTTTCAGGTGTTTACGGAATTAATTTTGCCACTGTTATTTTAATTATGTGGGTGATTTAAAATTTTTCTCATTATTTTATTGCTTAAGTTACCCTAAAGTCAATTTATGAAACCATAATTTGAATCGTTTCAAAAATCTATGTATGTCTGTCTCAAAAGAAAGATTATATTCTTAAAATTGAAAAAAAAAAGTGCAAAAATTTAGTACTACAATAAAACATGTATTTCAATTATTGTATCTCAGGCGAAATCAGTCTCTTTTCATGATGAATTCGTACAACCAATCATATGCATGTTGACGCCAATCTGAACCAGCGGCTGTAAATCAATCGCTTGAAAGAACCTTTAGAAGTCAACGCGTCTGCTGAAAATGTACTGATATCGGTGATTACATGGTGACAACAATTGTTTTCGGAATTTAAACTTTTCATTTTTGTGTTTATATCACCTACAATAAGCAATGACGATGTATTGAACATCCGTATTTTACTGCACACAATTTAGTCCAGCCTTCTGAATACCCCTATTCAGAAGGCTGGACTAAATTATATCTGTTATCTGTTGCATATCAACATAATTTGAAAAAAGAAATGTCAATTATTAGTAAAGTAAAATTGAATAACGTGTCCTCTCCATGACTTTAATATTTAACAATTAGTTGTGTTATTTAATTATTTAATCCATATATTTATTAAATATTAAATTAGTTAGTTGTTACACACTGCGGTTTCAGTTATTCCCTCAGTAGAACAAATGATTTTTCAAGTATTTTACGCTTCCATCAAGAATCAACTACTAACACAAATAAGTAGTGATACAGTAGGTGAAATTAGCTTTTAGTTAGTTAATAGGGATTTGAATTAGCAAGTTCGATACTTTAATTCGACATTTTCCATCACTTAACACACCACATTGCCATACAGACATACACATATTAACATGTATGTATGTCTGTATGGCAATTCGTTAGGAACTGATAAGATTTTTCTTTTTCATTTTTACTCTTTTCTCGAGTTCTTGGCATACTCGATGTTCCAACTTGATCAATGTACTATTAATGCCAATATATCGACCAATGTCACTGAAATTTAATTGAAAGTAATGTAAACAATAAATATCGACAGGCCTGTTGGTCTAGTGGTTAGTGACCCTGACTGCAGAATTATGAACAGAACAAAAAATTATGTGAACCACAAATAGTTGTCTCGAGTCGCGGTATTCTTTGTGTTTGTTGATTGGATATTTTTAAAGCCACTCGTTACACAGAAATTATTCTAAACGTGGGAGTTATCTTAAAAAACAAAAGGTTTTCAATACATATACTCGCAATCAAGTTAAGATGCACATCTATTATCAACATGGTGATAAATACGGGAGTTCTATCCATAATTCAGCTACCGGAACTTTAATTTCAAACAGGCAACTGAAATTTTAATCATAAAATAGGAGTTATAGTTGTTATTGATAATTCCGTAGTCGTTAAGCTTGACCCGTATTATCCCTTTCAACATAAGCAGGCATTAGCTGTTACTAACGCTTCGGCACCTATTAAACTTGAAACTCTTCCAACTAATCATAACATAGATGGTCGTTGAGGTGAAACCTGTCTGAATAATGGTGGTTTGGTATCGGGTAAATTGATATTATTTATAACATTGTTGTGAATAGCGAGTGGCCGCATAAACAGATGCGATATCAAAAATTTTGCTTCAATGATTATTAGATCTAAAAATTTAAATGATGTTTCTGCCAAATTTTAAATACCCTTTTGTAAAATATATTTAAAACTAACCTTTTCTTTGTGTTACAATATTTGATGGGTGCACGAAATAATATATTGCAATCTGTAAGCAGATAGCAGATGCTTTTTAAATGCCAGTTGCTCTAATGGAATATGAGTATATTCATTTCTTACAGTTATACTTAAATTTTGTGACATTTGCTACTTAGAAACCTCTTTACTGCTACTTTAGATATTAATGTTTTATTATTTTTTATACATATTCTTATGAAACAACTATAAAAATAATTACCTTTCCTTTAAAATGAATAATGAGGATTGCTCAGAATGTCTATCTAATTTACACACATATTTTTTTTTCCGTAAGATGCTACCATAGAATTTAAATAAAATATATCCGCCATCACCGATGTATTAAGACTATCAAATATTATTTATCATTTACAGTTAAAGCACTGTAATTAAAACATCGATTATGTAAACGTTCTAAGAAAATGATGACCGTAATAAAAGATGACCCATCTTACCATGTCGAATAAAATATTCCAACCATGATGTTACCTATTCAAATCAGTGTTCGTCGCAAAAACCGTACTACAGATTGCGAAATATAATTGACGGTTCGGTCCGGTTCAAAACTATGGAGAGAGCTAATTGTGTTCGTGAGATGAATATGTATGAGTCTCATCGATCCAACGACTAACGAATATGAGAGCTTTCTGAATCGCATCAGCTATCAAAATGTTGGTGGTGAACTTTGTATTGTCACCGAGGCTGCGTACATAGAATTGTAATGGAGAATATTAAAAATTCTCGATTTTTAATTGAAAGTGCACTCTGTGAGCATATCTATGAGAGGTGTACGATGCATCTGTCTCTAAGAGCGTGCACCCACTCCTGGCTTGCGTTATGAACTTAAGGTTAAAAATGGTTTAAAATATAAAAAAAAATAATAATATTGATGCCAAACCTGAAAACTATATTTAAATTAAACATAGAGAATATTCTTTAACAATAAATTAGTAAAACATTACAGTGATAGCGGCTAGTATTGTAAAGTGTGCAAGTAAAAATTTAGATTATTATAATATATATAATAATGTTCGATTTGAATGAAACAAAAACAAATATATTTTTAGACAGTTAGACAACACGGTTACGGAGTTTTAATAAATTTAACGGATATGTTCACATTCTCCATTGCGTTTAAGACTCAATGTTTTAAAACTAATAAATTTGGATAGTTTATTGTGTTCAGACTTAAAATATTTAGGCTTTTTTATTTGAGCATATCTCGAGCGCTATTATGCCACCAAAGCTAATAATTGTATGTCGGAATCAAACTGACTGTGTTCGATTATATCTGAGGCTAATTCGGGTGCTCTGAAAATGGATTTAAAAGTTTCGTGAGAAGAGTTTCGTAAAAAATTAAACTATTTTTTATTCGTGTGTGTTATGTGTTATTTATGCGAAGCTTCTAGAAGGTAAGAATTTTTAATTGTTTAATGTATGAGGAAAATGTTGTCAGGCAGCCTCCATCAATCAAGAACCTTTTTACTCGGAACGAGAAGAAGTGTCAAGTTTGAGTTCATATCGAATATTTAGGTTCCTAAACCGGTATTGTTGAAAAAATAGAAGCGTGTTGTTAAGTACCTAATTTAATAAGTCGCTAGTAAATCCAGGTGATTTTGTTGGACAGTCAGTTTAGCCATTGTCAAGAAGTAAAAGTTGATACTTTCTACTGTTTACAAACACAGGTTAAGCGTAAGATGAACACGACGCATATTTGCATATGTACGTATGGATTGGAGGTTTTGAGTTAACTTCGTGTAAGTAATAATATAAAAAAGATTTTGGCACATTTTCTTTTAATTACATATATATTTTTTTTGTTTTTATTTACATATCTCTTAGCTTTCTCGTGCTACCCAGTTGAGCATTTCCAACATCACCATACGTACATCTTGTTAAATCCAATTGACTTACAATATGACAATAATACAGTATACTAGTGTAATAACAAAATAAAAACTTCACACGTTTATGAAATGGCTTCCATCGTTCATATAAGCTATAAAAGAGGCAGAGGGTGAAAGCGACCGACACCTGATCCACGGTTACTGTTAACGACCCTATTATGTAAGTGATTCTTTGAATAAGTAAATATAGATAACATATAACCAGCATTCTTGCAAGCCTTTCAGAATAAAATTGGTCTAAACATTATTTATTAATATGGTAGTTATTTAACATGACTTTTCATCAGTTAAAAACTCTTTTTTCTACTAAGTACAATCGTAGAAAACCGTCAGTATTACAGTTTTTTACATATATACATACATTTTCTCAGAACTGTATCCTCGGAGCAGTAAGCAGAAGCATAATTAACGACCACATTATGTCGATTAGATGGGTCGCTTTTGGGAATTAGATGGGAAAGTTTGGAGTATATTGACGGCAAGAATTGAAATTGAGGATGGAAACGGAAGGAAAGGGTCATTATTTACACAGATGGATCGGGGAGTATCAGCAATAGCTTAAGCAAATCAGGGTCATATACGTATAACTAGAACTGGTTTGTGCCGGGAAGTCCTTTGGAGGGAGAAAAAAAAGCGAGTCGATATACTTCAAGCACCATGAAAATATCAAGCTTCAATATATTAATAATATTCTTCTAGTAATATGTATAGAACTACACCAATTTAAAATGTTCTATAACTAAGTATTAGCGGTACATAACAATGTCAGATGTCACATGTGACAAGCGTCATCTTATGTTAGCCTTTAACGATGTTATCCCGACACACATTCAACTTCCTCCCTTCCTTTCAACGTCCATAATAAAACATGGACCATTACCTCTTTCACCGGAATTTTCCTCTCTTCGTTTGAGATGTACGCTATAAACTTCAATTATCAACAGCTAATGGTTCTACCTAAGTGGAAATCCTACTGATTGAACAAAGCATGTGGTTAACATATGTTTTGACAGAATGAATCAGAGCTCGATATTTTAAAAATTAAATATGAGTTTTGTATCAAGTTCACGAAAGGGCGGACGGTACTCTTATGATTTTTGAGTTGCAAGTGTGAAGTCACCAACAGGTGACCCGTCTGCTCGTTTGTCCCCTTAACAATAAAAACTTTTTCGAAGACATCATTATTATCATCCACTCCCTCACTTTAAACTCTGTTGTGTGTTGTTACAATACAGTGTGCAAACATTAGCCAGTTTTTGTAGCAAAATAAAGCTGATTTGTCAATAAAAAAAAATATATAACAACTAATTGGACTATACAGTTGTAGCTGTAACAATAATGACCATTAAAACTATTTCTAAAATTGTTAGTTCATCAGTTTCACAGTGGTAGCCCTGGACCACTCGACGAAGCATTCGTAAGCCGAACATTGTCAGGCGTGCGAAATTAATACATCATGGCTGGTCCGTTTGTTGGCTTTATCTCATTAACTCACTAGTTAGTCAGCTACATGATTGAGTGCGCGTTTATCGTGTGTCGACAACGCTCGCTTTCGGAGATGATATTAAGTGAATAGCATTCATACTTTATGCAAGGTCATGATGGCTTGAAGGGTTTTTTTATATAGAAGTGAATTTGCTTTTTGATTTGACTTTGATACTTTTATCGAGTGTATTTACAGGTTGCCGTGTGGTTCTCGGTGGAGTGGCATAGGGCCACCCCATTTCTTTCCGTGGGTGTCGTAAAAAGCTTGCCACTATACGTTAATGTCACCAAATTCTAGCTGGCAAAATGTGGGTGTTCTGAACACCTCTGCTTACTTCTAAAATATTAAAAATTTACAATAGTGACAATATATTCTCTTTTTAATTTTCTTCTATATTCTAAATTAATTTAGGATGGTGTAACGTATTACGCAAGAGAGTTTTAGTTATTACTGTTATGGCCATCTACCTCCCTGAAGCCAACCTTCTTTAGGAATGTACCCGTTTAAAGATGGGAAAGAAGGAAGAAAGGAAGAATTTTGAAATATAATCGTATCGGTATCGGTTAAGGAAAAATTACTGGTACAGTAGTTCACAGAAATATACTATTATATCGTGTACTTCTTACAACTTTAGAAGCAACTAGAAAAGAAACACTGGCTGCTAATAAGTTGTAGAATATTTCTTTTAGAGGCAAAATAATATCAGAAAACTTAAAAATAATATATTAGAAGGATTCAAGTTTTCTCACAAAACCAGAACCTAGACCTCTTGCTACTAAATGAATAGATCCTGTAACTGCCTGTAAGTGTGACTAGAATCAAACTTCTTAAGTTAAAAAATAATAACTGCAACGGTATAACAGATGTGTAAACAGATAGATTTAGATCTGTTGTAAGAGAAATCATAATTCATATTACAAAACAAAATCTTTAGTTAAATTTGGTTTGATGTTTGGTTTATACAAGATAATACATAAAATTTTAATAAAACCAACACTGTTTTTAAATATTTCTAAGGCTACGTTTTGATTTATTTCATGACTCATCGCCGTCAAACTAAAATACTTCTGGAAGGGCGTGTTATTATAATCTACTATAGACATACGTTTGGAAATAGTTAGCTGTAAGTTTCTTTCTTAAGAACCCCGTTATATACATATGTAAAAATATATACGTTATATATTTATTTTCATTTCAATTTAATGAATTAATTTGTGACTTCATAACAAAGATTAAACTATTAGAATAAAGTTGTTTATGTACCACAGCGCCTGGTAATAATAGCACCGAAACATATAACTAAACAGCAACGCAAACGCCTTCGTCCGCTAGGTCTGAATGAATTAAAAACAGTCCTTTACCGTCGCGTCTGGATGATTTACTCCTCGAGAAAGGTCTCCTGTCGGGACCGAACCTAAACCACTAAAACCGTGTATATAAATTTAAAAAAAGTAAACTAATTATCAAGATACCCAGAATCCTGTTTGTCTACACAATGACATATTTAAATACTATATTTTTTATTAGAAATACATAATAAAAAGTTATGTGATTATAACTCTCATCCTCATTTACTAATTTACTGCAAAAAAGCTAAACTACATATTATTCTCGCATATCGCACAATTTAAATTACACATTACAACACATAACACACAAAAGTGCCTAAATGTGTAAATTTAATTTTGATTTGAAACCACACATACATATTACAGACATGTGTATGGCAAGTAAGGCGTAGTCGTTCTGGTGTTATGCATCATTTATTAGATGGTGTATATTTCATAAATGCCCGGATGATTTCTGGACCCGGAATTGGCTTTTTATCAATGAGCCTTAGTCTCGAATCAGCCAGCTGAACCGGCGTTATCAAACAATACCGGTGTTATATTTACTGAGTGAGTGTATTTGAGTTCAAAACCTCATACCTTCTTTTTCCTCTCCCTTCATTATACACAAAGGCGCACTTATAACTCTCGAGTTGTTCTTGTTACTTACCAACAGGTGACTTGTATGCTCATTTGCTCCTTTATGCCTTAAAAAATTGTATATCTTTAATAACCACCGAAGAAAGTTTTAAATATAATCTAAGTCACCAATTTTATCAGCTATTATAAAAAATATAACTTATTCTTCTGTGAAATTGATAAATAACACACAAGGCTTGAAATTTTCAAACTAAAACAGGCTGTTGCTAACGATTTAGTTCATTTCAAATTTTGAAGCGTACATTTGCTTAATAAAAATAATCTGTCTACTATTCAGGATTTAAAGCTAGTGAAAACTTTCATCCAGATGCCTTCATCTATTCTGGCGTAATTAAGTAACAAATACCTATAGAAACTTTCGCATTAACGATATTAGTAAGATTACTCATAGAAAACTAATTACGAACACCGTGTCACCCACACACAGCTAAATATCATAGAACATAACGACAGAAGACAATAAGTAATTCAGAACGACGGCAAACAATACATATTTGTGAATGAGAATGTTCATTTACTGAGATAGCATTCAAAGTTACCAGACAGTCGATATCTTTGTTCTCAATGTGCGTAGACCGAAGTATTTCATAGATAAGACGAACGGTACGAATTTACTGGGAATCCGCCAAGTTTTCGTGTATACCCTGACTTCATAAGTGACAATTATTGTACGAGAATAGCAATCCCTGTCAAGTTAAATTGCGTTTAAGTTAAGATTAGTAAAGATGAGCACAAGATTTCTTGAAAATAAGCGAAGACAGTGAAAATCAACCAATAGAGTTAATAACTTCTTCACTCCCCAGTTCATTTCATTTATTCATTTAAAAAGACAGGTCCCCCACTAGGATTAAATCCTGTATCGCGGGGGACTTTACAAACATTCAAGCAACGGATACGAAGAACACCCAAACTCAGAACAAGAGTTAGAAAATTACACAAAGTGTTGTCCCGTGTGGGGATCGCACCCACAACACTTGGCGCGGCAGCGCAGTGGCGAGGTGACCACTTAAACCGCTACGCCATCTATGCAGTTTGAGTTGTACTCGTAGGAATGCGATCCTGACTTGCTTTAGCTATTGCTTACACACCCTTATCAGTCTGTATAAGCAATATCTTTGTCTTCCATTTCTCCTCCTCTTCTGGTAACTAAATTTTCACTTGTATTTCCCGCAAGTGCTCGAATGATGGTATTAGGCTTACCCCTATTACGTTAATTGGACGAAGTTGTGATCAGCCAAATGCGGACGTTAATAAGCCTTTGTTTACCCCTTAGGGAATATTTAACAGTGGTAAAGCCATGCTTAGGCACGAATGGGCCGGCTCGACCGGTGCGATACCACGGCCTTACAGAAAACCAGTTGTGAAGCAGCGGTTGCGTTGCATTTCCCCGAAATTTGTGAGGATTCCGGAGGCCCAACTCCCCTCTCTAAAAGGCGGGTAGCGCACATATGACTCCTATAGTTGCTGGTTTCCATGGACAGCGGCTGTCACTTACCATCAGGTTTCCTGTCTGTTCGTCTGTCCCTCTATAATATATAAAAAAAATATATAGATGCGAGTGTATATATATATGTACATATATGTCGCTCACAAATCTACGATAGCATAAACGAACAAATACGATGTACAGAATATATAAATACATATATTTTTAATTATATTAATTCCTGCACGTTGTCACTTAGAATGTGGGTGTCTCAAAGATATTGATTTAAAAGTTAAACCTATATTGAAACAGACCGATAATGTTATATGGTACCAAGGCTACATAGACGGAATTTTAGATATTTTTTTACTTTAATTTATAAACCACATTATGATTTCAATGCCAAACGTAATAAACATTTAAGTATTTTTACGGTCTTCGTATCCAGTAACCGAACATTCTTTTCGTGACACAAAAACTTTTTAATGCATTTCCTGTCTATATTTACGGAGCTCTGTTTGCAGAGCGTCCGATACGATTGTTCAGAGCACTTCCAAGTTGCGCATTCAATTTGCATCCAACAGTGTTGCTGCAACGCTCATTTTTACTCGGAACTGGGGCGGCCTCTGAAAAAAAAACTACCCACATTGTTCGAGCGTGTCCCCTGTTTGCTAAATATGGCACTCGCTGCGTAATTATTTTATACTATTTTCGTCTCATGAAAACAAAATCTAAATGTAAATTCTACAGTTTTAAATGGGAATCTAGTAAGGATTTAAAAGAACGGAAGGGCTTTACAATGTAAAGGCTTACAAAACTACACATAAGTTCAATGTTCAGCAGTGTGTCACAGCCTTTATAATTATTATTTTTATTACATAGTCCAAACGAACAGATAGATCATCTAAAGGTAAGTGACAACCGCCGCCCATGGACAACTGCAATTCAGATGAGATGAGGGGGGGGGATCGAGGGGCCTTTACTCACTCGGTAAATAAAACGACACCTTCCTTACTCCACCACACAATAGTAACATTAGTTTGCTAGTAGTATTGTTTAACCGCAATCTTCCATAGCTGCGTCATTAGAAGGCTGAAAGTAATTCGAGAAGAATTACTTAATCACCTGTCTTCCATTTTCGTTAAGATCTCACACAATGTTTCGAGTACCGCGTATAATAATTTACTACTTTGTAAGTTTCCAAGCAGTTCTCTTAGACTTTAAGTGTATACATTTTCAGCCTTCGTCAGTATATTAGATAAACTTAAATTCATATGAGCAACATAATATTATAACGTATCGTTTACTGCACCGTTGATCAAGCTTTGATGCACCAGTATTCCCATTAACGTGTGTAAATTACTCTTGATATTCACGTGAGATTATATACCTATTATTTGATATTACAAGTGATTTGTGAATATAATTTCGTCGTATATATCGATAGTTAATATCACAATAGTAATTTATGGTACGATATCTTCCGGTGGTTACACTGCGGCTTCACCATCATTATGTTTCACTTGAATTCCTTATTTTGTGTGGTAATGAAAATTTACCTATGAAAAGAAAGAGAGTTATACTCCATTTGGTTAGGTGATTCACTAAATGTAAACAAATCATAAAAAGGTTCTTTGTAAGGGCCCTTTCCCTTTTCAAAATAAAACGTTACCAAAATAAGGTAAGATAAGATAAGATAAGATAAGATAAGATAAGATTAATCTTTATTGTACACCAAAGACATATGGCTTAAAATTAAGTATATATTCACAATGGGCGGCCTTATCGCTAAAAAAATAAATCATATCATAGTTTGAAATCATATATGCCTCTTATTCCCTTATAACTAAGGCTTGTTCTGTTGTTTCCCAATTAAAAATAATTTATAAATTAGTGTAATAGTAAATAACTCATTTACATCGTCAAAGAATAAAGCGTTTGAAAAGGGGCCCCTTTTTGTCTTCAGAGAAACAGACTCTGGATAAACATATTTAAATATGTCAATGAAACATGGGTTAAAGATTGTTATCCTTACTAAAAATATAAAATGCCTACTTTATTAATGACCATTAATAGAAATTCTCATCAGTGTAATATCCTGTAATTAAGAAAACGGAGGTATACATGTGTATATGTTTACGTAAACTTTTGATGGTTATCTTAAATAATTTCAGCGAGTAAATGGTTTCGCAAAATGGTGTTTTCTGTTGTCCATATTCATGAAAGTATCATTGTGATAAAAGATTGAAAATCCCTGAGTGCCGCAATTTTTATTGTTTACAATTACTAAAGCAGCTAACCAAATGGAGTATTGATTTCTGAGCGTCTTCAAGTTTTTTTTTTTTTTTTTTTTTTTTATACTATAGGGGGACAGACGAACAGACGGGTCACCTGATGGTAAGTGACACCGCCGTCCATGGACACTTGTAACTCAAGAGTCGCAAGTGCGCTGCCCGCCTTTGAGGGTGATGAGGGATGGGGGAGCGGAAAGAAGAGAGGAGGGATGAGGAGATGGAAAAAAGGAGAAAGGAGATATGGGAGAGAAAAGGGGGGAGGTGGAATTGGGCCCCCGGAAACCTCACTCAATTCGGGGAAATGCAACGCTAGCGTTACTTCACAACCGGTTTTTTGTGAGGCCGTGGTATCGCACCGGTCGAGCCGGCCCATTCGTGCTTAAGCATGGCTCTACCACAGGAAAAGTGAAGGGAAATAGATGACCTGTTACTGCAGATTTTCGTTTAGTAAAGCAAAATATTTTTTAGTTCATGCGTAGCTCGCTAAATATCATGTATTATGTGTAAATATAACATATTTTGTGTGGATCAGCTACATAAATACATATGGACTTACGTCCCATCTAAGATTTGTTAGCCACAATTCACAAATAAGTCAGTATAATCAAATCGTTGATTGCAAAAACTCTAGTTTGCATTTAACAAAAGTTTTCTTGTTTGTTCATATATTTGTTATGAAAATAAATAGTAAATTGCGAGTATTCCTGAAAAAGAGCGTTTTTTTTTATTTTCACACCTGACAACTGTTTTTAAATTCAAGAAGCTAAGGATGTTTCAATGTTTTTTGGAAATCATGTGTACTACGTTCTTTCTTTAAATGTACACTGTAGATATTTGTACCGTGCAGTTGTTGCCTAGATTCTTGGACGTGATCCGTGATGCTACACATATTGTAATATTAATGCGAATTCTTGTGTCCTAATTCCTACGGAACACATAGCTGTCGACAAAATAAGCACGCCTTGGTACTACATATAATCATAGTAACAGCTGCACTTGGCTTCTGTCGAGGCGGAAATTGCGGAACAAGTGCATTCCCCAGATCTAAACACCTACGTTTTATTCTGCCTTATAATAAGTTGGTATGTGTCATAGTTGTTTTGAGTTAAAAATAGTTTTCTTTCATTTAAAGTTTTCATTCAAAATACACATTCAATAGTATTTTTAAATTGTGACTGTATTTATGTTAATTTTCTTCAATGAAAATTAGAAATACAAATCTTGAGATGATAAAAGTTTCTCAGAAATTTAAGAAAAAAACAATGTCAAAAAAGCTATTAGACATGAAATATCTTGCTAAAAAAATATATTGTGTTTACCAAAATCGGAAGTTATCGAGATTGAAGGTCATTCATTTCCCTTTGATCGAATAAGCTTCTAGGATACCTAACTCTTCTCTTTCTTCTCTTTATCAGCTAAGCAATCGAACATAAAATTATTTTATCATTAATAGTTTTTTAGTGAGTCTTAAAGCAATATATTCGATAATATTAAGACTTTTGTATACTTCAGAAGACTATGCTTCTGACGACATCAGACGTCTTTACTCTTACAAAAAATTTGATAATTTAACCCAATGTGACCACGCTCTTACTCAACATATCATCGAAACTTCTAGTGTAGGTGACCAATGCATTATCAATATCACTGGGTTCCATTTAATGTTGTTGACAGCTGCAAGTACCCTTAATGCTAAGATTATAACTGAAAGCACTTGACTTTTATCCGTCCTGGTGGTCTGGATTCTAATGTGAGAATGTTAGCTCAAAGTACGTTCTAAGTTTTAAAATTAACAAACCTTGTAAGCGATTTAGCAAATGTTCATAGATTGTACAAAGGACATGAACTTTGTTTTAGAAATTATGTACATACTTACGCTCTGCAGAGGTTTTTAAATGCTCCACATTATAGAATTGATTTATTACAAAATCCTAGTAGTCTTAAGGCTTAATTGCGGTTCAGTATCTTTTAAATTGTGGATGATGGCAAATTACACGACGTTTATTAAGAACATCATCTTGGAACCAAAGTTTTATTAGATTATAAAACCGATCGTTTGACCTTGAGTTCCGTTTACTTACTACTGCATGGACCGATAAATACCGACAATAGTAATACCGATGAAGGAGACAGATATACTTTATTGCACACCAAAATATTGGACAGAAAAAATACATATTAATTACGTAGTCTTATCGCAATCTGCGATCTTTTACAGACACCCGTTGATGGACTATACTGTATAATGATGGGTAACTTGACTTCTGAGTGTGGTTTTTGATTTCCTTTGTTTATTTTACTTTAATCAAATTCTTCCAAGATAATACTTATACACATTGTAAAAAGTATAAGTCATTGCAATCTATACCTGTCAGTTTCTACGAGTGCTCCTCTTAAACAAGAACATAAATATCTTCTATATAAAGGATCTACTATTCTCTTTCAGTGAGAAAAAAGTGATTAATATCAGCTTGACCTACCGGTTTCAACTATAGCTGAGAACAAACAAAAAATAAAAATTAAAAAAAGTTACCTCTGGAAGATATCTATTGAGACTTGACAGTAAGAGTAGTGAAGTTACCTATATAATTATTTTACGTATTTTTGAAACAATTAAAAATGAGAATATATATATATACAACAATATGTTTTTGTAGTACATACAGTGACCGTACACACAATTGCCAATTACATTACTAGGACCAAATTCAAATTAGAAAATTTTGGGTGTTCTATACACCTATGAATACCCATTTAGAGGGTACAGGCATGAGTGTATGTATGTATGCTGCCTGCCTCACCTGCATCTGAAATGTTCCCCTAATTTCAATAAATGTTGTTAAATTTAGCCTCAACGTACAGAAATATCAAGTTACACTTTCACTACCTGTCATGTTATGTTAATGTATCTAAATGGAACATTAGTTAAACCGTATTATGTTACTTTGCATTCCTAATTCAATATTTTATGTCAAATTTTAGAACGTTTTTTTTTTTCTTTTTTTTTTTTTGTGTAAATCCTTCACGATGTTCTATAAAATATTATAGTATTAAAAGAAGCGTTATCTTGATTATATTTATAATAGTCCTAGCTTAGTATAAATATGTAAATCTTGAATATTAAGATACACATACATTCCCTAAACGATAGGCAGAGATGTATTAAACACCCGTAACACAATAAATACAAAATATACACAACAATAAACACACAATTAGAATTTGATCAAACTTAGGTAATAGGGAGGAAGTCTATTGCCGTCAATTGGACACTGTATTACTTTATATATACTGTCTGATAGGTAACAACCAGATTCCTTAGTAATTTTTAAGACACCTACAGGAAGAAGTGGTGTGGCTCTATTCTACTACTTAGGCACGAATGGGTCGGCTCGACCGGTGCGATACCACGGCCTCACAAAAAACCGGTTGTGAAGTAACGCTTGCGTTGCATTTCCCCGAAATGAGTGAGGTTTCCGGTGGCAAAACTCACCTCTCCTACTTCCAATTTCCTCATCCCCCTCTCTTCTTTCCCCTCCTCGCAACCCCTCATCCCTCATGATCCTCAAACGCGGGCACAGCACTTACGACTCGTTAAGTTGCAGGTGTCCATGAACGGCGCTTGTCACTTAAAATCAGGTGACCCGTCTGTTCGTCTGTCCCCCTATAGTATAAAAAAAAAACACAAGCATAAGAGATATACATAAATGTAAATAAGAAGAGATCAAAGTTACTTTAAAATGCTGCGAAAAAAGTAAAGCTTTCTTAAGTACGTTATATTGTTTACATTTCAACAAACCATGTTGTTTTGTAAAAGGTACAAAAAGTCCTTTATTAACAGCAGTATTCACACACTAATGAACAAGAGAAAAAAACGGGTAGTCTTCGGGTCTGTCGATAGAAGTGAAAACTAAGTAACTTGTGAATTGTATCGTCGAGCTATTAGATTATACACAGTGTATATATAGCTTATGAGAAGCGTGCGGTGATGATGACGCGAGTTTCACGGTTTTTGTTCACCTAAAAAGTACACATATATACACAGTGTGTGTATAGCTCATGGAAAGCGCTCGGTGACGATGACGCGAGTTCCATTATTTTTGCTCACCCAAAAAGTGCTCAACGCTCCTAAAGAAGTTGAACTTACTAAAAATATGACTTATCATTCCTTGACTTAAATATTACTCATACTTCTTTGAAAATATAATTTAGCTCTTTATCAGTACCCTAGAGTACTGAAATACTCATCACAAATATAATTTAATGCAAACGTTATACGTAGCTGTGAGTTCATAAAATAAGACATTTGACGCAGACGCCGTCATCTGTACGAGAGGAAATTGCGCTACTATGAGTGGATGAGCACAGTCGCCATATTGCCAAGCCATTTTCCATTCCAATTTTGTGATTCCCACTTGAATAACGAGGTGTTATTGGAACTATAAAATCTAGACGAGAAATCACCTTAGATCCTATTTGACTTATATATTTGCGCTACTTATAAGAATAAAAATATATTACTCTTTAAACTAAAAGCTATCTTAACCCACTATAATGTGCACAAAGAACATTTACATCAATATTATAATAATAATAAAATAGAATAGAATAGAAAAAAAACAATATACATCACACAATAGCAACTGCAGTATCAATAAAAAGTTACTGCTTACATTTATAGACTATCAAACCTAGACTATCAAACTATCCATCTTTAGATAACAAAACTTTGGTCATGAAATTACAATTGTAATAGAAGGTTTTTGTATACATTTTAATGTATTGTAATGTGAAAATTGTAAATTGTGAATCTGATCTTTATATTTCATAAAAACAATATTACTGTAGAGTACTTCAAATTCCAACTTAAATTTAATAAGGAAATTAACTTGCTTGAACTAACCCCCCCCAGATGTGACTTAACCACAATAATTTAATTTAGATCTCTTGTCTATGCTTCCAGCCGTTATATTTCTACATGGATGAACAGTCCAAGCTATGATTGCTCTATGGACTAATAGAATCATAAGGCCGGCTAAGTTACCTACATTGTGCTGGTAGTTTGATCGTTAAGACCATTTAAATTATTAATTATTTAGTTTTTGAACAGGCTCATTTTGTTTTCATGGAGATGAGTCGCCGGTTATAGCAAAATAACCGTTCTCTAAAGATCTCTACCCGATTGCGCTTGGTACTATGCTACGTAATCTCTATCCTACTATACGGCGCAGAAGCTTGAACTCTAACAGAAACCATAAGCAAGATATACACACGATATGTGGGTATACAGATGCATGCTGAAAATATCATGGACTGATAAAATGCGTAAAGATACGGAATTACAAACTATGAACCAAAATCTTTAAATCCTCAATGCAATTAAAAGAAACGCGTATCAGAATACGCAATGAGACATGATTTGCTACAGTTGATTATTTAGGTCAAAATAAATATAAGGCTGAATAACCTAAGGTAATGGTTCAGTACGGGCACGGAATCTGTGTCGAGCCTCTGTGAACAGGGAGCAGTTGGCGCTGATGATCGTAAATTAAAATAAAACTGCCATGGCTATTGGCTGACCGCGATCACATGACTCTTGAAAATGAAGAAGATTAATTCTTTAAAGTCCCAATGATAGCATTGAGATCTGTTTGATAGAGCATCACTTTTTGATATTCGAAAAATAATATAAAATGGTCAGAATTTCAGTTTCAAGAATAAATTATCCCTCTTTTGGAAATGTAGAACACTACTAGCTATATAAAATTATTTTCGAAAAGCATGTCATATGATCCTACTATTAAAATATAACGTATGGTTTTATATGGTATATGGCAGACCCCACGACAAATTATATATAATTTTCGGAAGCGTCTCGTCTTAATTACGATCTTGTGACTTGTGAAAGATGACCGCGATAAAAATGCACTTAGTCATGCAAAAACGCTACAGGCAGTCAAGTGGGAGCTACAAACACACCTAAATACGTATACTCTTAAATGACTCACTATATTTTTCAATATTATATGAATAGTTTTAGCTGTTGGATTAGACTTTTATTCAGTTATTTGGTCCTAATACTGTACACCCTCCGATCGTCAGAGTGATAGGGGAAAACCAATTCCCCATTAGTACCTAACGAATTAGCAAGAAGGAGCGACGACTAAAAACCCATCTTTCAATCCTATTAACCAGCCCTTTTTTAATATTAAGTTGAGGGGTTCTCACTAATACTCGTACTCATAGTATGCTACGCTGACCATAAAATACTATTTTAATATAATATGTTTTATTTGTTGGTATTACTAAATATGAGATGCTCAGACTTACGGTACCCTAAATAAACTATGATAAACATCTCAAAAGCTTTGACACATAGGAAATGTCACAGCTAAGGATGACTAATGAAAAACTACTGGCTGTCTTAATTTAACTTCTAGGAAGTGCTATTTTTGGTCACAAAGATAATAGAATGAAGCCCATTTTAAATGCATAAAGTTTCTAAGAATTAAGTTCGAGTAAAATAACGTCCCTTAATTTCAAGATTAAACTGAGCATGTGTGAGAGCGTTTAAAATTAATTAAAACAAATAATGTGACACAAAAAATACTCTCGTAAATCTTCTAAAAAAAATCTTTTACTTCTTTAGATGCCTCACCAGATAATGGAGATTGACAGTCAGCACTGTATTTGTGCCCTTGTCTTTAACTAAATGAAAAATTTAGGAACCATTATTAATACCGTCCATTCATTTATAATTTACAGTATGACTGAAACATTACAAGAATATTGAATATTGAATTGAATATTCATTACTTCACTTATAGGTGGACTTATCATCATTCTATTGATATCTTCGACATAAATATATCGAAGTTATCTTACCACCAATCCTAGCCCAGCGAAGGCCAATATTCGCCTAGCATGGCGCCAATATCAATTACAGCCATCACCAATTTTAATAACGCAACTATTAATCAACCGTTTAGTCCTAATTCTTTCGTCTGCATTACATGTGTATAATGAGGTACTTCTGAAGCACCTACTGCGGTCGCTGATTAGATTAAGATTAATGTCTGTGATGACAAGTAGTTCATCTACCGTTGCGTTGTAAGTCTTACGTTTTACAGTTAGGGTTATCACATTTGGATTTTTGATTCTGTCAAGAGATTTGTAAATACACAAAACACAAATAACGGACACAAAAACAACCAGACTTAGGAAAAATATTTGTGGATCACAAAAAAAATTATCCCCTGTGGAAATTAAACATCTACCTCTGCCTCAGCAGTAAGGGTCACTAGCCATTAGACCATGAGGCCAGGTCAGTTTTTAAGGACAAAAACGAGATAAGAAGTATCGTACGTTGCAAGTCTTACGTTTTACCATAAGGGTTGCCACGTTGGCTAGATGAATATCAAAATATTCTGATCATTTTGATTTCGATAATTTTATTTGTGTGATACAATGTCCCTGTAAGTAACAAATATTTCTACTTTTAAATTTTACTCATTGTCTCTCCTCATAGCTTGCTTTTAAGGAAAAAGATACTATTAGTGCTATAATTAACAGATTTTGGAAACTCAACTGACAATACAAATGCGTATAAGTAAAAATTCCGGGACATACACAAGATGAAAGTGTGGTACAATAATCAGTATTATATTGTTTAATTATAAGAACCGGACAAATTTGTACTCTGCTTTTATAAAACAATATGCTTTCTTTCATAATCAATAGAATCTGTTCTCCTTCGCATTGGATTACGTAATTCATGTCGATACCCTAATACTTGCTCCCAAACGCAATCAAAAATATTTCACAAGATTTGTGTATAAATTTCTTCTGTCGCATTATACGAAGCAGAAGAATTGGAATTCTACTTATCGTTTAGGTGGAAAGCGAGGTACAACAAATTGGATATAGTTAGTAGGTTGCATTAGCGAGCGTGTAAAAGACGGTGTTACATCAAAAGAGGCGAACACTACCAATTGAGTTAGTGTGCTCGTGTCCATTGAACATCGGAGATATCATGAAAGAAGAGGATATTTTTTTTTTGGTTTCTTGAAAATTTGCATGGGACTCTTTTACTTTTAAGAGTTCTTTTACTCAGAGACTTCTACCACGTACAATAACATAATAATCGGACTTAAAAAAATGAAAACCGACTTCAATGCGTGTTATCATAAAATAAAAAAAAATACTTATATGGTTCTCTCATAGAAGCCATTGTCAGAACTGAACAAAATGGGATCACATGGGAAGCACCAGCTTTCAAATAAAAAAAAATCGTTGAAATCGGTTCACGCAGTCGAAAGTTCTGAAGTAACAAACATAAAAAAAAATACAGTCGAATTGAGAACCTCCTCCTTTTTGAAGTCGGTTGAAAAGTCAAAATCGACTTTGGTATGAATATTTTTTTGTTGGACAGATTTCCGCTTATAAGCTGTAAAAATAATATAATAACAATATAAAATAAAGATGCTTAAACACATACTCACGCCTGCATTTTAACAACGCCGCTGGTTTAGGTAGATGCGTATTTAACGGCAACCTTATACCGATTATATATACAGTCGTGGTCAACTAATTAGGGACACTCTAGTTAATCCAAATTGTGAATTTATTTTTTATTTTCCAACGAGTCTAAACAATATTCCACATCTTTTACATGTAAGTATAATTAGTCATTTATGTGCCTAATTATACAAACAATAACAACTTCTTAAACATTAAACCTCTTTACAGTATAGCTGATAGATGATCACAGTGCTATTTGTTCAAAGAATGCTGGCTGGCCATTTAATTAGGGACACTGAGATATTGCGTTCTAGTTTCAAAATCTGAATCTCAATTATTATTTTCTTTCTTCTCCTATTCTTTGTGGTAGTTTTGGCTGCAATCTAGATTTGTAATTTCGAGTTTTGAGAGTTATTTTGAAGAACAATGGGCAAAAATAAAAGTTGCGATGCAACACTACGAAAAATTATCATGAAGTTTGTCGAGCGTGGTTGGTCATACCGAAGGATAGCAGGATATTTAAATTGTTCAAAAACTATGGTATGCAATGCAGTGCAACATTTCAGGCGCAATAACACAACTTTAAATGTGCCCAGAAAAAAAAGATCGAGAAAAACAACTCCGCAAGAAGATAGAATGATAACCAGGTTAGCTAAGAAAGATCCGTTTCTAGGCTCTATTTTAATTAAACATGAAGTGTTTGGGGCAGACGAAAGAGTCAGTGTATCAGCGAGGACAGTTCGACGACGTCTGGTAGAAGCAGGGTTGTTCGGAAGAGTGGCTCGCAAAGTACCGTTGTTAAAGAAAGAGCATAGAAATGCACGTTTGGCGTTTGCACGTAAATATGGACATTGGACCTACGACCAATGGCAACATGTATTATTCTCTGACGAGACCAAGGTTAATTTGATTTCTTCAGATGGAAGGCAATACGTACGGCGTCCTGTAAAAGCGGAAATGAATCCAAGATTCACAAAAAAGCAGGTGAAACATGGCGGAGGAAACATTAAAATGTGGGGATCATTTTCTGGACGTGGAATGGGACCTGTGAGGAAAGTTCAGGGTAACTTAGACCAACATCAATACAAGGCAATATTAGAAGAAACTATGCTTCCCTATGCTGAGGAACATCTTCCTATTATATGGACTTTTCAGCATGATAACGACCCAAAACATACAGCCCGTTCAGTCAAGTCGTTTCTTAACAGACAGTCGGTATCAGTGCTAGATTGGCCAGCAAATAGCCCCGACCTCAACCCAATCGAGCACCTTTGGCACGAAATTAAGAAAAAAGTTGCCATTTATCGTACCACAACTTTAGATGAACTTAATGAAGCTTTTTGTGAGGCATGGGCAAACATTCCTGTTGAAATATGTAAGAAACTGATAATGTCTATGCCACATCGGTGTCAAGCGGTAATTACTAACAAAGGTTTTGCTACTGGGTACTGATTTTACCCGTAATAAAATGAAGTTGTTAAAGAAATTAAAATACTGCAGATTATTAGTTCTGTTTAACTCTATTTTTCATTTTACTTTACTGTTCTTAATTAAATGTCCAGCTACAGAATTGTACCTTAAATTGAATACATGGTTAACCTTTGATATTAAACACTTTTTTATATTTATTTAATCTTTTATTTACAGCCATTTATAGTATAATAATCGGATCAAATTATGCAAATAATAGTTACTGAGAAATCAACAGGGTTTTATATTTATATGTACATAGCCGGTTATTGCTGTCCACTATCTTGAATGTCCTTAATTAGTTGACCACGACTGTATATATATATATTAAGCATAGTGATATAGACAAGCGTCGTAGACTCACGATATCTAAAGCAAGTTTTGATACACTTGATTTAGATATCGTGTGTCTTCGATGCTTGTTTATATATTAACAATATATGAATATTATTCTACAGATTGTTAACAACAAAATAATAAACATAGCAAAGTTCAACAGGTCAATCCTTTCATAAATCTCGTGTCGTACAAAACAGTGAACATAAACGGCACTACGCAGCACGTTATTAGATCATAGCCGGAGCGATGCGGCAAAGGGCCCATGTTTTATGTATGCGGTGCGGTGCGAATGTCGCTATTACGATACACGCGACTTTGCTCCAAAGTGGTGCGGAACGAATACAACTGAAGACAGATGTGGTTAGTGTGGGATTTTAAATGATTATGACTTTACTAGATAATTTTTTATCCTCGGATGTGTAGGAAATAAATAGTAAGGTTAGTTAGGTTAGTTTATGTATTATTTTTTTATTTGTATTCTTATTTCATCTTCATTATCATCCTAATCTATTTAAGTCTCACAAATGCAAATCACCCGTACAAGTTTTAAATTGGAAGTTCCATCAAATGTTTCTCTGTTACTACGGTTTAAATTATCCAACTACGAAATCACCTTAACAAAGTAATACAGTACTATAGCACCCATGCTACTGCACTATATCATTAAAATAATATTTCCTTTCCTATTCAAGTTACGTGTGCATACGAACGCCATCTTGCAATCCTACATAGAATTAACGTCTCCAAGTGAATGTATAAATATTGTCTGCATTACGTATGCATTCCGCCACGAATTTACATGAGCCTGAAATTTCACTTAAATTTCTGCCTTTTAGTGTTTCATAACTTGTGGGGTTGATATTATGAAGCTTCATTCTTAGTTAACGATCTAAAATGCACTTAGATTTTGGCAAATTACTCATTGTATTGTAAGCGATTATATAAATGGTGAAGTGAGTCTTTTGTCTGATTTGACTTTTATAATGATATTGGGGATTCAATTCCATAATTTAGTTTTGATGATATATTCGATTGAGTGCATATTTTTATTAATATATATTTAATAATGTATTCATCTAGTTTGATTAGAATGGAATAGTAAATAGAAAAGCGTATATAAATATATACATTATTGAGGGATATTGTGATCTAAAATTAGAATTATAAATGTTTATAAATATAGAAAGTAACAAAATCCGACATAAAATTGTAATTGTATATACCGTATACGGATAGACACAATTAATTTAGTTTTTCCTTGTTTTACTTAAGTAACAATTTCATACTACAATAGAGAATATGCTGATTAAGATAAATCTCACATTTAAAAGAAAACTTTGAAACAAAGTCTATATTTTAATTCTTACTTTGGGGTCTAACCGAATTTCCAGCTTATTTATTGGAGATAAGCATTAATTAAAAAGAAATATATTTAAAATTCATGCAGTATTCTGAGCTACCAGGAACAAAATTTTTTTTTTCAAGCGATAGGTGACAAACGAGCAGACGGGTCACCTGATGGTAAGTGACTACCGCCGCCCATGCACACCCGCAACTAAGGAGTCACAAGTGCGTTGCCGGCCTTTTAGGAAAGAGTACGCTCTTTTCTTGAAGGTTTGAAGGTCGTATCGGTCCGGAAATACGGCAGGCGACAATTTGTTTCATGGGCCGGTTGTGCGAGGCAAAAAGGTTCTGGAGAAACACACATTGGTGAAGTGCCAGTCATTGAGGTGATGGGGATGGATATTTTGTCACGTAGGACGATGGCGGAAAGCTGTGGCCGATATAAGTCCGAACAATTCCTCTGGACACTGCCCATGATACAAGCGATAGAGGATGCAGAGTGAAGCTACATCTTTACGCAACGGCACGGTGTCAAGCCGATCAGAAATATCTTGGCAGTCGATGATGCGAGTCGCTCTCCGTTAAATGCGGTCAAGAGGGAGAGGCTGGTACTGGGGTGTACCTGCATAGAGAGGAGAACAGTATTCCATGTGCGGCCGAACCTGCGCCTTATTAAGTTGCAGGCGGTGGGCCGAAGTTGAATACGAATACGACCAATGCCATCTTTTTAGCGGTGAACGCACAAACGTGTGTGTGTCTTCGTTGGATTCAAGTGGACTAGGTTAAGTCGATCCCAATGTGAAACTTTTACTAAAGAAGTTTCGATTTTAGACACAGTTTTGAATCGGCTCTCGATGACGTTTACCCGAGAAATGTTAGCGTGGCCGGTGTAATCATCGTGCTATCGTCTGCATAGCAATGGATGCTGCTAATATATATACGCGAGCAATGTAGCTTGAAAGAGAACGCCCAGGTTGCAAATGTTGTTCGTTGAAGTGGTTTGGGCACGTGGAATAAATGAGTACTGAATTAATTAAAAATTAAGTACAAAAGGCAAAACTAAGTGGGTGAATAATTCAGGGTCGACCTCGAAATACATATGCCGAACTAATTACAAACCTATATAAATAGTAGCATCCTGTGTAATAAATGAAAGCTTGTAAGTGATGGAGGGCCAAAGCAAATAGAAGTTTATTGTCTCTGAAAGAATTGATATATAATATATTTTATTGGTACTCTAATTGACGAATATGTATTTTATATTAACAAGGTAGCAACTTAACACAGAGGAGAGTAAGAAGCAAAGCAGTTGCAACTCATAAGCTTCGGCTTTGAGCTTTGAACAAAAAATATATTTTTTTTTATTTAATTATTTTATTTTCACCGTGGGAGAGACATGCTTTGGCACGTGTGGGCTGGCTCAACTGGAGTATTACCACGGCATCACAGAATACCGGTTGTTAAACAATTCTTATATTGTTTGACCAAGTAAGTGAGGTTACCGGAGTCCCAACCCACTTTCTCTTCCCCTCTTTCTTTTTCTTTCCTTGTTTATACTTCTCCTTTTTCCCTACCCTTGACTTACAAGTGTTCATGGGCAGCGAAAGTCACTTTCGCACAGGTGACCCGTCTACTCGTTTGTCCATCTATACCATAAAACAAAAAAAATACACTTATAAATGTTATATATATGTAAGAAAGGTTCATCCGGTTAAAGTACTCTGAATGTGACTTCCCGGATTTAGCTAATCTGTGTTTAAATTCATTGCTAAACTTCCAATCTCTCGAAAACACAAAATACATTCGTATAAACTGGTATTCCTTCGATTCTATACTACCTTTTCCATTTAATTTCCAAAACTTTGTTACATACATACTTACATAATATCACGCCTTTTTCACAATAGGGGTAGGCAGAGACCACTTCCTTCCATTGGCCACGATTCTGACATACCGTTCTCGCTTCTTCAACTTTCATTCCGCTCCACGTTTTTGTGTCCCAAAATATCCATATTACGTAAGTAAATAAAAATTGTGAACTCTTAGCCCTTCGAGGAGACAAGCCTAACTGTTTGCTTAGCTTCTGTGGTTAAAACCATATAAAACATAATAACAAACGTCTAAATTGATAGTAGAATAACTAAAACGGAACAATAAAAAAGCAAAACCGAAATGTATTATTTAATATGATACAATCTTTGTGATTTATAAAGAAAGACGAAAAAAGCTTCTCATTGTATTGCTTCAAACTAGGCTGACGGCAAAATGAGAAAAATCACGATGTGTATCACGTACAACACAAATGCTCTGTTCATATAACGACTCTAACACCACGCTTTGTGAAAAACCAACGGGTTATTGCGTAAATAAAGAAAAGTATGATTAAGTTAATCATTCTAAATCAGTCCTTAAATACAACATTAAGACTGTAGTCACTAGTTTGATTAGGGCCTCAAAAATCGTGTTATTATGACCATAATATAGCAATTAGTTTTGCATATTTTTTCCTTGTTACAACTCCTGATTCCTCTGTCTAGGAAGAGTTTTTTTGGTCACAAAGTTCAGCTGTTCAAAGCACAAAGCTCACCCAAGGCTCAGCAGTCAGTATCACTAAGAACTATACCAACAGTAAGTAAGAAAGCTAACAAGTAAAACACCGAAAAATTTCCAGGCAGACTTAACACGTCAAGTTTAATTTGTGATCGATTTGATAATTGTGGACCATACTTACAGAAAACTAGTCTACACTGCTCTTGTTCACCTTTACGAGTATAATGTGCCTCCGTTCTTTATTTAACCTCTGACCTGATTCAATTCTACTATTTATGAAAACCAATAAAAAATATGTTATGAAAACATTACTTATATCTACTGACAGGCCTAATAACTATGATTGACTGTAATTATATTCTCATATTAAGTATTCATTATCTTGGCAACACATAGCTTATCATACATATCAGATATTCGTCTATTATAGATACGTATTTAATTTAAACACTGCCAATAAAATAAACCATGTTTATGTACGAGAGGTTCCCAAAAACATACACTACTAATATTTATTCTATTTATAACTAAGTTAAAATATTTATCATCACTTTATAAAGTATATATAATAATATTTGTGTAACATTTCCCTCGCTCGTGAAAAATATCTATCATAATCTATATTTATTCCACTCCCCCATCAAAACTGTCCTAACTACAGAATTGCATGGCGACATAGCATATTTGGGGAACGGCATGCGTTGGCGAGGAGCCAAAGATCAACCAGATTTAGCCCCTGCCCTAAGCGCCACCTAAAAAGAGTTGATAAACTACTATTGAGTTCTAAATTAACCTTCGGTAATAAGAATATGCTGGTAGAAAACCGGAGTGCTGTAGACAAATTGGAGCCGCAACTAATGAGAATTCTCACTAGAATACTCGCTAATAATTTTAGTGGCACTGGCATGTTACAAACAAGTCCTTTAGATCTATTTATATTTGGAATCTATATCTGAACATAATTTATAATAGTCAAATATAAATAAACATTTAAAATATCACGGTAGAGCCACACTTAGGCACTCATGGGCCGGCTCGAACGGTGCTATATCGCGGCTTTACAGAAAACCGGTTATGAAACAGCAACACGCTGCATTTTGCCGAAACGAGTGTGGTTTCCAAAGGCCCAACTCCCCCTTTCCGCTCTTCCATCTCCTCATCAACATAATTTTATCCGGATCCGATCAACTGTTCTAGCATAATTGAGTAACGAATGTTAATCCAAACTTTTTCAATTATTATAGTAGAAGTAAATATTATTATATATGAGAATGTACATATTTCTCTTCTTCTTCTTTTAATTATAATATAAGGAGAACGACGGGTCATCTGATGGTAAGTGGCAACCACCGTCCATTGACACCCGCAACTCAGAGTTTTAAGTGCATTGCAACTCTTGATGAGGAGATGGAAAAGCGGAGAGGGGAAGTTGGGCCTCCTTAAACCACCACGAAAACCTATAGAAAACGAGTACATTTACACAGACAGACAAAACATAACGCACAACTCTAATTTTAATATGATATCCTAAAGATCAAAGAGGCTGTCCCAGTACTGGTTTTGGTAAATAGACTGGAAATGTTAAGACAGTTCTATCATGTCACTCTGTCATGAGTTTTAAAGCCTTCTTAATTTAAACTCCATAGCAAGAAAGGAGGTTCTATGTTTGCCCTATTTTTTTTCAAAATGTAGGTATGTTCAACAACTTCTACAACTACATACGATTATTAAACTTAAACTCCTGCGGTGGTCCCATTGACAGCATATTTAAAATTTATGGGCACTAACTATTTTTTTTCGTATACCTTCTAAATTTTAATGGTAACATTTTGATGGTAGATTTTGTTAGTAGAGGTAACAATCTCTAAAGGTTAGGGTGGGGTCATGCCTACTTGTTACATTCCAAATGAGTTTTTTTTTAACATACAAGCTTGAATTTTCATTCAAACTTGTATGTTAAGAGAATTCATTGAGATATAAAAACAAATTCACCAATTAAACAAGAACAGGCTCTCTCCATTAACACTAAATGAACCGATCAAAAACCCCTGCCTTAAAACAGGATCATTGTAAAAGGACAAAGAGTTAATCCCGGTAGTTAACTGTTTATGGTATCGGAGAAGTCGTAAAGATTTTTATATGTTTCTGGTGCTACAGTCCCATAATTACGGTTTGTTTGTAATAGATGTTATGGTGATGAGCTGTTGCGTGTGGTCGTAATTTGTTAATCAATATTAATGGGAGTGTCAACGGTTTTAGTTTGTTTTGTTTATGAAACTGTACCCAAGTAAAACGTAATTTCAATGTGGGTTGCTGGTAACTCAAGTTGGTAATTTCAGATTGTAGTGATATTTTGGCTGAAATACACAAAATAAAGAAATAAATCTACAGAATTATATATATGTTTGTACTGCAATTCAATTTCATTTTAATTTTTATTGGCAAATATTTTCTCTTATCTTTCGTCTCTCCCTTTGGAACAGTATCTGCTGTTTTATTGGTAACTGATACCTTCTGTCCTTTTCTTTATCCTTATCAATGTGCATGCACAATTTCATGTTGATCGGTTCAGTAGACACTTTCACATTTATTACTTGGGATTAGTATTCTGAGATCTTGGCAGATAGCTGAAAGTGATTCTATGACTTTAGTTAAATATCATATGTATCTTTATGATATATTTGTTACTACAAGATAATATTAAGGCATATTCTCTACTTGTCGGATCATTTAGTCTAGTAGTTAGTTACTCTAACTGCTGACAAAAAAAATGTGCGATCCACGAATAGTTGTCCCCAGTTCTTGTGTTCTTCGTATTTATTATTACTAATGTGGAAGTTGTCTTTTTAAAAAAAATGAGACAAAAAAGTTAGGATAGAATTATGTTTATGGATTACAGTGTTAACAGAAGTCTGCAAGAATTTCGTGTTACACAATGTAGTAATATATATTTAATCACGTGAGGTTTGATACACATATTGGTTAAGATGTTGTGTGCTTCTGTGCACAAGGCACCATATCAAGTAGTAGAAAGCTTTGAGTTGTACACTTGAGAATTGTGTAGTCACTTATTAAATTCATTTTCTCTAATTCATCTATGTTTTGAGTATCTCCTGCTATTAGTGGTGTATGTATGTGTATGATATTAAAAGGCGGTAAGATGGCTGGAATCATGCTCCGGACTCCTATTACTTAATATAAACATGGTATTAATTCGCGCGAATATTTATATTTGGGAAAAATGTATTAAATTGTACGAAGATTTATACTACTGTATAAAAGTAACATGTATGAAAAGCTATGTAGCTAGCAAATTATTTAAAACACTTGTCGTGTCCTTGGAGTTTTTTGGCTGTTCTTCTCCATAGTATCTACGTGTTAAAATATTTACATTTTAGTTTACATTTATGTTGTGAAAATCAATTAAAAAGCATTTTCCTTTTTAACCAACTTTCTAAACTATACCAACACAATTAACATTCGACAACACACCTCAGTTAAAACTGTCCCCGTGCAGAAGGAAGCTAGATATTGGCTTGAGGCCAGAACTAATATAGAATCATGTAACCATGTGTTGGTTTAGTTTTTGTTATTGTTTGGGAAATTCTTGACAGCTATCAGCTCGGTCGTACCAATGCAAAGCTATGCTTGGATGGGTATCGTATCTTGTAAAAAGTAAGGCAGTGTCAGTTACAGCATTATTGCAGTATTTTAAATATAGAGTTTCTATGTCAGAAGATATGGAATTGATAACTATCTGCCATGCTCTTTGCGACGAGACGAGTTAGTCTCTAGTATGTTTTAATGTCGTCTGACTAGCAATCTTTCCAAAAAATTTCACAAGTGATGTTATGTTGTATGCTATTCTCCCTAGCTTCCGTAACCTACAATGTTTCTGTCTCTTGGCGGTAATTAAAGTCATATTCTTTATTTCTTTTTTTTTTATTTTAAAGGTTTACAGACAAACAGATGGGTCACCTAATGGTAGGTGACAACCGCCGCCCAAGGATACCTGCAACTTAGTGCCCGCCTGATGAAGCTGGAGTTGGGTGAGGGTAGGGGAAAGAGGAGGGCAGTTCAGTGAAAGAGGAGCAGCTCGTGTTGTACAACTGCCTAGTACAATGCAAGCATTGTGCTAGGCAGTTGTATAACACGAGCTGGCCCGTTTGTGCTTAAGCATGGCTCTCCCACGGAAAGCTTATGTCCCTTCCTATGTGTTTCACGAAGCCCTCATCATTAATGTATTAAAATGCTTTAATAAATCTTTAGTTGTATTTTACTTTATCATTGTAGTAGTTTTAGTTATGAGTTAAATGTATATTCGCACATAGATGTTTGAAAACACAACAGGTGCACAGTCTGTCATGTAGACGGTTAAAAGTGTAATGGCTTATTACAACCCCTACGATGCATCTCAGCTATTCTCAGCGACGCATATAATACAGAGTTTTACGATGGCAAAAAGGTCAGTTCATTCTGCTTTTCGGCTTTATTATTATTTATTTGGACTAATTTTTGTTGTTAAAAAATTACGATTAAGAGATGTAATGTATTATGAGAACCTGGATCATATCAGAATCTACAGGAATTTCTTCTAAGGTCGAAAAATATGCTAAGTATATTTATTTACCGCTTTTCCGTATATGGACCCAGATTCAAATTATTTTCAGTCATAAATTTATATTCACTAAGTTTCAGGTAACTTTCAGTTACAATTTTTCGTGATCCAAATGAAGCGAGCAGGATGTTGCAAAGCCAGTGGAGCATAAAAGCAAACGCTTCAAAGTCTTACCAAATCAAATTTGCTCTAAGACGTGAAACTTTTCCCCATGTCAACCTAGGCCCCGAGACATTACCGCAATCAACCTGCGTCAAATACCTTGGATTTCACATAGACCGAAGGTTGACATGGAAAGAACATATAAAAAAGAAAGCGCAACGAAATCAATCTGAGATTTTATAAACCTACTCTGGCTCCTCGGTAGACAGTCTGCCTTAACTTAAGCTAAGGGTATACTGTTCCATAATAAAACCGATTTCTACATATGGAATCCAACTGTGGTCGACATCCAGCAAATCCAACATTATGTGCCAGCAGAGAGCCCAAAACAATATTCTAAGGGTACTCCTCCTCGGCGCCCTGGTATGCTCTCAACTCGTAAATTCATGAGTATCTAGAAATCCCAACCATTTTGGACGAAGCAAAACAATACTCAGCCAACTACAAGGACCGCTTGACAACTCACCCAAACCCGTTATCCTACTAGTATGCTCCTGCAGCCTAATCCAATTAGAAGATTCAAAAGAGCCGATGTACTGCCTTACTAAGGGGAGATGGAGCAGTGGCTCTACCTCTCCAAACTCAAACCTCTTGCAACATATCTGATTATAGTCTAGGCGACTGATCGCAGGCCTAAAAGATAGGAAAAAAAACAGTTACTCTTCAGGCCAGCACGTGTAGTCCTCTAGAGGAAGGGAGTAGATGGGACCAATTGGAAGAGCTCGTCAGGATAGACTTACCATCAGTAAAGATGATTGTTCTTATATTGTTTATAGGGTAGAAGATTTTCTAGCATTTTTAGCATAAACTGTACCTAGTGTCGTGCCGATACTACGGCTTCTGCACCAAAAAAAAACAGGTCTTTCTTTAGGTAAGAAAAACAAAGAAAGAAAAAATGTTTATTTGGCAATAAATGAAAAAAAATATAAATACATAAACAATTGTACAGCTAAACTTATCGTCAGTGCCAAAAACGGACCCTATGTAAAATAAATAAATAAAATGATATGTTGAATAGTAGGAATCAAAATTTCGAAACCCATATATCAACATCAAGCGTAGACAGTGAAATCTGGTGTGTGACGTCATCTGACAGCTGTCACATGCGTACACCCACATTCACAAAAGAGGACTGAATGTTTGAATTCAAAACTACGTACCACAAAACGTCAAGAAGCCATCATATATAGAAAAGGATCTCAAGCTTAGAATGTTAATTGCATTAAGTACACATATGTATGTACCAAGTGGATAATAAACTTTAAATGAAGAAGATAATATCCTATGTTTGTGGACAGCAAATTATATTTTCTTAAGACATCAACAAAATATTTCAAACATGTACAGTTATAAAATTGGCAATGTATACTAATGTGTTATAGCAAGGGCTTTGAACTGAGTTATTTCGAAATGTGACCAATTATATTTAGAAAATATCTATACCCGTCCTATCCTTACCCTACCCATATGTATATAGTTTCTATTGCGGAAAATTTTAATGTAAATCCGTAAATTTTTAAGATATTTTTTTGATATATAAATTTATCTTTTAAATCATGGAAGGGTGCATTTATTTTACATATACAAATAACAATGTGTTGGTATAATGGTTCTTGATCCTGGCTGCTAAGCGAGAGGAAATTAATTATTTGATGCTCATGATCATTTGTTCTGTGTTTGGTTGCAATTTATCAATAATATGTATGCAATTAGAAATATTTTAGTATCACAGTAGTATATCAGCAACACATTTAGTAAAAGCTATATTTTGTTTGGGTCAGACGGCCGTGTGTAAGAAGTTTGAAGTTATACTAATCATTATAGTTGTATCTGTAACAGCCTATACATATGCGTCTGAATCTATTAACAAAATTTGCCGCCGTAACCATAGCGCCGAGCAGGATGACACTGAATTAGTTATGAGTTACTTCTAGTGATTGCAGCCGCTAGACTTTAAACTTCGTACTTGGTGATACGCTAAACTGTTTTAAGAGATAATATGCTAAATTACATGATGAATTGATTCTAGAACATACACAAACTTTGTTAATATCAAATGTTGCATTAAAATGTTAAATCTGTATCATCATATATTAATAAAAATTCTTAATTGACACAAAGTATGTTCTAATAATTTCAGCATTCTCTGACTCCTGAAATAGTAAGTACTGTATTGCAGGAGCACGTGTCCTACAATTTTTATATAAACATTCATGGTTTTGTTAATTTTATTAAACAAATACATTAAAACGCAACTAAAAATACCAATTAAAATTCATGCGCGGTGTATACACCTGTGTGTGTGAATGTGTGTATGTGTTTGTCTCTTTTTGTGTGTATGTCTGATATGTTAAATGGCTATGGTGGCCTGTATCTTACATGAAAATTTATTCTTATTATAACATTATGATGTTCGTTTAGCATGTAAAGAACATAACAAGAAGGAAATTAAGACATGAAAAATACAGCTTATTACAGTTTATCATATCAGACGTATTGAAGTTGGTTATATGCTTTGCAAAGGTATCATTACATTATAATGTCACAAATAAAATTTTGCTTTAGTTTAGACTATTCATTTGTTTATTAGCAAGACTTTTAATTTTACTATTCATTGCAAGGACAGCATAAATATTCACGGGCTTCTCACAAAGGTCGACGTTGTTAACCCGGATTATTGACATGAGAAAATGTTCTATTACATCATCATTCTGTTATTGTCTTTACCAGATACTACAGTATCAACTCTACAAAAGTGTTATGGCAATGCTTGGGCAAGATTGGTCCAGCTCGACCGGTGCGATACCACGGCCTCACAGAAAACCGGTTGTGGAGTAACGCTTATACTGCATTTTCCTGAAATAAGTGAGGTTTCTGTGGGCCCCACTCCCCCTCCCCTATTTCCCCTTCGCTCATCTCCTCTCCTCTCTACTTTTTCCCAGCTCCTCATCCACCTTTCTTCTTTCCCCTCCTCGCATCCCCCTATCCCTCATCATTCTCAGAGGCGGGCAGCACACTTACGATTCTTGACTTGCAAGTTTCTTTGGACGGCGGTAATGACTTACCATCAGGTGACTCGCCTGTTTGTCCATGGTATAAAAAATTAAAAAATACCCGTATTTTTTTGACTGTGTTCGGTGGAACCACATCCTGATATTTTTTTTTTTTTTTTATTTGTAAGTCTACCATAATGACTCCACTTTGCCTGATGGTAAGCAATAAATGGAGTCCAAGAGTGGTGGTCACCATCCTCATTGCATGTCTAGTCAATGCAGCATGGTGACCCACACTATGGCAGCCTGGTGAGATGCTTTTTCACGCCCCGCTTAAAAGACCCGGGATCAAATTGGGAAGGAAACACGTGCGCTGCTGGGAATTCCAGGCTTTCACTGATCGGCACAGGAAAGAAGATATATATTGTAGTAAAGGTGACTAAAGAAATATACACGCCTATATCCTGATGGAGTAAACAGGGGTGCATTAAACGCCTATATTTTGCCAACCATACTAATTTAGTTCCAGGCAAGCCTATTATCATAACCCAGGTACTGTATAAAGTTTATATTTATAATTTTGATGTTATCCGATTTCAATTAGTTTCACTGCATAAAATTATTTTCAATAGAAAAAAAAAATGTTCTTTACCAACTTGACACCATGGCGTTGCGTAGAGACGTAGCTTCACTCTGCATTCTCTATCGCTTGTATCATGGGGAGGAACCAGATAGCGGAATGGAGTGTTCAGAGGAACCGATACGACCTACAAACTTTCAAGAAAAGAGCGTAGTGCTCTTGTTGTGCTGCAACGCACTTGTGACTCTTGAGTTGCGGGTATCCATGGGCGGCGGTAGTCACTTACCATCAGGTGACCCGTCTGCACACCCTCCGCTGAGGACTCCGGTGGAGGATAATCTGCTGCTGCTTTAACTTCTTTTAATATGGTTCCCTTTTTGTCTTAATTTTTGCCTTCAGATAAGCCAAATTCTTGTTAAAGTAAACTCCCTTTTATACCATTATAAAAGGGATATCTATATACATATATCGAAATCTATAAGCAATAAACTGAATCATTATCTGATCAGTTTATTCTTACTTACTAGTACTCTTATACATACATATATGACTTATATTATAAATTATGCAATGAGCTGATAATCGTATGACCTTGCCTTATGTGTTTAAAAAATATAGTACCTATGTTAATAATATACATTATATTATATAAAATTCGATGTTAAAACTAACTAGAGTCATTAGACTATAAAGATAGTTAAATATAATCAAGTCTTAAGTTGAATGACAATAAAACTGAAGATCTTAACGCTTTTGATTACAGTGAAACACGTAAATTGAAGGATTAAATACGAACACACACATTTCATTGCGATACGGTTTAACTAAAACGGCTTACTTTAAACCTAACTAGCGTCGTAAGAAACAGAAATTAATGGCCCTGCGTAATCCAGTAGAGTTTAGTTAAATATCCATTAAGTGAAAATAAAGCTCAAGATGGTGATGATACGATATTATTTAGCGTAGTGTTATCAAATAAATATGATTTGGATAAACCTTTGTGTGTTTATTAAAAGGCTTAAGCTTTGTGTTTAAATTTTGAATCCGCTTAAAATGTTTAATAAGCCATATTTGGTCTGTGATGAAATGGATATATAACGAACGTCGACTAAATTATATTATTGGTTGAAATCATCAATTTTACTTTAAAATCTAAAGGCAATACAATGAATAATAATAACAAACTAAGCAGAGCTAATTCTATGGTAACGAGCCTCCTGTTAACATATTTAAATATTTTTAAATACATACAATCAAACATTTGTGCTGACAGATTTATTTGTCCTTGGTGGGGATCGAAACGCAAACCTCTAACTTAGTAGTTAAGATCACTACTTACTAGAACTAGCTAACGCCTTACTAACTATCTCAGAGTTAACGTCTAGCTAGCTGAGAACCAAATAGCTCGAATTCAGGATGAACGGTTCATATGGAATCTGAATGTATATAACGGGGATTCTTTATAATGCAAATCTTTTGAAAATTGACCTGTCGATTCACGACAGTCGCTATGGACGTGAAAGGTTTTGTTCCTTGATAAAGTCGGTCGGACCTGACACGATTTCAGCATCCCCAAATTGCACACATGATGCAAAGTATGTATCTTTAATAAGTACCCAATTGGAAACTGAGAGAAAATATATGTCGTGTTTAATAGGAGACCATAAATTATTTTAATGCTTGAGATAAAGTAAAGAGAAATTCTGCATAATCCAGGGATTGCAATCACAATATTGGGGTAATAAACCTATGCAGTTTCTATTGTGTAATGGACGGGTCTATTGGTCTAGTGGATTTAGATTTCGATTCCGAAAATTCCGAAAATTTGTGTGATATAGTCCTCCTGAGTCTGAGTGATCTTTCTGTCTGTTGATAAGATCTTCGTAAAGCTCCCCGCCACACAGGAATGATTGCTAATGCTGAAGTTGTCTTTTAAAAACAAAAGAAAGTAGAATGCTTGAAGGATTATGGTACATATTATTCAAATATTTATTAGCTGTTCCCCCGCAATTTCACCTGAGTTGCCCCGGTGCTTCTTAGTCTCGTACGTAGATGATACACAGCTAATATTATTTTTCAAAAAATACTCTATCAAACACACAAAAGATAATAATCCGGCTTTATATTAGTATATATACATATAATATATACATATGTTTAATGTCTATTCTACAGTAACCGCTTTATATCTGTCTATCACTGTAACTGTGTATCATCATGTTTAAACAACGGTATGATTAATTTCATTGTAGTATATGTATTTGTCAAAGTATTCCAGTATTTAAAAATTGTTTGTTAGTAAATGTTAATTTGATCAATTCCTTTTTAAAAGATCTTCTATTTAAGACTAGGGTTTACTGTTTTATGCTTCCAATGATTAAATTTAAAGTTTGATGTCACATATACATCCAAGCTTTTTTTTTATACTTTTTGGTACTTATTTATGGCGATTATAATTTCAGGGGTGTCCATTTTGTGATACAGTATCCACCAATTGAAGCTCTGACAATCCACATTACGAATATGAACATCATTACACGAGTAGTACTAATCGTAGTCAACTTTAGACTTTATCTCGGTGGATTTCTTTAAGAGACGGTGTTGTACCCGTATTTCATAGAATATACATACATACGTGCCCAAAACTTCAGACAAGCCAATAATTTGTAAAGAGTTTTCACTCAGTAAAATTTTACTCACATTATTAGAAAAAATATTTTTTATAAACTCGACCTACTAAATCCAGGGTACTAATATAATCATGTAAGCCTATTCACTGTTAACGCATTTGTAGATTTTGTTAACATTTTAATCTATCGCGTTGTAAGCCAACTAACCTCGTTAACCTAATATTAATTAACGCAGCTTACAGCTAAAGGGCTTGCTGCAATTTGCTATTTTTACTTACGGGATATTTGTTTATTTATATCTACATATCGTTTTCACAGTTTTATACTCACATACACTCGCTGTGGGGTAAGAGGGCTAATTAAGAGGCCTGCCTGAGATTTGAAATTGGTGATCTACTAGTTACTGAAAGAAATAAGAATATGCGTTTTTAACTTTATATGCATACTAGCGGACCCGACAAACGTTGTCCTGCATGATATTTCAAGCGATTAGGATCAATATAGATAAATAACCTAGATACCGACTGCAGCGCCATCTGCCGGGCTGATTTGTGAATCTAAACCATTCCCAGATCCCCTTGAACACACACAAAAAATTTCATCAAAATCCGTCCAGTCGTTTGAGAGTAGTTCAATGACATACACACTCACAGAACAATTATTGTATATAAAGATATTGAAAAGGTACGAAAGGAAAAGTAAGTAGTATAAAAACTATCTATAGTTGTAGAAGAGTCGAGTTTAAATCGTGAAAAACTTAAATAAAAATGACATTCATAAGGAAAGAATGAATACAAAGAACTTTGTGTCAGAAGGGATATATTTAGAAAAACTTAGATATATTATAAAAAATATTAGAATAAGTAGAGTTTGACGTCCGGTACCGTCCCGGCTAGACGACTTACTCCTTGAGAAAGGTCTCCCATCGGGACCGAAAATAGTGAGTAAAACAGTATATTTATACAAAAAAAGAAGTTTTTCTTGTTTCTTCTAAATTTGATAGATGTTCAGTCTGTCAGTCTAAACACATAAGTTACATAAGTTAAAATTATTGTTGACGTACACATAATTAAATACAAATACACAGATGTAAATATTTTTGTTTACAATGAATTATATTTCTGAATTACAATTACTTGAAAAAATATTTGCGCAGTTTCTCGACCAAAAAAAAAGGAATTCTCTATGAATAGATGACTAATATAATAAATATAAATGAATAAAAATAAAAATAACATAACATTGTACTGAACGTAAAGTGCAATATAGGGGAACCATCCTACCTCATCGTTACCTTTGAGGGTGACTAAGGCTATTACTTAAGTGGTACTTAATAATGGTTAGCAAATAGTGGGCATTTCAAACGCCTCTGCCTACCCCTCCGGGACATAGACGTGACAGTATTTATAATTTGACGGGATTGTTGGTCTAGTGGTTCAATTCCAGTCGAAAAATTTGTGTGTTCCACAAGTAGTTGTTCCGAGTCTAAATGTTCTTTGTGTTCGTTGATTGAATGATGGTAAAGCCGAAGCCGCAGCCGCAGTATAGGAGCTATTATTCTTAATGTGAGAGTTGTCTTTTATAAAAAATAATCGTACTTTAAAAAAGTAGACAACCGACTTCAATGTGTTTATCATAAAATTTTAGACAAATATGGTTTTCTCATGTATACCATTGTCACAACTGGACCAAACTCTCATCTAACTACCCTTGAAGTACATCCTTTCTATTAAAAAAAGAATCATCGAAATCGGTTGGCATGATATTGAGTTATTTGTCCATTTGTCGCGCACATGCGTAATGCAAATTTAGACTTATATGGTTTTCTCATGAATGCTATTGTCACAACTAGACCAGACTCTCATATAATTAAAGTACATCCTTTCTAATAGAAAAATAATCATCGAAATCGCCATTGATTGATGCCATTGTCAAAACTAGACCAAAATGGGACTACACGGGAAGCACCAGCTTTCAAATACAAAAAAAATATACATCGAAATCGATTCACGCAGTCAAAAGTTCTGAGGTAAGAATCATAAAAAAAAATACAGTCGAATTGAGAACCTCTTCCTTTTTAAAGTCGGTTGAAAAGAGATGAAAGAAAAATATTTTATTAGTAAAAGCTTTCACAATACTAAAGACTTTCTGAGTGGCAATAATTTAGTTTTAGTGGTTTTATTGCTATTACTGTTTGTTTGTTTTTCTTTTAATCTATGACTTTTAAGCTATATCTCCGCAAATTGCCGACCCACTTTTCAACAAATTTTACATATACTCCTGGTCCCATTGGTAAGGCGCATTGAATACGAGTATATGAGTGTGTGAGATTTCTATGGAGATTTCAACATACAGCAAACACATATTTCAACAACATACAGAGACGTGCTGAAGTAGACAAAACTATTGATAATGTATTCCGTTATTATAGTTTTGCAATAATTGGTATTCTGCTATCTATTATGAACACATACTCAGGCCTTTATCTCCTAAGGGATTAAGAGAAGCAATTTTTACCTTACGTACTTACGTAATAGGAGCAAGCCTATTTAACTCTACTGGGAACCGCATGACTGTATCTATATACTATTTGATAGACAACAGTCCTAACCTTAACATATTTTTTAAGCCACCCGTGGGGAGAGGTGGGGTGGCCCAATTCTACTTCACCGAGAACCACACTTCTATTAATAATCATACAATACAATAGTCTTTCCTCTACATTTCATGCATCATACCATAAACATGGAAGAGCCATGCTTAGACATGAATCGGCCGGTTCAAACGGAGTTACACTCCCCCCCCCCCCTTCACCCTCAAGTGTGGTTACAACTTTTAAGTTGAGGTGTCTATGGGCAGTGGTTGTCACTTAGCATCAGGTGACCTGTTTGTTAGTTTGCCACCCTAAGCCATAAAAAATAACAACATTACTGTAAATTATTTTATATGTTGTAGTTTTTTACTTTTTACGTGAAATAGCATCATACTAACTTGTATTCATTCAAAAACATTTGTTTTTATAATACCAGTAAAAACCACAGTAACTTAAAATCGGTCATTGACAGGGTATGACAAAACCGTTGGAGCAACAATATATTGGCGTTCGTTGGCTAATGGCCAAAATAAAGAGAATCGGGTCGACCACTTTCTATACTCCACTGAAATAGATGAAAAGTTCAATGTGTGTTTATAACAGGAATATTGTCGTGTAATTTGCTGACGCCTAATTACTATTTACACATGATCTTTAAATGCCATCCTAACTAATGAATGTCGTAATAATAATAAAATTTTATTTGATATATCTATTGATAGCTGTTAGTTATCCTAATCACTACGGCTTGACCATCAGCAGTGATGAAATAAGTGTTTAGATTATTACATTATATTCAATGAAAATTAAATGTTTTTTTTTTTAATGAAGAGTTCTTTTAGCGCGGTACGCATATTTTTAGATGAGATAAAATCTATGGACTCGCGACACCGTTACGAGACGCATACGTCCAATCAACGCATTATTAGCACAACGAGATATAAAAGTACAATTGATGCGGTATTCACGAGATATTTAAATACCTTCGAATCAAAACTGTTTCTTTAGTATTTTAGTTACCATGAACCTATAGTTTCTATTTTATATTGTAATAATTTTAATGATAATGATGATGATACAAGAGTTGTCGAAATTGTTAACGATGATTTATAAAAGAATATTAAATGTATTTTAAAGTTTCTAATAATGAATAAAATACAATTCATAAATAAAATGCAATTCACTACCCAATAACCCTAGTATCCATTTAAAAAATGTCTAATGCGCCAAAATAAGTTTTCACTTCTCTCGGCACTCCGGGAGTGCATTTTTTTTTTGTTTGTAGTACTGATGATGTTTTATAGACATGAACACTTGCAACTCAAGAGTCACAATAGTGACATTCGCCTTTTACAGAAGCGAAAGGGAGGAGGGAAAAGCTGGGAATTAAATTTTACAGCCGGTTTTCGGTGAGGTCGTGGTAATACTCCGGTCGAGCCGGCCTATATGTGCTGAAGCATGGCACTCCCACGTTGAAAATGGTATATTTATGGATGTTTTAATGACTCAAGAACTTAGTAATATGTTGTAATGTAATAGATTGTTACATTCATGGGAATAGGATTAGTAACATACCCAAAAATGGATGACCTTATATATTTAGTATTTTATTACCGCGGGAGAGCCATGCTTAGGCACGAATGGGACGGCTTGATCAGAGTAATACCACAGCTTCACAGAAAACCGGTAGACAATCAATGTTTATTTACTGATATATTATTATTATATTGCCGAACGAGTGAAGTAACCGGGGGCCCAACACCCCCTCTCCTAATCTCTGCCCCCTCGATAGCTTAAAAGGCGAGCAGTGCACTTCGAGTCTTTGAGTTGCAGGTGTCTATGAGCGGTGGTCCTCACTAACCACTAAGTGACCCGTATGTTATAATATCTTTATGTAAACATTTATTTTAGACACACGAAATATTTATGAACAAAACTAATATTAATAGATTTTTTTTCTGTCAGTTGTTACTTCAAGAGTTTTCGATTAAGTATTTTGTCCCATGATTCAAAGACGGTAATTTATAAGGTATTAATAACAAGCAACATTTTTTTTTATTGACATTGACAATGACAGTATTATGCATATAATCACTAATTTTCTTGTGTTTCTAAAACAAAATTTTATTTTATCGTTTCATCGTCACAGGCACTTTCTCAAGTTAAGACCGACAAATATTGAAACAGTTTTGACGCGTATCAAGTTGTGAGTGCAGTAGGATTTATTGTACTGTTATTGTAAGATATTCATATACATAAGAAAACATTTGCTTTTAATTATACATAATAATAATAAATAAAATATAAACGAAATAAGGAATGCAGATTGCCCAAGGAATAGTTAGCACACCTTGGGACTTGGGACACAAAGGCATCTGTCCAGTAGTTGACGGCGATTGGCTGATTACGATGATGATACAAAACACATAATAATTAGAAAGCACTACGGTTGACTAACACAACATCATAAACTAATATTATGACAATATCACCGCGTTACCTCCTGAATTTGAATAAAAAACATTAAGACACTAGACATACACCAATATCACCAATTGGTTAGCAGTTAAGGTCATACTACATTCCAAACAAAATGATAGAAATCCATCAACAGAAGCATTTCCTCAGGAAGTATAAATATAGACGAATGTTTAAAGGAACGTTTTAAACAACAGTAGCACACTGTTCAGTCTCATTCTAAATTATACCAGACTTGTCACAATGTCTTCTTTATGATCTTGTGTGCCTAGCACTGCATGTTAATATATATATATATGTATATGTATATATATAAAAAAACAAAATTTTGGTGTTAGTTACGGATTTTGTTATTTCATATCTTTCAATAGCCTAGCAAAAGAGGTGAAGACTTATAAATTTATTTATTATTTATTGAGAAAAGACCGATCTTACGAAAATAATTATTTTTAAAGGATTAGAAACTTTCGAAGTGGTATAAAATGTAAAAAGATTTTTCATTAAACTCAAAAACAGATCTAAATTCTAGAAATACTACTGTTATTATTATGGATTAATTTGTAATCGTCTGAAAATGTAGTAATAGTTATAGGCAAATTGTCTATTGCCCCACTGGTTAATAATTTTAGTTACACATGTATTCGATAACGGTTATTCGAATAATAATGATATTAATAAAATATATGTAAATACAACTAAAAAAAATCTTTGTAAAACCAAAAATTATTAAAAATAAATAAAAAACGCTTCTAAACTTCTAATTTAATAAGTGCAATTAATGTACATATACATTTTATTTCTGTCCAAACTCCAGTTTGTAAGGCGTCATCATATGCTATTGTCATGTTATGTGCCAAGTAATTGAACATTTCTCCTATAAAGGGTCACATTTTTAAACGTTATTGAACAGTAAAAGTATATATACACCCATAAATAGAAATATACTTTACTTTTGATTTACAATAGTTGATATAGTACATTTTTTGTATCAATTATTAAAGACTACTAACTATTAATTACTATAAGATATAACAAAAACAGTCTATATATGCCGTAAAATTTTAGGATCCGTAGGATCGAAACCGTATGTTTATTATTTAATGAATTATATTTCATTTTTTTATATTTTAGTTACAGACGAACAGATGGGTCACCTGATGGTACGTGACAACCGCCGTCCATAGACACCTACAACTCAGGAGCCATAGTTGCGCTGTCCGCCTTTGAGGAGATAGGAAAGACGACAGAGGAAAGAGGAGAGGGGGTTGGGCCTCCGCGAACCTTACTAATTTAGGGGAAATGCATCGCAAGCGTGGCTTCACAACCGGTTTTCTGTGAGGCTGTGGTATAGCATCGTTCGAGCCGGCCAATACGTGCCTAAACATGACTATCACGATACGTTTTATTTTAAATTTAAAAATAATTTCATTACTTAACTTCATCAACATAGAGCGATAGTTTCATTTGAACTCTATCAAAAATAGCATCTATGATAAACGTGGTTTCACGAATCTAATAATTTAGTATTTTAGGTATTACTACAACTTACTGTTAATATTAAAATTTAAGTATAATTAAATGAATTTCCACCAAAAAATATATATGCAGTTTATTGTGCCTATACTTACGTGAATCTATAATCTCATAGCTCGTTCGTATTAATGTTTGTAACACAATCACCATCACCAAAACACAAATGTTCATATCTTTTGCCATGATCACCGTTTGGCGTCCGTTTCACCAACACTTTATCACCAACATCTACCAAACTATACATTGATGACACTGTGATTGCAACCGATACACTTTCATTACTTCATACTATACATTTCTAGTTTTCATCCATTTCAAAATTTACTCTTGGACGCATGCCAATTTAAATCTTCTATTTTTTGTCAGTACCGGATCCGAATCTGAAATGAAATAATATTATTTTTAATAAACTAAACACTTCTTTGGGCTCATGTTTATTCAGAGAATCATTGTAAATAATGCTTGGTATATTAAAAATAGTAGTAGTGAACATGTGCTTGGGAGAGTGAGAATGGGGTCAGTTTTATTATCTACTAGTTGTGACGTAATATTAGAATGTTTTTTGAGCGGCCGCTTTGTTCTTGAATAATGATAATTGTTTTATTCTATCAAGCGGAGACTGACTAATGAGTTCTGTGTGTTTTTTTATTGACACATGGAGAACTTAGTTCTTTTACAAATATGTTACAATGAAATCAGGACACATTTAAGTTGTAATAATATTTAATGAAATTCATTTTAATATAAAATACACAAACATATTAAGACTTAGTCATACATGGGAAGACAGAGTCAAGTATACAAGGTAAGCGCGTTGGTTCTCTTTAATCATTTTTTGTTACTTAAAAATCATTAAAAACGAATGTTTTTTTTTACATTACCAGAATTCCTTCATAATTTTAAACTCAACTTTCACCAATAAAAAAGAATCATTAATTTTCTCTGTGACAATATTTCATTATTATACAATTATTATTACTAACACGACATATACATTCTACAAACACATTATTCACACCAGTAAGAACACACTAATAATATTGCAGCAGTTAACAAGTGTTCCGTTTCCTAATTTAGAAGAAGCATCCAATTTATTAGAGACCCCAACTAGACTCACCTTGTGCCACTAACTAGTACATGACACCCTTTTGTACAACATTCAGTAGATAAGACTCTGATGTATATTGAGAACGTTTAAACATCCAATGTTAGTTTACAGTAGTCCATTTAATGACCATTTTTCAAGAAACATGGAACTGAACTACGAAACTACTGTTTATACTTAGTAATGTAATGGCTAGATATGTTAATACTTGTGTACTACTTAAATATATTAGAAATAAAATAAAGAAAATAATTAGTTTGCTGAAGGAAATCAACAAATTTGGTAAAGAATCGCATGAGCCATGAGTTAATAAAGAACGATAGTAATCGGTTAAGGATACAATCACAAAGATACTAACGATATTAGAGATTTAATTAATGTTTTATGTTTTGATGACCATTAGCATCAGTAGAAAATCAGTAGTATCAGCTAGTAATGGACAGTGTATGATTTTATTGTGGCTACATCGCGGATTTCTCTTTTTAGAATTCACGTAATTTTGCAGTAGTCTTTTTCTTCTTTAGATTACTCGTAAACCATATCACATTAACCCAGTGTTGCATTATATATTGTAAACAATTTAAGTAATCTCAAATGGGTAATATTTCATCAAAACAGATGTAATAGTGGGTTTGGTGCAATCCCTGAGTGCAATAAAATATAACGGATATTCGTATACTAAGTTTTGATCTTTTAAATATTCTTAAGGAACAGTGATATTTAAAATGGGTTATTTATCCAAAGAAAGAGCATTACAAATGGAATTTAGACAGACAGATTATTACCTATATGACAATTTAGAAATGTTAAAAAAATTACAAAAATATCTTTCTATATAATGGAAAATATTTTTAATCTAGTTCTTTAATACTGCGGCATTTTTAAATGGCAACAAGAAAAGTAAACACATGCTTACTCATTTTTTAATAACCAGACTATAAACGACTTGAGATGAGGGATCAGATTATATTTGTCGTTACACGTCACATCCGCAGGCTCCCTTTCTTTATTCCCTTCTCTCTCACACAACGGATGCGCTTGCTTTACCTTGAAATTGTTAATTAAATAATACAATTTACGTACACAGGACGTCGTGACGCATTGAAACAGTTTTCAGGGTTACAGATTCAAATGTGTTTTTGTAACTATGGATATTGTTCTGGCTGAAATAGTTTTGTATAACTTTTTCAGTTTTTTAGTCTTTATCTTTATTAAAATTATTACTAGTATTATAGATAAGACTAGTATGAAAGAGAAAAAAACGCACTACAAAATATTACATTCATAACATCACCCATCGAAAATATTGAGTCAAAATTTGCAATGAATAAGTAGACGATTTTAGTTGTCAGTGATATGGATAATACTTTAGTTAGAGAAATAAAATAAAATGACGAAGTAAAAGAGAAAGGAACAATTAGACATCAGAGAACATGGGAAACTGGAAAATAGGAGAATATTGGTTATGTAAAATGAACTCTAAATAGTACAGCTTAGCATTCCAGATCATAAATTATCACATTATCCAATCCCACATAAATTAGCTGCAGCAACGTCAATAAACATGGACCTTGCAAATCCTGGCAACCCCAATGACGTTAGCCGTCGTAATTATATTGTTCTAGCACGTAGGTTGTGCAAACAATCGCTTTGGACTGGTGTAAATTAGGTTCACGAATTAGTTTGAATGTTTAATTTTGGGGCGTGCTGCATGTTTAGTAGTAAGCAAGTATTGTAAATTAGATTCAGGCACTTTAAAGTAAAACCGGGCCTGTTGGTCTAGTGACCCTGACTGTTGAGCCGAGGGTAGTGTGCTCGATTCCCACACGGGACAAACATTCGGGTGTTCTTTGTGTCCGTAGATTGAATGCCTGTAAATCCCACGATGACACTCCAATTATCCATAATGCAGGAGTTGTATTTAAATAACAAACAAAAAATTATATATTTCAAATATTTATTCATCATAAGCTGAATATCTATAATTAATAAATAGTCTGGAATGTCGTTGTCATTTCGTCTTTCTTTTGTTTTACAGTAAAATATTTTAAAATTATTTTATGTTAACAGTGAGACTCTATTTAAATATAACTAATCTGATAATAAATATATGATCAAATTCTTTTGCAAATGCTTTATGGTGTCTCGCAACATACACAAAAAAATATTTATTTATTATATACAAATCCATATATCATCAAAACAAGACAACAATAATGAACAATAAAAACAACACGTAACATCAGATCTTAAACAAATCCTAGTAAACAATAATAATAATATTTATTACCACGCTTTCATAAAATATTCAACCCCTAGTAAAATCTAAATTTAAAAATAAAAGCTTAAAATTAGCCACATCCGGACTTTATGTCCAATGTTCAATCTTATCTATATCAACAAAATGTTCATGTCACGCAATGTCGTCCAGATAGCATCATGAGGGTAACTGCAATTTGTTGCTATTGAGACGTAATGGGAGATTATTTGTCATTTATTAAGGGGCGTCGGAATAATAGTGTAATGGTCATGGTTCCTTTATTAGGGAGCGTGAAATTGTGTGGTCATAGTGGTTAATAAAAATGTCATGTCACATAGAGGGAAATAAAATTTGTATAAATAAGCCCGCCGGTTCTTAAAATTTTAAGTTTTTTTTTTTAATACTATCGCTTTAATGTATAATGAAAATGAAATTATTGTTGAATGTTAAATCAATTCCGCCGTATCGTACTACGCGACAAAATATCCATCCCCATCAACTGAATAATTGGCACTCCATCACTGTGCGCTTCTTCAGAAGCTTTTTGCCTCGCATAACCAGCCTGTGGAACAAATTGTCTCCTGCCGTATTTCCGGATTGTCCATGGGCGGCGGCAGTCACTTACCATCAGGTGACCCGTCTGCTCGTTTGCCCGCATCGAATAAAAAGAAAATTTGGTACCCTATTTTCAACATTTATGATACTATGTATTTTTTTAGGTTTCGGTTGTATTAATTATAGCTAAATTCTTTTTGCAAGATCGTCTGTTGAGTCAATTTCATTTTATTCTGAGAAATTGATTTAAACAAAACTGACTTAGGCTTTCAGTTCTTGTGTGCTATAGAACGCTAGAAAATGTTTAAATAAATTTTCATATTTTGCTTTATGTAATGCAAAATTTATTAAACGCATAATAGGATTATCACTTTACTTAGCATCAGTGAAAGTAAGAACTCTACTGCCGTAACCTAACAATTATATTGAATCAGTATTTATTCTTATGAAATAAAATATCTTCTGAATCCAAGATAATAAAGAGTGCAACACAGTAAAATTGTTATCTTACCGCTTTGCACCATTACTTTCAAACACTGCAGTCGCGTAAATCAATATACACTTCAAAAATATCCAAAAGTACAATTTGATTGACATCCACTATCAAAATGTTTATTTCAGCATTAATATGAACAATTACAATTTTGTTGATCAGACACTCATCGTTGTTATTTTAGAGCTTATATTGTTATGTCTACAGTATTGTAATGTAGGAGTCATTTAAAATTTGATAGTTAAATGAAAAAAAAAACGTGAGATTGTTAGAAGGTTTCTAATATAATTACAAAAAGATAGATTTAGAAACAGAGTAAAGAGCTTATAAGGAAAATAGTTGTTGTCCTGTCAGACAAATAATTTTATTCTGCACATACAAGTACATCGATTTACACCAGCATTACTTTCATCATTTTATTTCATCGCTGTACAATTTATTATTTGCGCAACAAAAGCTGACTTTTTTCTAACCCGTACTTCTTTGAAGTAAAGATACCATACAAACACTGAAGTGGATTCGTAAAATATTTTTAGCTCAATTTCATTTAAAAGGGGTAACTCAAGAAACAAAGTTTTCTAAGTACAAAGCGGCCATCATGATTCATATAACTGATACTAATTACCATGGCGCCACCGAGACAGAAACTTATTTACATCCAACTACATACGTTTCTCAGAATCTCGATAGATCTTAAAAAGACATACATATTGTAAATATTTCTTCGAATAAAGTTACCATCAATTTGTGAGTAATTTTGAACTGAGAAATGTATCTGTCTCACGCTAGAAAGTTATTAAAGAGGTTATTTATGACTTTCTATTTTAAAAAGGGTTTGGAATTTGATGCGGTGTTGTACTCGTGTATGACACCCTCGTTCCTGTTAGGGATGAATCCGTCATGATGGTAATGGTGATGGTGCCATCATCCGACCACTTGTGGTAATTAGATATGAACATTTGCAGTATACTAACAGCAAAAGAAGCATAGAAAGGGACGGAAACTGATATTACTGATACAAAAGAATTAAAGAACAATGGCTTAAGCAAGTCATGGTCGCATACCTACAATTTGAACTGGCTGGTGCCGAGAAGTCTAAAGAAAGCCCTCTCAGCCCTTCTAGCTATCTAATAAACTACTAAAATCTAAATAAGCAATATTATTTAACGTTTGCATACCGTATACATGAACATATATCTTAAATCCAAAGCTTTAGAGGCCCTACTACTTGAATATTACAGTAATCACTAAGATAAATAAATTTAAAATAAAAAATATATTTGTACATGAAACTGCTAAAAATAAATATAAATTTCTAATTTACATATAACTAACTTAACTATATTTAGCCTTGAGATATTTATTTAATACGTACACAATCTTAATTTAAAAATATCAGTGTTTATATTACATGTACACAAATTGATTATATTTGCTAATGGTTATAAGTCGTACGTCAAAAATTCACCCACATTCTGGTTGAATCACATCGTCGTTGATAGTTGAACTTTAAAATCAAAATTAAAAAAAGGCATATGTAAATATTCTATCTTCACCACAGATGCTTTTACAGTCGTCTGTATGACGTTAATTGAATTAATGGGTATCTTTCAAATAAAGTGAACTATTAATAACATTTGGTGAAGTGTATAGCACTTTAGATTTATGAGATAGGTTTGCAGTCTTTTCTGTATTCATTTTGTTTAAAAATATTGGATGTACAAATAGGGCTAAAATAAACTGATAGTTTTTTAGTTTCATAATTTTTATTGATACCAATCAGCTCCTATAAGTAAAAATCCATGTAAAACTTCATGCAAATCAATGATATTTTTGGGAAAACAGTTTTACTACGAATTCTGTGTAGGAATAAGTAAAGTAAGTAAATGCCACAGTTGTGATAGACAGATTTAAACTAGTTTAAATTGACTAACAACCAGAAAATATTAACCGAGCATGACTTCATTATTCATTATGGGTTTGACACTCCCACATTTATCAATTCCAAGTTTTTCTATTTATAGCCTTGTCAATCATATGCACATTTTTCTAATCGCCCCTTTGTACCGCATACCCTTGTCTTTCTTCACGCCATTAATCTCCCTGACTTATAGTTTCTATAATTAGTTAAATTGTTCACGAACAATGGGCACGACATCATCTTTAACCACAGAAAGTGCTTCCAAACGTCTCAAATCATCTACAGTTTACAATATGTCACTTAGATCAAAGACTTTACATCAAACGCTAGTGTAATGAGTAGCGGACTTTTATTTACGTCAAAATAATATCTTACTTCGTGCTGTTTAAGCTTCGTTTTCGAATGTTCCATTTGTATGTCTATAAAAGAATACAGGTTGAAGAGATTTATTGGTCGTCCTTAACTTGACGACAAACTTAGATGTACCGCTAAATATATTCCTTAATTATTGCTTGTTTATAGTAAGTTTGACGTACATTTTAAGTCTTAGTCTATTTTTTGCTTTGGTTTATTTTCGTTTGATTCCGTGTAGGAATCTGTTTGGACAGAGATTACTTTCTGTAGCCAGAAATACCAAAAGTTTTTGAGATCGTTTTTAGAATATCCGTTTGTTCGTTAATATATTTTCCCTTGGGGGATGTATCTTGCATGAAGTTAATGGATAATTGAAGAAACGGGAATGTTGTCACATTTGTCGCTTGATTTATTTTATAGTAAGTTTCCGTCCTTTAAGTTTATTGATATTTTTTGAATCATAAAATCTTTGTTAGAAAGTTTTTGGAGTCAAAACTCGGACTAAAGTAATAGAACTAATATTTTTGCAAATCATTTGATAAGCTTTGAGAAATAGTCAATGGCCGTATTTCAAAATCAGCGAGAGTGATACTTTATTCAGCATTTGTTTTATTTTTTTTTTCCTGTGTAGCGGGGGACTTTACAAACATTCAAGCAACGGACACAAAGAACACCCAGACCCAGAACAACAATTTGAGGATTACACAAAGTGTTGTCACGTGCGAAGATCGAACCCAAAACACTCGGCGCGGCAGCGTAGGGGCGAGGTGACCACTTAAACCATACACCATCCTTGCAGACGTGCAATAATAAACAAATGATAATCTGAATTAGGTATGATAAAATAATTAAACAAAAAATGTTGTGTACCGTCATTGGTGATGATATAGTTAATCGTGTCTTAATTGTTTATCATTAAAGCGGATTTCATAGACACTTTTAATTTGGTTCAATGGAGGCTAGTTAAAAAATATGATGTAAACAAAATTTACGATATAGAATGAAAACGTAATAAATTTACTTTTAATTCGTATTTTAAGGTCATTAAAAAAATTGTAGTTTTTAGTTCATTCATCATCTGTTACCAATATGATCAACATGGGCATATTTTATACGTCTCTACTATAATTTTATGATGGTGTTTATCGATCTAGCTTATATCCAAGGTTCTGCTTTAATTAATTTATTTTTTTGTATCCCTCATTTTTAAAGATAACGGGTAAGATAGCTTCGCACTTGTGTGCAATTTTATGTCTGTCGATTGAGTAGTTAAAAGTGAAGCGTAATTTTAACAAACAACCATAGATCGTCCATGGACACCTGCAACTCAAGAGTCGTAAGTGCGGTGCCAGTCTTTTGAAGGTGATTAGGGATAGAGAGATGCGGGGAGGGTAAAGAAGAGAGGGGTGATGAGTAGATGGAAAAAAGGAGAGGGGGATGAGGGGAGAGGAAAGAGGCGAGTAGGAGTTGGACCCCCAGAAATAGAAGCGTTATTTCACAACCGTTCTTCTGTGACACTGTGGTATCGCACCGGTCGAGCCGGCCCATTCGTGCCTAAGCATGGCTCTACCACTGTAAGTTTCGTCGCATCTACGTAGTAAGGGACAAGCCGATTGCCGTCATTCTGTCACTTTAGTATTACACGTGAAACTTTGGAGTTCCAAATGTTATTTTAATTTTAGTAAATTTAGCAAATTTTTTATAGGTAGTAGAGCCACGCTGATTTATTCAGCAGGAATGGGCCGGCTCGACCGGGGCAGTACTACCCTCTCACAGAAAACCAGCCTAAAGTGAAAACATTCGTGGTGTCGCCTTTCGCTGGTGAGTGAGAGACCGGAGGCCCATCGATGCAGGGGTGACAGTTATCGTGGTATGTGTGTGAGCAGTGGAGTGCTGTAGAGTCATTGTGAGGGTGGCGTGGATCGAACCATCGGCCAGGGAGACCCGTAGAAACGGTGGTGCCGCTGGCCGGCATAGAGAGGGGCCCAACCACGGCTGCCCCGTCTGGTCGCGCATAATCCACGGAGTGGCTCGTCGTGCCGGTTGGTGACCGGATGGTAGGACCCGGCGACCACTTCCGGGAGGGTACGGGGGCCCTTCCGTCCGGCGGTTCGGTCACCGTCATGCTTCACCGATACATGATGACACAGCATTTTTAGTCTCAGTTTACATTGCCACGATGACTGTCATGCCTTTTACGCCCCCTTCCTCTTCTATCATGGCAGCACAAAAAAAGAAAAGTGGTCTTACAGCGGCATCCTTCTCTCCCACCAACCCGCTTTTTGAGGTGGAGTTCACTAACATACGTGGACTCCATGCAAACCTCAGCGCCGTACACCAACACCTCGAGACGGCTCATCCTTTGGCTCCACGTGGATTTTGGCTCTAAGAGCCGGATTTACGTGTGCCTCTATCGCTCCCATTCCGGAGACTCCGAGAGAACTCGACTCATTGACCACCTGAGTCAAACAGCGGATAAAGCGCAGGAGCAGTTTCCGACCGCCGAACTGATGTTTTTGGGAGATTTTAACGCCCACCATGAGTCCTGGCTGGGATCTTCCAAAACTGACCACGCTGGTCGAACTGCTCACGCATGACCTTACCCAACTGGTACTCCAGCCCACCAGGATACCAGACATAACGGGTCAAGCGCACTCTTTGCTGGACCTACTGCTGACGAATCACCCAGCGCAGTACAGCGTATCGGTTCTCGCCCCTCTAGGATCCTCCGACCACTGCCTGGTGTCGACCTCAGTGCCTCTTGTTACGCCTCCACGACCTGTGGTAACAAGGCGGCGGTTATGGCACTACTCGTCAGCAGACTGGGATGGAATGCGGGATTATTTTGCATCCATCCCGTGGGCTCAACGCTGCTTTAAAGACAGGGATCTGTCGCAAGGTGCGTCTGCCGTGACTGACGAGATCACTGTCGGTATGGAGTATTATATCCCCTACAGTGAAGTCGCCAGCACGAAGACCCGTCCCTGGTTCAATCGCGAGTGCATCCGGGCCGTTGCTCAAAAGCAGTCGGCCTACCGCGCATGGATCAGGGCCCGCGCACATCGTGACCCAGACATTGATCGCCTAAAAGCAGCACTAAACAGAGCTACTAGGGAATGCAAGAGGGCTTACATCAGAGCAGATGCCCAGCGCATTGCACGGTTTGGTCAAGAACTCGTCGCGTACCCTACAAGTAGCCGTAAGTTTTGGCGATTAGCCAAAGCCGTGCAGTCCAACTATTGCCAACCTTCGCTGCCGCCGTTGAACTACCCTGACGGATCACTGGCCCACGAGCCGCAAGAGAAAGCGAATCTACTAGCTGACCTCTTTGCGGCTAACTCCCGAATCGACGACCGTGGCGCGCACACGCCCACCATTGCGTCCTGCGACTCCGCAATGCGGGATATTCGCATCCGGCAGAGGGATGTCCGTGCGGAGCTTCGGTCACTCGATGTCCGGAAAGCCAGTGGACCCGATGGTATTCCGGCAGTGGTTCTTAAGAACTGTGCACCTGAGTTGTCTCCCGTACTAACGTGCTTGTATCGCCTGTCCTATTCCTCAGGAATTGTTCCGGAGGCCTGGAGAGAAGCGAATGTTCAACCCATTCCCAAAAAAGGCAACCGCTCCGATCCAGCCAATTACCGACCTATAGCCGTCACTTCCATACTCTGTAAGGTGTTCGAGCGGATCATCAACACCCAACTAATCCGCCACCTAGAGGATCACTCCTTGTTAAATAATCGGCAATATGGTTTTAGGCCGAACCGATCCACAGGGTGATCTTCTAGCGTACGTCACACACCTTTGGGGAGAGGCTATGGATAGGGATGGGGAGTCCTTGGCCATCAGCCTCGACATTGCCAAGGCCTTCGATAGGGTGTGGCACCGCTCGCTTCTCTCCAAACTTCCTGCATTTGGTCTGCCACCTAAACTCTGCAACTGAGTTGTTGCCTTCCTCCATAAGCGCCGCATTAGGGTTCTCTGCAACGGCGCGGCCTCAGACTTCTACGAGGTAAGCGCTGGTGTACCTCAGGGCTCCGTCCTATCGCCTACGCTGTTTCTTCTGCATATCAATGACATGTTGGCCCTTGGCAATATACATTGTTATGCAGACGACAGTACAGTGCACGGGCGATATTTCGGGCATCCTACTGCCAAGCTGGCAGACGTTGAGGAAAAACGACAGGAGCTTGTCGCTGAGCTCGACCGGGTCTTGAGCCGCATTTCCCAATGGGGCTGTGAGAATCTGGTCGAGTTCAGCGCCAAGAAAACACAAGCGTGTGTGTTCTCTACCAAAAAGTTTCCATTCCTTCCCCTTCCTACTCTTCAGAGTACTCAACTGCCACTGCAGGATAGGCTTAGTATTCTGGGTATGGATATTCGCCGGGATCTCAATCCGCGCGATTACATCGAGAGTGTCACTAAGGCGGCCTCGCGTAAGCTCGGAGTTTTGAACAAGGTGAGACGGTTCTTCTCGCCCGAGCAACTGTGTCTTTTGTACAAGACCCAGGTTCGCTCCTGCGTGGAGTACTGCTCTCATCTCTGGGACGGCTATGCGCAGTATTTGCTTGACGCTCTCGATCGGTTGCAGCGGCGCGCAGTCCGCATTATCGACTGTCCTGAGATCACCCAGTCTCTTGAGCCTCTGCAGTTGCGAAGAGATGTCGCCTCTATGGCAGTCCTCTATCGCCTACATCACGGGGAGTGTTCTGTTGAGCTCTTCTAATTGATCCCACCTTCTCCCTTCCTCTACAGGACTACACGTGCTGGCCTGAAGAGTCACCGTTTGTGCGTCGAAAATATACGTAACCGAACTAAACGGTTTGGGTCTTCTTTCCTGTGCCGATCGGTAAAAGCCTGGAATTCTCTACCAGCGCACGTGTTTCGTTCCCACTTTGATCCCGGGTCTTTTAAGCGGGGCGTGAAAAGCATCTCACCAGGCCGCCATAGTGTGGTTCACCATGCTGCATTGACTAGACATGCAATGATGATGGTGACCACCACTCTTTGACTCCACCTATTGCTTTCTATCGGGCAAAGTGGAGTCACTATGGTAGGCTAACAAAAAAAAAAAAAAAAAAATTAAGCTCAGATTTGATCATTGTATTATGTTAGATATTTTTATTGTATGAAGTAAAATAAATGTCTATTATTAAAATGGCTTCATTTAACATCTTCCTGCATAGATAATATTATATATAGGGGTACGCATTGTCAGGAACACCTTGAAATTGTTACTCTACACGCTTCACTGTTACCTCATGCACTCATCTATTTTGACATGCTCATGAAATTAAGGGGAAGGCTAATTTTAGTTAATGTCACATGACAACAACATAGTTTCGAAAGGTAATGACATACTGACAACCCGTCAAATATCTTATTACATATCCGCGTACTTAACATTACTTCGGAGAGCTCAGTTAGCATCAATAATGAATATTTATGTGTTTATTAGTGATACAACTATACCTACTGAAAAGCTACATTATAATGCTTAATGAAATGCTTAATATTGGAATAGAATAGAGTAGAATAGAAATAAACTTCATTGTAGATAAAATGAAATTGTTCACAAAGGATAAGACAGATAAACATGTATACAAAATCAGCGGCCTTACCGCTAAAAGCGATTTCTTACAGGCAACCAGAGAGTATTGTATATATAAATGCAGTCATTCCTAACAATACCATATTATTAATAACATTCAATTTTATATGTGTGTCTTTCGAGCATTTCTTAAGAAGAATTAAATTCTTCTTCTTCGATTAAATTCTTCTTCTCTTTTTGGTCTAGTATCTCCTTTTTTTAAATCAATATGTACATACGTAGGTACATTCATACGCTGATGGCCGTATCCTCGGAGACGTGGGCTGGAGTACATTAAACACTCACATTTAAAAATAGAAAATTTGATCCCAATAACGTCACATCGTCGTAAACCTTCGACGACTTTGAGCATTTAAGATATGGGAGTTTATCTAAAGGTAAAGAAATAACAAGGGAAGGCCGTTGAAGGATATTGCTTATATGGATTTATTGGGAAGTGTAAACAATAGCTTCAGGACTTGTTACTCGTTGTAGGAGCTCTGAGCCTTCTACTTTCTGCCACCTCATTTTTTTTTATTTATTATATACAGGCAGATGAATAGACGACCTGATGATAAATGACAACCGTCACCCAGGAACATTTGTAACTAAAGAGTCGTAAGTGCACTGCCGGCCTTTGAAGGTGATGAGGGTGGGATGAGGGATGGGTAAATAAAAAAATAAAAAAACCGATAACAATACGTATAAACACCAAAAGCCATATTGACATTTATTACAGTAATGTTTGCAGTGTAATAGTTCTAAAATTGCGAAAATAGATACAGCGATCAAAGCTCACATCTGTTTTTTTTTTTCAATCTACACAATACAACGTTTTTGTTTACTAATGTTTTAGTACTGTAAACCTAGAACTACAATTGAATCAAGACAAAACAAGAACGTTAGTTAAAAATTGAATATTCCAGGGTATATTCCCATAGACAAAAACTGACACTGTCTGCCTATTGATTGGTCTGATTGTAAGTATTTACCATTGCTTAGAAATGCTTGCAATTCAAGGGAAATCGTATCCACATTTAAACGCCTTCCATTTCCTTAAAACTTAATACGCTCTCTCGCTCATTTTTTTCCTTACAAAAAACTATTATAGTCCTTTAGAATAATGATAGGTTATTTATGCAAACGCCTCTAATGAGCAAAAATTAATTACAAAACGAAAGGGCTAAAAGAGAACTCCGTTAAAATTTATTTTAAATTAATTAAAATTCAGTTTGTTCTCTATTAATGAGCTTATTGGCCGACCGTGATGATGTTGTACGTAGTCAGTGAATTTCTCATAGTATTTTATTTCCTACATACAATACAGACACGCCTGTGTTTCCGAAAGCCCTTTTTTATATACTATAGGGGGACAGACGAACAGACGGGTTACTTGTTTGTATGTATTTATTGTAAATGACAACCACCGACCTTAAAAGGTGATGAGGGATGAGGGATGCGGGGAGGGGAAAGAAGAAAGGAGGGATGAGGAGATGGGAAAGAGGATAAGAGGAGAAGGAAAGTTGGGCCCCCGGAATCTCAATCATTTCGGGGAAATAGAACGTAAGCGTTATTTCTCAACCGATTTTCTTTGCGTCAGTTATAGTTCTATATTCTTATATTCGAATATTATTCTACATTATTTCTCACATAATCAGCAAAATGTGAGGGTAAGTTGCGCCACTGCTTATTCCTTCGGGGGTCCATACCTGGTGCCAGGAAGTGCGAGCCCCCTAAATAAATCGATTATCAAACCACAAAACAATTTTATCACAACAAACGTAAATGTTAGCTGTTATAGTTTTTCTTTCAAGAATATAAATGTGTGTATAAATATAGCATTTATATTCGCATATTTCAAAAACTCAACACACGTCATTTCTAAAGAATACTAACAATACGAGTATGGCCAAACGTTACTCTTCATCTACCAGCGAGCGACTCTTGCTTGACCTATTTCATTGTACAATCGTCTAACTGGGTAACTATTTACATCATAAAAGAATTCTCGTTCACATATTTTGAACTCACTAGTGTCTATTTGTGCATTTAGAAGTACCGTTTACGTACCAATGTCAATCATTTTAGTACATTTTTGAATGGAATGGTGTACCAGTTTTCGTTGGACTAGAACTGTCCATGCTGCCCAGTCAATGACAGGTTTTTAGATTGACATAAGAATTTAGTCCGAAATTTGGTCAACGTTTCGTAGTCTTCACATGCAACAAAAAACGATTATGAATGTTAAGTTACGCAGATTACATCGGACATTGTATATGATGTAATATTTATTTTTTTGAAAATATAATTTTTGTCAATTGAAAGTCATTAATGAGCCCTAAGATAGATTAATAGGAGTATTAAAAGCAGATATTTTGTCAACTATAATTTAGTCTCATGAACGTAAGAGGGCAAACCTGTTGCTGACAACCGTGTACAGATTATAAACATATTATCTGATAGATAACAGTCCAATATAGGGCCACCTTATCTGTTTCAATGGGAAGAGATAGAGATAGATGTGGCTCGGTGAATTAGAATAGGGCCACCCTATCCTAATTCACCGAGCCAGGTACAATAAAGTACGTGCGTATGTACGTAATGAAATTGTTACTTAATTTAATATCACAAACTATGTAATACAAGTCATATCAGAAGTAATTGTAGTAGAAATACTACTGAAAAATCGTAGAAATTGTAACCTGTGTTCACTTGTCTGTTGAGAAATGACTAGTAAACAGCTATATATCAGTTATGTTATACGTATGTGGCAAAATTTAATCTGTTTTTGTTTCATTTACTGTCAAACGTAGAAGAAAAAAATACTGAAAGCCATTAGTGAATAGTTTTATCTATATTCAACTGTTACGGTATAATTATATTGTAGATTCCTACACTATTTAAATAGAAAACCAAAAGAAAAGTTTTAAAGAACGTTAAAATGTGGAGCGTGCAATCATGCAATCTTATTATATTGCTCTCTTGCACAAATATTTTTATACGATGCTATAACTTTTGTCTATTAAAAATCTACCATATAGACAGAAATATTAGAAGTTCTAAATCTCATCGTAATTTTAAGTCTACTTAATCGTAGATGGTTACTTACTTCTTAGCACAATTAAACAAGTAAGCATTTATGTTATAAGAACTATTCTACCTAGAATGTCTGGAAAACAAACAGATCTGACCTTCAGTTAGCAACGGATCCATTTAAATAGATATTCTCACGCAATGCTTGCTCTCAGTTAGTCGCTATCAGTCATGAATGCAGACTTATAATGATAAGAGTGCACCTCGTCAAAGCTGTAATGCATTTTGTATTTCATAGCTTACTGGTGACTGTAGACATTATTTAAGATAAAATAATAGCTTAAAAATACGCTTATTCACTACGCGTATTTGTCTTGTATATGTATTGTCATATGATGGAAAATTCGAGAAGTTTCTTAGTAATTGGAGATTGGATTGGATTTGGCCTGGGTTAGAGACCTGGGTTCATCATCATCAGTAGCTCAACCAAACGGCGCATACATACTAGGTTTCAATTTGATTCGACACTTAGATGTATGTTAAAATTGGCTTCGAACTTTGGACCATGTTAAATTAGTCTTATTTTTTAAATGAATCAATTTTAGAGGCAATTTGTAAAGGCATATTTAGTCATCTGTATCGCTTTTATTTCTGATCGAAGTAAACAAATAAAAAAAAATGATTTAGCAAAATTGGTCCAGTAATAATTATATCAATTTAAGGAAAAAATATAAGGGTAGGGTAGGGTAGGGAAAAACTTTCTTCGTATGTTATATTCAATTTTACATTTTTTAAAGCTTAATACATTTACCACGCTGTTGGCATGGACATAATCCGGTCATTATAGAAATCTTGCCATTTTTTATTAAAAATATATATATTATAATATTAACCTAACACTACACAGAAATTCTGAAGAGACTGAAAGAGATCAAAATCTGAGAGTGCTAGCTCAGGATAATTTCTTGTTTGCAATTTGAATTTTTTTCTTTTCTTTTTCTCCATATCCTATATTTATTGATATTAAAACCAGCCAGATACATTATTTTCCCGTAACCATATATTAATTAAAATGTTACTGTAACATGAGATTAAATTTAGTTAATGTGGGTATTAAAAGGTTTTTTTCGTTAGTGATGTTGGTTAGTAGTTGTTTAGTACTAGTTCTTGGTAGTCATGAATCTTAATTATTTTTGCCGTTTTCTTATTTTCTATCTTGTTATTTTTCTATGTAAGTACTTCAGTAATAAACTGCGTTATGCAACTAATGTCACGCAGATGCTCTAAGAATGCAATTTTATCAATTGTAGCTAATAGAGCGTACGATGGCTCTAGATTATCTTACACCTCATCTGTCTTGTTGTTGGTATCTGTCTTGGAAGTTGTATGTTTGTTTAGTCTTTAATATTCGTACTATATTACAATATAATCTAATATGTAACCCGTCTGCTCGCTTGCAATATTATAGTATGAATAACATATTTACGAAGACAGACACTAGAACAGGATCACCTGCTAGGTGATCCTGTTCTAGTGTCTGCCCCAGTCAAAGGATGTTAAGGGTGTTCAGTTACGGGATCCTGGTAAAGTTCCGAGACGGGACTGAGTCCCGTCTCTAAGGCCTAAACTTACTTTGCCTCTTACCCAAAGTTCTTTTCCCTACACATTTTTTTTCTACAAATCTCCCTTTTTTCGGAGACGGTCGTGTGGGATGTCTGAAGTTATTAATTTATTATTTATATACTTCGGACAGGATAGGAGAAATATGATTTCTTCGTGAAAGTATCCATGTATATCTAGAAATCTTTTGTTGCAATTTCATATCGTTAATAACACTATAATAAATTTAAGTATCATATTTTAGTAACGTAAACATGGCATAATCAAATTTAGATAAAAATAATGTTTTAAAAAGGAATTCCTTTAACAGAAATGAATAAAATCAACACGACTGAGTTGTATCGAACGATTAATAACAATAAACTGAAGCGGATGCAATGATTAATGTTTGGCTGTGAACAAAACGGCTATTATGTTCAATGTTTTATTGACGTGTGTCTATTGATGTCTGTGGTTTCACCATTTGATAATAAAATGCTTTGGAAACGTTCCTGGCACCTGCTGATTACCTATTTTTTAAAACAACTTTTTAATGGGAACATTTCAGGCATATTCATTTGAATAAAGAGCAAGAAAAGCAAGATGATTATTATAGACAGATAGACAGATAGGGAACACTTTATTTGTACACCATCTTTACTGGAGAAGTTTCATAGAATACATTTGTCAATTTGATAAATCTCTTCCAGGCAACCTTAGGATGGACCAAAATGATTTGGAGAGACAGTGGTCGTCGAAGTGTATATCAAATATAAACTGTTATTAAGTAGTTATTAGAAATATCCTATATATTATATACAGTTATTTCAGTATAATTACTTTTCCTCTGGACGATCATAATTTCATGGGACTCGCCTGCATTAAATACTTCTAATAATTACTCTCTATACATATTTTTACACGTGTAATTGTTAAGAAATACATAATGTACAAAATAAATTTTAATTGTATACAATAAATAATTACTTTGTTGTGTTAACGCAGTTACTAAATTCAGCAACGTTAAGATTCATGCTGATAACTATAAGCCATGCAAAGCTAATCCGTCATAAAACATACACTTATGCGTATTAAATGCTATTACACATTGCTAATTAAACTTTAGTTACATACATACATAAACTACACATACCTAATTAAAATTTTGTTGCACACATACATAAACTACACTTTGATAATTCAAATTTAGTTATACACATTCATAAACAACACATTGCTAATTAAAATTTAGTTACACACATACATAAACTGCAAATGGCTAATTAAAATTTAGTTACACAGATATATAAACTACACATTGCTAATTAAAATGTAATTACACACATACATAAACTCAGTATATGTCACGCCTATGTCTAGTCTATGGCAGAGGCGTCTCATATGCACACTCTTTGCCAAATATAATTTCATCCCACTCTTTGCGTGTAGATGTGTAATGGAACGAAATAGGAGCAAGCCTATAACCGTCATCCAGGCCCTGTATGACTTATTTCTTTTTTACATGGCAAAAGTGGACAGACGAACAAACGGGTAAACTGATGGTATTATATATACATATATTATAGGCCATGGACACCTAAAACGGAAGAGTCGTAAGTGCGCCGCCCACCTTTTATGGTGATTAGTATACGAGAAGGGGAAATAAAAGAAGGGGATGAGGAGATTAGAAAGAGGAGATAGGAGTTGGGTCTCCGGAAACCTTACTAATATCGGGGAAATGCTATGAAGCTGTGGTATCGCTCCGGTCGAGGTAGCCGGTTACTCATTGCCTTCAACCGGATTTTTTTTTTCAACCGAGTTCAAAAAAGAAATACAGTCCCTGTATAATACAGACCCTGACTGACTGAGTCAAATTGAGCACCAGGAGGTACTCAATTTGACTCAGTCAGTCAGGGTCACTAACCACCAGACCAATTGGCCCGTCATCAATTTGGAAATCACAGATTGACAAATTGTGAATACATTGGTTAAGTCCTATAATAATACCATATATTTAACTTAGTCTTCTTTACTGTTTCATTAACTTTTAGTTGCACCGTTTTATTATACATGGGTGAGCTTACGGCTAACCAGAGTGCACTTCTTTATAATTTGGATACCCCTTTAACTAGCATACTTTCTCTAACTAGTAAATCATTTTCCGTTTTTTCACCTGCAATAATAATAATAACTAAAAAAAGTAATTTATCTAAAAATGTAATTTATATGTTTAATTATTTGAATAAAGAGAATAACTAATAATAACAACTTGACACATCTCACACACGGCCGTCTGTTCCCAAACTAAGCAGAGCTTTTACTATGGTAACCAGACAGCTGATAAACATACTTATGTACTGCTAAATACATACATACATATTATAGATAATTTACACCCACACACAGAACAAATGATCATGCTCATCACACAAATATTTGTAATGGATGGGAATGGAATCCATGACCTCTCGCTAAGCTGCCAGGGTCACTACCCACTAGATCAACAGGCCAGTCATATAAAACTAGTATTACATCAGATTTGAGAAAAACAATAGTAAAAAGACACAAATTGTTTCAAAAATAGTTGACAGACAAAACTTCATTGATTCTGTTACATACACTCTCGCCTATATCAAAGAAGGGATTAATTTAAATATCATTTATATTTTAAAAGTGGCTACTTTCTGGCTATATATTTATTAACATTTTGTAAAAATTGACGTGAAGTTGACCAAAGCCACTACCGAATGGAGTTCAAAATATAATTTCAGCGGAAACCATAAAGTTCAATTAGAATAATTGATGGTGGTTTCCTATTTAAAAACTGTTTATAATTTAATGTGTGACGCTGTTTATACACTAGTATGTTGGTTAAAATTATATAATTTTATAACTTCCTTAAAAATGTAACAGAACTGTGATCTAGCCAGTTTGAAGACTTGTCTGTCTAACTATGTAACTTACTAGACAATATTTCTACTTAATACTTACTTACATTTAATTTTTTTAGATCACATTAACATCGGTTCTAAATCACTCTGGAGATTAATAGTACACACATATGTTACACGTATATATATTTTTTTTTAATAAATGGAACTAATTAGAAATCATTCAAATCATTAAATGGCAGAAAGCTCTTAATGGCACAATTTTTTGTCATGAGTGGGTATTTAAAATACGACCTCTGTCTCACTTACAACAACTTTATTTGAAGATAATTAATAACATTCCTATTGTTATTGAAACTATTACTTAATAACTAAAATAAAAAGAAAATAACATATTACATTAAAAATAGGGACTATTTACATACGTGGGAGAGCCATGCTTCGGCACGTATGGGCCTTTATTGAGTGACCGAGTGAGTGAGGTTACCGGTTGCTCTATCCCCTTTCCCCATACCTCTTTAACCTTCCCATTTGTCTATCTCATCCATCCAAGCACAAGAGTTCATTGGCGAGGGAAGTCACTTACCATCAGCTGAACTGAACTAGACCGTCTTCTGAATAACTGCCTTCGATGCATTTTCAGTCTTCGGAAGTATGACCATGTCTCTGCTTAACGTTCCCAATCGAAGTTGCTCCCTATTCAGCAACGTCGCAGTTTGCGAGCACTAACTTTTTCATACACCTTGAATTCCCCGACTCCCCCTTCTTACTTAAGTCCCTACTTAAAATTTTTGTGCGCTGCTCATGACAGGGACCTTCGTTCTTTAAACAATTTGCTCCTCTTATCCTCCTTACAGCTCTAACCTCATGTCGACTTATCTTTTTTCGTGTAAGCAGTTCTTCTATGGAATGCGCTTATATGGACATTCTATGCTTGAGAAGCTTAGAATGTTTAAGAGCCTTCTTGAGAATCTTAGAATGTTTAACACCAAAGTACGTGAACTTCTCCTCGCTGAATTAGCCGAATAAGTACAATGCACTTGTCTGTATACCTAATTATATATGATTTAAGTATATATATATATTCTTTTATGTATATTTCTTATATATTTCTATATATAGATATGTAACTATGTGAATTTCTAGAATACCATACATACTACATGTATATAGTTTTATTTTTAAAATATTGGTAAATTTTAGATGTCTTTGATTGACCTTATCGCTTTTCTTCACTACCCCAAGGTTGACTGGTAAAGAACGCCCTAGGCATTAAGTCTGCTTATGTACACGTGTGCCTGAAGTTTATGAATAAATAAATTTCTTCTGCGTCTTTGTGTATTTTTTTATAATATGTATGTATTTAGAAATATATAACTATGCTTATCAGCAGTCTGGTTATCACAGTACAAGCTCTGATTACTTTGAAATTAGAAAGCGTGTGTGAGATGTGTGTATTTATTATACAGTAATTATATTATGAAATCCATAATTTAGACCTAGCCTATCGAAATAAATATAACGATTCCTTTCCATTGGTGAAGGAATTTAAACTTGTAATCTTTAATTGTTCCTTAATAAAACATTTGACTTTAAATTCAAATATTTAAATTTGTTCCATTAACCATTGTTCAGAAAAACAAGTCTTGGTTGTTTTTAGATTTGTCTTAAAATGTGACAAATCCGACTTTTGAATGGGACAGTGTTGGTGTTAAATTAAGTTTTACGGTAAGAAAGATTAATAATACTTATAAAATTTTCCATTAGCAAACGTAACTTATTGTTTTATCTTTATTATATTTGAAGTTCAGGGTACACGAGTCAAGCTTTTTAATAACTCAAAAAATAAAACATGATGTGGTTATTAAATTGTATTTTTAAAAGTGTTATGTTTTTGAATAATTATTTGAACTATCATACATACATACTACATACTCGTGTAATATGTATGTATGGTGGTTCTTTTGAGATATAACGTCGGCAAATATAAATAAGGGGTTTATTATTATCAGGATTTAATAAATTATATTTTTCATCATTTTATTTGTCTTATTTCATTTTAGTGAAGTTTATTACATAAATAACTATTTTTTGTATGTTTTTGGGTTATGGATAGTCAGTTCTTCAGCTAAAATCCATGGAGTTAAAAAAGCTTAATCCCATTTAAGTGACGGTATTGAAAAAAAATCTATCATCTTACAAAATTGTTGTATCTCTAAATAAATTCATGCTAATGAAAAATGACTTTTAGAAAAAGATAAGGTGATCAAAATCAAAATCGTTTATTTCAACTGAACCAATCATAGGTATTTTTTAATTTTCAAGAGAGGAAGTCGATCACACTAAGACAGTCATGAAGCTAGTTGCCTGTTCCAATGTGTAGATCCTATGGAGAAGAACAAGCAAGAAACCAAGGACACTTTTTTTTTTCAAATATTTTACATAAGTTCTATGTAACATTTCATAAGTGCACATAAAATAAAATAAAATATGCGAGGACAATGCAATGATCGTTATTATACCATTTGAGGATAAAGGGTTTTTAGTTCAAGGACCCCTGAACGTAGAACGGCTAGTATTATATATATTTTTAAAAAATGCGAAACAATTGGGGCTTTTAGCTTATAAAATAAAGAAGACAACATAAAGACACATATATTGTTGTTGGTGCATATATAGCTGGCATATGAATCACCGTAGTTATTAAACCGCGTGTGCGATTTGCGAATAGCCCGCCCGCCGGGTCGCACGGCCAGCATAGGGGACTCACCTGTTCAATTGTAACATCCTGTATTTGGCGTGTTGTGTGTAATAGATCATACTGTAGTAGTGAGCTAGAAATATTTTTAGGACATGCTTAAACAAATCCAAATTTATTTTATTTTCAAATTAATACGATCAGTTGTTAAGATAAGATAATAAGACTTTTCATCAATGTCTAAGATTTTATGGGCAGTAAATACCTACAAAAATGTCTACATACCGAAGGAGATTTTCTTTTTATCGTATTCCCGGGTCCCTCACAATATGCGTATAATGCGTTCTATTTGTGACGGAAGACAGTGTGGTTTTAGTCAGTTCTATTCATATTAACTCACAGTTACCATCATGATTAATTCGGGTTTTCACACAATTAAAATAGGTATAAATACTTTGAAAGAAGAATGTCATCAATTTTAAATTAGTTTTCTTTTGAACGAGATGAAGAGAATAATTTAATATTACGTTATCAAATTATCATCAATTCACTATTTGTTGATGCTCTTTTTATTGTTGTTGTTGTCAGAATCACAACAACTTCATTCTTTATTTTCTTTAAAATACTCGTCATGTATGAGAGAATAGAAACAATCGGTGATGCCTTTGCCTAACCTGAAGGGAGACATGCGTGACCTTATATATTATGTGTAACAGTTTCTACAAAATTCTTTCAAACAACAACAACAACAGTTACTTCAAACATTAAATTAGAATTTTCCAATTCCACAAAATGGAGATGAGATGCAAAATAACAGAATAAAAAGATGTCACAAATAGAACAGCTGCGCTAATTCCACGAATATATTAATAGATAATGGACGTGACGAATGGGAATTTAAAATTAAAGAGCTCATTGAATTAAAGGAAGTATGACAACCTGCTACTTACGTGTTTTTTAAAAGACATCTCCCGCACTAGGATTAATTCCTGTGTCACGGGGTACATTACAAACATTCAAACAACGGACGTAGAGAACAACAATTTGAGGATTACACAAAGTGTTGTCCCGTTCGAGGATCGAACCCACAAGAGTTAGCGCTGCAGCATGGTGGTGAGGTGACCATTTAAACCGCTACGCCATTCGTGCAGTCAGATTTATTATTTATAAGTAAGCAAACTCGAAAATGAATTGTGTATTGTACTACCACTGTCTATGGACACTCCAATTTCTTTGTCTCTGTTGGTTGAATGTTTTTAAATTATTACCAATGCGGGAGTTATATTAAAAAAAAATGCGCAAGTGTACATACGTACACACGCATACGGTATATGTATATCCGAAGCGGTAGAAAGAGGTGTTTCAAACACCCACTTTTTGGCAACAATAATGTAGTCCTATTATCGTTATTCGGGCACTGTAGGACAGTATATGTAACATATACTGTATAACAGATAATAATAATAAGCTAAAAAGAGAAAATATTTTCAACTCACGATTTGCTTTTATCTCAAATGATGGAAAATGGCTGGCCTTGCCTGTAACACGCTTTCCAGTAGCCCCTAACTCCTTAAGTTGACTAGTCACCACGAGTAAAAACTTCGCAAGTAGTTTGTGACAAGTTCAACTTTTAATACAATTTAGAGCTTAACACTTTAGTCCCAATGCTGTAAGTTGTGTCCAAACTATTATAGAGTTCATCTAGTATTTCACCAAGCTAAAGCTATTTAAAGCACGTCAAGCGTAAGTTAATTATTTTGATATTATAACAAATACAAAAGCTACGTGTATTTTTTTAATAGATTCTTCTTAGTGGTTTTGTATTTCTTTTATGATAAAGGGGGCAAACCCGAGTGGTTGTGTCGTTACCTTTTATATTTTTCCTTTTGTATTTTTTTCTTACTCCAGACTGCTATTATGTACTTAAAATATACTTAATACTAATTATTAGAAGACGTAATATTTCAGTGCATTGCATTTTCCACACATTTTATTTGCACTTATATTCTTTAACAAAAAAATTGTGGAAAATATTTAAAAATAGTGTCCTTGGAGTATCTTGCTTGTTCTTCTCTATTGGATGTGCAATAGAGAAGATTGCAATGGCACAGGCAATTAGCTTCACCACTGACTTAGTCAGACCGACTACGTCTCTTGAAAATTCACAAATACCTATGATTGGTATAATAGAAATATTTGCTTTAATTTTTATTTTGAAACGTGGATACCTTCAACTAAAGAGTTGTAAGTGCGATGCTTGTCTTTGAGTGTGGTGAGGAGGAGGGATGGAAAAGGGAGGGCAAAGAAGAGAAGGCGGATAGGTCTTCGGTACCCTCACTCACTCGGTAACTAGAAGGAAAGCATTTTTATACAGGCCATGGTATTACTCCATTGCATTTACCCTGTTAGTCAAATAGTTTTCGTTTTTGTCAAAAGATAAGCAATCAGAAACATGAGTGATGAATGAAATTAGTTAAATATCCCAATTCAGACCCCACTTACGCAAAGTCTTCTCGGTGGAGTTGAATATGGCCACCGAATCTCTTTCCGCGGGTGTCTTAATAGGCGACTGAGGAACAGGACTGTTATCTATCAGACAGTATTTTGTACAGTTCTTAGTGGACAATACGGGGACTAAATAATGGTACGTTTTATTCTGAATTCTTATTTTTATACTTTTTCTATCTCGATACGGGAAGTTAGTCCATAATAGATCACTGTCCTGTGCAGATTGATAACCTTCATAAGTTTTTAATGACAATGTAAACCCAATGGGTTAAGCTCGCCTTTTTACATACTATTTTCCTTCTTGTGCATAATTTGTAGTTTCTGTTTTCTATGTGTGCAAAAAGATATATAATAATGAATGAATAATGTCAAACTTATATGCAAACCTCGATACGTAAGTTACGTACTCATTTTTGACCAAGGAACACGAAACAACAATAAACAAAAAGTAAGTTAGACGAGGATGGAATGAATGAATGACCTATGGAATGAATTGTCACTAGCCGTATTTCCGGACCGATACGGCCTTCAAACCTTCAAGAAAAGAGCGTATTCCTATCTAAAAGCCCGGCAACGCAGGGGCGGCGGTAGCCACACGCCATCAGGGAACCCGTCTGCTCGTTTGCTCACTATCGCATAATAAAAAAATATTTATTTCCACCACAAACAAGAAAATGTATGAATTTACAACGATGAATAAATATTGGTAAAAAGATAAAGGTTGTAGTTGGGGTGGACTGGAGCCTAAATTAGGTTATGACCTGTATTTCAGGAATCCAGGATTCACATCCGCGCGGTTTTGTTAGTCAGTGTATGGTGGTGCGTGCGTATATGTATGTATGCGTGTTGAGTGCTTGCGTATATGTGTGTGGTATATATGTTCGGAAAGTTTGCGTCACTAACAATAGTGTTAAGTGATTCCGTATCTGTATTCAATAGATTTATTAAGTAATATTGGGTATGCAACGTTGACTTGCTTGAGCTATTGCTTATACTAACCAATCTGTCAGTACAAGCAGCATCATTTTCCTTCCTATTCTATCCTCCCGTTCCTACCAATATACAAAATTTTCATATCTAAGTCCCAAAATTGTCCGGAAGAGGGCAATATGCTTTTTCCCTCTTACGTAAATGGGACTAAGTAGTAATTGGCAACATGAAGGCTTTAAATACGCCTCTGCTTACCCCTTTGTAGAGACAGACTTGAGTTAAATAAATTAATGTGGTTCTCATAGCGGAATTTGTCAAACGGATGTCGGTAGCTATTCATATTATGTCTATTTATATATGTAGAGGTTCTCTTACTCATGGTTTATTTTCGTTACTTCTAAAACAGCGACTGCTAAACATAATATTATAATGTTACAAGTTTTTACAGCGTATTTTAAATCTGTTAACTGCTGTATTGATTTCATTCTCAAGTCTCTATCTACTTCAGAGACATAATTGGATGATTATGAGCGACCTTCACGAGTATATTTTTTATATTTCGTTGTATAAAATTGGAGGCTTATTACTATTCACATAATTTTCCAAATTCAATTTCTTTATTTCATAATATTGCTCACGATTATATGTTGCTTTATAAAATATAAACTTATTGAAAAAAAAAATTTTTTTAATAAAATTTATTTTTTGTAGTGTAGGGAGACAGTCAAACTGAAGGCTCACCTGATGGTGAGTGACAATTGCTATGGACACCTGCAACTCGCCTTTGAGGGTAATTAGGAGTGGGGAGATGCGGGGAGGAGAAAGGAGAGAGGGCGGTGAGCACGTGGGAAAGATGGGAATTGGATGAGGGGATGGGAAAGAGGATGGTCGAGTTGGGCCTCCGGAAACGCTGCTTCACAACGAGTTTCCTGTGAGGCTGGGTCCATTCGTGCCTAAGTGGGCAGATTCAAGTACGTATATGGTGATCTATAACTACCAATTTCAATGATTCAAATGGTTCAGCCTTATGAGAAGAAATCAGATATGTAGGTTTAGGTTTATGAAGGCATTTAGCTATTGAACGTCTTGAAAAAATAAGGTATTCGGTAGCAGCTTGATATTTTCTGGACACGAATGGTGTAGCGGTTTAAATGGCTGCACCTTACCTCGCCACCACGCTGACGAGTGCTGTGGGTTCGATCTCCGCACGAGACAACATTTTGTGTAATCTTCAAATTGTTGTGCTGAGTTTGGGTGTTATTTGTGTACGTTGTTTGAATGTTTGTAAAGTCCCCTGTGACACATTAATGAATCCTAGTGCGGGAGTTATCGTCGTCCTAGTCGCTATAAGATCTTAGTTTTTATGATGATTAATGTACAAAAAAAAAACATTACATATCACAAATACAATGTTTTGATCTAGATCGCAACGCAGCTAATGTTAAATAGTTAAACAAAAGTTTTTTTCCTGTGCCGATCGGTGAAAGCCTGGAATTCATTACCAGCTATAAATATTTTTTTTTTAATGTCATTTATAGGTCTTCATCTAAGGAATACTGAAAATTAACTTAGAGATGAATCAAAATATACTTAATTAGTAAAACATATAAGACGCTACTGTCTTTAATTCAGTGTGTACACTCCTAACAAAAAAATAAACATACTTGAATTTACTTAATAGCTTAATCAGAACTTTAATTGCACTTTATGTATTTATGGATAGAGAGTTACACTTAAGTCTTGTCAAATGTTCCCTTTTACATCCTGACTGGCTGACTGGTGAACAATTTGATTTACTCGTACTGGATATTGCTGATCATATATTATATTTACGGAGCTGAAGTCATAGCGGTATGCATAATCTACCATAACGAAATCTATTATTATGATATGATTACAGTGTTTCATTCCCACTTTGATCCCGGGTCTTTTAAGCGGGTCGTGTAAAAGCATCTCACCAGGCCGCCATAGTGTGGGCCACCATGCTGCATTTACTAGACATGCAATGAGGATGGTGACCACCACTCTTGGACTCCACTTTCCATCAGGCAAAGTGGTTAGTCACTATGTTAGGCTATTAAAAAAGAAAGAAATAATCTAAAAAAAAAGTTGCCTTACGATAACTCATAAGCATCTAGTACCTAACTGTTACAATATTTTTAATACAAGATGAGTATATAGCTTTGCTTATTTCGCTTATTCACAAGACATATCTGTAAACAGCAGTACTATGTTGTCGCGTCATATCTCTAGTCAAAATTTGCTTTAATAATTATATAGGGGACAGACGAACAGACGGGTCACCTGATCGGTCACCCTGAAGTGACGACTTTTGTCCATGTACACCTGCAACTGAAGAGTCGTAAGTGCGCTACCCGCCTTATGCTAATTATCCACTATTACAGTATAGACCATAAACAATTGTCTATAAGAGATGGTAGATTGCGATAAGACCGCCCATTGTTGATACTTGTGTTTGTTCCTTGTTCGTACATTACTTATGTACTTCTTTTTGTGTGCAATACAGAGTCATCTATAAGTCTATTTATAAATATACTTAGTTTTCAAAACGACAATAATAATACATAAGCAATATAATTATGCGTCGCTATTGATTTAAATATATTATTTACGAAGTAAACATGTACGTGTAACAAATGACACGCTTTACAATTTGTATTGAATAGATTAAATATTATTCATAGGACTAATGGCAGTTATTCAATATTCAAATAGTTATGATTTGAAATTGAAGCTGTATTGAATGTGTATTGAATGATTACATCTTTATATATGTCAGCAAAAATAATTTATTATGTTTTCAAATTAATCAATAATTGCGAGTCTGTTTTATGTGGTATTTTTATTTGTCATTAATTAATTTATAAGATAGTATAGAGATAAGATTGTGTATGTTACTAGCTGCAAAATTTACTATGATTTTTTTTTTTTACTAGTAAGACGTCGCGAAAATAGTAAGATTTTTTATTCAATTACATTGCATCAAACTTCAATAATAAAAATATCCAAAACAAAAGGAATTACCTCAACTCATCACATCCAACAAACAAAACACAGCACGTTCACATAAAAAAAAATCACAATTCAAAATTCGAATACCATTTCAGATAATAAATCCCGAAAACTCGATTCATTACGAACGGCAGCAAAATCCGATTCACATTTCGTTTGCTTTTTGAAAATAGCGGACGCGCGCGCGCCTTCGCTCCTAAAGATACACTAAATTATGGTGGCGCGTGAGTTGACTTTACGCTATAAATAAATTGCTCTGGCGATTTCCAGCTGTGTCCAACGACGATTATCATTTAGGGGTATTAGTCTTTAATCCTTTGAATTGCTTTTAAGGTAATAATGTGTGGTGCTTTTTAAAATATTTGTACTATTGTGAAACAAGGAAAGCTTACGAGCTCATAGCGCCGTATCATTTATTACTACTGTAATACTGTAAACAATGCTACTAAATTGACTTAAACCACTGTCTTATAGCTTCAGGATCCTGCAATAATATGCTGTAATTTTAAAGAGTTTAATTTTAAAGAAAAAATGAGAGATTGAAGTCATTTTTTTTTTCCATGAAATGTAAATACGTAGTGTTTACTTATTTATTTAATTTGGTTTGCTGACAGATGTTCCATTTATTTTCATACTCTTCAATTATTATACACACTGTACTTATGGTATTCGAATTCTCAATGTACAGCCATTTATGAACCAACATCACATGCTCAGGATTATTAAATTTCTACATGTGTTTAAAAAACTTGTTTGCATTAAAACATAATTTTTTTTCAGTAGAGTAAGTGAGTGAGTGATATCATCAGCGTTATGTATAGATAACAAAAACTCGATTAAGTTTTATAAAAATGTGAATGAGCTACATTTTTAGCATATTCTATCGTCACATTGCTCCAATCGTAGATAACCTGAAACGGGGATACACAGATATCCTCAAATTTTAGGGAAAATCAAAACCAGTCAAAAAGCTCTCCTAACAGGAGTTACATTATAGGAAACCTTATTTTACAGGGACGTCGTTTGTATTATTGTAGATTATATTAATCAATTTATTTACGTTTAAAAACCCTGACATCGTATGTAAAATTGTATTATAGCTGCTTGTGTTTCTAAGCGGTAAAAGTCATCATCATCATCCAGTCGATCTATCTATCCAGAGAATTGGTAGTTCTATTCTACTCCACTGAGAATCGATTAAGTTACGATATAAGATCCGATCAATATAATGGATACTAATCAAGGTAGGTGTATTGATCGATTAGTTTAGATATGTGATTAATATTTCCGTTATAAATATGCATAAATTTACGACAGGCTTTGCAACATTTAAGCCTAGCAGCCTCGAAGCAGGTCTTAGCGATATAAATTACACCACACGAACATACCTTCGCCATAGTTGTATACACATAATGCTCCCAATTTGTATTAATTGGTGTATAGAAATCATTATTCTATAATTTCTCTTAATGTATATTTTTTTTTATATTATAGGGTGACAGACGAACAGACGGTTCACTTGATGGTAAGTGACAACCTCCGTCCATTGACTACTGCAATTCGAGAGTCATTAGTGCGCTGCCCGTCCTTGAGAGTGATGAGGGTTGAGGGTGATGAAGGTTGAGAGTGAGGAGGAAAAAGAAAGGGGTATGAGGAGGTGAAAAAAGAGGCGGGGTTAGGGTAGAGGAAAAAGGAAAGGGGGAGTTGGGCCTCCGGAAACCTCACTAATTTCGAAGAAATGCAACGCAAGTGTTGCTTCACAAACGGTTTTCTGTGAGGCCGTGGTATCGCACCGGTCGAGCGTAAGCATGATTCTACACCGTAAAATATCTTATTCTTATTTAATCTTAGAAATGTGAATATGAGGAATTATGTGGTTAGAAAACGGCGTAGGTTGAAAGAGGATACGGTGACAAGAATCGAAAAAGGAATGCCGCAATGGTTTGAAAAAGTTGAAAGAGCAACTGACGATAAGCAAAGAAATTTATAAGGCTTTAGTAAGCGGGTGAGTCGGTTCGGGTAGACCCCGATAACGTACTAACTAGATCTTCAGTATACTGAAGAAGCGCCTAATTAAAAGCATCCGTAACTGAGTATAAAAAGTTAAATAAGTTTGTTTGTTCGATTTCAAGTCTAAGCTACTCAACTCATTGGTATGTAATATATACATACATAATACTCAATCGGAGTTTTTCCACTCTCTCAATGAAAACGGGTTTTGAAGCAATGCTTGCGTTGACTTTCAATGAAAGAGTTCGAGAGTTCGAAGTTCCCGAAGGCTCAAACCCCTCTCCTCTTTCTCCTCACCTCTTGCCCTTCTCCCATTATCCCTCTGCATTTCAATACAATGTTGCAAACATTAGGCTGGCTTATTCGTGCCTAATCATGTCTCTTCCACGGTAAATTTGCGACTCTCTCTCTGTTGGTGTTCTGAAAAAAAATCTAATATAATCTTTAACATAAAGAAATAAAACAGTAAATTAAATTTCTGAATATAGAATTGATCAGATGGAAACACAGAGAAGATAATAAACCAAAGAGAAAAAAATAAATTATATCTGTAATATTGGAGGGCAACTTATCCCGCGGGGATATTATCCATTCCATTCAGAAAAAAAAGTTAATGTGTTTTGTTTGTCGTTGTAGTTAGGTCATTTCTTTATGATTCATGGTTAGATAATATGTAATATATAAGGATGTTAATATTATATGACTACGGCAATATACAAGGTATTTTGCACTCGTAAACTCTCTCGCTCTAACTTAAATGTCCTTCAGTGCTACATCTGGCAGATAATTCTATAGGGATGTGAGGCTTAGACTATTAGGGAGAATCCTATTGATCGAAATGAGTGAGGTTTCCAGAGGCCCGATTGCCCTCTCTCCTTTCCTCTCCCCTCCTCCTTCCCTTCTCCTCATTCCCCCTCTCTTCTTTCCCCTCCTCTCATCTCCCCATCCCTCATTACCCTCAAAGGCGGTGGTTGTCACTTAGGTATCCCGTCTGTTCGCCTGTCCCCTATAGTATGAAAAAAGGAAGGAAAAAGATACAGGGTTTTGCAGAAAGATGTAGCAAACTTTAGGAACTTTACAAGTAGTCTTTACACTGTACATGTCATAGATTGATAAAAAATTGAAATTTGAATTTTTTAATTTTTTCCTTGGCGTGAAAAAACCCTTAACGTTTCCACTCGTTTCAAAGAGATTAAACTTAATTTAAAAAAAAAGCCAGGTATTTCATAAATAATCTGCAATGCGACACCTTCACGAAATATTAGCGTTATCGGTCAATATTAAATACAATTTAAGGTACTTGTATTTTTAAAGAACAAACTATAACTCCTTCAAAACGCCTAGTCAGTAAAGCATTAAAGTGAAATCAAATTTCTAAATCCTAAACAACAGAACTGCAATCAAGTATAATAATCTTGGTCATGTCCAGATATTTTTTTGGATTATTTGAGCATCAAACGTCAAACGGTATTGACACATTGACTTCGCACCTCCGGATTCAGTTCTAAATATTTCTGCAACTTCAGAATCAACCTTACGTCTTAGATTAAAAGGTTTCGATTGGATTGGATGTTCTATTTGCAAACTGTACATAAAGCTGGTGTCACATTTGTTTCTTATCGTGTCGCGCGAAAATCGGTTGATCGATTTGAAGTGCTCGCAATATGTAGTATCAATTCACGAACAAAATGTTTAGAATAAAAAAAAATGGGGGAAAGAAAATTGGTGAGTCTGCTTGGTGGAAAACGTTTTGTTACTAGTGTATTAAAATAAAATAGTTTGTTAGTTTGTTTGTTTGTTTTTTAAACGATGAATGGGCCGCTTTGACCGAAGCATTACAACGGCCTCGGCAGACAACCGGCAGACAAATAATGCTTTCATTGTAGTGCTGATTTCTTCCGTCATCCCCCTCTCCCCTTTTCCCTGAAATCATCCCCCTTTCCTCATCCAGATCCACATCTCCCTCAAATGTTTACAGCGCTCTCACGACTCTTGAGCTGCAGACGGGTCACGTCACGGGTCAATGGCAAGTGACATCCGCCGTCCATGGACACGTGTAACTAAATCGTCGTAAATGCACTACCCACCTTTGAGGGTGATAAAGGATGGGGGATGAGGGGGGGGAAAGCGGAGAAGGGGATTTAAGCTTTCGAAAACCTCACTAATTTCGGGGAAATAATGCAAGCGTTGCTTCACAACCTGTTTTGTGAGGCTGTGGTATCCCACGGCTGGTTTTCGCACCCAAACCGGTGCGATAGCACGATGGTTAAGCATGGCTCTTCCACGGTTAAAAAATATAATATGTGGAATGTAAAGAAAGTTATTGCTTAAAAAAAAACACTGCCCTACAAAAATATAAACAAGTAGTATAAATATTTTGAATAAATTTATGCGTTGTTTATTTTTTTAATTATAACCAGTGTCTCTGGGTATTGCTAAGGGATTTTAAAAATACTTTGTACATTATCACTGAGTTGGAGGCGTCCATGGGCGGCAGTAGTAACTGCCATCTGCTTGTTTGCCCCTATAATATAAAATATGTGTATATAATAATATATGGAGGTTTCTTTTTAAAAAAGTTGAACATAAAGAAAACAATTTTATTTCGTAACTTATTCGTAAATAAATCTTTCATATACATAATATATACTCGTAATGTAAGGAGACAAGACAATAGAGAATCCCCTACTCAGCCAGACATAAAGATTACGAGGCCCGTTTATGACAGTTAGTATTTTATTACACACTTCAGTAGTAACATGTAGCCATTTTTGTTGCGCAACAGTTGCTCATAATACACTAGACGCAAAGATTTGGTAAAACTGTTAGAGGTGTGGAAGAAATAAAAAGAAATTTAAAATATTTAGTATTTATAAAATCTTCAGGGTCTTATATTTTTCAGGTATCTATATTTCTATATTTTGCACTCGTACGTTTAGGCTTTGTAATTTCTATATTATACAATATGTATGTAAGATATATAGTTATAGTACTTATACCGTCCTGAGTAACAATAGCACACATAAAAAAAGTTGTATGGTGTAGAAGCCTTAAGCACGATGTCATAATAGAAGGTTATCGGTACCAAAAACGCTCACAGCTGAAAACGAAAATATTTATGGTTAAAACATTATAGTTAGTGATATATATGTAATTATGTCGTCTTCACCTCTTCACACAAGCATAGTGCCACTGTAGAGGAATAGTGTCTTTTCCATTAGTGCACATTCTTTAATGAAGAGTAATAAAACCAATAATAATCTAAATTATCTTTTTCACTTATTCTTGACACAATTCTTTAGACTTTATTCTTTATTTTTTTTTTTTGTTTCAAGTATCGTGTGCTGTTCCAAGTAAATAAATTTAAATATCATAGATTTGCCAGTACATAGTGTAGCTGTTAACAATATTAAAGAAAATCGATATTAAATTCTTCGTAGTACGTGTTAATTGAAGTATCTTATAATTTCTTTTGATTTATTTCAATCAAAGCTCCAGTCAAAGTTATTGCCATTTAATATAGAATACTTCTGTCTGAAATATTGTATTACATTTTACGACAGTTGTTTCTCTATTTTTGTAGATGAGTAAATTAATACACAAGAAATTTTTTAATAGAATTTACACATAATATTTAAAATGTACGTCTTGCTTATATGTAGTTAAAACAAATAATCTTTTGTGAGTGGCGCAACTGTTGCTCAACTTACAGCTGCGTCAGTCTCTCGTCAAGTCAGCTAGTAAACACAGCGTAATGTTTTCACATGTTATAGTTAACTTGTCTATGGCACGCCATAAATAATTCTTTTAACGGTGTCATTCGCATGCGGTAAATTTTATATGTGTGATTTTAAACGCTCTTTTTGTGATGAATAACCGCCGCGTTTTTACTACGTCACATGATGAAGTAGAAAATAATGTAATGAAATTGCAATTATTTTGGAGAATTTTATACAATGCAGTCAAAGGATGTGTGTGCTTGATGCGTTAGTGAAATATTGTGGCATAACTTATTTCCAAAAATGTGTCTGATGAATATTGCTTACAAGCAATATATTGATTATTCTCTCTGACTACTTGTCATCACAAAGCATATCCTTTATTCTTTGGTGAATTTAATAAAAAAATATAGCCTCTTATGATGAATATATGTTACCCACTCTTTGTCTAACTACCATAGAAAACAACGCAATAAATTGGTTAAAAGCAGACCAATACGTTAATAATTAACCAAGTCAAAAAAGCTAAGCGGGCGTAAAAGCGTTCTACATATTTTTTTTTTAGTTACAACATTAAACAGAATACAAATGAATGTCTGGCTCTTAAACTAGGCTGTTTTGAATTTTGTGGAAGTCTGTTTTACATAATAAAGCAGTATTTTGCCAAAGATTTCTACTGAAACTTTTTTCACTTCAAAATAATTCCACGTTTCTGTTGTGTAAGTGTTTCATTTAAAACTTATTACGAAAATATTCATATTTTATTAAGAAATATATTCAGTTTAAGGCTTTTTCATGATTATTTTTTTTATTTATATGCCGCGTGGCTCTCGGTTGAGTAGAAGCGAGTCATAGTTTCTCTTCCCATGGGTGTCGTAAAAAGCGACTAAGAGATTGGATTTTTTTTTATATTAGCGTACCATAGTGACTCCATTTTGCCTGATGGAAAGCAATAGGTTGAGTCAAAGAGTGGTGGTCACCATCCTCATTGCATGTCTAGTCAATGCAGCATGGTGACCCACACTATGGCGGCCTTTTGAGATGCTTTTTCACGCCCCGCTTAAAAGACCCGGTATCAAAGTGGGAAGGGAACACGTGCGCTGGTAGAGAATTCCAGGCTTTTACCAATCGGCACAGGAAAGAAGAGCCAAACCGTTTAGTTTGGGTACGTATATTTTCGACGCACAAACAAATTATCTATCACACAATATATATGTATATATATATACAGTGCCTAGATGATGGCAATGGGCCGGCCTTCTATCGGCGTCTGAAGGCTACCCTTTCGGGTATGTGTATGTTTTTGTTTATTTATTAGTGACCGATAGGGGTGTCTGAATTGGATAAAATACTTCAGTACTTGTATACTCTATAAGCAAAGTGTACCGAACATATTTCAAAGATTATAAAAATGTACAGAAGACACGCATACCTAGGTACATACATATAGCATACCCAAGAAACCATTTTTATCAAGGTCAAGATTAGAAAACGTTAAGTTTTAATTTCTCCTATTCAACTTTATCCACTCATTATTTTTAAGTTTTTTGGTACCGTCTTTAAGATTTAATGATTTGGTTTACATTTTTCATGTTTTTTTTATGCGATAGGGGACAAACGAGCAGACGGGTCACCTAATGGTAAGTGGCTACCGCCACCCATGGACAACCGCAACTGCGTTGCCGGCCTTTAGAACCGGCCTATTGTGTGTCTTTTTGTAAAGACAAACATTGTATAGCCTACCAGGGAACTTAATGTCAAGAAGTTTGAAAAGAAAAAAATTACAATTTTTTTTTCAAAAACTATTAGCGTAAGTACGAAAGCCACAACCCTCCAAATAAAACCCCACCAAAGGAATCATTAAAGTGTGACGCGAGGTCGGCACACTTACTCTTTATTAGGATGACCATAAACGCTACGTCAGCAGGACAGGACCGTTCACAAAATCCACGCAATTCGCCTAATGGCAAACGATTCATAATAAAACAATGATGTCCCCACTTTACGATGGCTAAGAGTTCACAATTCACGATGTCATATGTAAGACGTTTTTGTGGATATGGCGAAGTACACATTGAATTTTTTGTCGCTTTTGTAATAATAGTTATTGTTTGAGGTGCTTGTGTTTAAGAGCTTTCTGCAAATGATTGATCTATGGGGTTGAAGTAGCAAAGGTATGGTACTTTTTGTTAGGTCGTTTATAACTGCAATTTCGATATATAAAAGCAGTACTGATGAGTCTTAAAACCTTTTTATTTATAATATATTATTGAAAAAAGTAACATCTCAGTACTAATTAAAAGTGCAAATAAATCTAGGTAATAGTTTAATTAACTATAGCTGAGGGTAATTAATAACGAAAACATAATTAAACTTGATTACAATATTTCAAGAGGCACCAATGGGCTGGCTCGACAGGTGCGATACCACGGCCTCAAAGAAAACTGGTTGTGAAGCAACGTTTGCATTTCCCCGAAATTAGTGAAGTTTTTGAAGGCCCAACTCCCCCTCTCCTCTTTCACCTTCCCGCATCCCCCCATCCCTCATCACCCTCAAAGGCGCACGCACTTAAGACTCTTACGAAAAAAAAAACAATAATTTATTGGTAGGTACTCACTTTAACAAAACCGTTAATAAAGACAAAGTAACAATCATAATATTTAATATTTTAAAAGATTGAATATAGAAAACCGACATAGGTTTATCCTATAATCATATTTTGACTGACAAAGTTACAGTTATATTTTTGTTTTAACTTTACTCACGCGTCTGCTCGGTTTCGCCCAGTATTCAAGACTGACTTTAGCTAAAGCCGAACCTTACTGCTCAATCCCGACTAGCTAACCCCACTTATACTTCACACAACATTATTTAAAAATATTTTTACAATAATTACAATTATTAACAGACTTCAGAAAAGGAGGAGGTTTAACGTTCGACTGTATGTACTTTTTTATGTTCATACATATGTATATTTAGCGATTACTCCACAAATTGTCTACCGATTTTCGAAATTCTCCACACATGACAAGAGAATGTGTTTCCAGTTTCAAATAAAAGTAAGAAACCGATACAAAAGCAGAGACTGCCTAAAACTGACATTAATTATCATGCATTAATCATTCTGGAGCATATAGTAATTAAACGTCTTCAAAAAAGGAAGTTCTATGTTTCACTGTATGCATCTTTTAATTTTTTTATGTAGATATGTCAAGTGACTTATTCGCCCATTGTCTAACGCATTCATTTTTTTTTATTCAAAAATGTTAGGGGGAATAACGGATATGTTTTCAAAAGTGGAATGGGAGGAGGAGAATGATTGTAAGGGGAAGGATGGAGGAGAAAAAGGGGAAGGGAAAGGGGGTTGGGCCTTCGGTAACCTCACTTATTCGGTCACACAATGCAAGCATTATTTAACAGCTGCTTTTCTGTGAGTCCTTGGTAATTCTCCGGTCGATCCGGCCCATAATAAAGCATTGCTCTTCCTCGTTTTGCAACAATGACAAAAAATTAGCACACTTATGCCTAAATATTCTACTAATATACAGGCACTAAGTTTTTAATGCCAATAAAACCTAATGAAAATGGGCCAATGGGAATAGAACACAAAATTTGATCTATACAATAAGCACAACCATATATCAACAAACGAGGCAAAATTGATACTTACGACCTAATAGTAAATCAATATTTCAAAGGTATTTCATTTTACCTTTATATCATTGTACAATAAAGCTCAACGATAGCACTATCATTCACGTTGACAATTCTATTAAATCTTGAAAATAGATATGATAACCCATTCCGTTGTTACGTGACTTTAGTGTATAATACAAATACTTCAGAATTTAGCTCTTAGTATGTTCATGACTTTAGTTTCAAATTCTTTCTGTTTTTTTTATTTTATCGATAATTGACATAAAGCGTTAGTCTTAACTTACCCGATAGGAATTGACGATGAAGACGCATATTCAAGAGAAATAAATTGACTCTACTTATAAAATAACTTTTGATTGAAAAACGATTTTCATCATAATTAGGTGGTAAATTAATCGTTAAACGTTCCATCTATTAATCTTTTTAAATCAAAACTTTTTGCTACCACCTACATTTAGATTAATATACATAAATCATTACATAGTATTATTTATCTATGGACCTATAGGTTACCTATAGGTTAAGTACATTCATTGTATGAATTTACTTAACTTTTTTCAGGAAAAAATATTATATTAAATTATTTCAAGGACTAAAAATATTTTCTGCATGTACGGTATAGTTGCGTCACCAATTTGCGATATCCAAAGTTAAGTTAAAATTGAAGCTTACATATTTATAAGATAAACCAAGAAACACTGTACAAGTTAACAATTGCGTAGTACCGTGAAAAAAGTATTTGATACTTTTTTTACGCTCGCTCAGAAAGTCGAATATTTTTAACGTTTAGACAGTATCATAACAAAAAATATACAAATGAAAAATTTTTACGAATAATTTATTATATTAAAAAGATAAACCGGCGTGAGTTGAATAGGTTTCAATGATGTTTTGTTTTGTTTCTGTCTCTACTAAATTAGTTGGCTTTTCGTTGCTTTTAAACTGTAGTTTAGTTACATAAGATATGCATATGTAGAACCTCATGGTTTTAGCCACTCCTTAATGAATTATAACATATATATGTATGTGCCTCCTTGTGATATAATCAAGTCGCTGTAAAAAAAAAACATGCGGTAGGTAGTTTTGAAAGTCCTCTATTAATGAAACCCAAATAATTCTGAGGAGACCTTAACAGGTGCAAGGTCAGGACTATATAATGTTTTTTTTTTTGTTGACGGGATGGAAGATTCTCATGGATGTCCATGGAAGGGGTCTGTCGGACTCTTACCGATTAAAAACCACCCTGGTGTTCCTCTTCTTGCCAATGATCGGTGCCATGCAAATGATATGTTGGATACATAAACACTTCTCAACCAAGCCCTCTCAATTTTTGCTGAGAGGCTCAGTTACTGGGTTATTTAATAACTACTAATATTCCGATCTTGCTCCACTTTTACAAAAATCGTATCCACTTTAGCCGTATGAGGATGACTTGATCGAGCTGCAACTTTAACATCAATTGATTGAAAAGGTTTGAACCAACGTAGTGTTACTCTTATTGACACTGCGTTAGTTCAATAAGCGTCACACATTTTGATTCACCTATTTTGGCGGATAGAAAACAATTGAAAAATGGCGGGATCGTGTTTTATACTTTTTAGTTTTCTTTTCTTAATGTCCCATATTTATTGATATTAAAACCAGATACAAACAGTACAACTATAGAGATTTTTCTTCAATTTATACATAGTTTACAATTTATAATTTATACTGCACGGATGGCGTAACGGTTTAAGTGGTCACCACGCCACCACGCTTCCGCGTCTAGTGTTGTGGGTTCGATCCCCGCACGGGACAACACTTTGTGTAATTCATAAAATAAATTGTAGTTCTGAGTCTGGGTGTTCTTTGTGTCCGTTGTTTAAATGTTTGTAAAGTCCCCCGCGACACAGGAATTAATCCTAGTGCGGCAGTTGTCTTTTAAAAAACGAACGAACAGTACACATGCAAAATATGAAAAGATTTTTCCTCGACTTTATAAAAATGTACAAGGTTTGTTTTAAATTCTCATAAATTAAGATATTTTTAATTAAATTTAAGTTTGTCTTTAGTCAAAATAAAGTTTAAAACTAACATTTGATCTGGGTAAAGAATGGGGCAAGGGGTAAGAATCTTTTTTTTATTTTTTCATTTTATAAGAGCAAAAAAATAACGAAGTGTTTGTTTAACTTTATCTGTATTCTGTAGCCTGCGCACAATTGTCTCGCCGCATAACGTAGGTAGGGTACCACATTAATCTCAGGACCGTGTTTCAGATTATCATACTGTGTAGACACACGAGTGTATATCTGCGGTAGCCGTAATTTAGAGTATGTAAATATTATTTTTTGTGTGGAAGTCCCCACGGGTCATCGCCTAACCGGGGCCAATGGTAAGATTATATATGAGATTCAAATCGACGCAAACCACACTGTTACACACACACACACACACACACACACACACACACACACACACACACACACACACACACACACACACACACACACACACACACACACATACACACACACACACACACACACACACACACACACACACACACACACACACACTTATTACTAGATTTTCTGTGAGTGATTTCCCGCATGCTTGACTACCTGTTGATAGGGCAACCCCACTATGGTATAGTGGGTAAGCAGTTGGGTTATTTTAAAACGGCATTATTTTAATAACTTTTATAGTTTTATGTTTTTGAGGTCTCTTTAATAAAAATAATATAAAACACACACAAATAAGTCATAGAACATAGTTTATGAATAAAACAACATAGAAATAGCCTAAATTATAGGTATACCAAAATATATTTTTTTACAAGGAATTGAACAGATAAACATGAATAAGTACAAACGGCGGCCTTCTCGCTAAAAGCTATAGAAAGCTAGCTACAGCTATAAAAGCTATTTCTTACAAGCAACCTGTATATGAATAAAGACAATAGCGATAAGCTGTAATAAGGCATTGCGTTATAAATTATATACAAATCAAATAAAAAATGTTTATATTGTACGTTATACTGATAATCTGTTCTCATAAACCAAGCTTTGCATGCCAAAATTAATCGCTCAACAATTTTCTCAAAGTTCACTTGGCCTAAATTGCCATTTGTTTGTGTCAATCAGGTACACCCGAATATTCTCCCGTATAACCCCAACCGCTTAAGAAAATGTGCACGCATCACACTTCACGTCGACAGGGTTGGAGGTTAAGAGGGGTGGGGGGTAACTTGATTCTAACAAACGGTTAATTATCATACTCATGCGTTACATTTACACATGTAATTAATTCAAAGAAAATGTTCCCTGTATTTATTGTAGAGGAGATAAAATTAATGATCTCCACGAGCATGTAGATGTAAGAAATATTCGGTCGATGAGGTTTCTTCAGTTTGAGTTGTGGAATAGAATATGTTTTTGGTGTAAAGGGTTAAAAGAAGTAGGTATTGCTTAAGTATTATTTTGTCGTTGGATATAACGCTATCTAAACATATGATAATTTAAATCAAAGGTTCCAATGTAATTATTTATATAAAAAAAAATGTTTGAACTCTCCTTCACAGCCAACACTTTGTTATAGAAAACATAACTGTCAAAAGTATGTTTAGAACAATTATATTTTTAACCTTTGTTATATTTAATTACCATAATAACGCTATATTCAATTTACCAATTTAAAAATACTATGATTTTGAAGATAACAAGCTGGCCTGTTGGTCTAGTGGTTGGTTCTGACTGCTCAAAGGTCGTGGGTTCGATTCTTGACACTGAACAAGAACCACAGGTAGGTGTCTTGAGTTTGTGTCCTTCGTTTGTATATTTGTGAAATCCCTCATAATACAGAAATTATTCCTAAAGCGGGAGTTGTCTCATAGGGTTTTCGATCTTATATTCGATTGGTATAATATTCTACACAGGGTTTCATCTATTGCTTTAGAGAAGCTTATCTTTTACTATGTGATATGTGGTTTCTGTGACATGATACAGCAAACGAGCAGACGGATCACCGTAAGCGTCCACCTCCGCCTTTTTGAGAGATTGTGTTTTATGTTGGACCTCTAGCAAAACATCGGTGAAAACTGCATTCAATTTCACGCAGTAGTTTTTGCGTGAAGTGTGTACAAGAATACAGAGTCCCCAACAGACAAAAATATAAAGCTGTAATATCTTCTGTTGCTCTAATAAATATCTCCGTATTAGTTTTTGTTTAATGTTTACAATTTACATACAGCTTCCTATTACAATTTTAATATAATTATGTTTTTTGTCAAACGTAGTACAGTAGGAACTCTTGAGACCGCCACATCAACAGAAAGTGCTGTCATGCCTAATTGATTTTCTTCAAAAACACTAATAATAATACAATTATTCGATGTTATTCATTTCAATATTGCTGAAGGCAAACTGCGGAGTAGAATAAGTAATTCCTTACCTCGAGGAATATCTTTAGGGGCGTACTATGGTGACAAATAAACATTAACACGTTTTATGGCTTACAAATAATGAACAAATCCATGGGGTAGTTTGCTACCGACATTATTACACCATTATAAGAAAGAATTTCCCCCCTAATTTTTTATTCAGTTCCCATTTCGCCAGCCATACCCCAGTACACAATTCGTCACACAGCTCTTTTGTTTTCAACCTATTGTTTCGATTTTTGCCGTTTTCTTTTGTAATTTCCAGCAAAATCTCTTTATTTTCCGTCACTGAAGCTTTTCTTGACGTACCCAACTTACACTTTCCGTCTGTATAGTCCCCACTAGCTTCATGTTGCACGGAAAATTAAATTACGTGGTCGCACAGTTAACTTGGCTTTTCTTTAATCATGATTCATTTCCTGGTCCAAGGTATATGGTCTGTATTTCATGTAGCGTAAAGTGTAGTTTAGATTGGAGTAGTGGGAAGTTTTCTAATGATATAATGCCATATTGTTTTTGTTAAATACTAGTGCTTTTTATTAAGTCTCTTCGGTACTACGCAAAATGTTTATTCTAGAACTCTTTAATGTATATTGGGCTTTATATTGTTCTAATAAAATTTGAAGGGAAGAGTATTTGCTGTTTTGTGGACCATGTTGTGTTTTTAGGAATATGTGCCATTCGTTCGTAGAAAAATAGAAGATCCGTTATGGATTACTCTGTTGTCCGTCTGTCTGTTTGTTTCTAAAGACCCCTTTCCTCAAGAAATGCTTATATATTTTAGTGAAAGTCAAATTAACATATTTATGTATACGATCAATTTCAGGTGCATATAAAGATTTAAGACGATCACGTTGGAATAATTAAATTTTATCAAATAGGACCATTTTTTTTCATGTGATATGGGCAAACGAGCAGACTGGTCACCTGATGTTAAGTGACTACCGCCGCCCATGGACGCCCGCAACTCAAGAGTCACAAGTGCGTTGCCGGCCTTTTAGGTAGGAGTACGGTCTTTTCTTGAAGGTTTGAAGGTCGTATCGGTTCGGAAATACGGCAGGCGACAATTTGTTCCATAAGCTGGTTGTGCGAGGCAAAAAGCTTCTGGAGAAACGCACAGTGGTGGAGTGCCAATCGTCCAGGTGATGGGGATGGATATTTTGTAGCGTAGGACGATGGCGGAAAACTGCAGCCGGTATAAGTCCGAACAATTCCTCTAAACGCTCCCCATGATAGAAGCGATAGAGGATGCAGAGTGAAGCTACATCTCTACGCAACGCCAAGGTGTCAAATCGATCAGAAATATCTTGGCAGTCGATAATGCGAGTCGCTCTCTGTTGAATGCGGTCAAGAGGGAGAAGCTGGTACTGGAGGCACCTGCATAGAGATGAGAACAGTATTCCATGTGCGGCCTGCGCCTTATAAAGTTGCAGCCGGTGGGCCGGAGTAAAATACTGTCTCGATCTGTTTAGCACACCAAGCTTCTTTGAGACTAATATGCCCTAACTCTCTAATTTCGCAGATAATTCTAAACTAAAGCATTTTTAAGAAACATTGTATTACATCAAGAGTGAAGGAAAAATTCTAAAGTTGTTAATATATTGTTATATTATATCAAGAAAAGCTTATCTTCTTCTTCGTCTGATTTCCGAGATAGAACAACTACATACATACATACATATATATGTACATGGACACGCTCACGCCAGGTACGGAGGTGTGTTAAATATCGTGTAAGAGGGGGTAGGCAGAGGTGTGTTAAACACCTAGTTTAGGTAGGGGTAGGCAGAGGTGTGTTAAACTAGGTGTTAACACACCTCTAACATACCTCTGCCTACCCCCTCTCTCTCCATTTTGCTAATTATCCAATTACTGTTAACCGGGCACTGCATACTTTAGAGCAAAAAATACAAAAATAAATAAAAAGCAAACCTAATTCAATATTTTAACTCCCAATAATAATAATTATCACTCAATTTTCTGAATTTCAATTCATACGTGTACCTCTATATTAAAAGATAGCACATTTTGTACGTAAGGTAGTCCCACTTACGTATCATTTAATTACATTTAACAGTGGCAGAGCCATGCTTGGACACAAATGGGCGGACTCGACCGGTGCGATATCACTGCCTCACAGAAAACCAGTTGTGAAGCAACGCTTGCGTTTCCGGAGGACCCCCGTTCTTTTTCCTCTCCGCTGTCTCCCGTCCCCTTATTCCATATCCTTATCTCCATCTCTTCTTTGCCCTCCCCGCATTCCCTCATCACCCTCAAAGACGATCAACGCACTTACGACTCTCATTTTGCAGGTGTCCATTAGATGGTTGTCACTTACCATCAGGTGATCCGTCTGTTCGTCTGTCCCCTATAATGTAAATAAAAAAAGAATCATAAGCAAGCAACAAGCCTATTGCCGCAAACAAGGTACTAATAGTACAATACCTAAGCCATTTAGCAACAGTCACAGAAATAATGGGGGGGGGTATCTACTCCACCGAATACCGTACAGCATTTACTTTATGTTATACATAATAGGTTTTATACTATATAAACCCAGGATACAGCAAACTAAATTCCTCAAGTATATTATGTACATACATGTAAGACATGGACAGTGCTCATGTGTTCAGAATCTAGTGTTGAAACATTCAATCGATGTCCCTTGTCTCTATCCCTCTATATCAGGGGTGCTCAAACGGTCGATCGCGATCGACCAGTCGATTGCGAGTGCTTTTTGAGTAGATCTTGAGAAGAAAAAAATTTTTAATAAGTAGATAACTAAACTACAAAAATTTATTACGTAATAACACTGCTTGCGGCAAAAGGCGGCTTTATCAAAGGAACGCGCGGTACTTGTCAAAGAAAAGCCGCGTTGTTTCTAGACTAGACTGTACTAGACCATTTCGGGCGGCGCGTTTGACGGGAACATTCGAGACTTTCGTTCACGCCGATATAAATGTTGCGCCTGCAGGAATTGGAGTCATTCTGAATTGTAACTTGAAGGCGATACTACGTGGATACAAAGTTTATTATTAAATAGTGCGAAATGAGTGCAGTGAAGAAATCTAAAACGTATTATTTTAATAACGATTGGGAGGAAGAATTTTTCTTTTGTATGGTGAAGGATAAGTGCATTTGTGTTATTTGTCGTGCGTCAGTTGCAATACCTAAGCGTGGTAACTTAGAGAGGCATCATAAAACGGTTCATAAAAACTATGAAAAGGATTTTCCGCCACAGAGTGAATTAAGAAAACGAAAAGTAAGTAATTTGATATCTTGTTTGAAAAAAGAACAAACCATGTTCACAAGACCAGCCAAACAATCAAAAGCTGCTACGATCGCGTCATTTAAAATATCTCATATATTCGCGAAACACAAGAAACCATTCGAAGATGGATCGGTTGTGAAGGAAGCATTTATTGAAGCGGGTGAGACTTTATTTGGAGATTTTAAAAATAAAACAGAAATCATGTCTGCTATTAGAGAACTTCAGTTATTTCGTCCGACTGTCACAAGGCGTATTGAAGTCATGAGTCAGGACATCGCAGATAAACTAAAACATGATATCATGGAATGTACACACTTTTCTTTACAGTTCGACGAATCCACCGATATGACAGACACTGCCCAGCTGTGTATTTTTATTCGGATGGTATTCAATGACATGTTGGCTAAGGAAGAATTTTTGACAATCATTCCTCTGAAGGGGAAGACCCGTGGCGAAGATATATATGACGTTTTCATCAATTTTGTAAAAAACTACAAGCTACCAATATATAAATTAGTGTGCATTACAACCGATGGAGCACTAGCAATGACTGGAAACAAGAACGGTTTTGTGGCATTGTGTCGAGCTAATGAAGAATTCCCTTCATTTTTTTCATTCCATTGCATTATACATCAACAAGTTTTATGTTCAAAAGTTTTAAACACTGAGGAAATTATGGGCATTGCAACAAAAATTGTGAATTCCATCCGTGCACGTAGCTTGCAACGGCGGCTCTTTAAGTTGCAGTTGGAAGATAGGGAGTCAGCTGAACACACTGATTTAGTTCTTCACACGGACGTCAGTTGGTTGAGTAGCGGAAAATTCCTAGAAAGGTTTCAAGAATTATTGCCCGATATAACAGCTTTTCTAGACGAAAGAGGTGATGACACTGAGATGTTGAAAAACGAAAAATGGCTGACTGATTTGGCATTTTTGACTGACATCACAATGCACTTAAACACCATTAACTTGGAGCTTCAAGGTAAAGGAAAAACTATTATTGAGATGATTAGCGCAGTAAACGCATTCAAAAGTAAATTGCAACTTATGATAGATCAACTGAAAAGAAAGGATCTGAAACATTTTCCGTCTTTGAAAGCAAGGATTCCTCAGTTTAATTATGATACGTATGAGGCTGAATTATCAAATATTTTGGGACAATTCGAAATGCGTTTTTATGATTGCAGTAAATTGGCAAATATAGCATCATTTATGAGTTATCCTTTTTCATGTAAAAACATTGAGGAATTAACCACTGAAGTAGCAAGTCAGTTTAATATGAACCCATGTTCTGTTGAAAATGAGTTGGTGCAGATTATATCAGATATACATCTCAAAGCTACAGCATCTGATACAAATTTCTGGTGTTTTATATCTGAAGATAAATATCCGAATCTAAGGCAAATCGCCCTTCAACTGACGGCAATGTTTGGGTCAACTTACTTGTGCGAGTCTGCATTTTCTGAAATGAAGATAATTAAGTCAAAATATCGCAATCGACTAACTGACGATCATATGTCATCATGATTGCGATTGGCACTCAGTGGTTACGCACCATCTTATGAAAAGTATGCTGAGGACATGCAGTGCCACGCTTCAAGATCCAAAGTCACTCCTTAGTTGAGTTTAACACCATATGTAACTCTTTTGTTTTGTAACAACGAATAAACTCGCAATTTTGAATAACTAGGAGTTTTTTCATTGATATTGTAGAGAAGAACTTAAGTAAACCTCACCCAAACCTTGACTAAGATAATGTAAATTGTGCGGAAAGCTAATATCTATATATGCTACGGTACACCCTACCTAGGTAGGTAGGGTGTATCGTATATGTACGACAACCCTGCATCACACATACTTGCAGCCTCTCAAGTCGATCGTAAGTAGTCTAAAAATATTGAGGTAGATCGCCAGCAGTTCAAGTTTGAGCACCCCTGCTCTATATCAATATTTAAAGGCACACATTGTCATAGCAGTTCTCGGATGCAATTGCTTATATGTAGTGAGGATAGTGACCACAACTCTTGGACTCCACTTATTGCTTTCCATCAGGCAAAGTGGAGTCACTATGGTAGGCTAATATAAAAAAAGGCAGTAATGTTTAGTAATTGCTTGAGGTGATCATGTACAAATAATAATAAAGAGACGAAGATAGTGAGGGATATAGTAACAAAAATACGGTATTAGCATTGCACATACACAATAAAATTACTGTGAAATTTGTACAAAAAGTACGCCTACATTTTATTTAAGTGTGGGTGTTGATATCGGAGTATGGGCGTAACAAAATTATTTACCACCTTAATTCCGTTGTTGTTAGAAATATACAGTCTTACCCGATTATATTCCAAATTATATGTATTGCAGAATGTCAATGTTTAATATACCTGTGTATAAAAGCATGCTTATTTTTGATTTATTTTTTTAATCTACGAAGACTGATAAACAGACGGGTTACACCTGTAACTCAAGAGTCGTAAGAGCGCTGCCCGCCTATAGCGTGATGAGAGAATTGGAGATGAAAGGAAAGGAATGAGTGGAGTGGAAAGAGGGGGAGTTGGCCCATGAAAACCTCTCTAATTTCGGGGCAGTGCAGCTAAAGCGTTGCTTTACAACCAGTTCTGTGAAGCCATGGTATCGCATCGGTTGAGCCGGCCCATTCGTGCCTAAACCTGGCTCTACCTAATTATAAAAACCAACACTATAAAAGCCATTGCGAAACCAAATAAAATATATCGGGCCTTAAGATATTAATTAATCTGATAATCTCTGTATACACCCACCTTCATATAAATAATAGTGGCCGTTGCATATTACGTTATTGCTAACAAATCGCACCCAGAATACAACAGCCAGTTGACAAGGTAAGCACTTAAAGCACTACATAGGTGCAGCCTAATTGATGGTTAATCCTACCTTAATACACAGAATCCTACAATGTGACTTGTGTAATGCCTTTAAGGCAGTATTACGAATGCTTGCGTCATCATTAAGCATTTAACGGTACTTGCACATAGCCCAAATCCAAAATTTTATGACTGCCATACTGAGAAAGAAATTAAGGTATCGATTTCTACCCAGCACAAAAAATGTGTTATAATAATTTGTTCTCTGCATTGACGTAATCTGTTTAAACATTTTATGTATTTATCAGCAGTCTGATTACCATAACAGTCTGATTGACAGGCACGTAGAATAGTGACAGTTATTTGTAGTATCCAAAAATAATAGCTCTCGTTTGTTAATATGTAGTTGTATTCAGTAAATAAAAAATAAATGGATTTATGCTAAAAGTATGTTGAGATGAAGTTCAGTGTGATTCTTAGGTTTTATTCGTGTAGCTTCTATAATTACCCTTTCGCTTTTTAACTATATGTATATTTTTTTAAGTGTTTTTGTATAAACTCAATAATCATTTTGCCCGCTATTCTCATTTTCACCCATATTTTATCAAAACTTAACCATTCAGCATCAAGGGCTTGCAATTTAATCTGGGACATTCTTACAACAAAATCAGTATTTGTTGACGCTTTCGTACCTTGTTCATTCATTCACGCCTGTATCCCCTGAGGTGTAGGTAGATGTGTAAAACTACCCACATTTTTCACCCAGCAAGAATTTGGTTCCACTTCCGTAATAGTGACAATTTATACGTACACATATACAGACATTGGCAATAAGTCACGTTAAGTCACGAATTCTGACAAATTTCAAAGTATTTGACAGACGTTTGGTTCACTAATGTTTGACAAAAATATAATGACAAATGATCATTTCAAAAATACCATAAAAACTCATCGTTTGACAAGCATCTCTATTTACAAACTAATTATTTTATAAGTAATTATTTTACAAAATACAGATTTAGTTTTTAACGTTGTACTTTGCACATGTTTCAAAGTTAAAATTTAATTTCAAAAATATGCGTGTTTAAAAAAATACACATTGCCCTAACCAAGTAAAATAGGTAGAATTCGGTTTTGGTGAATAGTTTGTGAAGTGATAACTTTATAAAGTATAAATTTAACTAACGTTATTTTTTAAATGAAAACTAGTGTTTTGTTTTTTGTCAAGTGACAGGACACCTAAATATTTACATACACTATGATTATTTTTTTCAAAACGCCATTTTGAAAAATATTAAATTTATTTATTTTATTTAAAAAAAGTAATACTTTGCAAACATTCAAACAGCTGAGACAAAGAACACCCAGTCTCAGAAAAACAATTTGAAGTTTACACAAAGTGTTGTCCAGTGCGGGGATCGAACCAACAACACTATAACATGAAAGATAGGCAAGACAACCTATAGTTGCGGTTACGCTGTGTGTTTATAATGTATATGTGTGCATTTATAACTTTCAAATAAATATATTAATTTTATTTTTAAATATGTGTTGCATGCTATACTTATTTATATTAATCTATACTAATATAAGACTGAACAGTTTTTTGTTAGTTCGTTCTCTATCTGCCAGATTTGAATGATTTTTGTATTAGAAAAAGTATTTATTGAGGAATAACAGACTATATAACAACACGATGTGATTGTTATACGTGCTATAAAAACATCACTGGGGTGTCGTACCCAAAATCCATTCCCACTAGCGTTTATCCAGCTTAGGCGTTCGATGAATGATCATATCTGTTTTCAAATATCTTATATACACGTTATATATATATACACACATATTATATATATATATATACACACATATTATATATATATATATATATATATATATATATATATGTATATATATATATATATATATATATATATATATATATATATGTCGAAAATAATATATTGGGGTTATTAAAAAAAAAAGAGCTCGCTGTATAATTCATTTATGGTATATACATAAGCCAGTAGGTACAATACAACATAATAATAACATAGCATGTTTACACGATAGTTAGATATAGTAGTTTACACGATCAATAAATATAAGGCAAGTAAATAAAATATCAGAACATAGTTTTTATTTACAATGTTATTCCTTTCGAAGTCGCCAGCGAAGTGAGACTCTATTTCAAATCGCTGGCTTTTTATAGGTTACCCCCCGCCAGTTCAAACTGTACGTCACAATAACACGTGGCTCGAGTTATTAACAATAAATGGATTTAACATGTTTTATAAAATGTTAGGGTTATTTAAAGTTTATTTGGAAATTACGAATTTAACAATAATAACGGCATTCGTAAATAGCCTTATGTAAGTTGTGACAACCCATCTTTACATACAATTGTTAATCACTATTTAAATTCAATCATTTAATTAGAATATAATCATATTTTTAGTTGCGGTGACATATAAATCCTAACTATGGCCGCCATTAATAAACTTTTTTTTTCGTATAAAAATACACTGCAATCCAAAGAGTACAGTTATATATGTACGTCCGAAATTAATAGTCAATCCTGATCCAATATTAGCTACATTAGATAACTTTTTTATCCATTTCTCAGGTTCAGCATGCTAGTATTCAAACTAAAGATTAAACGTGAAATCTTTAAAATTAATCTATCTTTAAGGATCTCGGACCATACACAGCCGCCACAAGGTGACGCGCGTCGCGTTGTCGCGACGTCTGCGCTGCGCATACGTTGATCGAACGCCTACGCTGAACAAACACTAGGAAAGGGGTTCTTAGGACTTTAAAAGAAATTGTTAAGAATTAATGTTTGTTATATCGTTGTATAATAGTAACTAGCACATACAGGCAGACACTATACTACAATATTACACCGAAATTTTATTTATTGTTGGTTCAACGCCCTTCAGTACAAAGAATAAAGGCATCAAAGGTGGATATGCTTCCTGTTAGCGCATATCGTAAATCAATGAATGAGGAATTAGGTGGTATGTAACGTGTAATATGTTTAATAGCTATGATAGAATAAGTTACGTTTGTGTTGTTCGCTCGTATTTTAAACGAAGAATGAGTATTGAAAAGATGTAAGATGTTGGAGAACTGTTAGTGTAAAAGCTTTAAACATACATACAAATTATTTATTTATCTCTTTATTGTACACCATACAAGTGATGGAAAAAAAAATATAGACATGATTGCATATATTACGGTATAACAATTGGCGGTCTTATCACTCACGGTGATTTCTTACAGACAACCTATATATTACAAAAAAAAACATTTTTTTTATATATTATAGGGAATAGCAGGACAGGCAAACAGATGGGTCACCTGATGGTAAGTGACAACCTCCGTCCATGGACACCTGCAACTCGAGAGTCGTAAGTGCACTGCCCGCTTTTGAAGGTGATGAGGGATGAGGCAGGGGAAGGAAGAGAGGGGGATGAGAAGATGGGAAAGGGGAGAGGGGACAAGGGTAGGAGAAAGAAGAGGGGAGTTGGAGACCCTAGTTACTTCACAACCGGTTTTCTGTGAGGCCGTGGTATCGCACCGGTCGAGCCACCCATTCGTGCTTAAGCATGGCTCTACCACTCTTAACCGTTAACATTTAACATTTACAAACGCAACTTGAAATCATATTATAGTAGAGATATCATGGGTTATCTCCCAACTTGTAGAACTCAAACTATACTTTTATAAAAATATATATATATATATTAATTTTATAATAGTCTTCGAACATAATAAGCTGAAAAGTAATTTACAGACAGGTACGTAGAGGTGTATTAAAAATACAGATTTTGCCAATTAAAATGTGGTCCCACTAAACGTTAAAGTGAGCAACCCTGTTGTCATTAATTGTTTACTTAAGACATTAAAGATGCGAAATATTGGAGGACATAAAGTATCAATTTACCTAACGTTATTTTTAAAATGAAAACTAGTATTTCATTGGATGGAAAGTGTACGCAACAACTCTGGAACGTCGTATGGGTCACAACATCATACTGTAGCCAACGTTAGACAACGTTTTAAGCATGGTGATAATCATATTCTTCTGTATTTACATCACCGTCTATTGAATATGCTGTTAGAACTACAGTTAGTGTTAGGCAGCTGAGTCAACTTCCCGATGCTAAAGAAAGTCATTGACACAGCACGTATTGTGAGGAGGGTCCTGTCTTTGAAGCCCTAATCACCTTCAACCCTCCCCCCACGGTAGACCTCTGCCCGATGATTGTATTTAAAAAAATATATGTTTACATGTGTATGTAATCAAATAAATATAACCATAATAATAATACTCTATATTGTACTCCAGGTATTAAATAAAACCAAAAAAGCTTAAAACTATACTAAGGTTATACAATTGGACCTTGTTGCTTATATCAATGTGTGATAAATATTAACTATTAATAACAAAATTTAAAAGCTACTGATAATATTTTAGACATTCTTTTTTTAAAGACAACTTCTGTATGATTAATGATTCCTGTGTCACGGGGACTTCACAAACATACAAATAAAGAACACTCAGACTCTGGGCAATTATCTGTAAAGCACATAGTTTTTTTAGGTAATCGCATTCACGACATCTGTCTTAGCAATCAAGTTCACTACATTAAAAAAATTCAGTCAAATAACTACATAATATAATAACACATAAATTAACAAAACACTACAATCGTCAGAAATTTTCACACCACAATACAACCTCATTTGAAATGAACAGATGTTTCCATTGCGACACGTTGAAGATAATTTTAATTTATATCATCCTCGCCAGGGACCACACACTAACACACATCCGTATTAATAAATCAGAGCTTAAATGTTGCAATATAGCTCATGCAGCGGTGCTGTACGTAGTTAGCTAAAATTTCCTGGTGACCGCCATTTCCTGATATCATTGTGTTTATGTTGTTGAAAGATGTTTCCCGCGATAGTCTATATAGAAATGCATATACTAACCTTTCTCAATAGATTTATATGGGTTTTTCATCAGTGCTTCCCGTTATAACATAATAATGTATGTAATAAATATTCCATCCAATATAAAAATAATCAATCAGACTTAAAGTTCCAGAGTACAAAGATGCAGTCCTAAAGTGTCGTATTACGTAAGTACTAAATTGTAGTTGTCAAAGCTTAGTTGATATTAGCGTGAGTGTGTTTAATGTATAATGTACATATGTATGTAATTTATTTTCTAGAGTTACTATTATAATGGTACTAAATAAACCTTGCGTAACACATTACGACTAATAAACATCAAAAGTCAGCAGATTAGTTTTAATAACGAAATTAATGAGCGCTTTGTTCATTCTCGGGGAGTAAGATAAGATTTTTGACAGCCTAGCAATAGTTCAGTTCATTGCCTGTAAAACCCGGCTTAGGATGGGTCGTTAAAGACGGAATTTCTGAGATGTAAACTTGTCTAAGTATAGAGAATTTTGTGAAATGTTTTATCCATGTCTTGACACAGTAAATGTTGTTCAAACTTAACATTATTTTCAATAATGTATTTCTATAGTAAGTAATTTCTAGGCTTAAAAAAATATGATACTAATAACTTCAGACATCTCTCTCACATTTGTCTGAACCCAAAGTAAGCAGAGCTTGTATTATAGTAACCAGACTACTGATATACATATTTCTAAATACATACACATTATTGAAAAATTACACCTAGACACAATAAATGATCATGCTCATTACACAATTACTTGTCAGGGTCTGACTTGAACCCACATCGAGAATCATTAACCGCTCGACTAATAGTTTAGTCAATAGGCGATTATACCAAAAAATCATCAAATCATATCAATCTTTATTACAAACTAAAAGGAAAAGCGTTAATTTCTTGATTCTCCTTGATGCCCTGAAGTTAGAAATATTTCGATACATGCATCATTAGAATATACTATGTAATACTTATACGATATTGAGCTAAGGAAAGAGCACCAATAACTCATATTTTGTACATAGTGTGAAAATTTTGTTTAAAATATTGTGACAAATTTGAAGTGTTTCCTATTTATTACTTTAAACATAATCATAGCTTCGATGTTAGTAATAAGTAATGCAGTAATTACTGAAAAATAATTTCATATGTACGTATAAATCGGATTGTGTTACGTTGCAATCTTATACTAACCCAATTTCAGCGCTAATGTTAAGACGATTCTAATGACACTTCACTCTGTTACTTGTAGGCTGTATTACGTGTCAATATATCGATCAACGATCACCTGCAACAAGATTTATCGAGAAAAAGCAGTGAATCTAGCAATGAGCCGATAGCGAAACGAATAGAGTTAGGAAAAGCCGTTTGTATCATTGCCTTTGACAACTAGTTAGTCGAGATTCGGCTGAATGTCACCCATGAACGATTTTGATGTTATCATGCTTTTGTAGTACGGCTGAACATTCGGCTACAGCCAGAGTCTGTCATTTTTACGTGTACAATTGTTACGTGTGTATAAAAAAACATTTATATTTACAGCAATTTCTGATGGCACAATTGGCGGCCTTATTGCACTGAGTCAATCTCTTACAGGCAACCATAGGAAGCATAGAACATTGGGTATACATTATAGGTACATGGTACTGCCGTGTGCTATAATATATCTTATCCCTATATAGTATAATAATATACTTCGTCTTTCCATAAATACTCTTACAATAAAAATGAACATAATAAGTATTAAATTTGAATTTAGAATCTGTCATACTTATAAGAATATACATTACAATAATAATAATGATACTTACTTACTTACTGTGATAACATTGCACACAGTAGTTACGGATTCTAATGCAATTTTTGAAACTCTCGATCCTCTTGGTATTAGTCCAATGTTTGTGATACAGGCTATTGATAGGTACAATGAAACTTTCTCTAATTGTGACAGGTTGACAGAAAAAGATCTGGCCGTCCACGTTGTACTCGTTCAAAAGCAGTAAGGGAAAAAATTCGTAGAAATCGTGTCCAACAAGAAAAGATTTTATCTGGGTAATTAATATGGCACCTAGAAGCATGTCGCGTATTTTAAAAGATGACTTATAACAGGTTATCAAATAAAATAAAATGAATAGGGTGGTAAAATCAAAACAACTGTTTAAGAGGTACAAGAGGCAAAGAGAGGTCACAGATAAGAAATATTTACTGGCAAGAAAATATACTCTTTTGAGCAATATTTCAACAATCAGAACGAGTGAGTTTATGCTCTAAGCTCTACAGAAGCTTCGCAATTAGACAGCAGAGTACAACATGGGCATTGTCCGACGTCAGTGATGGTTTGGTGGGATGTTAGGTATCAAGGAGTGATTGAGCAATGTTTTTATCAAAACATCTGCACAAGTGTATTAAGATATAATTCTTGAGAAGTTGGTTAAGCCTATCAACTAGACCATGTTCTATAACCAAGAACGGTACTTTGACAAGACTCAGCACTGGTTCATAAATCGATCCATCCAAGTGGGATTGGAAACGAACGTTTGTGATCTAGTCTCGATCTTAATCCGCTGCATTATGATTTATTAAAGAGTATGGCATGCTATACGCGTCATGGTAATTATGAGTCCTTAAAACGATTAGCTTAAGATTGGCAGTAAAGAATTTTCCAATAGCTAGAGTGCTTGTTTCTATTAATAACTGGCCTTAATGTTTAAAGGACTGTACTAACACCGTATTATGTTTAATGCTATTATATTATATAAAGTAACACACATTTTTTTATAAACAACTCTCCTCACGGGAGACTTTGCAAACATTCATACAACGGACACAAATAACACCCAGACTGAGAACCATAATTTTAAGATTACATGAAGTGTAGTCCCATGCAGGAATCGAAGCCTCAACTACCGAACTTACTTAATCACAACTGGATCAAACTGCTATTCGCCACTAGTTACCACCATCGTAGCGAGGCCCACTAAGGTAACGGGGGCAAGCCTATTGCTGTCAAACGGGCACTGTATGACTGTATATACTCGTATACTGTCTGTTAGATAACACTCCAATCCCTTAGTCATCTTATACGAAATCCACGTTATACGAAACACACGTTCACAAAAATATATCTAAGAACCTTTGTTCTGGAATCCAAAGTTCAAGCTATGCTATATGTTTGGGAATTTCCTATTATTACTCACTTTCATAAAACGCAATCAAAACGATGTACAAACTCTTTCGTACCCACGCGGTATTGATACATAATTCTTGAATATAAGCAAATAAAGTTAATAAGGAAACTAATACGAATATATTGGGATCAAACAGGCATTCATTGGTAAACGATAAAGTAACAAATAAACGAATCAAACTGCACATGGCCGACATAAAACTCTAAGTAAACTAACGTCAATAAAGGCTGTTTAGTATACCGGCAATACTGAGTATATAGGGGGATGCAAAAAACTACAAAGCTCATTTTTTTTTCTTTGGATCTAAAAAGATTTCAAAGAAGTGTATGGCTCACTATCAAGAGTTAGAATGGGGCCACCCCATCTCTTCCCGTGGGTGTCGTAAAACGTGACTTTAGACACCGATTGTTATCTATCAGATACTGTATGTACAGTCACACAGTGCTCGACCCCTTTAACGTTTGTGGTACTAAACTGTGGTTAGCAAATCGGCGATATAAGCCTGCCCATGCGTCACGTACATACATATGTATGAAGTCGGGCAATATTTCTTTCAAATTTAGTTATTAATATTATATGTTATTACAAGATAAGTTCACTTCAATGACATCAATGTGCCTTTTGTATTCTTTTCCGCCAAATTTTCAATCGAAAAAACGCGCAGCTTTAAAAAATACATCTTAATTTAGAAGATCTTATCTATCCTTTTTTTGAATACTATTAAAAAAGTTTTAATGTTACGCTTTATAATTTTTCATTCGCAACGCACGCAACTGGAATGTCACAGGAAAGCTACCTTCGTAATTTTGTTAACTTGGATGACATATTTTTTCAGCTATTTTGATTTAAGAACCAAAATACTAAACCGATTTTGATAAAGTTTCTATGGAACCAATCGGAAAGTTTATCCATTAATATAAATGGGAGTTTTTCAATACGGTACATAAATAACGGAGTTATGAGGTAACAAACATAAGAATAGCATTCCACTGTATACATTTTTTTTATTTTATCAACATTCTGTATACGCGCAGACCTAATTCTGATTGACCCTGAGTAGTATATACTAGTACAACTAACTAGGCAAAGAGTATTTGAAGTTCAGTTGTTCATTTAAAGATTTTGGTGATGCGTTAACTCAGGTCATCATGGTATAAAATTATTTATAGAGTTGACTACTAAATAGCGCTCCTGGGCTCCCCTTTTTCGTTAATGTTATAGGAGACAGATAAACAGACGGGTCATCTGATGGTAAGTTACAACCGCCCTCCATTGACATCTGCAACTCGAGAGTTGTAAGTACACTGCCCGCCTTTGTGGGTGATACAGGATAAGGGTATACGGGAAGGGGAAAGAGAGGGGAAGAGGAGATGGGAAAAGGGGTGGGGGTCAGGGGAGAGGAAAGAGGAGAGGGGGAGTTGGGCCTCTAGAAACGTCACTAATTTCGCTGAAATGCAACCCAAGTGTTGCTTCACAACCGGTTTTCTGTGAGGCCGTGGTACCGCACTGGTCTAGCCGGCCCATTTGTGCGTAATGCATGGCTCTGCCACTTTCTGATATAGAATTACTAATATGCATGCCAATGTTACTGCAATACCAATCTTTAAACAAATATTCAACATTTGCTTTACGGATAAAGAAAATCACGTCATAGAATTTGCATACCTGAATTTGAATCACAGATCTATGAATTTTTTGATTTTGACTTTGGTTTAACTGAGAAATTCAGTGAGAATACTCATTGTATCAAAACGAAAGCCTCGAAGAAGAACCCAACTTTGAAACAGGTTTGTAGCCTAAGGTACTGAATATGTACTCTACAGATAATATTTAGACAAAACATATCAGTCATAATTTTCAATAAATAATTAAATTAAATTAAAATTATGACCGCGGGAACATTAAAGACGATTTCCAGAGCATGATTTAAAATTTACATTTCCTTTCAGAAAAGCAAGTCTGATGTTAGTATAATAATCAAGTTGTAATGAAACTTGCACCTAGCAAGTATAAGAAGAGCAATATTTTCCTTAATAATACAGTGTAGCTAGCACTGCTTCGGGCACAATTTGCACAATGCGGGTACCGCACGGCTTCAAGACACCAGCTTGTGCGATAATTGCACGTCTGCGTGTATATCATGTAAATACAAACATATTTTTGTAGTATATACGTTACTTTTATGTATTGTCGTACAAAATAGAATAGGGATAATATACCCGTATATATGAGAGCTTTCTGTTCACATATCTGAAGGCAGAGGTATTACACGTATGAAAACTCATTGGTATTTTTTATACTAAAGAAGGACAGGCGAATAGACGGGTCACGATCAGCGATGCCATGAGGGGAAAGAAGAGAGGGGGGATGAGGAGACAGGAAAGAGGAGAAGGGGTGAAGGGAGAGAAGAGGGGATAGGGGAAGTTCGGTCTCCGGAAACCTCACTCACTTCGGGGGAGTGCAACGCAAGCGTTACTTCACAACCGGTTTTCTGTGAGGCCTTGATATCGTACCGGTCGAGCTGGCCAATTCGTGAATAAGCATGGCTCTACCACTGTTATGGTCATTCGACTATGACTTCGAATGAGCTTAACAGTGGTAGAGCCAAAAAATATCCCCATGATGATTTCGTTATCTTTAATTAGGATCCTATACTTTAATTAGGAACATCAACAGAAATCCATACGTTTCTGTGACCTTGTACTCTTGTAATAAGTTTATATTTATATCATGTTTTTATTACATTTTATTATCTGTAAATTGACACGTATCTTAAAAAATAGACTCAAAGTATTTCATATTATGCTGTATAGTAGTGGCTTGTATCGAATTTTCGATGCAAAAATTCCAATTTCAGACCCAGTCTGTTTTACGAACTTACTTACTGCCACACAGAATACCGGTACACAAACAATGCTTGCTATATAATATTGCCGAGAGAGTGAGGATACCAAAGACGTAGGGCCATGGGGAATACTCTCCTTTTTCATCTTCCATCATCCTTTATCACCCTAAAAGAGGGCAGTGAAGTTACGACTGTGGAGTTGCAGGTATCCATGATCAATATCACAATAAACATACTCGTACTTTTATTGAGCGAATGAAAACGAATAATTATATTTAATATGCTTTCTCAAATTAGTAATTACTTTTTAAAACATGTACGTACGAGTCTATGGCTATTAAATAATTTGGCAACAAACGATTACGTCGAGTCTCCTCATTTCGTTTTCCTATTTGCAAAAGTTTGTTTTAATAGGTTACTAAACCCGGGTACTTTCTGCTTCTATATATTTACCTTACAGTATCTTTATTTGTTTGAGCAAGAACAGCCTGCATATATACAACCTAATCTATTTCATTATATACAAAAACCGTACCCGTAAGATTCAATTTTCTAATGAATTTCAGCCGAGTCTTGGGCTACGTAATTCAGTTAGTAATAATGTTTTGAAACAAACTCAGGATGAGGATTAGGCCACGTCTACATTTGTTGACATGCGATCCGCTCGTTTGCCCGCCGCCTTACAGTGTAATTGATTCAGTCCCCATTATTGAAGTCATAGTGATATTGCTGCTATTATATTAACAATGTAACCATTAATTGGTTACATAATTAAGAAAAAAGTAAAAATACATCATTAATATTAATGAACTGGTGTATAATCGTTTAATGAAGTAATAATATGTAAATTCCAGTATATGAAAGTATTGTAGATAGATAGATAGATATATACTCTTTATTGTACACGTGAGGTATCAAACAAAGTACATAAGCGGTACAAATGGCGGTCTTATCACAATCTGCGATCTCTTCCAGACAACCTAATGGACTATACTGCAAAGTATTAGGTAATAGTGGTGCACATAGAGTAAAAAAAATAAAAAAGATAAAAGAAAAGGAAATAAAAAGTAAAACAATTATAAACAAAAATTAGAGATAGAAAAAGAAACTAAGTAAAAACAAATTACAATTAAAAACAGGTAATAAATACATATATATACACATACATACACATACACAAATACATATACACATACATAAATATATGCAATAAACAAGTGTTACTGAGATAGGTAGTGATCCTTGACGAGTTTCTGAAAGACAGCTAGTGATTGAGCCCGTCGGATATCCTCTGGCAATGCATTCCAAATGCGTGCGGCTTGCACAGTGAACGATTTATCAGAAAACATTGTGGAGTGAGTTGGTGTTTCCAACGTCAGATTTTCTGATGATCTCAAGCACCTATTGTGTGTGTCACGTATAAATGAGAAACGTTGTTTTAGGTAGATAGGGGTAGATGGGTGAAACAAGATATTATACAGTAAAGAAAGGATATGAGTATTCCGGCGAAGGCGAATCGGAAGCCACTTGAGTTTAGTGCGGAATTGTGAGATATGATTATATTTGCGTAATCCGTATATGAATCTTATACAGAAATTCTGAAGTCTCTCAAGTTTATCAAGTTGGTCTTCATTGAGATCTAGATAGCTGACGTCGGCATAGTCAAGAATGGGAAGAAGAATAGATTGCACGAGTTCAATTTTAGTAGATGTTGGAAGAAAATTACGTAACCTTCTTAGAGAAGCTGCAGAGGTAAAGATTTTACGGCTGACATTTTTGATCTGGACACTCCATGAGATGGTTTTGTCGATGTATATCCCTAAGCTCTTTACGCTGTCGCTTACAGGAATGGTAACGCCTTCAAATGAGATTTGCGGAAGTGTTGAGTTGTTAATCTTAGCAATATATCTTGGGCTACCGACAATTACTGCTTGAGTCTTCTTAGGGTTAACTTTGAGTTCAAACATGGTGGCCCATTTGCTTATAGTAGATAAATCTTTATTGATGTTATCAATGCCATGGGGCACCATGCCAAAATTGGCTTGACAGTATATTTGCAAATCGTCTGCATAAAGGTGGTAGGAAGAGAAGAGATTGTTTGAGATTGTGTTAATAAATATTGAAAAAAGCAAAGGAGATAAAACGCCACTCTGTGGCACCCCAGCAGCAGTGTCAGACCAGGTGGAGAAGTTATCATCCAGTTGACGGCGGCCAAACAGGTAACTGCGAAACCAGTCAAAAGCAGTTGGAGATATGTTGATAGAGTGAAGTACTGCAAGGAGAATGTCAAAGTCAACAGTGTTAAAAGCATTGCTGAAATCTAGGAGACATAAGACTGTGACTTTTCCATTCTCCACACCTGTCCTTATATCATCTGTAATGTTGACTAGAGAGGTAGTCGTACTATGGCCCGGACGGATTGGAACGGGTTCAGTAGGTTGTTTCTGCAAAGAAATGTACTCAGCTGATGGTGGATATGGCGTTCTAGAACCTTTGGACAGAAATGGTAAAATTGAGATGGGTCGATATTCTGAGAAGCAAAGGAAAGGTAGTCTTCTTTGGTAAAGGAATGAGTTGAGCATCTTTCCATGCTGATGGAAATACTCCGCTATCAATGGAAAAATTAAGGATATGGGTGATAACAGGTAAAATCTCACTAAGGATGGGAAGGACCATATTACGACTGATAGAATCAGTGCCAACTGCATTAGAGGTAATAGACCGAATACTTTTCTCAACATCACATGCAGACAATTGACTAAGTACAAAAGGAATATAGTCAGGGGTTGGAATTGTTGAAAGATAATTTAATGTATTAGTTTTAGTTGTCTCATTAAAGATAGACGAAGTAGAGAAGTGCCGATTAAGCTGATTGATATCTAAAAGAGTAGGAGATGATTCTTGGCACTGTTTTCCAACCCCTAGTGATCGCAGAAATTTCCAGACCTTAGCTGGGTCACCGTTTTCTACGAAGCTATGGATATGCTGGCGTTGTGCGTTCGTACACACTTGTTGCAAAAATTTCGTAATTTTAGGTACTTCTCTTTGTTGAGATCGGTAGGCCTTGGTTTGTATCTAGACTTCGCAGCTACTTTTAGAGCAATATTTTTTTTAATATCATCAGTCAACCAAGGTGATGGCAAATGCTTTAATTTAATAGCTCGATCCGGTGCATGAATATCGTAGAGCGCTATGATATTGGTATTAAGTATGTCCACTTTCTTGTCGATAGATTCTGCTGTTAGAAGAGGGTCCCAGTTGATCTGCCTCGCGTCCTCTCCAAGGAGATCGACATCCATGCTACTAAAATTTCGTTGCAAGAGAACTCTTGACTTTGCCTTGGGAGGACGAATTTTGTAGGATAGATAGAGAAGATCATGATAGGAGAAATCGTGTGCTTCACATTGGCCATGCTTAACAACGTGATCTAGAGATGAGACAAGGATTAAGTCAAGAAGAGAAGGTATACAATTGGGAAAGTGGTGAGTGGCATTTAGAGGGAGAACAGAGAAATTGCTAGATTCAACTATGGAAAGAAAAGAGAAAGATCGCGAATCATTTCTTAGAAGACAGGTATTGAAGTCACCGATTATTATGGTATGCCTGTAAGATGGGGAAAGAGTTTGTAGAACATTTTCAAAGGAAGTGAAATAGTTAATCCGTGAGGAAGGACAGTAATAGACTCCTAAAAGTAGTTTTGTGTGATGCAGCTCAACTTCAACAAACAGGTGCTCACCGGCATTAAGTGGCGGTAGCTGTGAAGATACAATAACCACAGAGTGGGGAATGTAACTACGGAGGTAAATGGCAACACCACTACCGCGACCAGATGATCGATCATTTCTAATGAGCGTGAAGCCGGGCATAGAGTAAGAAGTAGACGGAAGACATAGCTTAAGCCAAGATTCTGAAACAAGAATAGCGTGGACATCCTTACAATCAAGGTTCGTCAGCATATCGGGGAAGTGAGCGGCAATACTCTGCGCATTTATATGAACGAATTTAAAATTACGTGAAGCATTGGAAAATTGCAGCTGAAGTGTATCAGCCAGACATGAAACACTAACAAAGCTATTGTCGTCATCACTACTAAGCGAATAATAGTCTTCACTATCACTATTAATTTCCATAATAGATAAAGACTATGAATGAAAAATATAAATAAATAATAGAAATATTTTGTAAAATATATAAAAAAAAACTGTACACAAACAAGTATAACTAATATATGTAAATATCCTTATGTGATACACATACATATATGTATGTACGATTACAAAATAAAAGTATGGTTTTACGGCAACTAGCAGTATAGTCCACCTGCCAGTTGAAAGGTTTACAATTATTCATAAATTCCAGGTTTTGTAGCATAGTGTAAAACATAGACATAACTTAAAAAATAAATGTGAAAACAAAAGTGAGCAAATAATAAAGACACTATTTACACACACAATAAGTTACAAACATAAGTTTGACCTAAAGGGCAAAAAAAAAAAAGAAGTAGTATAGTAGTATTCAGTCAAGACAGCTGTAGGTTGATATAGTAATCTTGATTATACTTATACAAATTAATGCATGCACAGTTCTTTAAATTGCCAGAGCCATTTTGGTTAAAAGAATGAAAATATATCAAATTATGACTAAAATAGGAAAATAAATACTAAAATATGTATAAAATGTTGGATACACAAGTAAAAATATAGCATGGTATAAAGTTGAGACAACAAACGGGAATATCAGTTACATAAAAAAAATAAACATATTATGGTAGAAAGTTGAGACAAAAGACGAGAATATCGAGAATAAACGAACGACAAACAAGAATATGTTTGACATTATAGCAGTTTGACATTAACAAGTAAACGGTATACAATTAATATTGATGTTAATTTGTAGCAATTCAAAGTTTATTTTCTATCGCAGTTGTAATTATAGTATGTTTTTTGAACTACAACTAAGTAGGAAATGTAAAATATATTGTGCACATGGCTACCCACCTAGAATACATAATCACAAGAAAAAACAATAACACAAGTAGAAATTCACTTTTTGGAAGCAGTTCTTTTGGCTTTTGATGACTCAGTCCTGCGTGAACCTGAACTTTCGTAGAGCCTTGGGAGGTTGTTGAAGCAAGTTTTTTTTTATGTCATCCCGAGAGCTAATTATGTGCCGTTCACTATTTTCCCCCATAACAAATACACTGCCTTCTCTAGTCCAACATTTGGAGATACCAAACGTTTCTCGGGCAACCAGGAACAGATCGTGACGACTTTTGGTGAGGAACTCTGATGTCGTGATTCCGGAACCCTTCAATTTGGTCTTAGAGTACCACAACTTGTCCCGGACAGATACCTGAAACAGCTTAACTAGATCAGGTGGATGCCTATGTGGAGCAAGAGGCTTACCTATTCGGTGACAGCGTTTTATATCAGCCACCGAGAAATTGTCAATATGAAGTTGAGTTTGGACCACATTAGCCACAACTTTTGCCAAATCTTCGCTTTTTTCTTCACGGACACCATGTAGTAAGAGTATTTTTCTTCGCCCTTGCATTTCCAAATGATCTATGCTGAGTACCAGTGATTGGACCTGCTGCTGCAAGCCCTTTATAACTTCCAGTATGAAAGTACGGAATGAAAAAAACTCACAAGTCCAGCTACATTTGTTGATGGGTTAGTGTTAAATTGGAGATCAGCCTCGAATTTGTTCATCCGATTATGGAACATGTTGCTTAGATCTTCCACAGTGGTTAAAAGATACTCCATGGTTAATTTTTAAATTTAATTTGTTATGTTGTAAGATCACTAGGAATACCTTTCACTGGCAGGTAGTGTGTTACAATAAACAATATTATTGCATTTGCCACATATAATAAATACTTTTAAAAATTATTTTATGAAATAAAATGAAGAGCACAATTTATTTGGTATGGCACTCACAACTAATCACAAGAAAAAAAAATTGTATATGTATATATAAATTGTATTGCATGAAATTACTTTAAATGTGCTCTTTCTTGAACACATCAGTTTTTCGTATCATAACAACGAAGCACCGTCATATACATCGTCGTTATGTCTACGGTTACGGTCTACTAAAGGGAAAGGTGGTGGCAATAGGATATTTTTTTTATAATATAGGGGGATTATAGATACCAGTTTTCTGTGACACCGTGGTATCGCAGTCGAGCCGGCCCATTCATGTCTAAGCATGGCTCTACCACGTAAAAAAGATACTCCTGTACTGTAACTGTTTGTTGAAACGGATTGGCTGGAAGACAACTAAAAGGTAAACGTTCAGATACTCAAGAAAGTCATTATAGACAGGAACTAGCCCATAGCAAAAAATGGAGAAAGCTCTTCTCCTACTCATGGGACACCAACAGAGGTCCCGGTTATACCGCTCAATTGGTGTAACAATGTCGAATTTACACCGACGTCAGAATTAAGTGTATCCAAACTTGTGTGGAGGTTGATAACATTCGATGAAAATCAGACGGAATTGCATCTTTTATCGATTCGGCTAGATGACGTTGACATAACTGCCTTATAATAAAAAACCAAAAAAAAAATTGTGAAACTTGGCAGTAGTGCTGAGGACTTTGCAAATTACGGTCGTGTTAGGGTAATACAACGCTCGCCGTGTTCCCGCTGCTCTCGACAGCAGTTGCGAGGAAGGAACACCGTGGTGGTTTTATCCGGTCAAGTCCGGCACACACTTCCGCTGATGACTTCGGCGGAGGACAGTCCACGAGTATCTCTCCACGTAAAGAAAGGAGTGCAACAATGCCGAAAAGGATAATCTTATTGTATCATTTTGTGTATTTCAGAATAATAACGAAATTTAAACTAAATATAAAAAATTAAAACCATCTCCTGTCAAACTGAAAAAGGGCAGTGTCGTCAATGTTGCACCAAACGATATAACTACAACCTCTTAACTAAACAACTACTTCGATGACTGATTATTATCTTCTTTTCAAATCACCTACACGGAAACTCGAAAATCATTACACTCAAACTATCTCAAGAGCCATGGAAGGCCTCACGACGATGACAAGGGTTCTAACCTTATACGGATACATAAACCTATCCCAACAGCTAACAGCTACATCGTCTGATTGTTATAATACAAAGAATTTAACAGTGGTAGAGCCATAGTAAGGCACGAATGTATTAGCTCGCTGCGTTGCATTTCCCCAAAATTAGTGAGGTTTCCGAAGGGCCTATTCCCACCCTCCTTTCTTCTCTCCCTTGCCCCCCCTTCCCTTTTCCCATTTCCTCACCTCCTCTCTTTTTTCCCCTCCCCTCATCTCTCATCACGATCTTACGACTCTCGAGTTGCAGGTGTCCATGGACGGCAGTTGTCACTTAACATCAAGTAAGTTCTGCAGCAAGTCTGTTCGCCTGTCTCCTATAATATTTAAAAAAAAAAACCACTACTCGTGTTCGGTGAAGCGCTTCCCCAATTTAAACTTACAAGTTCAATATGCAGCTGAAATCTATTCGTCTTACATCCATTCGATCTTATTTATCTATCAAGTCCATGTAACACTTTATAGAAACGAATAACTAAAACGACTGTTATTCTAAACGTACAAAAATATGAACACTTTTCATCGAAATGTTCTTATACTAATACTATGAATCAATTAAAACACACAGATAGGTAGATCTACTGAAAATAACTCACAAATCACACATAAATAAACCTTTAGTAGTAATCGTTTGTACTGTAAACACAAGAACAGTCGGCATCGAAATAACTGAATAAATAACGGTTAAAAGGCATTTCTTTGTCGATACAATGAGACTGATTTGTGAACGGTTTGGGTTTGTCCTCTCATAGATTATGAGGAAGATGTGATAGTTAAAGCATTGCCTAATTGTTTTTGTTTAATTTTTTATGATTTTGGTTGCCTCTAAAGTTTTACAATTTATATATTATCCACCTTGTGAATCATATCTTTTCGAAAGTAATAAGAAATAAAACTTGTGTTCATAAGATTACAGTTACATATATTTTATATATACATATATATATGTGTTAACCATTAGAACAACCTAATCGTTAATGTGCTAAAGTATATTTCATACTTAAAACATACTTGTAAAATAATTATTAAATTTTGTTTTAAATTGCTACAAATATTTAAAATATATATATGTAAATATACGCTTAAGCCTGCATGCTGGAAGGGATAGGTAGGGGTGTTAAACACCCACAATTTCACAGTATCATAGAACTAACGTATAGGGGTCAAGCCTATTGCCATCAGACGGGCACAGACTGGGCAGCGTAAATAGTAGAATAGTAAAGCGTAATAGCACTAAGCTATTGCAGGGAGATTAGAACCTTTTTCTTAAAAAAAAGTTCAGTTTAGAAACTTTTTTTAAAAGGGATATTTACTGTAGACAATGCCCAATAGCAAATATTTTTTATGAAATTCCAAACTGACATACCCTTTTACACACATTATTACAGTTATAAACTCTTTTGTATGATTTTTTCTTTTAGAAGTACATACATACATGCATCACGGCTTTATCCCTGAAGTGGTAAGCAGAGGCTTAATAAGCGAATACATTTTGCTACAATACAGTCCCAGTTATGTATTAAGTGGCAGGCATATTGCCTTCATTCGTGCGCTTTTGGGAATTAGATAAAATGTGGATAGAAAATGATGGAAATGAATATTACTTATACAGATGGGCTGGGGCGTATAAACAATAGCTCAAGCGAGTCAGTATTATTATTATATTATTATCACTCGAACAGACTGGTGCCGGGAAGTCCGAGTCCTACTTACTTTAAGGTTAAGTATTTTCGTTTCTACCTATATGTACCATCTGACCTAATAATCTTAGTTGAAATACTCCAGTTGTTATAAATAGCCGGAATGTTGGAAAACGTGCGAGAGTCGCACAATTGTTGTTCGCTTTGTCGCGTGTCGACACATGTGACCTTGGACTGATGCTTAGTGCTTACTTGCATCTGTTGCCTGTCCTATACGTGTATTAATATATTATTGTGAATTTTTATATCAGAGTTCAGTTCAGTCAGTAAGCCAAATAAATATAAGAAATAAACTCTATAGTCAATAAGCTCATATGTATAATAGGTGGAATTATCGCTGAAAGCAGTATCTTTTAGGGCTTCAATAGAAAACAACTACAAAAACAGAATAAATCATGAGGAGTAGAATGCCGAGACAAAGGTGTTTGAAACGCTATACTTATTCAGGGACTTAATAGCGTAAAAAGATTCTCCAGAAGTATATTTACGAGTAAAAGATTATTAAATCTCCTAGTTGTTAAAACACATATCTAATTAAAGTTCTATGTAATTACTGAAATAAGAAGAAAATTAATTTATTACTTTTGAAGGGGCCCAGATTTAAAGTAAGTTACTGGGAAAAGAATAAAAAAGCGGAGCCCGTTGCACCCGGTGTGACTAAGTCCGCTTCACCCTCGAGACCAAGATTCACATACAGTCCAAGGCACAAATCCATATAGGCAGACGATAGACTTTCACAAACAACGAGTTTTCACGACCGTCAGAATGAAGAATTCGACACAGGGAACACTATGAATGCATTTCAGACTAAATAATGCTAATATTTATCTTCAATACGATATACGAATAAGTATTATAATATTTTTATTTCACTTTAATTACTCCCAAGTAAATAAAATGTATCTCTGGTTTAATTATATCTAATATTAATACGGTCAAAGTCATTTTTTTAATTCATTGGATATAAATTACATTTCACAACTGAAAAAGAAGCACTGCGTTGCAAGACATATTTTATTTTTAAAAGAAAATTGCATGAGAGAGAGCGTAATATACCTAATTAAACGTGGTTAATATAACTCTACCTATCCTTTCAAGGATACAGATGGGTGAGCGTATGTATATAGATCCATAAACCATACTGTAATATATATGAACAAAATTAGTGTAATACCTTAATATAAGTTATATGCAATACAAATAAACTAATTCAAAAGTAAATCTTCCTGTCACAGTTCTCATATTCATAAAAATGTCTTCTAAATCATAACCATTGTTTACGAGACACTCGTTTTTCTCAGAACCATTGTTTGTTTTTCGCACTACTGATGTAGAACAAAGTTTATTGATCAAAACTTTATTACTCCAAAAGTTGTTGGGATTCATTTTTACCAACAGTCCTCAGAGCTCAGTAGCGGTTGATAAATTTCCAGTTAATTGACAATTCACTAACATATTGGCATGTTTACAGTAGCTTTTTGGCATGTTTGGCAAATATTGGACATAAGTTATTGGTCTGTTTGACAGGCGACACCTGGGATTACGTAAACTTGTTGCTGTCAGGATGCTGTTTGTCTGGTGTATTGATTTATTGCAAAATATATGACCGAGGAGATCAGTGCCTTGAGAAACTATTTTTGATTATGAAAGTCCCAAACTGCTCGTAGAATGATACACGTAATGTTGGTTCTGTAATTAGTAGTTGCTTTTCATAAATACCTGTATATATTTGTATATATATATGTATTTATAAAATTTCATACATTCAATGTAGAAATAACTGAACTTAGAAAAAGTTCCAGTATTTACAATGTAATTTCTTGACTGAACTGATTTGAACGTTCATACTTTTCAGACAAAAAAAGTTTACACTACTGTACTGTACTTTTCTAATAACCACTCGAGTCTTAGGTACTAGAAAGGGACTGATATTACTGACTGACTACTGAGTTATCGGGCTTAAATATCATTATTTTAAAATTCTTGTCTATTATATTATTTTAAAATATGTTCTACATCTGTATCTATATATATACATATATATATATATATATATATATATATACAGGTATAAATTTTAATTTTATATATATATACATATATACATATATATATATACATATAAAATTATTTATACCTGTGTGACTAGAAACGGTTAAAAATAGAACTACATGGAGCTGCAAGGACAAAAGCATTTATAAAAAAATGCCTTAGCTGATACGCTAACCACACGTTCAATACTAATTATCTATAAATCTAGTTTCAGTGAAATAAACAAAAGTAAATCATATAAGTAATGAATCATTCTAATTGTATAAAATATTAATATATCATGACTAAAACAGCTCACATTTCGCATGGAAACTTTCAATTACAAAGTTGGACCTTGTACCCTGGCCCTTTGCCAGGCCGAGGCCATATGAAATTCTGGAACTACTATAAATTCAATTATTCAATTCTATTTGCAACTGAGACATTCGTGTGTCAAAGTTTTTCTTTCAACATCTCTCATACGGAGAAGTGCCAAAGACTAATATTTATGGGGTTGGAAGTTTGGGGATGAGTCTGCTATGTGAGAATTGAAACATTGATACAAAGAAATAACACGCATGTGGGTCACACATTACTAGTGTTGTTAATGACTTATTGATTACTTATTGATTACCTATTGGTAATCTTATGTTCCGATAGCTAAGTCAAAGGTTGTCTGTAAGAGATGAGAGAGAGAGCACTTTACTTAAATGTCATGTTCCTATTTTAATGAAATCTATTTTACTCATAACAAGGAGTACCTATCTATCTTTCTATCTTTACATATTTATACTCACGCCTTTATCATTTATCATTTATCAGTCCTTTGATACACCTTCATCGGTTGCGGGTGCTATATATCTATACATATATGGAAATAATTTACACCTACTATCAAAGTCCCTACTTTTTTCTTTAAGTATATTGAAGTGAAAATACGCTAGTTTCTCTACATATGCATCCTATCCATCTTTTCTTAGAGATTTTGTGGTTTTCATAACTGCTGCGGTAGTCGGTTAGTGTCTTTCTTCTTCTATCTAACTATGTGTATGTGTGTGTATGTGTATGTATGTGTATATATATTACCTGTTTTTAATTGTAATTTGTTTTTGCTTAGTTTCTTTTCTATCTCTTATTTTTGTTTATTATTGTTTTATTTTTTTTATTTCTCTTTCTTTAATCTTTTTTTTTTACTCTTTGTGCACCACTATTACCTAATTCTTTACAGTATAGTCCATCAGGTTGTCTGGAAGAGACCGCCATTTGTACTCACCTATTATTATGTTTTTTTTTTTTTTTTTTCTTGTTTGATACCTCACGTGTACAATAAAGAGTATCCATCTATCTATCTAACTAAACAAGGATGCGTATTAAAATATATTAATATTTATAAACTAAAAACTTATATTCGAACTGTTAAAACGTAACTTTTAAACGATTTATTTTCCTAGTTAGTAGTAAACAAAGCGTTTTAAAATAAATTTATCCATATTGAATATATGGAGCTTGTTGCCACGTGCATCTATAAAGCAATACACTATTGTATAATAATATTCCTTTTTACATCATGTTTACAATCACTTCCGATAGTGTTGGAATTGTTGCACAAAAAGCACTATGAAACACGTTCACGCAAAAAACGTGAGGCATACCAATTACCTTGTAATATCAGGAGCTTTACACGTAACGATACGATTACGTAATGTAATATGTATCAACAAAAAAAAATCCCGGAGTTCTTTAATATTTTTTAAGAAGCGGACATTAGAAAAGTAGACAACCGTCTTCAATGCGTCTATTATAAAATTTAAGACTTATATGGTTTTCTCTAGGATGCCATTGTCAGAATCTAACCAAACTCTCATCTAAATACCGTTGAAGTACATTCTTTCCAGTAAAAAAATGAATCATCGAAATCGGTTGGCGTGATATTGAACTATTCGACCATTTGTCGCGCACAAACTTAATGCAAACTTAAGGCTCATATGGTTAGTTTTCTCATGGATTCCTTTGTCAGAACTTGATCATATTGAAATGGGACCACACGGAAGCACAAGCTTTCAAATAAAAAAAAACATCAAAATCGATTCAGAACTCAAACAGTCAAAACGAGAACCTCCTCTTTTTTGATGTCGGTTGAAGATTAATACACTCTGCTGTTTGATAACACAAATAATGTTAGGCAGATATTAGAATGTGATGAATATTTATTTATTTACTTATTAAGACTTCATGCACATAGTGTACAAAGGCGTACTTAATGCCTGAGGCATTCTCTCCCAACCAACCTTGGGGTTTGGCAGAGATAAACAGTAGTAGGGGCAAAAACATGCTGTATAGAAGTACTGGATTAATTATTCAAATATGAGCTAATTATATACATTATTTGGATACATCATATATATATATATATATATATATATATACATATATATATATACATATATATATAACATAAATACATATAATGCATATAATAAACACTGTAAAAGTCTGATAATTATGTACTAGCGCTGTGACATTTCTGCGAACTAATTTTACGATCCCGAACTAAACGGTTTGGCTTTTCTTTCCTGTGCCGATCGGTGAAAGCCTGGAATTCAGTACCAGCGCACGTTTTTCCTTCTCACTTTGATCCCGGGTCTTTTAAGCGGGGCGTGAAAAAGCATCTTGCCAGCCCACCATAGTGTGGGTCACCATGCTGCATTGACTAGACATGCAATGAGGATGGTGACCACCAGTCTTGGACTCTACTTTTTGCTTTCCATCAGGCAAAGCGGAGTCACTATGGTAGGCTAATATATGTATATAAAAGAAAAAGGTCAAGTACCCTCCTCTTAAAAATAATGGTGCAGTGCATTAAAAAGTAGAACTGATTGGACATAGAAAAAAGAGTTCACAAAGTCAGAGTTGTGACATTGATAACAGAACATTGTTTTGAGGATATTATTACACATTTACAGTACAAGGAACGTAAGACTGGTTTTAATTGTTTTGTATTTGAGCTGTTGAGTGGCAACTTAGTAAGAAGCACTGCAAGAGGCCTGGTATTGGGCGATTTTCTGTATAACATCAGTATATTACAAAAAAACGATAATTAAACACAAAATAAACTAGTCAATATTTTAATGTAAGTAAAATATTTTATTTTTCTGTTTTGTGTACGTACACCAAGGTGTTATTAGCTATCTATATTTCCATCTACATAATATATAATGATGATGATCAATGCGATATACTCAAAAACTACCTAACGAGTTTTCATACGGGTTTCCCCAATAGGTGGACGTGTGGAGAGAGGTGGAGTGGTTCTTGAGGAAAGTTGAAGTGTATCATAATATAGATTTCTTATAAATTTATTGAAATATGACGACAATTGTTTATGTGTGTACGAGTATTATACGGTTAGGAAACTTTATTTACCCACACTTTATTATCTAAATATTTAGTCGTTTTTTTAGATCAAACTTGTATACACTAGCAGTGTTGTGTTTGCAAGTCATTGTACTCTAAGATAGTGAAATAAATTGGCTACATGCCATGAATGGCTTGAAGTGCAAACGATATAACATCGATCGACGCGGGAATCCTGGAAGTATTACTGTGTGTCTAGCTTATATCTTAAGGCTAGCGACGCGAACATAGGTTGCAATCAGGTTTTTTTATAGTATAAGGTGCAAACAAGCATATGGGAGGCCGTGGTAATACTCCGGTCGAGCTAGCCGATACGTACCTGAGCATGGCTCTCCCACGTTAAACAGCTCTGAAAGTACAGTGAAATTATTCAAGTTTTTAAAGTTTAATTGAATTCATGTTTTATTCCTTGAATTCTTGTTTTTCTACTCTGATAACCACAAAAAAAAAAACAATATAAAATAAGTTAAGTGTATTGATATATAACAAGTATAAGGAATTTTATAATAGGTGAGTATGCAATATAATAGGTGAGTATGCAATATAATAGGTGAGTATGCAATATAATAGGTGAGTATGCAATATAATAGGTGAGTATGCAATAAAATAGGTGAGTATGCAATAAAATAGGATCGGATAAACTAAATGGCTTTAACAACAATTTGATAACCAGTTTAAAGGTACTGCTTTTAACTATTGAGACACTTATTAACTCAAAGCAAGTTACTGGAAATTACTCTTCAATTGGTCTAGTTTAAATAGGGTTCAAAATGTAACGCTCACTGACGCTTTTACAAGCTTGTCATACAGCATTCATAGAGCGCAATATTTAAATACGCCTTTGTAAATTATTTCTTATTTATTAGGTATTTAGAGGACTGGGATTTCCCCGCACCAGCCAGTTCGAGATAAAGTTCGACCTTGACTTGCTTAAGCTATTGTTTATACTCCTCGATCCATCTGTATAAGCAATATTTCTTTCTTTCCGTTTCTGTACTCACTTTCCTATCAATAGTATTAGTAAAGTCCCCCGCAACGCAGGAATTAATCCTAGTGTAGGTGTCCTTTAAAAGAAAAAAAAAATTGGGTACATGGTACGGTAATGGGACTAAATAACTATAGGCAAAATGTTTTTTATTTTTTAAATAGGCAAAATGTGGGCTTTGTTTTCGCCTCTGCCTAACCCTTCGGCGATGCAGACTTGAATGTATGTATGTATGTATGTTATTAAATAGGAGAATGTATAATAGCTATAACACATATTTATTGGAATGGAATTTTATTACTGAGCACTTATATTACTGTTATTTTTTATTAATTATAGTCTAATATAACGTTTCTAAAGAAGCGATCTAAGTTGAAAACCATAACACCGCAATGATCTAACTATTTTAGACAGGTAAATCGTCATGAAAAATCACCATATTGACCTCAAAAGGTCAATATGGTGATTTTTCACGATAACAAAATAAGTGTTAAGAAATCAATAAACATTTAAATTTACTTCGTAAGTACCCTTCTCAGAAAACTCTCTCTCTCTCTTTTTAGAAACAATATGTTCTTTTTATAAAACATGGGGACAGACGAACAGACGGGTCACCTCATGATGAGTGACAACCTTCGTCCATGGACACATTCAACGTAAGAGTCATGAGTGTGCTGCCGGCCTTTGAGGGTGATTTAGATTTGGGGATGCTCAGAGAGGATAGAAAAGGGGAGGTATGAGGAGATGGGAAGCAGAAGAGGGGAAGTTAGGCCCACAGATATATTATTAAAATGCAACTCAAGCTTAGCTTCACAACAGGTTTTCTATAAATCGTAGTATCGCACCAGTCAACCTGACCCATTCGACATTATATAAACGAGTTGAGGATCAGCTTTTAAAAGAGAACTTAAAATAAAAACCAAGAATGGATACTTTGCAAATTTCAAAACAAGTCATTACTTAATTTTTTTAAAGAAGTTTTATTTTTTAAGAATTCCAACAATGCACATTACTAGTATTCTTGTAAACCCATAAGCCCATAAAAAGGTATTATATAATATAACTATTGTAACTCAGTGTTGCTCTATTTCTATCTATTTCAAATAATTCTACAATCTAATTTATCCAGCAGATCTGAATAATTACCAGAAATATCATACAGTAGATTCGTATTTAATTAGATCGATACATGTAAATGAGAAGACGAAAATTGATCGGTCGGTACTCATGAATATTAAGCTTGGGCGCCGCAAATGCGATGTTGTATTTACAATCATAATACTAATGTATTGTGGTATGTATTTAGACTAGATTAATTAGATAATTTACTACTTAATGGTGCAAACCATTAGTCACGAAGTGGTATTCAGTAAGTAGTGTTCAGTGGTATTTGTTTCAATCTTTTTTTTTTTTTTGCCTTGAAGAACCTAACCTGTGAAACCACATGTGTCAACTGCTAACGTGCTAACGCAGATGCGACTCCTGAGTTGCATGTGTTCATGGCAGGCGGTAGTCTTTTACCATCAGGTGACGTGCCTGCTCGTTTGCCCCTACAACCTAAAAAAAGGACATGCAATGGTTGTTTGTTCGGGTCAAATCTTGCACGTTAAATGTAACATATATCCAGTATCGGCCGTAGCTGAAAAGCTTGACCTGATTCCAATATTTGTTGAGTAAATTGATATTTTCGTTATATGGGAGCAAGGCAGAGGAAATTGCATACGGGTGCCTAATTTACTGGGTGTCTCCTATACTTCCTTAGGCCCCTTTCTTCATCGAGAGGTAAATAAATACAAACTGCTTGTTTAAAAGTATGATAGTAGTTACCATGTCGAACTGTAAGCATTTTTTTTTAATTGTTTTTTATTTGTCTTTCAACTCACCTGATGGGAAGTGACGATGAACACAAACATGGTACATGCCAGCACGAATTATTAAGTGGTTGTATTTAAGTGTTGTATAAAATTACTGTAATCATACCGTAACTCATACACATTTGCTTCGCTTGAAATAATCGTCCCTATATACATCGATCGATTATTTTACCGTTACAATTTACATAGAACAGATAACGTACAAAGGATATACATATTACTAGCAGCCTTCTACTATAGATCTTAAAGCTACTTCAGACACATATGTGGTATTCCTACATATACCCACAAAGAGATATAATATATAAAATATAGTCTTATTTACATAATACGGACGGACGGACAACTCTTTTGCCTCTATCCGGGTATTGTATATATACTGTCTGATAGATTACTGTCCGATCGCTTAGTCACCTTTTACAACTCCCACGGGAAGAGGTGGTTTGGCTCTACGAGTATTCTACTCCACAAAGAGCCGCTCAACTAAGTTGGTTCACAAATATTTTATGGTAGTTACTATACACTTTTCTGATATCAGTTGTAGAATATTTTAGTTTATCAGAGTAGGTTTTTGTGTTACACCTACGTTCGCTTTATATGTTTGTTTCGTGATCATATCGGTGATGATCTAAAAAAAAGCAGATCACAAGCACTCGAAAACATCGGACTTGTATGTTAGGTATAATGACAGTAGAGAAATCTCGTGAGGTATTTTTTTATACTATAGGGGACAGACGAACATCTGTCTGGTGGTCGGTGATGAATGGTAATACGGGTGACCTGATAATAAGTGACAACCGCCACCCATGGACACCTGCAACTTAAGAGCCGAAACTGCATGCCTTTGAGGGTGATGAGGGATAGGGGGATGCGAGAAAGGAAAAGAATAGAGGAGGGATAAGAGATGGGAAAGAGGAGAGGGGGATGAGAGGAGAGTAATGGAGAGAGGGTGAGTTGGGCCTCCGGAAACCTCACTAATTTTAGTGAACTATTTTCTGTGAAGCCGTGGTATCACAATATTAAACGGTCTGTACAAGTAAAATGTTTCTTTTAATTCCTCATGTCTCGAAAATAGACTAATAAGGTTAAGCCGCATCGCACCGGTCAAGTCGGCCCTTTCGTGCCTAAGCATGGCTCACTACTGTATGTAAGCATGCGGGGGCTGTTTACTCTGCCTTCCACGAATAAAAAAAGGCGTTAGTATGTATGTTTTTGACCATTAGTAGGGTAGCTGGCTTATGATTATCTTTATTGTTTAGAGTTGACTCCTATTATAAGTAAAAAATTACAAGTTTAATATTACATTATGTGCAACAGTACCATAAATATTATACCAAAACTGACAGAGTAAGTAAACCAGCCATAGAAGTGATCGATTTGATAGCTGTATCACGATAAAGCGATTTGAGCCTTCATTAAAATTTGCCCTTTGATCTCATAAATTCACACATCGCTGTTACATCCCGCAGGGCTCGTGATCAAACAGTAATTTAATAGCTCGAGTTGCTACATAACCTTTCTTTATACACACAATAAATTGATTGTTAATGAAATCGATGTTCTGTATAAAAGTTTGAGTTGAATTATTTTCTAATTGTATTTTCTATGTTTAGTCAACGAAACTCAAGAACTGTTCAATGACACCGTCTATATTTCTAACGAATAATGTATTATCACAACTGTCGCTAACATAATGGCCGTTGAATTATCCTCCTACCGTAATTATACATTTTGTGAAACCAGGAGTTAATTATTGATTTATACAGTTTAACAAACAAAATAGATATAATAATCACAATTTTAATCAACACTTATAGAAGTTAATGGTAGTCTACTCTATTTGTAAATATCAAATATTAAAGTAATACGGCTAGTCCACAAGCTCAAAGTTGCTCAGCGTACTATGGAAAGGGCTATGCTTTATGTGTTTCTTTAAGGGATCGCATCAGGAATGAGGTGATCCGGAAGAAAACCAGAGTAATCGACATAGCCCACGGGATCAGCAGGCTAAAGTTGCAGTGGGTTGGCCATATTGGCCGCAGAACCGAAACGAAAAAAGGACCTATGAGTACGTATTTTGGTTAATTATAGTCTTCATGTACGGAAATTATTCCGGCTTAGGGGCCATTATACCCAAACACTTAAGGGGCGTTGTCTTCACTTTGCTTATTTTTATAACATGGGGTATTGATGGTGATTACGTCAACACCGTTTGTTATTTACTCTGATTTTTAATAGGATTTTCTTAAAAAAAATATTTATATTTTAATAAATAATATGTTATGTTATGTTATGTGAAATAATGTTATGCCATGCCAAAAAGGACTGGACTTAATATCAGTCAAATAAGCAAATTAAAAAGAACTGACACACGCTCTAAAAAATGTACCGAATTTACAGTATCATTCGAAATTAATCAATTCGCTATTCTTGAAACCTAATCGTTAGTATAACCGTATATATCTGTACCAAATAATAAGAACATCAGTTTTAAGTCTGATATTCCTCACATAAATTCATCTTAAAAGCAAGACATTGCCACTTAATTTTATTTTACTTACTTAAGCCCTCTACACTTAAAAACTAATTAGTCTAATACGCTAGAGGGACTTTACGAAGCAAAATCAAGCAAGACAGCTGTAGTTTTCCTTGCTTTTTCGTCTTGCAAGCCGCAAGGAATTTAATCACTATGTTCGTAACTTCCTCATTTAACAAAGCCTTTTGTTCGGAGTCATGCGTATATACGACTATATTATGTGGTAGATACATGGGAGATGAAGTATTATAGTAAATATGGACCCTTTCTATACGTGGGATACATCTTATTTATATGTATGAATTAAATGCCTAATGAGCTAGAAGTAGTGGATTTGATTCGTTTTCCGTTTTTCGAGTTTCTAGTTATTAAAAACATTTATAATGATTCGATTAGATGAAATTCGGTTTAACAGCAATTTTCTTTGTAAGTCAATGTTACGAAGATATTCGTTTTTCTCGGTGCGGTTTCTTCGAGTTTTCTTAAGTTTAAAATTTCCTAATTTTACATGTTAAGTTTATAATGAATAGAATTCGTAGCATGTTTGTTCTCGAAAAAATGCAAAGAGCTGGGTTGCTAGATAGCTTTTGTTTATCCACATTTAAACTTAGTTAAACTTTATTTTGAGCCATACATTAAAGTTGTCAAAAACACTAAACAGTCAAGTATATCGCAATAAAACAGTCAGACCAGATTAGGTTTTTAGTAGGTTTCATTTCAGGATATCCCGGGACAACTGCAATAAACCACTTTGAGCATTTGACGGCACTTGAGGTGACGACACAGAGTGAGGGCACCGGAGGCCCAATTTTGCCTTTTCTCTTTCCCCTCCCCCATAACCCCTCTTCTGTGTCCCCTCTCCTCCTCCGCGCTCCCCTCATCCCCCTCCTCTTCTTCCATCTCTTCGCCCCCATTTCGTCACTCTCAAAGGTGGACTGCGCTCCACGCGGCTCTTGAGTTGCAGGTGTCCATGGACGGAGGTTGTCACTTACCATCTGGTGACGCGTTTGTTCGTTTTTCCGTCTATATTATATATAAAAAAAATGTCCATACTTTGCTATTAAATATTTACTGTTGCATTTTATTTTACCATAATATACTAGATGTGAGTATACGAACGGCTGTCTACCGCAGTTAGTCTATTGAAATAACTGGAGCTAAATTAATTTTCTCGAAATTGTAAGACTTCTTCCACTTAGGAAATGTAATAACTTTGTTACCAATCACCCCTCGTTTCTGAACTAATTGGTGTGCCCTTTGAACGTGGTTGTAAAATATAAAAATTAGTTGGTATGGTTTAATTATGTTACTGAAAAAAATCAATTTGACATACAATCATACACATCACACACACACACGCAATCATACATACAATCATAGACACATTCTTGCAACATATTACGGCATTCTCGACCAGTCAACCTTACGGTGGTGTAGAAAAAAATAAATAAAATTGGGACTTCACTTCTTGTTTTAGAATTTAGTTGAATAGGATTATAATTATTTTTTTTAACACTTATAAGTCAAATTTATTATATAGGTAGATATTATTAGTAAGGTATTATTATTATGACAGTGAAATAGAATAGGGCCACCCCAACTCTTCCCGGGGGTGACGTAAGAGGTACCTATTGCAACGGACTGTTATCTATTAGTCAGTACGTATAGTCACACAAATCCCAATCGACGCCAATGGGCTTGCCCCCTAAGTGGCACCAAAGTTTAAATGTGAAAATGTGGGTGTTTAATACACCTCTGCCTAAACCTTCACTGATACAGCCGTGAGCGTATGTGTATGTTTGTAGAGCGTAGGTATCTCTCACAATTTTACAAAATCAATAACCCTGAACAATATCGAAACAATATTGAAACAATATTTATTTTTCCACACAATTTCCAGTCTTATCGATGTTAGTTTTCTCGCGCTTCGCGATACATCGATGTAGAAGACTAGAACCGTAAGATTTCTATTATGAAAAATATATAAGGTAAACGGAGTGAAGATGACAATGTGTTCACGGGCGGAGCATCAAATGTACTGTAAGTTGCTCAGGATCTGGTGGATAGGTATTGATATTTGGTTTGTTTAGTCACTGTTGTTAGGCCAAATATTTTGTATATACATATCTGCAGCACCTCAATTATCATATCGGGTAAACTTCATGCTGAAAATCTTAAGTAAAAATGTACCTATTTATCCTTCATACTATTTCACTAAATAATAAAAAAAAACAATTAAAAATAAAAAAAACCCTGAGCAAAAAATACTTATAGTATAAAGAACAACCCTTAAAAAGTAAAAAATATATGTCTGCTGTGATTTTTCGAAGAGTTGGGTTCTATGGATACCATTCTAGTTGCAGCATCAGGTCGGAGTTATCAATTAATTGTCATTTAACGATTAAACTGGCACGCGTGAAGCATTTAGTAATGTAATCATACGCCTAAAATGCCTATCATCATTTTGGAATAGAACTGATACTCTTACACTGCTGGACTGATATTAACCAAACATAGCTAAGAATCACCGCAAGGAAACTGGCTTTCAATAAAAAACCCGCATCGAAATCGGTCCATCCGTTTGAGAGCTACGATGCACACAGTGAGACAGGCATTTACGTCAAACTTATAACACCCCTCTTTTTGCGTCGGGGGTCCAAAAGAGTATTATCGCCACCATGGTAAAGGTTATTTAGTATTATTTTATTCTGAATTTATTCATTATTTAAAAGCTTTACATTGTTTAGTAGATATTACTAGACAAGGAATTACTGGATATTAAAATTAACAATCTTAGGTCAACATTGATTATAATATAACTACATACACAAAATCAATGGTCTTTGTTATTGTACAATAATATCAATAGTAAAACATAAATTTTAGTTAAAATACAAATTACATTTACGATAAGGCAAACACAATTAACACTAAACATGAGAAAGTAAATGAATATCGTTGTAGTTTCTAATCGGTAACAGTCCGACAGACCCTTTCGCTCCCCAATGGGCTAAAGACATCCATGAGGATATTCTACACCGTCAACAAAACCAAAATTATTATAACAATAAGTGATATTACTTCAATATTCTTGTAACAAACAAACAAACAATAACACCAATGAGAAGCAATACCAATTACAGATTAAATTTCAATCTATCTATATCTAATCCGATCACAAAATTCGTTTAAAAAACCTATCATGGGAAGGCAAATTGGAAACTGCTCTCTAAATAAATTGTTTTATACAAGTCACGATCAGATTACACAGGTGGGCAGCAAGGCAAGGGATTACCGAACGGTGTGGCAGTGTGAAAAACATTGGTCAGAAGCCCCAAGCTTGCAACGATTTGTATGTGATTGTGTGTACTCGTATGTGTAGTTTTATTACTGTTTTTCCGTTAACAGCTTATTGGTTTACTTATCATCGTTATTGTTTATGTCTTTTTATATATTATATATATATATATGTATGTATATATATATATATATATATATATGTATGTATATATATATATATATATACATATATATATATATATATAAGTGACAACCGCCATCCATGGACACCTGCTACTCAAGAGTGGGCGGAATGATGAGGGGAGAGGTGGGGACGAGGACAATATGGATGAGGGGAGGAAACAAGTAAACTAGGAGTAGGGCCTTCGGTACCCTCACTTACTCGGCATTGCAAGTATTGTCTGTCTATCGGATTTGTTATTACCCTGGTCGAGCCTTAGCATCGCTCCACGATGACGTCTATGACGAAATGTTATGTATAGATGCAATAAATGCTATGTCTGTACTACATTTAATTTTATTGTCAGACTTTAATTGTTTTTAAACTTTCGCAAGCTCCATAGCATTTTCGCTACTTACTCGTGTAAGATAGTAATGTACGAATGCAAACCTAGTGATATATATGTGATATTTTGATAGAGTCTTAAAGATTATTCCCGAATGTTACATTGCCCTCACATTTCATTTTCGTCTATAAACATTGTAATCGAAAAAAAATAGACATGTTAGAAAAGTGTCCATGGAGTTTATTGCCATTTCTGCCCCATAAGATCTACATATTGGATCAGGCAACCAGCTTCACGACTGAAAAAAACTCCAAGGACACTCCTTTTCAAATATTTTTTATAATTTTCTTGTTCAATACAGTTCGTTAAAGTAAAATAAAATGTGAGGACAATGCAATACATAATTTTCAAATATAAATTCATTGAAAAATTACAAATTGAAGCATAGTCATCCACCTGCAACTCAGGGATGAGAGTATACGGGGAGGGGAAAGAGGGCGATGAGGAGATGGGAAAAAGGGTGTGGGGCCAGGAGAGAGGAAAAAGGAATGAAGGAGTTGGGCCTCCGGAAACCTCACTAGTTTCGGGAAAATGCAACGCAAGTGTTGCTGTGAGGCTGTGGTATCGCACCGGTCAAGCCGGCTCATTCGTGCCTAAACATGGCTCTACAACGTAAAGTGTAGGCAGGGATATATCAAATGCCCACTTTTTGCCAACTATAATTTACTCTACTACTATATAATAATGTAATATATAAATATACTATATATATAATATACTATATAATAATAAGTTCCCCCTTTCGTTATAGAGGGAAAGCCTTTTATCACTATCCGGGCACTGTTTGACTGTATATATACTGTCTGATAGATATTAGTCCCTTAGATACCTTTTACGACATCGAGGAGAGAGAACTACTCCACTGAAAACCACACAGCAATCTTATATTCATATACAGTACCTGGATGACCGAGCTTTGCTCGGTATTTAATTTTTCGTAAATCGTCTAAAAGAACAAAAAAAAAAGTAAAATAAAATAATCATTAGGACTCGAACCGGGGTAATCTGGTTACGGGACTGCCTTATTTTCCACCTGACCTATTACAACCTTGTAGATGGCGGCGAAATTTACCTTAGTATTCTAATGATATTGTAGCAGTTTTTCATTGCCTGAAAACACGGATAAAACGACGTTTTCTAAAACTGAAACCTAGCTAGATCGATTTATCGACCCCGAAACCCCCTATATACTAAATTTCATGAAAATCGTTGGAGCCGATTCCGAGATTCCAATTATATATACATATATATATATATATATATAGTATATACAAGAATTGCTCGTTTAAAGATATAAGATATATGAATATAGTGTTGAATACGTCCACAATCAGACAGTTAAGGATTCAGAACTTTAGATACGCTTTCTGTATCACCGAGCCGTGCATACAGAATTCAATAATGTTATATTGCAAAGTAATAAATGTGTTACAAAGACACGAGCTCTCTAGACAGTACAGGTACTTTCAAGTCTAGTGCACACAGCCATTCTACCTCTAAACAATTAAATCGAATGCATTCCTACTGTGACGCCAGAACACGTCTTTTGACATATAAAGGAGATACTGATACGTCTACAGACGTCGAAATGGTCGGATTTAGTCTCAAGATATCTTCTCAGATCGATCGTGTTGCAAAGCATTATATTATTGACAATAGTGGTTGCTATCTACAAGTTGTAGTAGTAATTCCAGTTGGTTCAAAGTGCCGTCACGGGTTTGATTGCACTTCGAATCAGAGATTCTCAACTGGAATAGAAGAGTCACATAACAGATATAGGAACATCATCAATATACCCACAGATACTTGTAATTTTGTACTATCTGTTAGGCGACCTATAGGAATATAATTTGAGAAAATTGTCTTAATATTGCATTCTTTCTTTTCTATATATTCCTGTCTTGCTACGGACGTCACTAAGATACAAAGAAAGTACACAAATAACAGACACGGTATAACTGTTTGTGGATTATACTTATCTTTGTAAATAAAACCCACAAACCCTAGCTCTGCAGTTAGGGTCACTAACCGTGGTCTGCATAAGTATTATAATATGAAGTTCCAAAACCGCATCGTATTACGACGCAAACAAAGTGTATTGCGAAGCTTTTTTAGTTTACATTTGTATACAGTGCCCGGTTAACGGCAATGGGATTTCCCTCTTTTATGTTAGTGGGAGTAAATTGTAATGGCAAAAGGTGGGTGTTTAATACACCTCTGTTTACATCTTAGGGTATACAGGCATGAGCGTATGTATATGTTTACATACGTATGTATAATAGTTTATGTTGATTGTGTTTTTTATTGCCAATTTTTATTTTTCCAAACTTGCAAATATAAAATCATGCATCGTTAAGCAGATTACTTAAAAATAATCAATTTATTTTAAATCGTTAACTCAACAAAGTTTAAATAGTATCAATTTTCAATAATTGTTTTTCAAAGTTGATTTCTGACAATCCATAATCGTACTAAGACAGAGAGCTAATAGCTAAACTGTACGGAGACTACACGCTGCTCTACTATGAAGCTGAAGCAATATACGTATATAATTTTAGTCATCACCATTTTACATAGACTACGACATTAATTATTCGAAATAAAATCCACACTGTATATCATTATTAATATTATTATTTATTAAATTTATAATTGTATAGAGATTTTAGATTTTAAAATTAAAATCCATATTTCTACCCTGTTAAAGGATTTTTTTATATCTGCTTATAGTTAAGTATAAAAAAATATTTTCAATATAAGCGACTTTCATATCAACCCAACTGGAGTCAATTCCCAAAAATTTAATCTAATACTGTTATTTAGACGATCGTTAAAAATCTTTTAAAATAACATCTAAACGAGTTATATCTCAATCTACACTAAAACATTCCCGGTGATTTAATAGGCAAAATTACCTTTGATAACGCACATTAACGATATAACAGATAAACAAAATCAAAACACTTTCAATTTGAAGTAATCTGATACAAGTATTTATAGTCGATGTAAGTAATACCATATTTAACAATTTACTCCACAGTATCAATATTGACTTAAACATGGCTCTCCACCGTGGGCGATTAGACTGCTAATCCTTGCCAAATATGCTTTTCTATGTATGGGCCACAGTAACTTCAACAGTGGTATAGAGGTGGTTACAAATAAATAAGATTATAGTTCTACCATAGCAGTGTCTGATAATTATAACTTGATAGACACTACCCAATCGAGTTCTTCCAATTGGTCCCACCTTCTCCATTTCTCTACACGACAACACGTGCTAACCGTTTGAGCAACGATACGAAATTACATTGAATTATGTGAGACAAAATACTAAAATTACACATATGCATATCAGTTAATTGGATAAATATTCATTTATGGAGTAGTAAGCACTTGGAAGAAGGAATGTGTTGTTTTTTTGGCTACTAAAACTACTTCGAGGATGAATTGAATGAAAAAGAGTTTACAGCTTTCAGTGTGTTTTAGTTTAAAGATTGCAATTACGCACCTCTTTATAATAGTATATTCCCATTCTACAACAGCGGTGTAATATGACCGTGATATGCCGTTAAAACTGTCTGCGTACTAGCCATTTTTGATAGCATTTAAAACGCATAGGTTGGTTGGTTGGCTTAGTACACAATTATTCTACTCGTATATATGAAATTAATTGCTAACTGGAGTCTATATCTAGAAATTGTCATATCCGTCTCTTCAATTTTGTGTTCATTTAAATTATTTTTAATGTCAGTTAATATATTCATTCTATTTCTGAGCTACCCTGAATTATACGTTTGGTCGGGGGGACGCAAATTTGACGCGATCTTGTTGAAGATTTGTTATTTATATATGACGCAAATACTGATTTTTGGCCTCCATTATTTTCGCCAAACATCTCGTCGGGTAATCGTGCAAAAATGAGGAAACATTCTGAGTTTTGTACACCGAATTTAATGTGCAAACATAGAAGGTAGGTAACTAGAAAATAAACTAAGGCTAGATACGAAACGGTAAGACAGTTCCTAGATATGTTCACTCGACGGTCGACGTATCGTGACTTGCCGACACGAGCGATCACACAAAGGCTCTGCCGGAAGTGCACCAACCGAAATGAAGTTGCAGAGATGTACGCACGACGGTGGCGCCTCTCGTTTCGTTTAAGAACCGTGATCTTTTCTGGATGCGACATATATAATATATCATATGATATACATCTAAATATGTTCACACATTACAATTGCAAAAGGGACAACAGAGGTAACAATAACTGGCCTGCTGTTTAAGTTTCATTGAAAGACGTTTCTATTAATTACTTTTTTGTATGTCTTTCAACTCAATATACAAGTGCAAAATTGAAAATTTTACTATTTTTCTTTTATTTAATACTTTATGCACGAAATGTACATAGGTGCACTTAATGCCCAAGGCATTTTCTGCCAGTCTACCTTAGGGTGGTGTGAAACAAGTGAGGTAGGTATACTAAAAAGCATGAAAATAGGTATGCTAAAAAAAGTTGTTTAAAAGAAAAATAGTTATTTGATATAATGAGAATCATTCCAGTACTTTAGGTAAAATCATAAGATGGAATAGGATGGATGTGTGTGTTGTGTTAAAGGCGTTCGAGAAATCGACCGAAGCCAATACTGTGTCTTTGGAGTTCTCTATGCCTGAAGAAAAGTGTCACTAATCACTTTCAGAAGGGCGGAAGTACTGCTATGACCAGGCCTAAACCCTTATTGAAAAGGGCTTAGTAGGTTGTTCCGTAATTTAAATTGTAATAGCTGTTTGTTGACACATGCCTTAAGCACTTTGGACTGGAAAAGAAGAATGGAAATTGGTCGTAAGTGATTCAAGTGGGAAGGATTAGGGAACTTGGGTACAGGAATGACGCTTTCTAAATGGGTTAAATTTTGTTTTATCAATATTAATTTTTAGCTGCTTTAACATCCACCATTCAAGTATTTCACGGCTCGTAAATATCGATCACCATGCCATGAATCAATTTCTGTTATCTTAATTTGGGATTTTTCTGTATTCTCGTAGGAGTTTTCTTTTACACTTGCAACAATATCAAATTATTTTACTAATCCAATTTTACTTAGTGAGGTTACCAGTAATAATACCACTGCCTCACAGAAATCCTGCTGTCAATTTCACTTAGTGAGTGAGGTTACCAGTGAGGTTACCCTCTCTCCTCTTTCTTTTCATTGAAAAGCGAGCAGTGCACTTGCTCGTTTGGCCCCTATACCAAGAAAATACATTATTATTTATGGATATTTTATGAATCTAGATAGTTTATAATAATGTGATTTTTCCACAGAATATCTAGATATGTTGTTATTTCTTTTATCATTCGCTGATAACACAATTTTGATATGTTTTATAATTGTATTATATACTAGCGTATGCACGTTTAAATGTTTATGTATTTATTTGTAGGTATTCATGCTATGGAGTTATTAAACAAGTTTAGTATTAATTTTCTATTTTAATAAATCAATATTTCATATAAATAGGTAAAATTTAATTACTTAAATATCATATTTTTACCGCATTAGGAATAATTTCAGTATCTCGGGGGGCTTTACAAATATTCAATCAACGGACATAAAGAACACCTAGACGCAGATAACTAGACAACTATTTGTGGATAACACAAAGTTTTGTAAAGTGAACGTTGAACGTATCGAACGACCGCGACCAGCAGTCAGGGTCGCTATCCACTAGATCAACAGGCTCATCAACTAAATAAAATATCTTATTGATAAGATTTGGTAAGATTGACAGCTCACCTCCCGGCAGACAGTTCGAGTTATAGGTATGCAACCCCGATACCATATGCTATAATTTATAAATACACTAGTACAGGTGCTACCAGTTCATAGACCAATATTTTAAAAATTATATAGTATTATAATCTTTATTTCTTGCAAAAAAAAAAGTATTTATTATTAGTACTATAGCGAATTTTTTTTTGTGGATAACTGTTGCTTTGTTACTTTCATACACAATACCAATTCTAATTTGGTCTAACAAACATTATACGCGACAAGCCTACTGTTATTTCAGTTTACACTAGGAATCTAATCTATCTTGCTCATTAGTCACCCAGTTATTGGACTTACGTTACGTAATCCGCATCAGATAACTGCTAATTCTGATAAAAAAGGATTATAGACCGCCTGTTATGAAAAGCTTTGTAAGGGACTTGTTGTCTGTCAAGCACACAACTTTGTTGTAAGTGATTATCCGTTCCTTTCAGTACTCGCGAAGGACACTAGCTTAGGTACACTTTCAGGTATTATTATTATTAAAAAAAAAAACAAACCATTATAAAAAAAAAAAAAATATTATTATATTTTAGTAACCACCGTTTACAAGTTTTCATTTTGATACGCCCAAGTGACCAACCATTTCGAGCAATAAGACTGTTTTATGAAATAGTTGGCCATATCATGAAGTGATCAATTCTATGATCTGGCTTTGTCATATGCATCGCGGCTTAAAATGCGGGCAGTGATAAAGTTCCACCCGTATTTTAAGCTTCGCAGCAGAACAGTAAAAACTTATGCAAAAAAATTGTTTTCATAATTATGTATATTTGTTGTGATCTTCTAATAAAAATAGAAATCGTGATTACTTATAGAAGCATATTCATTCTCACTATTTCGTAAGCCAGTGACAACAAATGTATTGGAATGACAAAAAAATCTATAAAAACATAACACACATATGGCAGCATCATGGACTGATTCAACCGTAATTCATTCTCGGAAACATCGCATAAAATTATATTGTGCGTTCAAAGACCGCGGCTTTCTCATGACGTTTTGTTGTGACATAAGATTTTGATAAAAAAAAATCACGATGTTTATAGTATTTTTTTGTTGTAATTGTTTTTTTAGTTATAGTTACAACTTATATTATATCAAGAATTGGTGGAGTGCTAACTCTCTCTCGTCCCTATCCGCCGCTACTCTGGCAAGCATCACTACCTCGCAGTACAAGGCAGTGGAATCTCATGCACTGTCACTCTGGACCCTATACATAACTATAGTCTCCAGCGAAAGGCTACCCACACCGGTAGCTGCCAACAGATCGGCACGCACCCACACAATGCACTCCACTAACGTGTAAAGTGCGGTATCCCCGCAGTAGTGGCACACAAGCGACTCATAGCTCTTTACGGGGCTCCAGTTTCTCGAGGAACCTGACGGCCTACAATGTCGCTAATTTGCGACGTCCACAGCGTGCAATGGACGTCAGGGTCATACGAGGATATTGCACGGTCTCAGTAGAAGCGGCGAGTCTCCTCGCTGGAACTCTGCCATGGGACCTGGAGGCGATGACCCTTGCCTCCCTATATCAATGGCGTAAGGATAAAGTAAGGTTGGATGGGACACTCATGTCTCGAGAAATTGAGGCACAGCGCTCTCAGCTGCACCAGATAGCCATGGCGGAATGGAAGGAACGACTAGGGCGACCGCGCCACTATTGTGGCGATAACACCCGTCATGGAGGACTGGCTGGATAGGTGGCACAACTTCCTTCCTTTTCGGCTGACTCAGGTGCTTTCGGAACATGGAAGTACCTGTATCGCATAGGCCGAGAGCGAACGCCTGCGTGCCACTATTGCGGAGGCTGCCACGGGGACACTGCACTCCATACCTTGGTGGAGTGCCCAGCGTTTGCTTATCAACGCCGTGTAACCTCGTGGCGGCTATCGGTGCCGGTAACCTCTCGCTAGAGACCATGGTACTGTGAGAGTGCGTGGAATTCCGATGTTTATCTAAGAAGCGGCTGAAAGGGAACCGAAGAGAAGGAGCACTCTCCCATCCCGCATGTGACGCACATGGCACCAAAGAGAGTTTAACGATTTCCGGCCTCCATGAGCGTTGGCCTATACAAAAGCAGGTTCAGCAGCACGAGCTGGTCCGAAGCGAAGCCTCCTGATGTCCTGCCAGGAGGCAAAGCCTGTCGGGATTTGAGTGGTAATCCGTCTAGGGCATACCTTGACTCCCGACTATAGGCTTTATGACGTAAGCCGTGTGGTTTTAGTCGGTTCAAGTCTGACATAACTGCGACATCGTTCAAATGTACCCGTGTGGGTTCCCACACGTTAAAAAAAAAGGATATAGTCAAATCAAAGTTTTATTTGGGCTTTCATGTTTACTCACAGTGTATAATTATATTTAGAGAATTCTCGAGAAGTTATCTACCCGAAGAGGGATCTTATTCAAGGGCAGTTGACTAGTTGTTTACCAATAAAATAATTGTGGGTTTGTAAACAATCTTAATTAGATGAAAAAGGCTTATTTAGATTGTTTAGAAGTTCAAAAGATTTGTTTATATAAATGAGAGCAGGCATACTATATATTATATTTGCAAGGTGACAAACTATAGTTGATTTTTTATGGGTTAAAGGGCTCGGATCGGCACCAGCCACTTTGATTTATAGGTATGCGACCCCGACTTGCTTGAGCTATTGCTTACAAGCTCCAATCCATCTCTATAACCAATATCCCTTTCCTTCTCTTGCTATCTTCGATTCCCTGTCAATGTTCTCCAAATTTCCCATTCTTATACAAAAAGTGCCCGGCAGACGGTGAAATACTTGCGCTTAATACGTAAATGGGATTAAATTACTATCGGCAAAATATGGGCATAAATAATACCTCTGTCTCCCCCTTCGGGGATACAGATGTGGGTATAAGTAGGTACATACATACATTAAATGTTTAATATATTAAATTACTTTTCTATAAAAAAATGCAAATGGATAAATAATTATGTTACTGAACCATAACATCGACTGAAATCAATTCCTCATTCCAATTAACTCATAAATGTACAAGCCCTCACGCAATCAGTCCGCGGGAAATGAATCTGAAATAGACAATCGACTTCATCACCCCCTTTGCCCTTAAGTAATACGACCTTCCCCTTTCCCTCTTAGGTAATAATGTCTAATTTACAAGTAGTACGAAAATAATTCATATTTTTTTCCTAAAACTGTCACCTTTATTTACGGGGTCCACTAAACAACCCTAAAATATGACTACATCTTTCTAAACCACCCTGATATAAGATAATATTGACGCTATATAAAATTTTGCTTGTCTTTAACCCTGTAAAAAATAAATTAATTTAGCTTACGCTTCAATATAGTTTTTAAAAATGTTGCATTATTACTTACAATCAAAAAGGAGACGTTCATATTCAATTGTATACAGGCATATTTTTTCGTGTAATTATTAAGCAAAAAACACATTATCAGCTAATCTAGGCCATCTATCTAACACCCAATTACCGTTCAATCGCCAAATCAGTGCAAGATTCGCGCGAACCCAGCTTGAATATTTATTAATGGTCTTCGCTGCGGATTCGTTCCCTTCGTGCAATGAATAAATTCTATCTACTGATACACAACATCTTATAGTTCTTTTGATATTATTTAGAAGCGGTTCTTATTCTTCCTAGGCTTATTATTCCTATGTCAATTGGATTTGGCTTCTATCTCAACCAGTTATTTCCTGAATATCAGTTTTTCCAGTTTTTAGTTGGACTAGTTGTCAGGATATTTGAGAGCACTGACTTCCCAATATCGATTGTCATGTCATAGGTGTTCTCAAAAACCGGGAGTGATGGCTTAAACTGCTCTCCGAGGCACGGGGATGTAATACCTCAAACTTCCAAACTCCGGGCTGTTACTGAGAATTTCCTAATAGAAACATCCAATAGCAATTTTTGGCCCGACTTGGGAATTAAACTCTAGGCCTCTTGCGCTAACCGCTGCTACAAAAAACGGTGTTCTAATAAATACAATTTATAAATAAAAGCGTTTGCAGCTGTTCGGTTAGAGGGTTTACACTCCCGTGCATCAGCCAGTTCTTATTACATAGAAGATAAGATTAGGAAGTTGAATATACTGCTAATTTTAACATTTCCTAAATTACCCGGAGGATGGCAATTGATTGGCCCCTTATTATGTAGTAGATAGACTAAATTACTGTTAAGTACACTTCTGTCTACCCTTTTAAGGACACAGACATGAGTATGTTCATTCATAGCGTATTAAATATATAATGCATAAATGCATACATACATAAACTTAATCCTGTATGCCCGAAGGTTTGCCTACCCAAAGGCGTAATTAACGGCCCCGTTTTGCGGTTTATAATTGAGTTCCCTTTACATAATAGGGGGCACACCTATTATCGTCATTTGGGCACTTTTGAGAATTAGATATAAAAATTTGGAGTATATTCGCAGGAAATGGAGGGCAAAAAAGGGAGGAAAAAGGCATTGCTTATACATATGGATTGAGGAGTATAAGTAATATTATATATGTAGTTACTACTATTACTACGCTACGCAGACGGCGTAGCAGCTTAAGTGGTCACCTCGCCAGTACGCTGCCGCGCCGAGTGTTTTGGGTTCAATCGCCTCACGGGACAATACTTTGTGTAATTCTCAAATTGTTGTTCTGAGTCTGGGTGTTCGTTGCTTGAATATCCCCCGCGACACAGGAATTAATCCTAGTGTGGGAGTTGTCTTTTCAGAAAAGAAAATAAAAGAAAATGTTACGTACATTTGGATTTTTTTTTTAATACTGTAAGTGGAGAGACGAACCGACGGGTCACCTAATAGTACGTGACATAAGCCGTCCATGGATACCGGACGGCTTATTAGGGTTTGCAGGACACTAACTTTTAGTAAATTTCCTAATCCGTACGTTTTTGATATCTGACTACACTGTAAAACGAACACAGACTGGTGAAACATTGTCCGATACTACTAATCGCTTTTTTAATAATATTTGATCTTGTGGTGACCTCCACATACAGAAGAAACATATCAACGCCATCTAACGAAGACAAGTCGCACTATGTAGCAATTACACTAATAACGTTGTGCGATTCCGAATCACGAAAATGAAGTTCTCGCTCCGATTAGTATATGTACGACTTTCCAACATGAACCGTTGGGCCGCGGCCCGCCAAGCATGATCACCTCTCCTGGTTGGAGGAGCCTTCCTTTGTGTTGAAGTGACCCGTTCCTCCACAATCCAATCCAAATTCAAAATGTTTTTTTATTTATTATAATCTGAAGCATACATATATCGTGTAAATTAATACAGAAAGTCATTATCAACAATAATAATAATATTTTTGTTTCAATATTTGTTATCCCATATTAAAAATAAAATAAAAATAGAATCCCAAAATCTTAAAAAGAAATACCTCTTTTAAAATAATAAATTTTCAACATCTAAGTACTTTTAATTATATGAACAACGCGCGACGTTTATAATCGTCTTGTGTTGCTTGTTATACATATATTATTATTTACTTCTTAATTTCCTATCTTTAATTAACTCTAAAATATACTGTTGTTAATTACTTGTTTTATAAGTACATCCATATTAAATACTAGTATTATTAATTAGTTGCTTGATTTTGGTGTATCATATGAAATAATGTACATTTGGTAAAACGTTTAATAAATTTACAGTGCCTGTTAATTATTTAATGGAATGCGAATACAGTCTAAACTATTTATAAAATTTATATTTTAATCTAAAACTAAGGAACAAAAGTTAGTCAGGCAATTTCATGCTTCATACGAGCGTTGATAAATTCCTTCTATTAACTACTGCCAAAGTTTGTTAAAGCATTTTTTTTTAAATAAATTGTTATATCGATGACACTGATAATATTATTAAAAGTACTTATTAAATTTTAAGATTTGGTACATACATATATTCACGCCTATATTCCTGAAGGACTGCAGAGACCTCTCTAACTCATATATAATTTAGACTCACTTACGTAATATGAGGCAATCTCATTTTTTTTTTAAGACAACTCCTGCTCTTGGAAGTCCTTCTGTGTCAGGGGGACCTTTAAAAACATACAAAAAACGGACACAAAGAACACCTAAACCTGGAACAACTAAAATCTACATATTTATAACTACAATCTACATATAATAGCAGGCAGGTCTATTGTCGTCATCCCGGCAGTTTTGGGAATTAGATGGAATTATTAGTCAGGGTTTCTAACCACTAGACCAATGCCCCAGTTATTTATTGCCGTCGTCCCGATACTATGATTGTATGTAACTGTCATATATATAACAGTTCATCCCCATAGTCGCCTTTTACGATACCGACGGAAAGAAATGGAGTGAAACCATTATAGTCTTTTGAAAATACACGGCGCACATTGAATCACCATAATAACAAAAAAAAATTGAAGCAGATGGAGTTTTTATTCATTATAAAATATGTAAATACACATACTTTTAGTCTATTATTCTGAATTTTAAATATACACATTTATGAAAAGGTGAAACATACATTGAGAAGCCAGTACAATAATAAATGCAAATTATGTACTGTCTCTGTACTTTAAAACACAAACGTAATGTTACAATGTTTATTACTTACATTGTTTGATCAGCATTTAAACCCAACACACAAGTGGCAATGAAAAGAAACTGCACCGAAACAAGAATAAAACGGACCACTAAAATCCTATAGCTGGTCATATCCTTATTGTAAGGGGGAGCGCACATGCGCGTCAAGTTATTACTGCACAGTGTGTGCTCGGACTTAGTTCCAGTACTTTATTGTGAACCGTTAAATTTTACAACCATGCATAAGCTCGATGGTTTGTGAACAAAGATTAAGTAGATAAAGTGATGGGAAAACAAAAATATAGTTTATGCCAACGTCCTTGTTGCCTCTGCGGGCAAAATTGTTAACTATACAGTTTGTTAACATTAATAATAAATAACTGACTGACTTTATAATATAGGTGGAAAAACCAACAGACGGGTCACCTGATTAGTGGTAAGTGGCAACCGCCGTCCATGGACACCTGCACCTGAAATGAGGCGTAATAAAATACAGGGGGGGGAAGAGGAGAGGGGAATGAATATTGGGATGAATTTAATATTAACTTATTAATAATTTAATGAGACCAACATTATGTTCAAAAACAAAACAAAGAATTATTAGGCTAAAAAAAATATTTACACAGTTGGAGGATATTGCGCAATATTGGTTAAAAAAATCTGAGTGAGTAACTTTTCATTTTAATAAGATAGCGCACAGAGTCTTAACTAACTAAAATTAAGCGATATTATTTTGTACATTTTAAACATATCGCCTACACTAAAAATTCTCCTCCTCTGTTCTGATATTGACCTAATATCCCTTGATCTTCACAGTTAGTAAAATTTTATTTCTACATAATGAAAATAAATCGGAGCTAATTCCAATTAATTTTCAAAAGATAATCTTCTTCGCATCTAAATCATCTATTTAGCTGACATGTATCTATTAATGTAATGTTATGTATGTATGTATTCACACTACTATGTAAAATGATTCAGAAACCAAAGTAGTTAGTCTCTTAGAGTTTCCATCATAGGTAGCTATTAAGTCAAGTTCCTTCTTTTTTACCTTTTGTCGCATCTGATCACCCTTCACATCACACACTGACCACTAGGGTGAGTTTTACGTTTCTGTCCAGCGTACATTTTTTTTTTTCAGGACCTTTATACTTCACCAAGTTGGTAACACTGGCAGTGTGCGTCACTACCAACTGTGGTGTATGAAGTTAAAATGAGCAGTACTTTTAAAGCTTCGCAATCATCGTTTCTTTTAAGCTAAGGATTGTAATGACTTTTTTTTCTTTTTTCTTCTTTTTTATTGTTTCGTGCAGTTGCAAATAAATTAAAATTGCAAATATTTATTGCAAAATTAAAGTTGCAAATAAGATAAAATAAAAGTTACGTTTCAATTTCCAGGTATATATCTCCGTTTTTGTAAATGGAAGTGTAATGTGTAATGATAAAGATTTAGAATTTTATGTTTTTATTTTTTTGCAATTATTCAAATATCCATAAAAACATTTTTTTTTAGTTGGATTAAAATCTAACTTCACACATTTCACCTCCATTTATTAGAAACGGTGGTGATAATATCTGGAAATTTAAACGTTTATAACTTTTACACCGGTTGTTGTATTTTTTTTTTTCACAAGTTTGTAGTTAAAAATAAGTGTTCCATTTCTGGGACACGCTGTATCAGAATTAAATGACTATATATCAATGTTGTCAAGACTGATTTTATTAATTCTTTTTCTTATTATAACAAGCAAATATATATATAACAAGCAAAAAAGAAGAAAAAAAAGGCTACAAGCTGCCAGCAAAATCTAGTATTTTATAAAGAAATACTTAGTTGTCTAAGATCAAAGTATGTAACATTTTTAAGCCTTGCCTGTTAATGTCCACGTCATTAAAAATAAAGCAGTCTAATTTTTGCTGAACCTTGAGATTCTTCAAGTTCGCAATACGTAAATCGTGTTTACAAGATGTTTAAATTAGATTTGTTTAGAGGCCACAAATCAATTCTAAGAGCATATTTTTGTGTGTACTCAATTTGTTACGTCGATTATATATAATTATGTTATGTTTCAGGATTATTTATAGTAACAAAAATCTATTTTTCATAATACATTTTGTAGAGTGAATAGTATAGTTATTTTTATTGTGTAATATCTATTTAAAAACTTCTTAAGCGTTGGGGAACAAACTACTTTTAAAAATCTTCGTAGACAATTTAATGTATAAAAATATGTGCACTAAGAGGAGATCAAACCTACAACGAAGTCGTCAATATTGAATATTATGTATTATTATTAAATAATATTAATAGTTTATTGTTTCTCTCTCACATAGCTACAAAATTAAATTAGACAGACAATGTTTGTCCTTTTTGGCAATCGAACACACGATCTCTGGCTCTGCTGTCAAAATCACTAACCACTAATTAAACAGGCCAGTCAAAAATGGAAGTTATAAGGGTCACTAATCGTCGTAGTCGATATATAAGGCATTGTTTGTTCCACAAAACTTCAAACGAAATTAGTGAATTATTGCCAGCTTTAATGCTAAAACCTTTACATTTTAAGCAATATTCCGTATCCACATTAAAGCCCGCTAAGTTTTAATTCAAGCACATATTCTAGTTGGCATGGGCACATCCCAGATCATATCGGTCGGGTCCGGCTAAGTAATTTACACAAAACATGGTAACCCCAGAATATGTCGAGATATAACCATAACATTACTATTTAAGCGAAATGCTGGACCGGTAAATGGTAATGTGGCCATGATTTTTGAATTCTATATCAGATTTATTACGTTAGAGGGAGCAAATTGTATTTAGCAATATGTGGATGTATAGTACACCTCTGCGTACTGCTTATTGGATACAGGTGTGAGCCTATGTACGTATGTATGTACATGTAACATTATTCGCAAGGAGATTTTTCGCAGAGAGAGAGACAGGAGAAGTCGTCTAAGGACGGATTTTGTTATAAATTGAAATTCAATTTCTATATTTCATGAAATTGCTTAACAGAATGATAGAGATTTATTTTGTTGAGCAATTTCATAAAATAAAGGTATTCAATTTGAATTTGTAACTAAAATTAGTTATCCTAAAATGATAGAAGAGTAGGACTTCCACACACCAGCCAGTTCGAGTTACAGGTATGGGACCCTCACTTGCTTATATTGCTTATACTCCTCAATCCATCTGTAAGCATTATCCCTTTCCTTCCCTATCTATCCTCTCTTTCCTCTCAATGTACTCAAAAAAAAATTTCCCACCCTATTCCCTAAGGTTCCCGGATTATGGCAATATTCTTGCCCTCTATTACTTAAATAATTTAGTCCCAAATTATTATTTTGCAAAATGGGGGCATCAATTACACTCTGCCTACCACTTCCTTGACAAACGCGTGAGTGTATGTATGTATTGATATTTTAAACAAGTAAGTTAAATGATGATAAAAATAAATAAATTGGTATTACGTTCTATGATGTTATCGTATTATTTAATTTTCGTATGTGGCTTAGATATTTTTTTTATAAAATCCTTTTTGATAAATATATGAACTTTATCAATGATCATAGCGTTCTTGTAAATATTTTGATAAGAACTTGTACACATATGCTCACAAATATACTTTGATGATAGTCAGGTGTTTTAGATTTATACACTCAGTGTTACCACACAATATGTTGATTTGTCATACATTAAAAGAATAAGATAAGTACCTGCCTGTGTCACTGTCCATTGCCAAACCGTTGAGCCTTACGAGGTGAAATCGGGCAAACAAGCTACTGTTAAAAAACCTTATGTACTCACTTTACTAAAATGAATAACAACACTGTTTTGTATTGTAAGAGACAGTGGGTAGAGGGTCTAAGCGCGCTCGTAAGTTGGTATGAGAGTCTTTGGTCTTCTGTACTAAATACCCGAATGTTCTGTTTCTGTATGATTAACTATCAAATACAGCTCATACAAGTATAAAATACTTATTTCAGAAGCATCAAAAAGGTTATAGGTTTCCTACGAAAATCAGTAGGTGTATAAATATACTAGCATTTCAAAGCAGATTCCGCATTTATGTTCATTGCTTCTTAATGATCGCAGCTTAATAATAAAGAATGAAAAACAAACAATCTATATTTAATTAGAAAATATGAAATCCCAGGATTGCCTAACGTGTGGTGCTCACAATAATGACGGTCATGCCTTACTCGTCTGCCATTAAAGACATCTGACGATGGTTAAATAATAATTAGGTCGCGCACGTGTGACTAACCACGGCTATATGAGGACTATGAAATGTAATAGTAACGGTATAGTTGACTGATAGCGACGTGACCTTGTAGATGTACAAATTTTCGTATCGTACCAGACCCTCCGTACTTGCTGGAGTCCTTCCTATTCAGGCGTGTTCGTTATACAGATTCTATCAAGGGATAAAAGTGTACATAAGAATGACTTTCGAGAAAATATTGTATATAATATCTGTATTTGTAACAGGTAAAGTCAAAAGAGTTTTTAGTCAGTGCTCCTGTTTTATTGGTCTTTCCAGTTCAGTTAAACACATACAGGTAAACGACCTTGGCTTCTAAAAGCTACTGCAGTGTCAGTTTCGTTTCTCCGAAGCTTTCGGTAACTCTGCCTCAGGATCGTGTCCCTACCAATTTTCCTTCTACGAAACTCTTTCTTTCTTCTTTCTCGTCTTCTAACAATTAAATTCATAGGCAAGACCAGAATAGAAGAAATTTAGCACAAACTCTATTGTTGTAACATTATTGTTTCTTGTACAGGCTTTGATAAGTTTACTGTTAATGGTTTGGAATTTTATATATTCAATGGGTAGTTCTATTGTATATTTAATACTTTATTTTTTCCTTAAAAGAGTACAATATGTTTCAGAAATGTGTGGTCTCATTGTAAGAGCGTTATATGTCTAATATAAATAGTAATAAATGCAATATGTAATTTTTTGAATAAAAGAAAATATATTTATTTCTGTATAGAGTATAACTAACTACCTTTAATACGTCTGAATTGTACTTACTTACTTCGCTCTGTAGGTGTAACTAATAATATAAGAATAATAATAAAATAAGGAAATATCCCATAAGTATAAAAAAAAATACTATAAATATGCTATAAGATGGAAAACATACAACTTGTACACTATAACCAACTTCACTTTATGAGAAGTTTTATGTCACAACTGTTAAATATAGAACAAATGTCTCGACCAAATAAAATACAGTTTCTTGATTTTCCACATATTTTTGAAATGAAAATAAAATAAGTATCTATCTTCTTTTACACAATTGACGTCACGACTTATTTTCTAAAGTGAGTGTTGCACCAGAGCGTCATGTGGCGCTTACGTGATGTCTAAAAGCAACGAAACCGCTTGTGTCTTTTGATCTATAAAATTAAAGTGATAGTTTTTAAACAGTGTAAATGGTAATATTTCTGCGATATGTTTATAATAATATAAATAAGTAAATATGTGATATATTATCATGTTTTAGTTATGAATTTTTAATTGCTATTGACGTGTATAATTTACCAAAAAATTTAGGTTTTTTAATATAGTCTTAAAGTGACCAATAGGAGTGCGTCATTATGAGTGCTATAATTACTCGATATAGGAAATTTGTTTTAAACAGCTTGACAAGGAAACCTATTCATTTCTATAGTAAATAGACCTTTTTTTTTTCATATAAGCCTACCATAGTGACTCCACTTTGCCTGATGGAAAGCAATAGGTGGAGTCAAAGAGTGGTGGTCACCATCCTCATTGCATGTCTAGTGAATGCAGTAAGTAAATAAAAACCTTCCAACGTTGTAAAAATGGGTGGTGCAAAATAAATGGTGTTCACTTTCCAACACTTTATATTATGTTACATTCCTATAAAATATTAATGACCTTTATTTTCACTCTTGTTCTCTGACAGAACTTAACTCGTTTAGTAAAACAGTGGGAAAGTTTCTTTATATTATATTATATGCTAGTTGTTTGGTCACAACCGCTTATGGCTTCCACCACAGCATAGAGACGTCATACAAAAATAGAATTGTTCCCCTCGAGTCAGTGAGAACTAAATGCTTTTACAGGAGATGCATTTTTGTTAGCCACAGACTGTACCGCTTTATGTTGAATGTTAGTCTTTATAAAGTTATAATTAAATGAATCAAACTAATTTTTTATGTTATTTTAATTTAAAAATTAATTATTATTTAGAAAATTAATATTTTACGTTTCTTTTCATATAGAAATACAGTTCTTCAACTCCCCGTTAGTCAGTATTTTTTTTTTTTCTTCAGTTGAATGATGTATTCAGAACGGTCTTATATTCTCTAGTAGAGTAGGCTGTTGGTCTGCTGACTGGTAAAGATGATATTTTCCTGGAGAGACTGAATGCGAAATTTGGGGGACCGGAAGCAATATATATATGTATATATATATGTATATATATATATATATATTGCTTATATATGTGTATATATATATATATATATATATATATATATATATATATACAGTCGTGGTCAACTAATTAAGGACATTCAAGATAGTGGACAGCAATAACCGGCTATGTACATATAAATATAAAACCCTGTTGATTTCTCAGTAACTATTATTTGCATAATTTGATCCGATTATTATACTATAAATGGCTGTAAATAAAAGATTAAATAAATATAAAAAAGTGTTTAATATCAAAGGTTAACCATGTATTCAATTTAAGGTACAATTCTGTAGCTGGACATTTAATTAAGAACAGTAAAGTAAAATGAAAAATAGAGTTAAACAGAACTAATAATCTGCAGTATTTTAATTTCTTTAACAACTTCATTTTATTACGGGTAAAATCAGTACCCAGTAGCAAAACCTTTGTTAGTAATTACCGCTTGACACCGATGTGGCATAGACATTATCAGTTTCTGACATATTTCAACAGGAATGTTTGCCCATGCCTCACAAAAAGCTTCATTAAGTTCATCTAAAGTTGTGGTACGATAAATGGCAACTTTTTTCTTAATTTCGTGCCAAAGGTGCTCGATTGGGTTGAGGTCGGGGCTATTTGCTGGCCAATCTAGCACTAATACCGACTGTCTGTTAAGAAACGACTTGACTGAACGGGCTGTATGTTTTGGGTCGTTATCATGCTGAAAAGTCCATATAATAGGAAGATGTTCCTCAGCATAGGGAAGCATAGTTTCTTCTAATATTGCCTTGTATTGATGTTGGTCTAAGTTACCCTGAACTTTCCTCACAGGTCCCACTCCACGTCCAGAAAATGATCCCCACATTTTAATGTTTCCTCCGCCATGTTTCACCTGCTTTTTTGTGAATCTTGGATTCATTTCCGCTTTTACAGGACGCCGTACGTATTGCCTTCCATCTGAAGAAATCAAATTAACCTTGGTCTCGTCAGAGAATAATACATGTTGCCATTGGTCGTAGGTCCAATGTCCATATTTACGTGCAAACGCTAAACGTGCATTTCTATGCTCTTTCTTTAACAACGGTACTTTGCGAGCCACTCTTACGAACAACCCTGCTTCTACCAGACGTCGTCGAACTGTCCTCGCTGATACACTGACTCTTTCGTCTGCCCCAAACACTTCATGTTTAATTAAAATAGAGCCTAGAAACGGATCTTTCTTAGCTAACCTGGTTATCATTCTATCTTCTTGCGGAGTTGTTTTTCTCGATCTTTTTTTTTCTGGGCACATTTAAAGTTGTGTTATTGCGCCTGAAATGTTGCACTGCATTGCATACCATAGTTTTTGAACAATTTAAATATCCTGCTATCCTTCGGTATGACCAACCACGCTCGACAAACTTCATGATAATTTTTCGTAGTGTTGCATCGCAACTTTTATTTTTGCCCATTGTTCTTCAAAATAACTCTCAAAACTTGAAATTACAAATCTAGATTGCCGCCATAACTACCACAAAGAATAGGAGAAGAAAGAAAATAATAATTGAGATTCAGATTTTGAAACTAGAACGCAATATCTCAGTGTCCCTAATTAAATGGCCAGCCAGCATTCTTTGAACAAATAGCACTGTGATCATCTATCAGCTATACTGTAAAGAGGTTTAATGTTTAAGAAGTTGTTATTGTTTGTATAATTAGGCACATAAATGACTAATTATACTTACATGTAAAAGATGTGGAATATTGTTTAGACTCGTTGGAAAATAAAAAATAAATTCACAATTTGGATTAACTAGAGAGTGTCCCTAATTAGTTGACCACGACTGTATATTATTAAATCTCTATTTCTAAGGCATATTATCTTATCAAAACATTCACTTAAAGTAGCGATTTATGTTCCTAAGATGTATAATCCAAAAAGACGTATCTAAAAATCTAAAAATTCTAAATTTTACCTTACCGAATAAAGTAAAATTTAGAATTTTTCTTCCCTAGTATTTATTACACATTAACCCATATCTTTTTAATTTGGAGCTAGACTTCGGATAGACAGTCAGCTGAAAGCTTACATAACTAGTATTACATTACAAGCCGGTCTAACACAACTCTGTCAGCTGACGCTCTTTTCTATCACTAGTTATTTCTAGACTATCGACTATACAAATTTTTAGATCATAAATTACCATCCCAAATCTCCCGTATTATAATAATATCAGTCATACAAAGCCTCATTTCTATTTTATATAAGTGAGTTACTTAGACTTGGGACATCGACAATTACTTAACAGTTTCACCTGGTACTACCACAACCGAAACGCTTAGTATCGTTGAATACAATTTATGAAGAGAGTACTGTGCCTAAAAAAAACTACTTATTGCGGGCTTCAGGTACAGTTATTAGTGATATAGATAGTGTTTTAGTAGTTCAGTAGCTTACGAAGGTAAGATAGTTAATGGCTAATGAGTAACATGCCATAGATATTATCATGTAGTGTGACTTAGAACCAAAACCATCATATTTTATATGTAAAGAATCGCAAGGGGCTAAGAAGAGTACTAGCAACATCTGAGCTTCTTAACTCGAAACTAATTCATTTCTAAATATGATGTTGTAAACATACAATATTATCGTGTTATGTGTTGGGTAAAACGTTTTACTGCGTGGCACTAGATTCATAGAGCTGATATTTTTTTCTTATTTTTTTTTTTTTTTTTCAAACAGACTATAAATGCTTTTGTGACTGTTCTTAAATAATAGTTTTCCGTGTTACTACTTTTAGCAATATTTATCTTTAGTGACAATCTCATTACACCGAATACTACGAGTATTACCTCTTGTGAGTAAAACATCAAAAGACCTTTGAAACGAAGATGATTCCGTAAGACCTACTCACTTTTTGATCATAGTTATGCTCAAAGTCGTTAGAAGGAAATCAATTATTTAATGACAAAATTTTAAAATATCATACTGAAACACATAATCATAAAATAAAAGTATTATTCATAAAATAAATTGCATTGCATCAGTAAAAATGTTTAGCCCCAAAATTAATAATACACACGTGAACTCTTGAAGCGCTTAAATTCTTTCAATATTTACTGTCTTTGGTAAAAACATAAAAGTTTTGATGCTCAAGTATCAGCATCCCAGAGCCAGTAAAATTTTACAACTTAAAACTATTGTGTACAGCAAAATTTTGACACAGTATTGTATTAAGTGTAGCTTATATCGTTTTGTCTAGGAACAACTCTAGGAACAAGACTCACCTACCGCTCATTGTATACTAGAAATTTATTATGAGGCTTATCTGATATTAGTTGTTTCATTGTTATCGTGCAGAAGCATTGGGTGTTTTTATTTCAGCCGATAATACCCCCTTAAGACCTCTGGATGTTTTTGACAGTACTAAAGTGGCAAACAAAGCGCTTACCGATGACCATATAAACTCTCAACAGGAGTGGTTTTACTTTTGCATTGCGTAAGCAGTCCGTAAAGTAAGCTCTACGACGCTGTACGCTCACGCCTGTATATCTGAAGAGGTACGCAGAGGAATTTTGTCTCAAAAGCATAGTAGAGGCAACCCTATATCCGTCAACAGTTTAAGGATGGGAAAATCGGGAGTATTTTGAAAGGGAAAACAAAAGGGAAGGAAATTGTAAGAAAAGAATATTTCTTACACTGTTGCGACCGGGAAAAGTAAGGAATGGCTCAAACAGATCAAGGTCGCATAGCTATAACTCGAACTAGCTGTAGCGGCAAGGTGCCTTCTAACCTCTAACAAATGCTATGCTAAACAAATATACAAGCCCAAGTTTGAAATAAATTTGAATTTGGAATGCCTAATCAAACGCTAGTTATTTGAGATCTAAACGCTAGTTATTTGAGGTCTACTTTAGTGCAGCCTTAGTCAAATAACCTGATACAGAAAGAAGGAACGTTGCTTTTATTAATTTTATTGATATCGTTATCAGGTGTCTTCTTTCTAATGAAACAAACCTTAAGTCTTTATCCTTTTAAGATGCCTTAAAAGAAAACATTTTTTCATTTAAGCGGATATTTGTTACAATTACCTATTTACAGGTTTAGGTTTTCTGGTAACAGCTTAAAACTTGGATTGAACAAACTAACATCGGGATTGGTTTGTCAATGTGAATGAGAAGATACTTATAATTTATCGTTTAAGAATACGTCTGTCATTAATATCCAATCCGAGATTTAATTTATAAATATTTTATGAGTTCAGCTGAGATATGTCTGTGTGTAAAATAAGTAGGCCGATGCTACACTTGAGTATTTTCCACCTCCGTACGCTAAGAGCTGCTCAATTTATGATAATGCTCTCTCGTGAATAATACAAGCGCGCCGAGTGGTGCCCTATTTATGTCGATTATCATGTCATCGACGGGTTTTTTATGGTTTTGTTGTTCTATAAAGATTAGTAAGGGTTTTTATAGTTTGAATATGAATCTTAATTTATATTTAAGATTATAATACGCTATTGGTGAGTACTGAAAAAAAAAACTAGGATTTAAAAAAATGTTAAACTATATCATAATGAATTCAATTTTACAAGCTCTCTAAGCCCGAAAGCAGACAGAATTATTTTAATAGACTTTGTCACAGACTGTGTTTTTATCGGTGTGACTTTTACGTACTGCCGCACGGCCAACCCCAGTTATGAGCTTGACGGCTGCGTTAGGGTTTTCTACATACAAAAAATGGAGCGGGTCATGTTGTGTATTATCTAGGATATGCAAGTACGAGCTGGTAAGTAGTACAGTATACTGTACTACTTACCAACTCGTAGTATTACTACTCGTACAGTATAGTAGTATATGTGTAAGTACATGTTACGTAACATCCAAATAGGGATACAAGCTGCCTATATAGATATCCTGAGAACGGATGACCAACTAAAAGAAAAAACATGTTTTAATACAAACTGGAAACGAACAGAAATACTTGGTGCTCCGATATGGAGAGCACTTAAATTACTCATGGATGACACTTATATTCAATAAAAGATTCGTAAAGCTGTTGCAATATCCTGCAGATAGTATATCGTGTTTGAGAGAAGTACCATAATATTATAATCACAACCTGAATGTCCATCTGGTCTAGAAGTACAAGTCATCATCTGCACAGAATCTATATAACTATAAATAATAAACAGCTTAAAGCCTTTTTCAATTCTGTTAGTCAAAAATTTTTCGTTGTTTAATAGTTCTTGTAGAGTGTATGTGTACGTTATCAATAACAAATGTTTATTTATTTATATATTGAACTAAGCGATACCTATTTTTATTTTATGATATAATGGGACAGACGAAAAGTGTGTCCAAACTATTATTTCTTTAATTTTATAGACAAAATGGAGAAGAAGAAGAAGATAAAAATATATTAAAAAACTTTAAATTTAATAATATGGAATCTGCATCGTTACTGCATAAAATAATATAATAATGACACGCTTAACGTTTCTTGTATTCATTAATAGTACCTCCTACTAAACCATAATCAAACAATCCTTACAACAAAATCAAATACCGTGTCTCACGATCCTGTTTGTTGCAATTGTACCCTAAATACCTGAGTGTACGACAAACATATTAATCAAGTACATCACAAATCAAACGAGAAAGACACTGAATATACTAAATATATAAACCATCATGCCTCTACAAAAGGTGAACACCAGAATAAGGAAATGATTTGACTATGCTCATAGTTTGCTGCTAATAATAAGTACAGACTTCAGACGTCTCAAACACAGTCACCTAATCCCGAACTATGTAGTTTTTTGATACTATGCTAACCAGACTGTTGATAAACATTATTATATTTTTATAAAGACATACTAATAAATCACTATGAAATAACTTTAACTCAATAAATAGTTACTCCCGTAGCCTGCTTTTAAACGACGTTTACATTTACTTTTGGTATTTACAAAATATGCGTGTACATGTATCAATATATATATCTATATGCAATAAATACATAAAACGCGATGAATAATAAATATTTTTTTATATAATAGTCCAAAAAGAGCAGATTGCCTAGTATACTGTCACTTTAGCAATTGCTATTTTGCTGTGGTTAAAATTTTATAGAAAAGAAAGAACTTTAACTCAATCTATGACTAGTTACATCCTCAGAAACGTAGCAGTGAAAGAAACGCAGATACTGCTTAAGAAGCCAAGTAAAATCCTTTGATCATATTTTTACACTAAAAGTGCTTGTACACTAAAATTTTGTAGTAGAATTTTGTAGTTATTTTACAATACCGTGTAATGTACAATAACTCTTGAGTCTGCGTTACGAGTTTACGTTATTTTGGTTATTTAAAAACTGTATTAGGCAAAAGAACTTCTGCAAACTGTTTGCCCATACGGAGAGAGACCTAACGTTGCAAAAGCTCTAGTTCCCTCTATAAATTACTCGTTCCTTTGGTAAAACAATTTTAAACCCTACATACTTCAAACGATATTCGCTCTTGAATATATTTAACTAGAATTGAGTGCACCTGCAATTATAATGTTGTTTGCAGTAAATAAAGATGAATGGCACAGCCCAACTGTCTCACGGTAGGTGGTCTTTGACAGACAGATACTCCTTTATGTATATTGTGTGTGCCATTTTTAATTTTAGACACAAGAATGTGTGAGAAGCTTGTTAGCGCAGTGAAATTGTAATTAATGAACCTTGTATTTCTTACTTCTTCAACTTCTTCTTTGCATATTTTGTTTGGCACTGCTCTTAAAGGTCGTAGCGTGATATTGTAAAGCCTATATTATTCCTTATTAACGAGGTATTTTATAAAAGACAAAACAATGTTTCGAATCTGATTAGTGGTTTGTAATTGAGCTGCTTAAACAACAGTACGTGTGTTTGTCGAACAATTCAATCCTCAATCAATATGAATGACATTTTGGGTGTATATTTCAATTGGTTCCTGGGTGGTTTCAAAAATCATTTCATCCTCAAAGGCAGGCAGGACACTTACGACTCTTGAGTTGCAGGTGTCCATGGACGGCGGTTCTCACTTACCATCAGATGACCTGTCTTTCAACTGTCTCCGTTTATAAAAATATATACAACAAAACATGCGCAAGTCGCTTGCCTCATGGACGGTTATACAACAAATTGAGTGGATTTATTTATTATATTACTGTGATATAGCTCTATTATAGTGATGGATTGTTAAACACTAACAAGCATAAAAGTATATATAACAAATTAATGTAGAATCCTAAGTCGCCGTGGTCGTGTACGAAGAGGCAATGTCAGACGTCGCACACAAAACTCACAAATGATTCACACGGCGATTAAATAGAACCTCAGAAGAATGATTAGCGGAAAATGCAAGCGTAAAAGAGCAGACAGCAATCACAGGAGTAATCATTGTGAATTTTTTGGCTTGAATACGACACATTATGTAGAACGCAAAAAAAAAACCTACGAAATAGCTAACTTAAAATTAAAAGTATTTAAAGAAATGCTTCTCGCTTATACCTCCACCATGTGAGATTTAGAAGAGAATGAAGGATTAAACAATTTAGACATAGATACCATAGTAAACAGTGATCAAATTTAATGGAGCGCTGCTATATCAGTTTATATTAGTATACAATTTAGAAATACTGATCGCAAAATGTTTGTCTTATGTGAGAACAACGGACTTAATAACGCAAGGCTGTTCTCATTAGATGTACTAATGAGTTAGTTAAAATTTCAAAGACACTTTGGAGTGAGCAAGATGAAAGAAAGAAAATATAAGACATGATTATTTGTGAAAGTATTTTGGAGAGACCTACATATGTATGTTCAGCATAAGATGTTTTATTGCTATTTCAAACTATAAGTTTATTGATCAAACCATGCCTTATATTAAACGTTATTTAGTAAATTACGTGTTATTTTTGTGTTCTATGCAATTAGAGATATTTAAAACGCGTGGTTCTCTGTTCAGTAGAGTAGGGCTACCTGATCTCTATCTGTTGGTGTTGTGAAAAGTGACTGAGGAATTGGACTGTCATCTATTAGACTATATATATAGTGACGGCAATAAGCTTGTTTTGCTATTACGTACGTAAACATGAAAACTTTCTCAACGTTCTTCATAAATAAAATTATGAAGTTAATTATTACATTCTAAATATATTTATTTATTTTCGACTTATAGCACATTTTGTACATAGGCGGACTTAATGCCTCAGGCATTCTCTCCCAGTCAACCTTGGGGTGTGGCAAAAATAAATGGTAGTAGGTGCAAATAGATGAGAGAGGTACCAGTTTAATTATTATAAAATATGATCTAAGTATATACATATATTACTTTCAAACATCATATACTAATATATACCTATATACATATATATAAATAAATACAAACTTATATACATATACCTACATACAACGCATATAATAAACACTATAAAAGTCTGGTAAATATGTACTAACGGTGTGAAATTTCTGCCAACTGATTATACAGGAGGTCACGTACCCTCCTCTTAAAAGTGAAGCGGTTAGTAGACATCCTGATTTCGAGTGGTAGTGCATTCCAGAGTAGGACTGATTGGACATAGAAGGAAGAGTTAACTAAGTCAGAGTCATGAGGGGGACATAAGAGAAGATTGTTGTAAGTGGAACGAAGATTTCTATCGTGATTTGACGATAGAAACCGAATGTGGGAGCCAAATAAGATGGTGGAGACGGAGAGTTAAGAAAAGAGGAGAGGGAAGTTAATGCTCGTAGATTTCGGCGTTGGCGAATAGGGAGGCATTTTAACTCGGAGCGTAAAACGGATACGTGGTCATACTTGCAAAGATTGAAAATATATCGAATGCAGTTATTAAGAAGACGGTCTAGTTTGTTGTCTGTATTCAGTCTGCATTCAGGTCGAAATAGCACACATAACCATAGTCGATTATAGGAATAATAAAGGATGGCATTAGGATAGTTTTAGTCTTAGTGGGAAAGAAATTTTTGAAACGGTATAAATTTCGCAGACTTCTAGTAACTTTCTGACTTACATGAGTTACTTGGGCTCGCTAATCAAGCGTTGTGTCAATATGCAACCCCAGATCTTTAACTACCGAGTTCAAGGGTATGACTGAGCCATTGAGAACAATAGGCAAGATGGAGGTGGTATCAATCCTACACATAATGCGTTTGCTGCCTATAACTATCGCCTGGCATTTGGTAGGGTTTACGGATAAACCGAACCTCTTTGACCAACATTTTATGAATTCTAAGTCATTGTTGATTTTATCAATGGCTTGCGGTATCTCATCGACGCTGGCATGTGTGTAAAGCTGCAAGTCGTCAGCGTACAGGTGATACGCACACTAAAGGTCTAGAGTAATGAGATTAATATAAATTGAAAACAATAGTGGAGATAGAATACCGCCTGAGGGACGCCAGTGTAAAGATCACACCAATCTAATGACCTGTCATCAACGCGTATGCACTGTTGTCGTCCCTGAAGATAAGTGGAGAACCATTCCAGAGCTTCTGAGGAGATCATCAAGTGTTTTAGGATGGACAGCAGGACTTCATGACTGACGGTATTGAAGGCATTTGAAAAGTCAATCAAGACTAAAACAGTGACCTTGGTGTCTTCCATGCCCTCCCTAATATTGCCAGTCACTTTAAGGAGTGCAGTGACCGGGTCTGAAGCCCGACTTAGGAGGTTGTATTTGAAGACAAACTGTGAGAGCTGTTTATGTACACAGGCTTCCAGGACTTTGGATAAAAAGGGAAGAATAGAAACATATCTGTAATGCTCTGGAAGCGATGGGTTATTTTTTTTAGGTAACAGGATAATGTAAGCTTTACGCCAGACAGAAGGGAAGGTTCTAGAGTCGAGAGAAAATTTAATTATGTAAGCTATGACTTCAATGACATGATCCAGTATAGTGACTATCATCCTTCGGCTAATGTCATCACAGCCCATGGCATTGGAACGGATGGATAGGATATTCTTTTTGATGTCCTCAGAAGCAACTGGAGAAAAATTGAAGTAGTCAATATTGGGTCTGGTAAGACCAGCAATATGGTCCAGGGTCCGTCATTTGATTTGACGATCAAGTTGAGTTGTAGATGAGAAATGATGATTGATATCATTCAAACCAACTGTCGTCCGAAACTCAGTGCGCTGTGTTCTGCCAATACCCAACGTATTAAGAAATGTCCAGATACTAGAAGGAGATGAAGCCTCTATATTTTGTAGAATGTGTCGGCGTTTTGCGTTGCGTATCACCTGGTTAAACCGATTCCTGGCAGTCTTATAGATATTTCATTTGTCCTCCCAGCGATTCTTTTTGAATTTTATGAAAGTCCGGCCCCTGCGTCTCATCGCCATTCGTACTTCCATCGTCATCCACGGAGCTGGCGGACGCTTCAATTTTACCCTCTTAATAGGAGCATGGGTGTCATAAAGGTTAATTATAATTTAGTTTATTAAAAATGCTGATTTTGTCATCCAGATTGGTAGCCTCTACGACGTTCTTCCAGTCTAGCTTAGAAGCATCCGTGCATAGCTTTGTAATATCCATACGTCTATAGCTCCGCATAGTTAAAAATTTAGGAGAGGGTTTGGGAATTTTTAGGACGTAAGAGAAGACAATCAGGTCATGATGGGAAAAACCAGGAGCAGGAAGCTGGCCATGGGTAGATACAAGATTGGGAGCAGAGGTAAGCATAAGGTCATATCTTGAAATATATTAATTTTCCAAAATTAAGATCTTCAAATAGGGAACTTGAATATATTATCAACTTACAGGAATAATACATGAACACTAATTACGAGGTACAATTTACGCAACCCTAAATCATTTTATTCTCTAGAGACATTTCCTCATAAAAAGTCGTAAATATATCGCCGGGTGTCCTTAACAAATGACTGTGGGCCCTTCGCAGCTACTTGTCAGTTTCAAACGTAGCCGAGATGAATTGTTACGAAGGGGGTGATAGTACTATACGTCAACTACAGTTAAGAGCTCATCATCTGTTTTTTAACTAGAGTTTAATGCAGGTAATAGTGGTTAAGCTTGGTTTTAAAAGATAAACCTGAACTGACTACAGAAGTGACATCACCTAAAAGTTTTTTATGTTTTACTGAAGACGATTTCGCAACGTTTGAGTAGCAATGGTATAATATAAAAATCTCTACACTGTGGTAGAGCCATGCTTAGGCATGAATGTTCCGGCTCGACCGGTGCGTTACATCGGCCTCAGAAAAAACCGATGGTTGAGTAACGCTTACACAAAATTAGTTAGGTTTTCGGTGCCCCAACTCCTATTCTACTTTTTCTCATCTCCTCCGACCACCGCTACCCTCCACATCCCTCATCCAACTCAAAGGCTTGCAGCGCACTTACGATTCTTGAGTTGCAGGTGTCGATAGACGGCAGTTGTCATATACTATCAGGTGACCCGTCTGTTTGTCTGTCCAACTATATTATATAAAAAAAACTTACTACCCATCCTGCGGAGTTTAACCTGCGTTTCTGCTCAATTTTTCACAACTAAGGGTCACAGCGTGATATTCTATAGCCCATATTATACCTTAATAAATATACTATCCAAAATAAAAATAAAAAAAAACACGTCCGAATCTTGATCGCCTTACTAGTGTACTCAATAATTTCGATATGAGTACCTACTATAAAAATGTCAATACAATATTAAAGCACACGCAAAAGTTTGGAGTTCAAAATATATTTCAATTTGCATATATTTAGTAGAAAAATGTACTCGTATTTTAAGTAGTTTACGGAATAATACATTAATGTTAGTAAATTTAAAATGCATAATATTCAGTATTATATCAGTAGTAAAGCGTATAATTTGGTTATAGAAGCAGAGATAAGATATTTGATACTCAACCGAACTCAGTAGAGCAATATTTGGAAGAATAAATGTATCCTTACTTTCTCTACTTAATCCGATCCTGTGATAGGGTGATTGTTTTATCGTCACAATATAAATAAATTCTTATGTATACAGAAAAAGATTAAGAGTACCTCTCGTCTAGGAAAATGTTCTGTTTTCGAATAATAGCAAATAAAGCAAGGCCGCTAAGTTATTATTAATTTCATTTAATTAAATTACTAAAACTGATACATATATTTTAATATTAATAATAATATATATATATATATATATATATATATATATATATATATATATATATATATTTAAATAAATATTTTATAATGTATTTATAACTCTGCTACCTGCCGAGTTGTTATTTGTTTATGCAAAAACTAGCTGTAGCCATATACTTTGTTCGTGTGGCAATTTTGAATTGCATATTTTCCATAAATTTCATTCAAACCCTTTCAGCTCAATATCCTTCCAAATTTTCGCATTTGTAATCTAAGTAAGATACTCATAAAATAATAACAAGGCCCAGAGGTCTTAGTCTAGCCATAAATATTGTTATAAGAAAAAAACATTTTTTCTTTTGAATAAAATATTTATTACTGTAATGTACATTACTTTATACATTAATATGTTAGCATTAAAAAATATATGACGCTCATTCAGAATGATCTCCATTGACTTTGATGCAGTTGTCTAATCGTTGAGGTCAGTTATCAAGAGAAAAACCCACTTTCTTAATGGGCAAATTCTTTACTACCAATCTTATGGATCGTTTTGGGAAATCCAAATTATCATGTCGTTTCTAGTATGCCATACTCTCTAAAACTAACCATGAATCAATATCCAGCGGATTAGGATCGGGACTAGATGACGGCCAGTCTTCAGCTCTGATGACATCAAAAACGTTCGTTTCCGGTGCTGAGTCTTGCTAAAATTACCATTCCTGATTATGGAACATTAAATTGATACACTTGTGCTCAGTCACTCCTTGATAGCTAACATTCGACCAAACCATCACTGAAGTCGAGGAAGCTTCCACAGAGCTTTGAGCTTAAATTCATTCGTTCTGTTTGTTAAAATATTGCTGAGTAGTAAAAACACTCTAGTCACTAATTTTTTTTTTAATTGTTGTTTTGATTTTACCATTTCTATTCATTTTTAATTTATCATTTAAATAATTACCAGTGCATCTCTTATAGGCTGCAAATCCTAAGTCATCTTTCAAAATACGCGATATGGTTATATACGCGTATTCGTGGGATATATTTATTTCCTGAGATAAAATTGTTGCTTTCTTTCTTTCCTTCACTTCTTTGATAGCCTTTTTAGCCTTGACGACCAGATAAAAATATCGACCGACGACCAGATAAATTTTGGAGTAAAATCCAAGATAATGTATAAATGTTAAGTTTAAACAAGTTGGACTTCTCACAGTTAAACAAAAGCTGTATCGGAAGGACTATTTAATAGTGGTGTATTTTATATAGGACACGAGCGCTTGGCGTTTAATTGTTTTGGAGTCGTAGGCTATTTCTAATACTCAATGGAAATGTAAATATGTGTTTACTTTCTTAGTTCTATCTTTCCTTATTCTTATTTTGTTTTGTTATAAAACAGGGCGATTTAGATTAATTGTTGAGAATTTTTATGAAATAAAGTATTTAAATTTGAACAGTATTCGCTTTCCATAATTTCGATTTAAGTGACTCCATAGTGTTAAATGAGCCTTTTATAATTATATAAATTGTTTCTCACCTAAACTTAGTACATCTATTAACTGCCCAATCTACAAATCCATTGCATCTGTCCCGCTACAGGTTGTCTGTAAGAAATCGCAACTAGCGATAAGACCGCTGTTTGTACCATGATGTGTTTGTTTGAAATACTATAAACTTTTCTAAATACTGTACAATAAAGAATTGTATTGTACCGTTAAAATGAATTATTACAAGTAACATTTTTAAGTGACCACATTGTTCTATAAAAGTATTCTAATAGTTCTTAAAAACATTGACACTGAACTGACACCCCCATATTGCAATAAACCAAGACCGTTTATCATCAAACTAGAAGATGGTTTCTTACCACCTTCGTTGTTTAAAGAAGTAATCTAGCATAAGACATTAGAAGTTTTCATAAGTACCCGAAGTATTCATAAGTACAAGTTTCTTGCCTCAGAAGTCAGACACGACTCACGTGAGAGTATTGAAATCGGTTTAGGAGTCACATGTGACTCATTTTTTGTGACAACTTCTGGTGGAGTTATTGTTATGAACTTCATATCTTTTTTTAATGATACACGGGAATATCTTGCTCCTTGGGGAAAATTTCAAATTATATGAGGAAGAGGACGTTATTAAACATCTATTTATAATCTTATATTTACTATTTATAGCCCTCTTTTAGGAGAAGCAGGAAATTTGTGAGTCTATATTACTTAAGCTCTTTCATAAACAGTTTTAGATCTACTTGGGACTTTTGAAAACGACAAGTTATACACCTACTATCGAATTTACTACATTGATGTATGACTTCATTTAAATAATATTTGTAATGAATAGTGTCTTCATTTGACTAGTACCCAATACTAGAAGTAGTAGAGAAATTAAATAAATGAAGTTACTTATTTAAAAAAATAATAACAGCTACCCTAAATAAATATATAGCATATTGTTTGTTTTTCTTTTAGAGCCAGTGGTCTCCTATATATCCAAATATGTTCAGGCACTTGAAAGGTGGTATAAATGAAATAAAAACGTTTCTCTGCTTTTTGGGTGTTAACTTGCTCAAATCTTGTTGTATCGTTAAACAGTATTGAATAGCTCCAGACTAATATTGCGCAAAATACAGTGTTTTGTGGAACATTGAATGGCAATTATTCCGCTTAAGTACAAACGTGGGCGGGAATTTTATAGAGGAACATTATGATCAGAATTAATTATTGTGCTTATGATACACGAATATTCCATTCACCTGCGTTATAATAGTAATGTAAGGCACTCTCTCGTGCCAGTCAGAAAGGCTACTTCAGCAAGTCCCGGATTCACATACCAATGTTTGTATTCCCCGTAATGCAAAGATTAAGATAATACGTAAAGTAACGTAGATTCTGTCTGTCTGTGTGTCTCTGTCAGTTGGCGCTAAACGAATTGACTAATTTTGTTTGTAAGGTGACTTGGTCGACAATTTTCATAGCTATAATTGAAAAAAATGTGATTAGAAGTTCGAAAATCATGAGCTTTCAGATGAGACGGTTTTTTTTTTTTATATTAGCCTACCATAATGACTCCACTCTGCATTTACGTTACTTGTATGAGTTTTACAATAACATTAAATTATTTTACCGTTATCAATAAAAGATATATCGAGCATACGTACCTAAGGTATAATAAAGCAGCTATTACAGTCTATCATCTCCGGCCAAGCCTTTTAAACAGCATGCAGAAGATATATGTCACCAATAAACCTGCCCCCATTCGATACCAGATAATATTATGTGAATAATAAATAATACCTGTATCAAGCATACATACATATATTGTTTCATTAATGCATGTTATTGTACCTGTGTGTATATGTGTATTATGTGTTACGGTTCAATATGAGATTGGAGGTTTCGAGGTATTCTTGAAAATGGTGTTACTTTAAGCTTTGTCATATTAAACGAAACTGTAACCTTTTGTCTAGATATCCTTAATCCAAATAAGTTAAAACCCAGTTGAAATCAAAGCCACACTAAACTGGTATGCTTTGGTACTTGGCTAGAAAATTGGTTGATGAACGATGAATTAACTTGACAGATTTTGTGTAGCGAAGAAACAAGAAACTAAGAGCTTTTCATTTTTAAAGATTTCATAAGTAAGTCTATGCCATTATTTTGTCAATCAATTTCAATAAATATTTATTAAATTTAAATTGTTTTACTCAGACGGGTCTTATTTATATTTGAAATGAATAATTCACTTCCAAAGGTGTAAAAATGTAATTCATGACGTTTTACGTTAATATAAGTTGCTTATATACTTGTGTAAATGTTAATTATCTGTGTTAGAGATATTGTTTGCTTAATAAATAAATAAAAAAAAATTAATGCTTTTGGGCAGATGTTCATAAGGTTGTGAGATAAAAATATACTTGTTAAAACTAAAACAAATCTTTTATATATATATTTAAATATATCTTTTGTATAAATCCATTATACTTTGTGGCGGTTTACCATAACATGTTACAGCAGAATTAATTAAAATGTTATAAACACACTACATAAATATAAGCCGAAACTAATTCATAACCTCCGAAATTCAACCATTCCTGTTACAAATATGTATATTTATGTAGCCCTGCAGACTTTACGATATATGTTCCTATTAGGGCAACAAAATATAACGTGCCTTCCTGTAAGTGTGCCGCTGGGAAATGTGCAGTTCGTACGCTCCATATTCAAACGCAACATCTTCTAACGTAATTTTTGGTTGAATATGAACGTGTAGTATTGAACTACCTGCAATTTAGACACTATTGCTAATAGTCTCACTTAAGTGATGAAAAATGTAGTGCTCATTGGTTGTGTTTGGGTGTAATTTATAGCCACCACTGCGACTGCATTAGCATACGCTCGCGGATTTCCAGGATTGGGCAGCGCAGGGTCGGGTCCTCACTGCAGTCATCGGAGAGGATCTCTCGCTAGCGGCCGTCATACGCTCCATGCTCGGTGGTGATAGGAATTATACCACTGTCGCAACCTTCTGTGAGGGGGTCATCTCGCAGAAGGAGGTGGCCCGGAGCGGGCCCGGGAGGACGATTTCCACTTAGACCCAATTTGCAGACGGCGAACTGGGTGGCGTAGGCGCGTTTACCTGGTGGTCGGGACGGATTTTCCCCTCCATCCACCATATGGCCAGCCGAGAGGGGTGACGTCCGCGTGTGTCTGGACGCCTCCTTATTGATGGGTTACGCGCAGGTGGTGCCCGCATAGTGCGGGCAGGCACATTGAGGGGTCCAGATGTCTTAATAAAGCTGTTCCCGGAATTCTCCTATTTTAAGCACAGCATGGCACACCGTGTGGTGTGCCATGCTGCGCTTAAAATAGGTGTAAAATGGGTGTAATTTACGATTTGATTTTGGCATTACGAGTCACTTTGGTGTGCCTAATTCCCTAAATTGTAATAGTTTTTAGAACTAAATCAGAACCTAGAATGTATCCTTATCTATCCTTAGTAACTTCATTTCTAAACTTCAAAACTTTGAAATCACTTAATCAGTATTTAACCTTTTTACTCTCAACTTTGTCAATGGCAGAATCATTGTTTTCAAACTATGGAGTCATAATTTAATAAGTTTAAGATGACAATGACAGGCTGAAAATATGTTAAATATTATATAAGTTGAACAAAAATATATCTTGTTTCGAAATTAAAAAATACCGTATTATATAATGTGAAAAAAAAAATACAGTAACAGTGTAAAAATATTTTGGAAAGTCACAACTACAATTAATACTTAGCAATGGTTTTAACTGCAAGACAATGTCTTACCAGAATTCTTTGTAAGTTCATCCCAAATTTATTCCAGAATACCCAAGCATCTTATAAAAATTAAAGCATCAGCCTTGAGATGAAATAATTCAGAAAGGAATAGTACAACTATTCCATTCTGAATTATTTCATAGCAGCTTTTGCCCACTGCTCCACTTGCATTCAAATGATTTTGTCTGTACTTCGTGAAAAAATATTTTTTTAGAATAAATGTCAGCCTAAATCCTTTTTTGATCCCCTGGAAAAGTGAATGCCTTTTTTTTCTATTTCTGGATGATTGGTTAAGTAATTAAGGCGTGAAGACGTTACAAACACACTTTCATTTATATAAAATCATTATTTAAGAATCGTTTAATTTTTACTCAAACACCAGACACATTAACAAATCTCAATTATCAAAGCGATCTGATACATCATAGAACCAAAACGCAATGGACTGAACACATGTTTTTATCTGTTCATTGCGGTTTGATTTTAAAACTACATTAAATGTGTACATTCAATTGTGTTACTCTAATCACTATGTAAGGGTTTTTATCTGTGCTTTTACTGCTGTTTAATTCCATTTCCACCTTGAAATCTTCGGGTGCCCCCAACAAACTTACTCACTAATCCTGAAGAAGATTTCGACTGTTAAAAAAATATGAAACCTCTCGTTTTACTAAACATTGACTTATAATATTTATTTGTTTATTATTATTATATTTAATTGTATTTATGCACTTAATAGCTAAGGCATTCTCTGACAGTCAACCTTCAGGTGATACAGATAAAAACAGGACGTATGTGCATTGAAAATATTGTAAAATAAAAGTTGTTTAGACATACATGCAACACACACACACACACACATCTTTTTTTTTTTATGCGATAGGGGGCAAACGAGCAGACGGGTCACCTGATGGTAAGTGACTACCGCCGCCCATGGACACCCGCAACTCAAGAGTCACAAGTGCGTTGCCGGCCTTTTAGGTAGAGGTACGCTCTCGTCTTGAAGGTTTGAAGGTCGTATCGGTTCGGAAATACGGCAGGCGACAATTTGTTCCATAAGCTGGTTGTGCGAGGCAAAAAGCTTCTGGAGAAGCGCACAGTGGTGGAGTACACACAATCTTAAAATAAAGAAACATATACACACTCTTATATACATACACACAAATGAAAATACATAGAAATTGGCACAATATATTAATTGTAAATAGCCAAAATTTAAGAGAGCCATGTATAGGCACAAATGAACCAGCTCAACCTCATACAAAACACCGGTAGAAAAACAATGCTTGCATTGTATTGCATAGTGAGTAAGGGTACCGGAGACCCAAATGACTTGAGTTATAGCCTCTGCCCATCCCTTAAGATATAGGCGTGAATGTATAAATAAATGTATGTATGTATTTAAAAAAATGGGTTTCGTAGTAAATAAATTCTTTTTTTAGGTGTTCCGAGACATTTCAAGTTAAAAACATTTACAGTAAAGCAACGCCTTAGAGATGAGATGCTTTCCCCGTTATCAATAAATATGTTAATCAATGAAATAAATGACAATAGTAACAAAACTCTAGCGATTCAAGATCCTTCTGGGGGAGCAATCACGAAGAAAGCTCAAGATCATAATGACATCGAACAAAATATGACAGGTACAATAAAACTTTAGTAATTATGTATACTAACTTCCAGCAGCCACGGCTTTTTAAACACCTCGTATGTTTATAAAAATTATCCTAGGTTCTTCCCCAGGGTTTAGTCTGAATCAATTTAAACTTAAGCTGTGAAGAGCTGACACACAGATAGATAGATGGCGTTACTTTCGCATTTATAATATTGGTATAGAATCTGCTATGGAATTTAGATAATGAAGTGGGATTTATTACTAAACTTTACCCTTGTTTCTATACAGAAACAGATTCACGGTTTCCCCAATATGAAGTCATGAAAGCAATGACCAATATTATTCATTTAATAACTTAAAAGTTATTATGTGTATGCCTCAGGAACATTACTCTTATTAGATAAAATAAACCAGGGTGGATAAGTTTTGAAACCAAAAAAAAAACAGGGTAGGATGAAACCCATTGTAAAAGGAAGAGATTATAACAAAAAAGAAAGAAAAAATAATCTTTCTGAGGTCTGAGGTCGGGAAGTGGAAGGGGGTTAGTTTTTAAGGGTAATAAACGGTTTATATCGATTAAAAATTAGGGTGCTCTTTCTATAATAAGTCAAAATAAGGTAAAAAAAAATATTTCCAAAAAAAAAAATTACAGAATTTGGGACATAAAAAGGTAAATTTTCACCAAATTTATTTTTTTTTTTGTAAAAGAAAAATAAAAACCCAAAAACTTCGTTATTTGCATTTTTCACATTAATTTTGAGGTTATGTGAAAAAAGTGTAAATGCAAAAGTTGTAGATCTTTTTATTATCTCAATTTTGCCATTTCACTTTTTTGCATAGGACTTGTAGTTTTGCCGGAAATCGAGATACACCGTTTTTTGCCCTTCCCGACCTCAGATCGTCCGTAAATTACTTTTCCTTTCATTTTTACTATATTATTTCCTATTAGTAGGATGAATTCCAATGGATTTCATCCTACTATTTTTTTTTTTACATTTTACCATTTTCAAAGGTTTCAGCCCTGGTCTTAAAGTCCTACGTCATTTTCTGTTACCCTGGCAACGTGTATACAAAATTTCACATTTAAATATAATACCATATATTATCAAGTGGGATATGATGTATATCCCTCTTTATAATATTGAATGGTTTATGATATGTTGAAGAATTGCACATAATATGAACGGGTGTTCTAAGTAGCGACTTGTATTGCTATAGCTATAAGTATGAATATTATGAAAGCAATCTTTAAGTTAGAAATTTAATGGCTTTAGGTGAAGCTTCGCAGTTAAACCCAAAAGCTCCAAGTGTAACTATAAGGCAACATCTTAAAGATGAGGTGGTGTCCTCGTTGTCAGGAAACATATTCTTGAATGATTCGGAAAAGAAAAGAAAAGATGCTCACGATTATAATAGCATCACAGTAAAAGCAGGTAAAAGAAAATTTAATGATATGGATTATTCTCTTCTTTGTTTTACATCCATCTTTAGGAATTAAAGTTTATCTTAATTCGGTATGCCGGCTGGTATTTACATGTATTATAACAAAACATTTATTTTCGTAGTTATTGTTCTTTTTTTTTTGAAGTGAAAATGTCTAGGCGCGTCGAGCAGCACTTTTTGGGTGAATAATGGAAATCGTCATCGTCGCCGCACGTTAGTTTTCACTTCTATCGGTAGTCCCCAAAGACAGCCTGTATTTTGTTTCTTTATAATGTAGGGAGACAGATAAACAGACGCTGTCCGCCATCCATGGACAACTCAAGTGTTCTATGCATATGATTTTTTATTTACGTATGCACATTTAACTGTTTTTGGTTAAGATGACAAATTTAAAGCTCTTTAAGCAAATGTTAATGCAGAAAATAATATGTTTTAGATGTTCCCGAGTTATTTCAGATAAAAGTTTCTACAGTAAAAATAAACCACCACAAAAATAAGGTAGTGTCTGCGTTGCCAGAAAATATATTAAATAATAGAAAATATGACCAGATAGCTATTTCACCTATGAAACAAAACTATTGCGGGAAAGAGATTAAAAATAAACTCCAAGAATGTAACGTGGGCATCAGCCCTCCAGGTAAATACTACGATTTTAATCAAAAGCCGTCTCAACAAATAACGTAAATGATACATACAATCATAAACTCACACCTCTATCCCCGAAGGTTCATACAGAGGTGTCTGAAAAGGCCACTTTTGCCTCGGAAACGGCTCCAATGATTTTGGGGGATTATATATGGGTATGCAGGGGGTTTCGGGGGCGATAAATCGATCTAGCTAGAGAAACTATATATCATTAGAATACAAAGGTAAATTTCGCCACCATTTACAACGTTGCAATAGCTTAGGGGGGAAATAGGGCGGTAACGAAACTAGAAAACCCCGGTTCGAGTCCAGATGATTATTTTTGGCATTTTTTTCTTTTTTTTTTTTTCAAGTTAGTTATAGACCCACGTGATAGATGGCGTGGACCTATTCTACTCCACCGATAATCACACGGCTAGGCTACCAGCTAAGTTACCAACGCAATTGCCATTGATGTTAACTACGTTTATTGTATTAACAGGTAGCTTGAAGCAATCTAAGCCAGTGGATACTGCTATTATCAAGGAACATTTTAAAACAAATGCCGTCCCTCCCTTTTCTGGGAAAATATGTATAGCGTTGCAGGTACGATTTCAAGTACGAAATGAGACTGATAATAAAGGAAAACAAAGTAAATTTGTACCGAAATGTCAAAACGAACCCAATAGTTCTTCCAATGGTCTTAAACTGTGTGCTCGAAACGTGAATGAAAGTAACAAACCCATTCCTTATAATGAGCCGTGCAAACCTAAATCTAAGTAGTCAAAGTCACAGTACTTTCCAGCCCTTATAAATTAGGAGCAATTTAAAATTAAAAAAAAAATACGTCTACGACACGGTACTGTTAACTTTATTTAATGTTTGAAATCTTTTATAATTGTTTATGCTGTATTTTAGTTAAACATTATGTACTTATTTGGAAATTAAATTGTTTTGAAGAAGTCACGATTTTAATTATAGGCACGTCTCGTTTGTAAGTTGCTGTGGTTTTATATTAGTTGTAGTAAGCGTAGTATGGTATGGTTTTACAATATTACGTACAATTCTTATATATTTTTTACGCTTTTCTGTTTACGTATATGTACAACTGTATAAAAGAGATTGAATTAAAAACCCGAAAGACTGTCCCAAATAACTATCGTTAACCCGAACGACGTATTATCTCATTTTTTCTTTGGGTGAACTGTTATTCGCTTGGAATCTGGTATTTAATAATGCTGCTGCTTTAACATTCTCTTTTTAACAAAGTCAATTATAATCTCGCAAATAAAAATGAACACACTCACTACATACAAAAAACCTATTAACATAAACGCACCAAGTAATTGCTGGATACTCAACGGTTCTATGGCACTTGTACTTTCTGCACTTGCAGTGTGTATCAAGAGCTCTTCATTCCACTTATCAATCAATCCATTTTCACTGACGCTGCGAATAATAGTGTTGAACCGCTCCAACATAGGAAACCATTTCCTAGCTATAATAGCAACACTATATTTGTACATATTGTTGCTTTCCGAAAAGCAATAAATTAAAGGTTTCCCTTTAACTAACTTCTGGTCTTGGTAGACAGCTTGACGTCTCGAAGAAACGACAGCAAAGTTTCTCTCAAAAGCTGTCCGTCTCATCCCCTCTAAGAACGTAGTCGAGTTGTACTTGTGATATAAATAAAACGAACTCGCATTATTAGTTTCAAAATAAGACCGATAAATCTTCCTACCTCCCAGTGGAATGCCGGACTGAATAAGATCAGTTTCAGTACTTATCTGCTTTTCAAATCGAGGATGCATTAGGAAAGTTCTAAGAAATGATTCGTAAGATATCCCCATGTTTATACTGAAACAGAGCCAAGCGAATATTAAGATTCGAAACGCTGAGCTCCTTGGTTCAAAAGTAGCTCCCCAACCTAGCAACATGCTAAAAGACATTAACAAAGAGTTTGTTGGCCATTTAGTCACTTTTCCGTTGTGTTGTTTATAGTAAAAATAATGAAATATAAGTGTCATTACGATTAGACTCACGAACACAGCCACCCATGTCGACCACTGAAATATAATGACAAGGTTGTCCCATGTAGCTGCTTGTCCCGCTTTCGGAGTACAAATCGTCATTTCATCTTGTAGGTAATTCACAGATGGATGAAACCATTTTCTAAGAACCCTTGTCACTTCAATATTTCCCACGACGAGATCTATCGATCCTTTTTTTAGCATAGCAAACGCCTCCGTCGCAGACCCATTATTGTAAACCACACCCCAGTTTTCCGGTATCTCCGACATTCGAACAATTAATGTCATGTTCGTAAATTCACTTATAATTTTAACAAGATTTATTTCACCTCCTTGCCTAAATTCATATACATCGTCATAAAGAGCATTAGTAAGCTTTTTCACTGGAGGCATAACATATGGCTCAGCGACGACGGCGTAAGTTATCAAAGGGCATCCTTTCATATTTGCTGGGAACATTTCATGCTGTTTTTCAACTTCGAATATTAAATTATTCTTACATTTGTCTAATACGTACACAGAGTCACATTCTCCACCGCAATTTGTATCGCTGTAGGGTCTCCAAGTGTACGAAATAACTCGATCATTTTGGTTCTCACAGATAAACACAATCGTTTTATATAGTTTATATACTCGAAGCTTGTTAATGAATTCTATTGCTGTGTCTATACCAGACTCATTATTTTTCAACTCGTAATAAACTATAGCTTTTGCCAAAGGATTCCAAGTAGGCAATTTATTCAACTGCAGGATATTCCTTTCCAGCTCTGATTTTTCTTCTAAAATCAACATATAATTTTTCGCTTTCTCAGGGAAATGGGAAGCGTTTGCATGCGGGTAAAAAGAATCTTTTACCATAATAGAATATTTGATACCGCTATGAATAGTATGCAACAGTAGCCCTTGTGTCGTAGAAGTATAAGAATTAATGTTGATTATGACAATGCTGCCGCTTAAGGCCTTCTTTTCAACAAAATATTTAGCGGAGAGTTTTAAAACACACTGAGCTGTTTTTGTTATTTGTTCAGAATTTCCAGTTGTCATTAGAAATGAGTTTTCACCCATGGTCGAACAAAAATGTATGAGAAATAGAAGTGTATATAGAACGGCTAACATCTTGAGCTGACGTTAATGTCACTTGAACTTAAAGGTTTACTGAAAGCTGCAGTAATTTTAAAATAGTTATGTTTAACTTTGAACTTTTACTTTCAGAGATATAAAACCTTTTTGTAGGCACGTTTGAGACGTATAGCTTTTTTAATTAAGATTAGAGACAACAGTGACCGCGTAACATTCTCGTATCTAATTCTTGTTATTTACGATTGTTAATTTAACCATTAGAATTGCAATTAATTGTATGTAAGAGATTCATGTCTTGGATGCACTTAAAAAACTTAAGATATAAATTCTTACTATTACTGGTAACTAATCAAATAAAAATGAATAGGTATAGCATCCTGTTATGTGAAGCCAGAACTAATTTATTGCCTTCCAGACAACATAAATACATGTTATCACATTGTTCGTGTATTCAATTATCTACTGTTTCGTCTGCCTGACTGTATAATTGACGGGGTGGAATATGATGACGTTATTAAAAGGTTCTGCCACAAGTAAGTAGGAAGAAGGGTTCAATTGTGTGTCATTTACAAATAATTATATTATGTCGAAGTACACCTTGTGGTTATAACTGTCCTTAAACCGATCTGTTATATCCATACTATGCTAGCGTTAGTGCTGTCCACACAGCTTTTATGCTGACTCCTCTTTATCAGTCCCTTGCTCTGAGCAGTGACTGGGAGACGAGTCAGTCTGTTTTCATCCTCCGGTTTGCGCGGTTGCTAAAGGGTCCCAATCTTAATCGATCCCAAAGTTCTGAATTAAAGGTTTAGTGCCTCAAGGTCAGTGTTTCTTTTTTTTTAAAAGTGAACCTTGAAACCCCGTATAACATTTTGGTGGCAGCGGTGGGATCCGGAAATTTCCAGTGCCGGCAACGGTTAAATAGACTCGCAAAGTATCCCTTCTTGAATCCAAATCTAGTGTTTAAATCCTTTATAACCAAATAAATAAAAGTGGTCCAGTGTACCTAGTGCTATCAGTGTAATCCTATAATACATAACTCCATACTCGCAGTAAAACTCGCACACGTCGTGTTCTATATGTGAACTTTATAATCGTTCTAGAAGAAGAGTACTGCATCTTATACAGAAGATATCCTACATCCCGAAATTGAAGTTACCCGAAGTCATCAAGTTTTTACAACGTGCAATTATTTCGTCTCTTCCCAGCGCGCATTAGCACCATCTTATCAATCGGAATGCTTGTGTTCGTCGTACTTGTTTCCGTCGCCCACACACTATCGTGAGTCTTTGGTCATTGTTTAGTCTAGAGCTAAGATACTAGTGATTCTCAAACTTTTATTTTCTTACTAAATTCAATTGAAATATTGTAATTTTATTGAGTTTGAACTTTATATTATATTATGCCAAAAGTGTTAAAAGTAGAAGATAATAAATTACAATTAACCATACCAGAACCTGAAAAAGTCACAAGTGTAAACGAATCAGTGAAGTCACCCCTCTGTTCTCCCCGTGTTACTAGAAAAACCACTTCAACCCTAGCAATGACCGAAATGGAATTAAATACCTTATTTAAATTTATTAAATCATACGACGGTAAACGAGAAACACTTAATTCATTCTTAGTGAATTGCGACAATGCTTATAACCTAGCGTCAGAGACCCAAAGGCCTATCCTGTTCAAATTCATACTTAGCCAATTAAACGGAAGGGCGGAAATTGCTTGCTCCATCAAAGAATTTATATCTTGGGAACAGCTTAAGGAGTTTTTAAAGACTCAATTCAGTGAACGAAAACATTATTCACATCTTCTTACCGATCTCCAGGAGAGCAAGCAGAGTCCGCAAGAAAACGTTAGCCAGTACTCATTACGCGTGGAGACCTACCTCTCACAACTCCTAACGGAGATATCCTTGTCTAACACTAAAGTAAAAGAATTACCAGGTCGTACCGCGGCCATGGAAGACCTTGCCCTTCATCATTTCCTCATGGGGTTACAACCCCGAATTTCGAATATTGTGAGATGTAGATCCCCCAAAACTCTAAATGAAGCCATTAACTTAGCCGTCTCAGAAGAGCGCATTCAACAGACACTGTATAAGCGTCCACAAGTGGACCAAAAACAAAATAAACCTAAACCTTTTACGTCAAAATCTGATTCAACTTCGTATCCGTTCCAAAAATCACAAAACACTGTTTCCCAAAGTTCTTCCAACGTCATCTGTCGTTATTGCAAAACTCCTGGACATGACATATCTGTGTGCAAGAAAAGAGAATACAACAATAACCGCTACAAAATCCAACAAAACCCGGTAACTAACCGAGACCTAATGCCATTTAAGCGAGTGAATTTCCTCGAACAGCCTGATGAACCCGTCGACGCAGATACCTCTGAACTAGCCGTTGATAATTTAAACGAATAAAAGTCTCGACTCGGTGTCGCGCGAGACCAGTCCTAAAAGTCGACGCCCATTCCAATAACAGTTCCATTAGGGACCACACGGGTAACCAGCCCCAAATAAGCGCCCATTTCAATTCCAATTTTATCAGGGACCACACGGGTAACCAGCCCCAAATAAGCGCCCATTCCAATTCCAATTCCATTAGGGACCACATGGGTAACCAGCCCCAAATAAGCGCCCATCCTAATACTAATTCTATTAGGGACCACACGGGTAATCAGCCCCAAATAAGCGCCCATTCCAATTCCAATTCCATTAGGGAACACATGGGTAACCAGCCCCAAATAAGCGCCCATTCCTATAACAACTCCTATTCCAACTCAAAATCTAATTCCAATTCCAAATCTATTTCCAAATCCATTTCAAAATGTAAATCTAATTGCAATTCCAAATACAAGTCCCTTGAAACAAAAAAGGTATATGAAATAAACCTCGACACAACGAAAAGGTTGTTACCACACGTAATGTTGGGATCGCAAGTATCAGATGTCCCTCTATCCCTATTAGTAGACTCCGGTTCTGCCATTTCCCTTTTAAAAGAATCAAGTATCTGTAAATATCCAACCTTAGTTAAAGAACCAATCAAGCTGAAAGGCATAGACCCTGGGGACGAACCAACTTCGACGGAAGGCCATTTCCAGCTTAAGTTAAACCTAGCTAGTAATAAATCCACTTCATTCAAATTTCATGTTGTCAAAAATATTAGCTTACCTTACGACGGTATATTAGGTACCGATTTCTTAACCGCATTCGGCTGCAAAATCGACTACACTCACGACTCTTTGAAGATAGAGAATCTAGAAATTAAGCTGCATTTCGCCGAACCTTTTTATATTATCCCACCTCGCACGGAATCTGTCATCGAATGCTCAGTCCAAAAAACTAATCTCACAGAAGGTGTCATCACAGACCAATGCCTTTCAGACAACTTACTAATATCCAATTGTATCGTTAAAGTCAAAGATAACAATCGCGTTAATCTTACTGTTGCCAATATCTCTGAATATCCTGTGACTATTAAATCTAATTTGAACCTACCTATCACACCCTTATATTCCAATGCATACCAACTAATTAACGAACCCAAAAACACATGGACACGAACCAATGAGGTGATGGATCTGTTGAGATTCGATCACCTGAATCGGGAAGAATCCGATACCCTTATGGAACTCTGTAGCCATTACTCCGATATTTTCCATTTACCTGACGATCAACTAAGCTATACCCCAGCTATTAATCATCAAATTAAAACTACAACCAATACGCCCGTCCATACAAAATCATATAGATTCCCAGAGTGTCACAAACAGGAAGTTGAGACACAAATAAGTAAAATGTTGGAAGAAAACATCATAGAACCTTCAATTTCACCCTGGAGCTCGCCAATATGGATAGTCCCTAAAAAGGCAGACTCTGAAGGGAAACGTAAGTGGCGGATAGTGATAGACTATCGCAAATTAAATAACATAACTATAGGGGAAACCTATCCTATCCCACAGATATCAGAAATCCTTGACCAATTAGGAAACAGCAAATATTTTTCAACATTAGATCTCACTTCCGGGTTTCATCAAATCTTAATATCCTCAGAGGACGCCCCTAAAACAGCTTTCTCTGTACCTCAAGGCCATTTCCAATTTAATAGAATGCCGTTTGGACTTAAGAATGCGCCCAGCACATTCCAAAAGCTAATGAATAACTGTCTCTCTGGCCTCCAAGGAACTAGATGTTTTGTTTATTTAGATGACATTGTCATATATTCCCATGACCTTACTTCCCAAATCAGGAATCTAAAAGCTGTCTTCGACCGTCTTCGCCAGTTTAATTTAAAATTACAACCAGAAAAATGTCATTTTCTCCGCAAGGAAGTTGTCTAGTTAGGACACATCATTAGCATAAATGGGGTTCAACCAAATCCAGAAAAAACAAAGGCTGTAACCGAATTTCCCATCCCAGAATCACCCAAAGACGTCAAATCGTTCCTGGGCCTAGTTTCCTACTACAGGAGGTTCATCTCTGACTTCGCCAAATTGGCCAAACCTCTTACATCCCTACTGAAAAAAGACACCGCTTTTAAATGGCAGAATGAACAACAGCTTGCCTTCGAATCCCTGAAAACAAAACTTGTCTCTGCCCCAATCCTTGCATATCCAGATTTTACCCAACCGTTCCTTCTAACGTGCGATGCGTCTAACTACGCAATATCAGCAATTTTGTCCCAAGGTTCTGTTGGACAGGATCGCCCTATTGCATACGCATCAAGGACACTAAACAAGGCTGAATGCAATTACAGTGTCACTGAAAAGGAATGTCTTGCCATAGTGTTTGGCACAAAAACATTTAGACCTTACCTATACGGTCACCGCTTTAAAATCCTCACTGATCACAAACCATTACAATGGTTGTTCAATTGTAAGGATCCGGGATCCCGCCTAATTCGTTGGCGTTTGAAATTAGAAGAATTTGAATACGATATAAAATACAAGAAAGGTAAAATCAACTCTAACGCCGACGCTCTATCCAGATTCCCTGTTAACCCGGTTCAACTTGAAAACCATACAGAATCCACTCAAGAGTTAGACAGTGACTTAATAGATCCACTAATTTCTCCATCCTCCTTAACCTTGGAAGACTTACCTTTACCTCATCCAGACCCGGAAAATATCGACATCAACCCAGAAGACGTGTTGCCACTACCCGAACTAGACTTACCATTTGGCGTCCCAGATACCCAAAGATGCGAAACACCCCACGTACATGAAGAACCTCAAATTCTTGACACCCAACCTGACTACTCTCCTCAACCATCGACAAGCTCACACTCAAACTTAACAAGTGATGATTATAGTTCATTCCTGAAAGTAATAGCGGATAAAAACCGATCTTTTAACACTTACATAGAAGAACATAATGGAAGCCTAATTAAATGCCCACTAAAAGTCATCTTAGTGCCTACCTCTATCGACTTAGACGAATCTAACCCCTATATCCAAGATATTCTAAGTGATCCTGAAATTAATACTCTGGTATCTAATTCTGAAAAAGAACTCTTTTCCTTCCTAAGGATAGAACGTAACAATAAAATAATCTACCTATTATTCACTAAGGTGCATCACTTCGACGAAGCCTCTTATCCTGAAATTTTTGTCACTGTAAGGTCGGTTAGAAACCAATTGATTATCCTTGAAGACACTACTGTAGTAGGTATATCAGACCTAAGAAACCCTTTCGAAAAACACTCATTTATTAGAATTTACAATATCCTTTCATACCTCTTTCACAACACCAATATTAAAATTGGAATTTATCATAATAACATTCTATACCCAACTCCATCCGAAATTAAGAAAATACTATCCGACAATCACGACATCCCCATCGCAGGTCATCTTGGTTCCAATCGAATGTATAATAGGATCAAGGAACTATATTACTGGAAAGGAATGCGGGGTGATATAGAATCCTACGTAAAACAATGTAAGTCCTGCCAAGAAAATAAAATACTCAGGAAAATAAATCGTGCCCCAATGACAATAACCAGCACATCAACAGAAGCTTTCCAAAGGATATCCCTTGATGTTGTCGGTCCCCTTCCAGAAGCTGGCCCTGCCAAACTAAAGTATATTTTAACCGTACAGGATGACCTCACTAAATTCTCTTCGGCATATCCTATCCGCAGCACCACAGCAGAAGAAACATCCGAATGCCTTCTTCATTATATATCTATCTTTGGCATCCCGAAAACAATCCTTACAGACCAAGGCACCAATTTTACGTCAGACCTCTTCAAAAAGACTTGTGAGTTCCTGAAGATAAAAAACCTGTGGTCTTCCCCGTATCACCCACAAACACAAGGTGCTTTAGAACGTAGTCATTCTACTCTCAAAGAATACCTTAAATCCTATATCAACGAAGAACAGACGAATTGGCCCCGATACGTCTACACAGCGATGCTTGTCTACAACTCAACCGTTCATTCCACTACTCATTACACACCTTATGAACTAACATTTGGAATCAAACCATTCATTCCTAACTCCATTTACAATGAAGCCCCAGGCGCAACTTATCCTGACTATGTCCGTATGTTACAAAATAGACTTAAATATTCAAAGGAAAAGGCCCTTGAATTTATAAGGAAATCCAAAGAATCCTCCAAAAATTATTATGACGCCCGTACTCGTCCAACTAGCTACAAGGTGGGCGATTACGTTTACATAAAAAACCATTTAAGACTGCGTAAAGCACTCTCTCCTGTCTGGAAAGGGCCGTACAGAGTAGTAAAAATAAATGGTAACAATACACTTACCTTACTTATCAATCGACGCCACATCACGCATCATTACGACCAATTAAAACCCGGTGATGTCACTGCGGATATGTAAATGTAATATTAGTAGTAAGACCTAAACTAAAAATAACTAAAAGTAAAAATACTTCAACTTAATAAAATATAATTAAAATACGTATATATATAAATATATAAATAATTTAAGTTAATAATTACCTTAAAGTTAACATTAGTTATTAATTATAGTCCAGTTCGAGGTCAACCCTCTCAAGATATCATCCAGCCGATCACAACAAGTTCTGGCATCTATTTTGACTACCTAGGTAAACTTAAAATTAATAATGTACAACTAAAAATCTTGGTACCAATCGACATATCACATTTCGGACCGCACATACAAAACATAGAATTTGCCCTAAATACCACAAGACACCTATGTAATCAAACTCGAATTATACAAGTTCACGTAGAATGCTACAACGTGTTACAACCACTGACAGCTCGATTCGAGGATATGAACAATGAATTCAAGTCCATTTCACATCTAGTAGACCATCGAGCCAAGCGTGGCGCATGGATTGGAGGTATAGGAACAGTATTAAAACAAATTTTTGGAACCCTAGATGAAAACGACGCCATTAAGTATAACGAAGCTATTAATTCTATACAATATAACGAGGATCGGTTGACTTCACTGATGAAAGAGAATATTTTGGTCACAAGCTCTGTGATAACATGTTTCAATAACACCCTGAACAAAATAATGGACAATGAAATTAATTTAAACGGAGCTATTGATAAACTCTCTGTCAGAGTAAGAAACATCTCAGAAATTACGAATGGATTTCTAATATTTTCAAACGTTAACGAAATCTTAAACGCTCTAGAGACTTCCATACTCACCTTGTCCTTCCAACTAGAGGATATAGTTAACGCTATTCTATTTAGCGGTCAAAATTTATTGCATCCCTCAATTATTACCCCAACACAAATTTACAGAGAGCTTGCCAATAACTACCGGCATTTATCAAGTGACCTCGAGCTTCCTGTAACACTAGATATTAATTCTGTTCATTTTATTTTAAGTATTTCTAAGCTAGCGTGTTACTATATTAGTCATAAGTTAATGTTTGTTCTACAAGTGCCATTGGTAAATACCAGGGAATATGTACTGTTTCATAATATTGCTTTACCAATACCACATAACACCAAAGAACCAAATTCATTCAGTTTGATCATTCCGAATTCCAGATACATAGCAATGACCAAAGACAAATCTCATTATTGTGTTTTAGACGATTTAGAACATTGCAAAATTATAAGACCCGGAAATTATATTTGTGATATTGAAAATGTGTATTCCACCGATGCAAAACTTACGTGTGAGAGTGAATTATTAGCGAAAGTGATCATTAAAAAACCGCCCCAGTGTGAAACTAAAACCTTTTTGGGAAAATTAGACATTTGGAAACCATTGATAAATAATAAGTGGATTTACATACAATCAGAAATTAACAAGATTTCTATTGATTGTCTAAATTCTAACCTGTACGAGACTACTATATTAGGTACTGGTATATTACACATCCCCAATGACTGTATTGGATATTGTAAAAGCACTACATTAATACCAAAATATGATGTTCTGAATGTTACTTCGCCTATTAATTATATACCAGACTTTAATTTAATCAACGACTCTTGTTGTAACACTGTAGGATTAAGTAATGTAATGGAAGATGTGCCTCCTATTCACCTAAACGACATAAACTTAGACGATTTTAATAAAGAAAATAAAATCAAACTGCAATCTCTCTTTAATGATATTAAAAATCTACAATCCCCACACATTGTTAAATATGGGACACATTATTCTGTTACAGTAATTATTATTGTAATCCTTATGTTATTAGTTATAAGCTACTTGATCTTGAAAAAAACATGTAAACCCGGCAGCAACTTACAATGTCAGTTTAAACCAGACTTTAGTAAATCACCTCAACCTATCCCAGAGACAATAACCATGACTGACAGACACGACTCCATGGAACACGTAGCCACGTCAGTTGCTCCCATTAGAACTAGAATCTAACAGAGACTTTGTCTAATCCAACCCCAAAGTCTCCTCTTAAAGGGGGAGGTGTTATATCCATACTATGCTAGCGTTACTGCTGTCCACACAGCTTTTATGCTGACTCCTCTTTATCAGTCCCTTGCTCTGAGCAGTGACTGGGAGACGAGTCAGTCTGTTTTCATCCTCCGGTTTGCGCGGTTGCTAAAGGGTCCCAATCTTAATCGATCCCAAAGTTCTGAATTAAAGGTTTAGTGCCTCAAGGTCAGTGTTTCTTTTTTTTAAAAAGTGAACCTTGAAACCCCGTATAACAGATCGGTAACATCTCTTTTAAAAACGTAACACAATAGTATATTCATTTACTTTACAGTTACATGTTGATAGAAATCAAGCATTTTTTTTTTAAGTATTAAAAGCAGAAAATCATAGGATACTTTTGTCTCCAACATGTGTTGTCCAAAGGCTCGCCAATTGAGCAAAAAGCTCACCTATGTATAACAAGTATGTATAAAACTCTAACTAAGATACGTATGTACATACCTAAACAACCTGATAGTTATATATATGCCCTGAGGAACAGGCAGAGGAGTCTTGAATGCCAACTTTTTGCTATCCATAATTGAGTCGCGCTTACTTAATTGTGGACTTACATTACAGTGACCCTGATCAGGATTCAGATCAGGATCAGGATTAGGATCACTTTCGGTTTGATAGTCCGACCCCTTAGTCACCTTTTACGATACCCACGAGAAGAGAAACGGTGGCCTTACATCACCGGAAACTACACGGAGACTATATATTTATATTTAGATAAATAAAATTTATTATTATTATTATCTTTATTTAAATTAATACAAACATATAAATTACATTTTTAAATATACCATATAAATACAAAATACATTTAAAAATATAAAAAATAGAGTCCCACCGGTATCGGGTACAGGGACCAAGCTAGGTAGCTACCGGTGGTTAGGGCTCCAGAGACAGGAACCTACTCACAATACGTGCCGTATGAAGAAAGACTGCCTTCTACATCAGGCCCTTAATCCAGCTACCTAACGTGAGCCTCTGAAGGTGTTGGTCGAGGCTCTTAGCAAACAACCCAAGTGCCGATATGACTATCGGTACAATGATTGCTGAATCCACATCCCACGTCTCGACAACCTCATGGGCTAGATCCAAATATTTTAATTATTTTTCTTTTTCAACCTTTATGAGATTGTCGTCATGGGAAACGGCAATATATCAACAATCATTGCTCGCCGCTCTAAACGATCTATCACCACTATGTCAGGTTTATTGGCAACAATAGTTCTGTCGGTGATGATAGATCGATCTCAGTATAATGCACGACTATTTTCACTATTTATTTTTTATTTTTTATTTGATTTTATTATTATTATTATATATTTCTGTAGTTTTGTCTAGACCATCTAATCCATCCAAAGCTTCCAAGTCCAACATACAATCTACATCTTCATTGTTATAATGAATAGAATATACATTGTCATTTACTGTTTGAAATAATAGACATCGTTAGTCAATCACTGAACCGTTTATTATTGATTGTATAAGCGAAAAAAACATTATTTCTAGTTTACCTTCAATGGAAAAGAAAAAAGTAACCCTAGAGTTAATAGTAGTAACCACTTACGGAACACGTGAAGCTTTTATCGAAAATATCAAGAGTTCAGAGCAATCTAGGTGTACTTTCTTTGATTGCTTTAATGTTTAGCTCGTTTTTCTTTGAAGGTGAGTTCAAGGGCATATATGAACCTTTCGACATCAAATAATTGTGTACCATTTTGATATTTACACACCAGGTGTATATTATGTATTTACGATAAATATATCCACTAAGATGTAATTGGTTAAAATAAGATGGTTTATAACGACTAAATGTAACATGTTTTTAAAAGTCTAACACCCATGAGTGTTATCTTGCAAGTACTAAGCATGTTTTATGCGCAAGTTCAACCGCGCACTAGGATAGACGTCTGTGTTTCACTCAAAAGTTGCCTGGTACAAAAATGACTAAGGTATTTATTCCGCCTAATGCGATATATCTGCAGCAAGCTGCTTTCTTTGAGAAATAAATTATTTAAAAAAACTTCAGTGGTAGAGCCATGCTTCGGCACGAATGGGCCGGCTCGACCGGAGCAATACCACGGCCAGAAAACCGGTTGTGAAGTAACGATTGCGTTGTATTTCCCCGAATTGAGTGAGGTTTCCGGAGGCCCAATTCCCCCTCCCCCTTTTCTCTCCCCTCATCTCCTTTCTCCTTTTTTCCATCTCCTCATCCCTCCTCTCTTCTTTCCGCTCCCTGCATCCCCTATCCCTCATCACCCTCAAAGGCGGGCAGCGCACTTGCGACTCTTGAGTTGCATGTGTCCATGGACGGCGGTGTCACTTACCATCAGGTGTTTGCAAAAAGACTGTTCATCTGTCCCCCTATAGTATAAAAAAAAAATCAACATATAATAAAAAGTAACTTATAATAATACTAATATTACTAGAGGTAACTGAAACCTTTAGTAAATGTATCAAAATGGAATTTGGTGTAGATAAATGTGCAGTCATGCATGTAAGCAAAGGCAGGATTGTGCAATCTGAAGGAATTGAACTTTCAGATTCGACACACCTTAGACGTCTTTTTGCAAATAAAACGTACAAGTATCTAGGTATGACACAGGCGTTGGGTATTAATGAATTGACTATGTAGCCATCGCTAAAGGAATGTTTCTTTGGCCGTCTGTAAAAATTACTGAAAAGTCTTATGTCTCTGGAACTTTACAAACATTCAAGCAACGGACACAAAGAACACCCATAGTCAGAACAACAATTTGAGGATTACACAAAGTATTGTTCCGTGCGGGGATCGAACCCACAACACTCGGCGCGGCAGGCGTAGTGGCGGGGTGACCACTTAAACAGATACGCCATCTGTATTATGTATGTATTTAGATGTATATTAGTATGTTTATCTCCACTAATGCATGACAATAATGCTGGTTTCGCATAAGTGTTTTGTTATTATTATTGTTCTTATAGAATTATTATTATTAATTATTATTAGAGAATGTGTGTGGTTTGTGAAAAGCGGTGTGATGTATGTATGTGTGTGTGTGTGTGTGGCATTTGTACTAGAGGCTGATATGAATTTTGTGAACAGCTGATGTGGTACAAGTGTCTAAAGATTCATTATGAATTACTGTTTTATACTTTTTATGACATTACTTGCAGGGTCCGTACCAACATCCGTCTACTACATGACCTATACGTTAAGAGTTACAACATAACCTCTGTTCAATTATCTATAATTTAACTTCAAGAGACAAACTAAGAAAAACCTCTCATTGTAGGTAGGATGATTAGAACTGAACATATTGTATTTGTATCGTAGCGAGTTGGATGATTTTTCACTCTGTATGTTGTGAGGTAATGTGTGATAGTGAGTGTTAGTTTGTTTATTTTGAGAGGGCTTGCCCGTTTCTAGAAAATCAGCTTGATCTTTAAGAAGTTTCATTAATCTGACAATAAAATTTTTTGACGTGACAACGTCTTATAATTCGATGGAGCCGGCTGCCGCACGAAAAAACATGACTCATGCGGCGTTACCTAGCTCTGAGGCGTTCCATTTAAGGCTTGAAGTGCAAGTGAGAGCGCGGAACGAGCGACCAAGAGGCACAATCATCGTTTTCTTATGACGTTGTGACGTTCAAATATCGTCAGTAAACCGACTTTACAGACAACCGATTTTTATTTGTTGAAGTATTTATGAAACTACCTTAGTGAAATTCCCATTTGCACTCAATGTGATTATGGAATCCTGTAGAAACTGCAGGAAATGCGGTTGATAAATATAATTTTGATGCTTTCATGTAGTTAATGAATGTTTTCCACGACTCTATAGGTTCACCTAATGCCTTTAATGCACGAATATTCGGTTTCGGTGTCTGTCAACTGACGTATTTGTGAAGCCAATTCTTTACACATTACTTGAGCAGAGAACAAAGCTTTAACGTTGTTATCAACAAGTAAACGATTGTTATTATACCTTTCTCAAGTAAATAATATTAGAGAATAATTATTACAAGAAAATTCTAGTGTTTTAATTACTTGCAGTGCATTATCAATTAAAACTGAACGTAAGTAGCGGAACTTCTGAATATTATCAAGATTGTCGCTATTGTGAATGATAGACAAGTAAGTACTGCGAAATTTAAGCCATTGATCATTGATCGTTAGAGTTTGGTAAAAAAGTTGTGGGTAATGTGATGCCGTTTCGAATGCGAATTTGACCTTTAATGTTTTGAGCACAATCATTATCTTTTAAAATACATTTACATTTAGCCATAATATACTGATACACAAACGTTTCTCTTTTGTACTTTTTAATGTAATAAAATCTAGTTTTTCCTGAATATTAACTAATTGATTAAATAATAATTGAGATCTTTCAAATCGCTCCTGTAAATGCTTTATGAGCTTCTGTTATATGCAAGTCATCTAAAAGTTGTAAATTTTTGGAGAACAAAGTAAATTTACTTTTAACAGAACTTCTGTATCTACAAAAGAATGCCTCTTTTTAGTCATATTGGCGATTTGAGTCATATAAGAGAAAGAAATCGACCACTTACAGTTTGAATTGCGTTTTCATTGGCAAGATGTCAATACCCACACACTCGGTTTTAAAACCGGAATTTGTACAAATAATTGGATGTTAGCAGAAGCTGAGCACAGAATTAGGAGGGTAAATTATTGATTGACCTGAAAATTGCTGCGGTTGTTGCTCTAGATGATCTCCAATCCAGCTCGCAGGACCAGAAATTTCGATGAGTTCAGCCTAGGTGCTTCTTTGTGTAATTGCGGTGTGTGTCCTTCCAGGATTAAACAGGGTTTAGATGGTATAAAATAAATTGTTTATTCCTTTGAAATTATAACTGAGAATATGTTACGTTTAGATTTGAATGACAAAATAATTATTTAAAAACAATGTGTTCTCAACGTAAAGCGGTAGCATTTGAGAGTTTAACCGAGCACCGTGCTTGCTGGCCGTCGTGGCCGTCGTGGCCAATCGTTAAAAAACCTTTATAAAATTCTTATTAGTTCAATTAAACTATTTATTTACATATTAAAATTAATTATTTACAAAATTGCAATTCGTTTCTAAATATGTGGCCTATTAATTTAAATATTTTTTTACTGTATGTGCTAGGTACCTACTCATCTGTTTGAAGTCGGTGCCAAGCCTTATTTATAGGTTTGATATGCACGTCCACTCCCGCCAAATCACATCATCTCGCGAGTGTGTGAATGAGTGAGCTTGGAAGCGGCGGGGAAGGGGGAGGGGGGGCATCGTATCTCCTACTGTAAATTTTTAGTTTAAGCCCGTCACGTGGGTTTTTAATATTTTTTGACACAAGTTTATACTTCTTTAACGATTTGATAAAATTACGGCCAAACCATAAATAATTATGACTATGTTTATGGAATGTGACTGTTACAGAAATTGATTGCGTATTAATTAATGTAAGTTCATGAATGCAACCTTTTTAAATTCAATTATTGTAAAATATAATAAAAATTCATTTCTACATAATGTTTAATGTTTTTTCAAGATACTAAACTTTAATGGAAGGAAGCTTTATTAATCAATCTAGAAAACCTCCACGTGGTGCATCCTGGCCACTCGGTCGAGGCTTGGCCCAACAGAGCGGACTTGTATGCCTACCCCTCTGCAGCTGTGAGGAAGGAAAGCTTAACAAAAAATCACCCAAGTGGGACCCTTTCACGGGTCAGTGTTCCTCCACTTTCTACAGCGGAGAAAGAGGATGGTCTTGGCGTGCACTCACACTGCAATCAAATTTTTTCTCGATGGCACCGTAGGCTTATAGTAATCCCGATACATGAGAGTAAGGTTCATATGTATAATCAAAGACTTAGTACACGGGTACACAAATTTATCTTACTCTTATGAAACCCTTCAACTAAGCCAAATAATAGATGTGGGTTACTTCGACAGTGCCGGTTTTAAACCTGCAATCACTTGATCACTTGCATGATGCTCTGACGCCCTACCGCACATTATTGGTCTAATTAAAGAATACTGTTAATATACCATAATTTACTCAATGAAATTTAAACAAATGATGCGAGTTTATGGGTAATGGCATGTTGCTTTATTTAAGCTTAATTTAATAATAAATAAATAGATTGTATACTTCATAATTTATTAGAGACTGCTGAAACATGTATTTAACACCATCTAGCGACAGGTAACCAAACTAATTGGTAACTAGTGATCTTGCATCGTTACGGTAGTTTCCTCTGATGTATGCATTTCATTACTGCTCTCGTTCCATTATTTATCGTTTTGACTGTTTGCTGGCCACTTCTACTTGCTAAAAGAATTTTGAAAATGGCAGTGATGTCCATAGTTAATCTTACATTATAAGAGTAACTATTTCAAGACAAAAGTATCGATAGGTAAGGTAAGGCCTTATCTGGTTCTGGTATTAGTAGTCGGGGTAGTACCTAAGATATAGCTTTATTAAACTATAAAGAGAAGTTCACTAAATCATTTTACCCATGCTTGTACTAATCTGTCAGAGAAAGCAGCAAGTAGGAGGTCGCGATTTCCCAAAGCAAATGTATGTAACTCATAGACACACGCGTACTAAACGTTTTTTTATTTAATTCGTTATTGGTTAATGATATAATAATTGATTTCATTTAAACCTAACATTTTACATTGGGGTATTTTTTTGTACTATTGAACATAACATAAATACACTCACTCGTGTATCCCATAAGGGGTAGGCAGAGCCAATTATAATTTAGTTCCATTTAATGAATAGTGGTCAAGCCAATTGCCATTTGGGCACTTTTGGGAATGAATAAATGGGAAAATTGTTGTACATTAACAGGAACAGGAGGGAATGAATTGGTGGAAGGGGATTTTACGTTTCTTTTTTATTTTTATAAAAGACAACTCCCACACTAGGATTAATTCCTGTGTCGCGGGGGACTTTACAAACATTCAAACAACGGACACAGAGAAAACTCAGACACAGAACAACAATTTGAGGATTACACAAAGTGCTGTTCCGTGCGTGGATCGAACCTACAACACACGGCGTGGCAGCGTGGCGGTGACCACTTAAACTGCTACGCCATCCGTGCAGTCAATTGTGTCAATTTTCTGAGCCCTCTAATAAACTCTTTGTACCTTCCCTCTAACGAACCTTATTTAAGATTTTTATAAATTAATTATAAATTCTGTTATGAAATTCTGTTCTGTTCTGAAATTCTTAACATAGGATTTTTTCTCATTGATGTGCGAAACGTAAATAAAACAACATCAGCGTGTAATTTACATAATATATAATTATTTTTAAAAACTGTCACTTTCACATTGAAACTAAAATTGGTCCAACCGGAATCATGTGTAACAACATCAGTTAAACATGGTGTAACAAACAAATAAATAATCACATTGTATTTTCTATGGACGCAGACAAAGTTCTATGATGCATATTTTCTGGTTCTATTTATTTTAATTGCAAAGAAACGTGAAGGCAAAATTCAGAGTTGAAACTGGATTCTTAAATAAATATTACGTACATTTCGTGCAATGAACATAATGTTGTTTTTAATATCTAGAGAAGTTTAATTTATAGCTCACATATTTCACTGCGTCCACACAAAATCTTACAATCATATTACAATATAATTACATCACGGTATAAATGATTAACTCACTAAACGTTACCACTAAAATTGACAGTTAAACAAATTGTTTTTACTAACATTTTGTGCCGTAAAACGAGTGTGACATACACCGTACAGTACCGCTTATGTTAACAGTATTATATTGAATAACTATTTACAGTAAATGCTACGTTTGAGGGTAGATGACGGAAATAAGAGACTAATTGACATGAAATGACAAAGTTCTCAAATAGAATAGTTTGATGATCTGATGGAAACAAATATATAACAAAACAATATTGTATAAAAGAATCAACTCTCAAAAATAAAAATTAAAATAATATATATTTTCAATAGTTATTCACCATCATATACACTCAAACAACACATTAAATGCAACTTCGAATACCTAAACCTGTGCTTCATAACAATCTATATAAATATGTTATTTTCGTCTTATTTTAAAGCTAATTCAAGGTTTTTTAATCGGAAAGAGGAAATCGGGACGGTGGATGTACTAGTACACACTAGATGTAAAAATATAAGCAGCTTTTCTATAAGTTATGATTTGAGAGGAAATTGCATACAGGAGGCTAGCCAGGCTCTTGTCTGGCATTAATATATGTATGCGGGTTCAATAGCTTGTAAGTAGCTAAAATTGACTGAAAGGTATTGCCAATTATCAATTTTCAAATTAGTTTTATAAATAATAGTTAACTTTCACGGCTGCATAACTTAAACACGTGATGTTAATAAATAACTTATGGGTGTTTTGAAAGCGGGCCCATATAAAACCTTGTGGCACTCCAACACCTACTTTATTCATAAGACCTTGTTCTTATTACTTTCTTTACTCACCATTCACTTTATACTTGACATTCAAGCTATATAGCTTTATACATTATGCACCATCAAACTGTTTTCTCCTGAATTTTATTTTTACTAAGATTTTTTCGTTTTTAATATTAAACAATTGTCACTGTCTATTATGTGTTTAGTTCTATTTGCAAAATAATAAAAAAGGGAATGTTATTAAGGCCCCAGGCTTTAGATAACGCTCTGGCTAGACATGAAGGAGCTATTAAGTGAATGAGTATTAAATTATAACCCATCAATCAGGCAATTTTGATAAACAAATCAAAAAATTACCCTGCTGTTTTATTGCTCTATTGAATTGATAAGATATGAAACGACTAGTGAATTGCCAGGGACGTACTTCTAAACGATGATTATACAAATTATGTTATCAATTGTTTCTCGTGTTGTTCGGTAATAAGTAAAGCTGTCCTAATAGTAATACAGATTGCTGTAAGGATATGTTAAAACCCAGAACATCTAAATTCCATACCAAATCTACAAGCTCATACTTGTTACGCGACCTACATTAATATACCTGTTTTCATATCTAACTCCAAGCGAATTTAGGTCTTATACTCTGATGATTATGATTCCCATTTCTATTCTACACACTTCACCCCGCCTATTTAAAAATATTGTATAACATCTAATATATATAGGAAAGATTATTGAGAATTGTAAAAGTTTTGTAGTCTTCGATTGAACGATATGCTTCAATTTCGTGATGGCAGCTCCAAATATAGCATTTTTCACCTTATTTATTATACATAGGAGTAGATTATGACAAATTTTGTTGGGTTTAGTTAAAATTGGACTTTACGGAACTTAAAAATATAAAGAGATAAAAGGATTCTACAAAAGTTAAATTGAACTATTTTTGTAAAAAGTTAATTTAGTTAGAGAGTTAGAGTTACTGAAGCCCAATTTTAGACAAACCACCAACATCTACATCCAATATACATTAGTCTTAGTTTAATTTAAACTATTAAAGGCAATGTAGATAGAAAAGTTAGTCGCAAGTACATGAAATATAGCAATTTACAGTTCAGGAAGCTAAGGTTTAACAGTAAAACATGAGTAACAAAACAAGAAATGTAAACTATATAATAGTAAAATGCAATTCCGTATTCACTAAATATTTTTCTAACAGGTCTTTGACAGCCTAGGTAGAAGACTGCAAAAGCTGTTCTCCTCAATACACACTTTCATGATCCAACAAAGAATATAATTTGGTTCAGAAAGGTGAAATTTGATGGCCTTTCATAAAAGCTACTATTTTTTTTACAGTCTACCGTATAGAAGTCTCAACAATCGCATTCACACACAAGTGACCCTCTATTAACATTATCGTAATATATACAATACTTAATACACTCGCGTCAGTCAATTCGTCTTATCCTCTTAAAGCATTACCGAACGGCGATTCGGCGAGGTTTCCGAAGCGTCTACTCACTCACTATGTCTCGATATGTCCGACACAAACTGGAGTCATTTCATACAAAATGGCCCTACTTTAAATTGTAAGAGAACGCACCGCAAATTGATTTAAATACGACGATGGTAAACCAGAAATCTCAGTTGCTACGTTTTTGGTTACGTCCGTAAGTATCGGTAGAAGGTTCTGTTTTATTATGCTTTCAGCTATACAAGGTCAGACTAGTTGATCTGCCCTACATGCTAAAAAGCATAGAAGCCGGTCTTCGATCGCATTGATGGGAAATAAATGCCGATGTAGGGTCGAATAACCCGTTGAATGGTTTATATAACTGTTCGGATCTAGATTTACGTCTGGTAACTCCGAGATGTCGTCAAATACTGAATTTGGTTTATCACTGACGGTGTTGTTGCAATAGGACCATTAAATATACAACGACACGTTGTTGAGTGTTGGTGGCGCGCTTAAACGTACCACTCCTTGATGCCGTCGCGCTTCGTGGGCTGCGTGGGCAGCGGTGCGAGCGGCGCTGACGGCGTGGTGCCGCTGCGCGCGAGGGGCAGCGCCAGCGGCGCCAACCCGCGCCCTGCGCCGCCACCCGCGCTTTGATAACTCGAGTGCGCCTGCTGCATATAGATAACATAGTTTTTTGGAAAATCTAAACTGCAATTAAAATGTCTAAATACATCAACACACTTTTAAGGATACTAATTCGACCATACAGCAAAACACACCTTCTTAAAGGTAACAGAGTTTATGGTACACCCAAATTTATTAAATTTAACTGGAGATAGTATCGATTAGATGATAAAATTCTCTTTACTTTTCATATCAGTGACAGTAACCTTTATTTCGACGCATTGATGGAAAGGTGTTACACAACTTTTTATTTTTCATTTTCTAGTAGGCTTCAAATTTGTCCTTTCGACTAGGGATATAATAATATTTAGTATTAATATTTTTTGCACATGGTTTAGACCATTATTTTTCACAGCTAGGTATGCCAGCATGTTTCGTACTAAAAGCAACATCCACCCTTAACAAGCCCTAAACAAAAAATATTGATAAAATAAAATTTGAATAAAGGAATGCCTACCTGGTTACCCAACAGCGCTGCACTGGCTCCTTGCTGATAATTTTTATCTTCTGTCACTTTGTACGAGGGATCGAACTTGAACACTATGTACTTGAGCACTATGATCACTATCAATATGATGGCTATGAGCACCGAAGCTACTATACCTGTGGATACAATACAATATTACATTGATTTACGAAATTATATATATTTATAAATTATATACAGGATGCTCCTGAATGAAGCTCAAAAGTCAACCGTTTAATTTTTAAGTGATTTTTTTTTTGATATACAAATCCAATATTCAATATTTCGAGTTTAGTTTCGTATGTAGTTTAGTAGTGAGTATAGAGTTCCTATGGGCTTCCCAAAAAACTGTGCAACTGGCTCACCAGTGTTCTTACACACCGAAGCATCAAGGTCGTTGTTGACAGTGCATACTCCGATTCCAAGTCTATCAATTCTGATTTCCCACAAGGCTGTGTGTTATCACCCACGCTGTTTCTTCTGTATATCAATGACATGCTGCAGATTAGCAGTATCATTTGGTATGCGGACGATAGCACAAGTGATGCCCTTTACAACGGCCGCGCTAACATTTCTCGGGTAAACATCATCGAGAACCGATCTAAACTTTTGTCTGAAATCGAAACTTCTTTAGTGAAAGTTTCAGAATGGGGTCAACTTAACGTAGTCATGTTTAATCCCACGAAGACATAAGTTTGCGCGTTCACCACTAAAAAGATGTCATTGGTCGTATCACCTCGCTTTAAGTGCACTTCCCTGACTGCATCAGCAGGCATCGGAATGCTTGGCGTTGATATATCCAGCAAAGTCCAGTTTATTTTATATATTTGTACCTTTGGTACAAATACAGGCCTTAGAAAAGATCTTTTAACTAATCGTGCGTATCTCCTTGAATTTATTTCTTTTGCTTTTTCAGCGCTTGCGTTAAATTTTGTATGGATTTTAAATACACTTTTTCTTTTATACCGCGCCCGTAAAAGTTTTAGGTCCGGACCTAGAGGCGGCCATAATATTGTGCTAAGGCGTCAAAACCACCTAGGGGTAATCTATATTAAGATGATCTCGTAATGAACCACATGTCCCGGTAGATGTTGAGTGGTACGCTTCCTATTTATTTAAGTTTTCAGGAAGTCCGATTACTACCCGTGGTATGTCGTAAATGTTTTACTAAACTGACTACCAAATGTCTCCTGTCGATTTATTTAATAAAAGTCACATTTAACACGAATGTTCAACACAAACTTTGTGTATTATCTGTTATGTCTTAATACAAAAGAAAAACAATAAATGGTATAATAAGATGTTAAAAATATTCAGTATCTATTGTACGTGTTGTACGTACATACAACGTACTTACGTACAACACGTACAGTGCGTCTGTCTCGCTTACACTATATATTATAGTAAAAAAATCTTCTTGGCCACAAAAATAGTACTCAAGTATAAGTTTGTCTGAAATTAGATGCTTTTGCAAATAAATAAGCAATCATATATTTAATGACAGATAAGAAAGATTTCTTAGGGTAGTATACTACTTTTTTATAAATAGGGTGTCAAACTTAACTTATAAAAAAAATATTTATAAATTATGTATATGATAAACTTACACATCATCTTAGAAATTTTTTCATTATTACATTAATTTGATTGGATTTAATTAAATAACAGATTTAGTTTAAAGAAATAGGGTCTCATGCTTTAAAACTCTATTGTTTGTAAAATAATATGACTTACCTACAATAGTAGCAAAGAACTCAGACTCAGGTGGTACAACCCTATTGTCTGTAGTTTTTGGGTGATACCATTTTGGCGTGACGTCATAACCATTATACTCTGGATGTACTCTTCCTGGTATTCTATCCTGCTCACTCTCAGTCTCATAAGTGGGTGTGCGAGCTTCTATCTCGTTTTCGTGCCGGTCATCGTATTCAGGCATATGATTTGTATCTTCTTCAGTGGTATGTGTTGCTTCGTCTGGTACATGTTTGCCATTTAATGTTGGTGTAAAGTGGTAGCTTATCCGAGTGTGGGAATGATCTATAATATGATGGAATACAAAATACATTTATTGATTTTTATCAGATGGTGTTTTTTATTTTTTATTATATACTTACATATTTAACCTCAAAATAGTACTTTAATAATAAAAAAAATATAGGTCTGCACACAAAAGAACTAGTCACATTTATTTTGAAGCAAATGGATAGAATAGAATAGGTAAGATATTAAGTCTTTAAAGGCATCTAAACAAATTTACTATAAAATTTCCTGGATGATTATTCACCATCATACAAAAAGTGAGTTCAAGGGCTACGTGTAAATCAAAATTATTCCGAAGTCAGATTGTTATCATTATACCCTATTGTTTAACCTTTTGTCTTACCATCTGTGGGAGTAGTCCTTCTCTCGGGAGTTGTGGCAGTATCCACAGTACCCGCATGCATATTATCATGGTCAGGAAAAGTTTGAGAAGCTGTACTACTTTTAGTTGTATCACTCCCCCCCGTAGAACCATCCGTTGAACCTTCTAGACTCTTATCTATGTGTTCCGTAGACACAATTATAACTGTTGGAGATGTCATACTATGAGTACTGCTTGTGCCAGATCTGAAATTTCAAACCATTTTGTAAGTTTTTTGTTAAGATTTACCGATCCTGTATGATGTTACCCTACGATGTGCCTTACATCTCTGTCGAGTCTTATTAATTATCGACGGCAGTCACTTACCATCAGGTAACTTGTGCTCGTTTGCCATAAAAAAATGACATGACATACTGTAAAAATATTATATTTTTAATTTGAAAAATACGATTAGCTTACGTGGTCATTGGATGTTCAGGCTCTGTAATTTCATCAACATTAGAACCAGAACCTTCTATACAGTCTTCATCGTCACAAGGTTTCATGAGCTTCCCACTAGTGTCACCCTGAAGCATAAAAAGTAAATCAGGTCCATATATATATATTATATCAGATATTTACATTAAATGAATGTCAGCCAAGTAAACAATGAACACTGCTAACATATAAATAAATGTATTGTAAGAGAGAATATTGCATATAAATTAGTATATTTTACAGTTACAATAATTAACGAAGATACCACCCAACACATGTCCAAAGAAAAAAACGTGAGTATACTCTTCTTAAGTCGTTTAAAAAAGTACAATCGTAGTGTAAAGATAACAGTTAATTATTAGTGCTTAGGATAACTTTAAAACATTTTATTAATTTTTAATATGATCTGTTTGCATAATTCTTGAGTTTATGAAAAAAATACAAGGGACAAACTTTGTGCAATCTCGGTGGTGGGCGTCTTGTCGACGGCACGTAGACTGGAGTTATGAGATCATCACCAGATCCTGCGTCAGGTAACACACACGCGTCTTCATCATCGTCTCTGCAGCCTGACCCTGCTCCTGAATAGACCAGCTCGTCTAGTACACCAGGGCCTCCGTAACCCGACGGTGGAGTCTGTAAAATATTATTGATATATATAGATGGAAGATAACAACTTTTTTTTGTGCATCATTAGAGTCACTCAAAAAACTCATAAGTGTTAAAAGTTGCTAAAAAGTAATTCTGAATATTCACAATATATTGGTAGCTTGAATTGCCAGAAAAACTGTATTCTAAAAAGACTAAAAATGTGTCACAAACAACATACCTGCTGCATTCTATTGATGTCCCTATCCAGCGGAGTGTGCGCCCTCCTGGCGTCGCCGCGCACGGAGACGGCGGCGTCGGCGGCGGCGGCGAGGTCGAGCACGCGCACGCCGTCCGCCACCAGCCCCGCCACCACGCCGCTGAACGTGCGCCCGCCGCCCGACCCGCCACCTACCGTGATCGTCGACATGCCGTTGAAGATCGTCGATTGTTGGCCTCCTGCAAAATTGTAAGCCACCTTAAAGTCATTAAGCGCTTGCGCCTGAAATCTTTTAATTATTCTGCCTTCCTTTTTAACAGTTCACTTTATTTATGAATATGTCTACTTTAATTTTCTTCATCAGAAACCGTATCAGTAAAAGCCCTAAAGCATGTAATGCAAGCGTAAATTGCTATAAAGTTAGGGGCTTTAGGACTGTTACTATACAACTTCTGCTGGAGAAAATTTAATTAAATAATTATAAATTAATATAAAAATATTATTAACCACTTTTTTATTAAAAACTTCTTATTTCTATGCTTCCCGTCTATTTCTAACTCACCTTGAGGATGTCTGATAATAACTGCATAATTATCCAACTGCAGTGAAGATCTACTTCCATTTCTTGTAAATCTTGCCACGTGGTACGCCCCATCATCCACTCTAGCTGTCTCATCTCCAAGTGGATGATCACCACCACCAACATTGTAAACCATAAAGAGATTGCCACGAATCTGAGGAATATATTCAAATAAATATTTGATGCTAATAGTAGTTGATAAGTATCAAGTAAAGAACAAAACATCTATTAAAATATTTGTGTTATAAAAATTAAATGCATTTGGACTTTGAATACGTGGTTGACCCTCATACATATCAAATTATTACTTTTTCATCATACTTACAATTTCCATCTGCATATAATCCTGGGTGTTTGAAGACTCAATCCTGAGTAGTACAGCATCTGCTTTACTTGTTACAAAGCCTAAAGCCACCTTGTCTGTCTCAGTATCTGCCACTGCATCGGGAGGAAATGTGTACGTAATCGTACCTTTCCCAGGACCGAACTCGTAAGCTATAGACTCTGAAATGGAGCAATAAAATGGAAAGGTCAATTGACATTAAAACTAAGTAATTAAGTCATTTGTTTAAACTTGAATATGAGATAACCAAAAGTGTATTGTATCAACCCCCTTTAATTAAGCAGCTA